>OY751536.1:2676811-3358170 GCA_963570955.1 Caenorhabditis afra | reverse complement strand
GCCACGATCGTCTTCCTCGGAGTTTGTTCGTTTCTCAGCAACCACGCCCATGAGCTTTTAGACTGAATGTTCAGATGAATGGACTTCCTATAATGGTCTTCTTTCATGGAGGAGGATTCGAAATCGGCTTCTCTTCTTCAATCGACGACTACTCGCTTTCGGGAACGCTGCCGCTGAAAGACGTGGTGGTGGTGACAGTGAACTACCGTGTGGGTCCACTCGGATTTCTGACGACTGGGGATGACGTGGCACGTGGCAACTACGGACTCTGGGATCAGACACTCGGGCTCCAGTGGGTCCACGAGCACATCGCCTCGTTCGGAGGAGATCCGAACAACGTGACCATCTTTGGGACAAGTGCCGGCGGTGCAAGTGTCGACTTGCTCGCATTGAGCCCTCATTCCAACAGTGAGTTTGAAAGTGAAAACAGGAGATCTTACTTTCACTTCCAGGACTGTTTCACCGATTCATTGCCATGTCAGGATCGGCTCGTTGTGACTTTGCGATCCGAACGAAAGAGGTGGAAGCAAGGATCTTCCGAGAATTCGCCAAACATCACGGATACACTGGAACAGATTCCGAGAGTCTTCTCGAGTGGTATCAAGCACAGCCAGTGTCCAAATTCCAAGAAACAAGTGGATTCGACAGAAAAGCTTCCGGATTCCTTCATTTTGTTCCGAACTTTGACGGAGATTTCTTCCCGAAACCGTTCGATGAGTTGCGAAGCGAAGCGCCGAAGTTGGATGGTATTGTGACGGTTGGAGAGTACGAGGGCTTGGGAGCCGCCGCTCAGGATCTCAAAGTCCTTGGTTCTGGGTCTGAAAAGCTCAAAAAGTGTGTCACTGAGACCATTGGTTCTGACATTACCGAGTATTCCGAAGACGTGCACAAAAGGTTATTCGAGTTCTACACAAGCGGAGTCGATCAGACGGACGAAGCTGCGATGACGTTGAAACTAGTGGAGTTCGTCGGAGACGCCTGGTTCAACATCGGCGCTCTGGAAACTGCGAAGTCGTGCGCGAAGAACGGGAACAACATTTATTTGGTCTCCTTCGACTATCTCTGCGAAGAAGCCGAAGATCCAATGACGAAGACGTTGCCTTTCAAAGCAGCTTCACACGCTTCCGAGCTCCGATACATTTTCGGCGATGCCATGCTATTCAAGTTCATTCCCACTGAAGAGGAACGGAAGGTGATGGACATGATGATCACCTACTACACGAACTTTGCCAAATACGGGTAAGTGGTGGCTGAAACTGTCTGAAACTGAAGGATCGTTTCCAGAAATCCAAACGGCCGCGATGAAGGCGTGGAAGTGTGGGAGAAGTACAGTTTGAGCCATCCGGATCGTTACTTCAAAATCGACTATCCGAAGAGTGAAATGAGGGAGCACTTCCAGAACGGACGACTTCAGATTTACGATGAGATCAATCGGAACGGAAAGAAATATCAGGAGATTGTCCACGGAAAGCAGAACTAATGTGATAATGAAACTTTTATCAACGATGGAAAGAAGTGTTTTGTAGCGTGTTTTGTGCCCGTTTCCGTGTATCTGTGTTTTCTGTCAGTGGTTTCTGCGCGCGCGCGGTCTATAAATATGATGCGTCTAGTGAGAGACAGAGAAAGGTAAACAAGTCTTCTCTGCGTCCATTCATCTGTTTCCCATTCTCTTCTCTCGTCATGGGCGGTTTTCTGTCTCATTTGAAACCGGAAAACAGTTCGGAACTGCTGAATGCCACGTGTGGACCGATTCGAGGAAACATCTATCGACATGTGAGTTGTGATTTGAACTGACCAATGAATTACGAAATTTCCATTCAGGGTGACAAAATTGTCGATGGCTACCTGGGCATCCCGTTTGCAAAGGCTCCGATTGACTCGCTTCGGTACAAGAAACCAGTTGCTGCTGAAAAGTGGGCGGAGCCTAAAGATTGTTATCAGTATGGTCCCGGGTGTCCTCAGACTGGAAAATTTGCCGAGGTTTGTGGTATAACCTTCTCTATTATCCGTTTTTTTTGAGCTGACAGCGGGGACGAGAATCGGGAAATGGGCGGCCGAAGATCCGACAGCGGCGGCCGCGGCGGTGTATTTCGATAAACGAGCGAAAATCGCTCGTTTTCAACCATCTTTACTATTTTTTCGTCGTAAAACGAGAAAAATGGTTGAAAACGAACGATTTACGCTTGAAATTCCACAATTTCAAATAGCCAGCGCTCGTGAATCGACACACACCGCCGCGGCCGCCGGCCGGCGAATCTTCGACCGCCCATTTCCCGATTCTCGTCCCCGCTGTCAGCTCAAAAAAAAACGGATAATACTTGTTCAATGATCACCCCGTTGCAGATGGTTACGGACGAACAGTTCGAGTTTGAGTTCGCTGAAGACAACTGTCTCACGCTGAATATCTGGACGCCGAGGGAAAAGTCAACGGAATTTGTAAGAATCAGTCAACTGTCTGGTGTAGTTGATGTATGACGATTCTAGGAAAACGGTCATCCGGTGATTGTTTACTTCTACGGTGGAGGATTCGAAGTCGGTTTCTCATCTGGGACCAATGACTACTCGCTTTCGGGAACGCTGCCGCTGAAGGACGTGGTGGTGGTGACAGTGAACTACCGTGTGGGTCCACTCGGATTTCTGACGACTGGGGATGACGTGGCACGTGGCAACTGCGGACTCTGGGATCAGACACTCGGGCTCCAGTGGGTCCACGAGCACGTCGCCTCGTTCGGAGGAGATCCGAACAATGTGACAATCTTTGGAACGAGTGCCGGCGGAGCAAGTTCGGATTTGCTCGCATTGAGCCCTCACTCCAACAGTAAGTCACGAACGGATGGAGAACGAGCTATTGTAACTCTTCAGAGCTCTTCAACAGATTTATGGCGAATTCGGGAAGTGCTTTTTGTGACTTTGCGATTCGTACCAAGGAATTGGAAGCCAAGATCTTCGAAAACTTTGCGAGACGTCACGGATACACTGGTGACGATTCCAAAAGTCTACTGGAGTGGTACGAAGCTCAGTCCGCGTCCAAGTTCAAAGAGATGGAAGGTTTCGAAAGGCCGGCTTCCGGCTTCTTGTCGTTTGTCCCCAATCTAGACGGCGACTTCTTCCCAAAACCACTGGATCAGTTGCGGAAGGAAGCTCCGAAGATGGACGTTATTGTGACTGTCGGAGAGTACGAAGGACTGGGATTGTGCTACCACCTTCCCGGTTTCCAAAATGCCCAAGAGAACTGTGATTTATTGCAAACAAAGATTGCGGAGACATTCGGTTCTGACATTGTTGAAAACGCGGAAGAGGTGCAGAAGAAGTTGTACGAGTACTACACAAACGGCATCGACAAAACAGACAACGCAGTGATGACGAAGAGAATGGTGGAGTTCCTCGGAGACTCCTGGTTCAACATCGGCGCCATCGACACTGCGAAGTCGTGCGCCCAGTACGGAAACAACACCTACCTCGCGTCGTTCGATTACTTCAACCAGCTGAGCGACGATCCGATGACCAATTCGCTCCCTTTCAAGGCAGCGACTCACGGCTCAGAACTCCGTTACATCTTTGGTGACGGTCTGATGATGAAGTTCGCTCCGACCGAGGAGGAGTTCAAAGTGATGGACATGATGAGCACCTTCGTCACGAACTTTGCCAAATACGGGTAAGCGATGGCTGAGACTGTCTGAAACTGAGGGACCGTTTTCAGAAATCCAAACGGTCGCGATGAAGGCGTGGAAGTGTGGCAGAAGTACAGTTTGAGCCATCCGGATCGTTACTTCAAAATCGACTATCCGAAGAGTGAAATGAGGGAGCACTTTCAGAACGGACGACTTCAGATTTACGATGAGATCAACCGAAACGGAAAGCAGTATCAGGAGATTGTCTACGGAAAAAGAGAGATTTGAACAAAGAACAATGATTGTTGTCACCATTGCATCGGACCTAATAAACTCGACTTTTTCGTCTACTGGAAGATTAAAAGTTTTCCGTTTCTCGAGAACTCCCTACCAACTCACAAGTCTAGACAAGGTTCCGTAATTCGATTGAATTCGAGTTATTTTCTTTCAATTGTCTTTATTGATGTTTTCACTCCGAATTTAAATGCGATGTAACGGTGGAAACGACGACGTTTCGCGAGTTTCTTTTTCGAAATTTCAGCAGATTCAGGCAGTCTCGACGAATAGTTCTGAAGGAATCGGAATGAAACGTCATCTGTCATTCAAATAATCAAAGACTCACTTGTTGAAGACAAGACGAGCATCATCAGCGGATTCACGTAGCAGTAGACGATCCAGAGAATGTTGAGGATTGCCTGATTCCTCGTGTTGCGGCGGATCGGATAGGTGTTGGCGATGTCCAGGTTTTCATAGGAACCATTCTCGAGATTGAGAACCACATTGAAACAGCTCATGAAGTCGTTGAGCGAGGTCCACAGAGTCGATAATCGCTGCAATCCGGGAACCGATGCACCGTTTCCATCGAAAGCCTCCAATAAACACGAGAAGCAATCGTCCAAGTGTACTACGGGGAAAGCGAACGCCTCAAGGTCCGTTCCGACTGCCTCCTCTTGTTGTGGTCATTCTGGTAGCTCTTGGTTGAGCCAGTCGGTGAGCTTGTGGTGGCGGATGACAGTGATCTTCTCGAGTCGCTCTTGTTCCTTTCCGGAGCTGATGATTCGCATCCTCATTGCCCCAGAATTCCCACTTCGCCGCTTCCACCTCTTCGTCAGTGTACACCGGCCACTTCTTCCTCGGACATTTATGAGGTTCTTGTGACACCAGGCACGGCGTCCTGGTCTCGGTGAACAGTTTCGAAGGTCGGAATCCTAACGCCGCGACGCCAAGGCGGCATGTGTTGGCGACGAACTCGATCATCTCCTTGATCTTCTCCAGGGCGAAATGGGAGGGGGGGGGGGGGGGGGGGGGAATTGGTTTTTGGAACGAGTGGGTTTTCGGGGCTGAGTCCTTGGTCGGCCGACCTCCTTCGTAGACACTCCGGTGGGCAGGATAGCTCAAGAAGAGCTCATGGAGATCGGTTGTGGTTCGAACCTCCTGCGGTTTGGAGGCTCCTTTATTTGAAGCTGCTCCTTTTCGCTTCCTGCTTGGTCGCGAAACGGTGCACGTCGTTGGTGATGCGTCTGTCCGAGGCATCGTCTTAAGAAATGAGAAAACAAGTAAAAAATTTTGGGAAACACTCAAGCTCACACGTAAATATAATAAACTCACCTTATCTCTGCCGATAAGGACTCCACAAAACATCGTTGCACTTCACGATGAGATCAACCGAAGCGGAGAGGAATATCAGAAGACCAGAACGCGAAGCCGCTCTTCGAGCCGCCAGAATGAACGAAATAACAGTTCGCGTTTTTTTGGGGGGGAACCCTGCGAGGTAGGTTCCACGTGTCACGAAATTTGGGGGCGTGGCCACTTCGAAACGTACTGAGAGGCCACGCTTTTTAATGTGGTCACGCCCATAAACTCGATTTTATCGTCAGAATAGACCGACTAGAGAAAGAATTACGCGCGTGAGACAGACAATAATACGCGCGTACGCGCAAATAAGTCGCGGTCTAGCTGCTGCGGGGCCGAGTTTAGGGTACTCGGCCGCGGCCCTCTCCGGAAAACGTGGATTTTCAGCGATTTCAGCGGAATTTTCGACTTTTTTCGCAAGACTCGTGTTTTAAAAACTGTTATTCAACCGTTTGAGTGCAAAAAAGTCGTAAATTCCGCTGAAATCGCTGAAAATCCACGTTTTCCGGAGAGGGCCGCGGCCGAGAAGCCTAAACTCGGCCCCGCAGCAGCTAGACCGCGACTTATTTGCGCGTGAGACAGACAATAACGGAGTTTGCTACTGGAAGATTAAAAGTTTTCCGTTTCTCGAAAATCCCCTGCCAACCCAATTCAAAGCTCACAAGTCTAGACAAGGTCCCGTAATTCGATTGAATTCGAGTTATTATCGGATTTTTTTGAATGCAATACGCAGACAAATTTTGTTTCCAAACAGTTTTACTTCCCGCTGTTGGTCTCGCCACGAAGGAAGCGAGAGAGTGAGAGACGACAGACGACGAGACAAAAACATTTTTTCGCGCGTTTTTTGTTAATTTTCGAAAAAAACGACCCGTTTCTTTACTTTTTCGGTAAATTGTGAATTGAAATTAATATTTCTTCCATTTTTATTTTGAAAACGGGTCGTTTTTTCGAAAATTCACAAAAAACGCGCGAAAAAATGTTTTTGTCTCGTCGTCTGTCGTCTCTCACTCTCTCGCTTCCTTCGTGGCGAGACCAACAGCGGGAAGTGAAACTGTTTCAAAACAAAATTTGTCTGCGTATTGCATTCAAAAAAATCCGATAATATTTTCTTTCAATTTTCTTCATATATATTTTTACTCCAGAATATCAATGCGATGTAACGGTGGAAACGACGACGTTTCGCGAGTTTCTTTTTTGAAATTTCAGCAGATTCAGGCAGTCTCGACGAATAGTTCTGAAGGAATCGGAATGAAACGTCATCTGTCATTCAAATAATCAAAGACTCACTTGTTGAAGACGAGCATCATCAGCGGATTCACGTAGCAGTAGACGATCCAGAGAATGTTGAGGATCGCCTGATTCCTCGTGTTCTCCATGTCGATGAAATCGAACGCCGAGAAGAGAGCCGGATGCCAGACGACGATGAGAATCGTGATGAAGATGGTCACGAAGGTGTACTGCAGAAGGATGGCCACCTCGTTTCTCCGCGACTGCACGTTGCTCTTCTTTTTCTTCATCTGAAACGGGAATGTGAACTGGAGTTCCGTCAGCTGAACTCACCACGTATATCAAGTAGATCACCACTAGATACGAGAGATAAGAGACGGCGAGGCATGGGAAACTCAGCGCGAGCTCCAGGAAAGCGAACAGATCGGTGTGCGGCACTTGGAAGTCGTAACCCCACCAGGGAGGGGTGAACTTGAGATTCTGCGCGTTGCATCCGTAGATCAGTACGAAGGTGATCCAGAGAAGCACCATTGTCAGTGGGATCCGAAGAAGGAGGGGACAGGTGTGGGATCGCATGACGCGAAGGAAGATCAGAATCCGCGACACCGCGAGGAGCGTCATAATCGGCAGATCGGCTATCCAGAACGAGTTCATCACACAGCCAACTATCTGGAATCGAGTCAAAACAAATGAGACCACTGGGTGCCCGTCTAGACTCTAGACCAAGTCAAATATAGCGATTAGATCGGAATTCGTCGAATTCGCTCGGTGATCACTGAGAGAACACTTCCAATTAGGAAGCCTCTAATGGTCGGTTGAGGCTCGGATGCTCAAGAATCGACACGACGCTTACCCTAATGAAGACGTTCCATTCGTCGAGAAGATGTGGAAATATCAAGACTGGCGAGGTGACAAAGTGACCCAATCCCTGTCCTAATTGGAAGAAATTGATCAAGTTCATCAGTTTGTAGGTCAAATTTGGCTTGCGACAGTCTCGAATGTGAAGTGTCTGAAAGGAAGAAGACCTTGATCCAGGGTCTTTTTCACTTCGACTCACCATCATAATGGATCCGAAAAGAGGAGCGATCGGCAGGGAGAGTAGGAAATAAATGAGACCATAGGTGAGCATCTCGGAATTATCGTTGAGCCCCAACGAGCTGCTCATTTCCGGCGTTTTCACTCTCGATTTGGAATACGAAAAGGAACAAAGTGAGCCGAGAAAAGAGTTGGGCGGCGACCGCTAGGAAAACAACAAGAACACGGGCAATTTTCGATGGTGATGCATTTTGGGAGTTCCAAACGCGGTACCTGGAATTGGAGTCGAGTAGGAGAAGCGGAGCTGAAAAACAGACGTTCTAGAAGTTGAGAGAGAGAAAGAAACGCGTGTTCCAGGAGGAAATTTCTTCAGTCAGAAATCTCGATGTCACATATCATGCTCGACGTGTTCATTCGATTTTCTTCGTTCCGTTATTGAGTGTTGGTTGATCTGTTAGTCACCGTCTGAAAACAGCTTGGCTGGCTCTTTGTGTTGGTCTCCCGTTTGCTGACAGAAACAACAACATCATCAACACTCACTCGCTGTGGGAGTAAACAGAAGAACTAGTTTGTCAGTGTGTACCCCCAAAGGGACGAAACAAATCGTGTGCGCTGGGCTGGAAATCAGTTCACTTTTTCTCCCGCTATTTCCCTCGTCATGGGCGGTTTTCTGTCTCATTTGAAACCGGAAAACAATTCGGAACTGCTGAATGCCACGTGTGGACCGATTCGAGGAAACATCTATCGACATGTGAGTTGTGATTTGAAATGAGGAATGAATTGCGAAATGTCCATTCAGGGTGAGAAAATAGTCGATGGCTACCTGGGAATCCCATTTGCAAAGCCGCCGATTCGATCGCTTCGATTCAAGAAACCAGTTGCTGCTGAAAAGTGGGCGGAGCCTAAAGATTGTTATCAGTATGGTCCCGGGTGTCCACAATCTGGACACTGCGCGGCGGTAAGACTGAGAAGCAGGATGAAGTGGAAATGGTTCCGGTTGCAGAGTATTCCGACGGAACTTTTCGAATTCGCCGAGGATAACTGTTTGTCTTTGAACGTGTTCGTCCCAAGAGAGAAGTCAACTGAATTCGTGAGTCCATACAATCAGCTTGATAGGGAAGTTAATGCAAAACTTCTCAGGAACACGGCCGTCCTGTGATGGTGTACTTTCACGGCGGAGGTTTCGAAGTCGGCTTCTCTGTTTCCATCGACGATTACTCGCTTTCGGGAACGCTGCCGCTGAAGGACGTGGTGGTGGTGACAGTGAACTACCGTGTGGGTCCACTCGGATTTCTGACGACTGGGGATGACGTGGCACGTGGCAACTACGGACTCTGGGATCAGACACTCGGGCTCCAGTGGGTCCACGAGCACGTCGCCTCGTTCGGAGGAGATCCACAAAACGTGACCATCTTCGGGACCAACGCGGGAGGAGCAAGTGCCGACTTGCTCGCATTGAGCCCTCACTCCAACAGTGAGTTTGAAAGAGAGAACAAGAGAGTTTATTTTCACTTCAGGACTGTTTCACCGCTTCATTGCCATGTCAGGATCGGCCTACTGTGACTTTGCGATGCGAACGAAAGAGGTGGATGCGAGCATATTCCGAGAATTCGCCAAACATCACGGATACACTGGAACAGATTCCGAGAGCCTTCTGGAGTGGTACAAATCACAGCCAGTCACCAAGTTCCAAGAAACAATCGGCTTCGAAAGACAAACGTCGGGATTTCTGTCATTCGGTCCTAACTTTGACGGAGATTTCTTCCCGAAGTCTCTTGATGAGTTGCGGAAGGAAGCTCCGAAGATGGACGTGATAACGCTGGTTGGAGAGTACGAGGGACTGGGTATGGTTCCCGGAATGCCACACTTCTCCGACCCTCAGAAGTGTTTCGGACAAGCGATTGCCGAGACGTATGGCTCGGATATAACCGACGAATGGGAGGAAACTCAGAAGAAGCTTCTGGACTTCTACACGAAAGGATTGAAAGGAGAAGACGAGTGTGGATGGAACAAAGCTCTGGTGGAGTTCGTCGGCGATTCTCGTTTCAACATCGGCGCCTTGGAGACGGCGAAGTCGTGCGCCAAGTACGGAAACAAAACGTATCTGGCACAGTTCAACTACTTCAACCGAGAATCCAACGATCCGACGATCAAAATGCTCCCATTCGCAGCCGCAACTCACGGATCCCACAACAAGTACATTTACGGCGACGCGCTGGTGTTCAATTTCACTCCAGATGAACAGGAACTGAAAGTGATGGACATGATGGGCACGTGGCTCACGAACTTTGCCAAATACGGGTAAGTGATGGCTGAAACTGTCTGAAACTGAAGGACCGTTTTCAGAAATCCAAACGGTCGGGATGAAGGCGTGGAAGTGTGGGAGAAGTACAGTTTGAGCCATCCGGATCGTTACTTCAGAATCGACTATCCGAAGAGTGAAATGAGGGAGCACTTCCAGAATGGACGACTTCAGATTTACGATGAGATCAACCGAAACGGAAAAAAATATCAGGAGATTGTCTATGGAAAGAAACTGTGAAATGAAAGTGAACTATGCGGCGGACCACATGGAAGTGTTGGTTCGGTTCTTCTGCGACAGCTTCCTCTTCGCCTCAATTCCCAACATCCTCTGACATTCGAGACGAATCGGTCTGAAAGTCTCGAGTTTCAGTGCTCACGACACTTTCAGAGTACCTATTCAGAATCAGAAGCATCATCGGACTCAGGTACGCGCACGCGATCCAGAAGACGTTGATGATTGCTTGAAGACGTGGATTCGACATGTCAAACCAGGCGTCTGCAACAGTTTCAGTTCTTTTCAGACTTTTACGGTGTCCGAACCTCCTTTATGCCATAAAATGATCAGAATCGTCATGTAAATGGTCACAAAAGTGTACTGAATCAGGATGGCCACCTCGTTTTTGCGGCTCGATATCGTGCTGGCCATCTTTTTGCGCTGAAAACGAAATCGGTAAAAAACAGAAGGATTCGTCGTTCACCACGTGAATCATGTAGAAGATGACGATGTAGCAGATGCAAGAGACCGCCAGACTGGGGAAACTGAGCAGTAGTTCGAGCTCTTGGAATGTTTCAGCGTAGGGAATTTCAGCATCATAGCCCCAGGAGGGCGGCGTGAAGGCGACGTTTCCGGTGATGCAGCCGAATAGCAAAACGAATGAGATCCAAGAGAGGACTAGAAGAAGGGCGATCTGGAACATCGGAAGACGTGGGACGATCTTCAGCGTTTTCAGATACCTTGACTAGAATGTGCATTTTGTCGGTCCGAAAGTGACCGCAGAAGATCATGATTCTGGAGACGGCAAGGATGGTCATCAGTGGAAGTTCGGCCACCCAGAAGGTGTTGATGATGACGGCGAAGACGCGAATCAGTGGGTCGAACCTTTCGAGCATGACGGGAAACACGAGGATCGGCGAGCTCACAAAGTGACAGATCGCCTGGCCTACTTCGAAGAAGTTTATCAGATTCATCAGTTTGTACGTCGTGTTTGTCTTTTGGCAATCTTTGGTGTACAGCGTCTGCAGGGCTCTGATTGATTAGGGGAAGGAAGAAGAAAACTGAGTCACTCACCAACATAACAATCGTGTAGAGAGGCAGAAGGAAGAATGAGACAAGGGCGTAGATGAGTCCGAAGAGGATCTCTTCGTGGTTCGGGTTCAATGTGAACAGGGGCAACGGAACAGAAGAAGAGGAAGAAGAGTTCATCCTTCTTCTTCTTCTCGTGACTGCCTTCTGGAATCGGAAACAGTAACCCAGTTTCGAAAGTTTAGAAAGATCAAATCTTATCACGATATGAGATGAAAAGGAGGAGAGAGGCAAGTGATATCACTCTCAATTCGGAATGAATTCTTTTTCTGACAACGACTCCTGTGAGTAGTCGTGCGAACTAAATGAAAGCAGCAGACACGTGTCTTGTATGTAGTGTGAGATTTCGTGTCTCAATTGCTTTCCTTCCTCCATAGTTCCAGCGTTTGAACTCAATCTTTACAGACATACAAATGTAATCAGCGATTTCAGACAGCGTTCTGAAAACGGGGCGTCAGGGTTTTCCGTGAAAAGGGCTTATTGAAGTAATAACGTTTTCACTTCACTCTTCCACATTTTGGTCTATAAAAAGCCGTCCAGAGATCTCAATGTTCATCAAATTCAATCACTTGTTTACAAACGTTTCATGGCCACCTGTAGGCATGGAACTACACTCAAAAAGTAGATTGAGCAGAGCACAAGAACCGAGAACCGAAACTGATGAGTGGTGGTTGCTGTAGAATCAGAATGAAACACGTGTCGAGTGAGAAGTTGTGCCTGGGAAAATGAAGCTTCACACACTTTTCTTGAGTCAACTTCGCAGAAAGTGCACTCCTACGGCAACAATCTCCCGATCTTTCGATCCCTCCGTTCCCATCGGTTCTTTGTAAGGTATTCGAGTTGAGATCAAGAGACTTGTATAGATTATCAGTTATGAAGAAGCTATCAACTACTATCGTTTCAATTTGGGTGTCACCTAAATTCAAATTTTTCATTTGAAAAAAAGGGAACGCCCCTTTGCAATTGCCGCACGCTTTTTTTGCAATTTTGCCGCACGCTAGGTGTATTTTCAATATTTTTTTGATTATTTTTTCACAAGATATCAGTTTTTCTTCAATTTTTCAGGAATTTTTCTCAAAAAAGCGACTTGGAATAAGTTTATCTGTAACTTTTTTTATGTTTTCATTATGTTTTCTCCCCGAAACGATGAAATTTGACAATTTTTCTTGCAGAAAACGTCGGAGACGAGAAAACTACTGTTTTCAGGTGATTTTCCCATCTTTTCCGTGTTTTTCATCGATCGGAAGACTTTTCTACTTTCAAACAGCTTTCTGAAAACTGTTTCGAACCAATCGAACCCAAATTTGGAAGAAAAAATCATGAAAAATCGAAAAATCGTAAATTTGTAGATTTTCAAGCAGAAAACTCGTCGGAATTGCTTATCTTTTCATTATGTGCCTTAATTATTGTATATTTATGTAGAAGTAGCAAAAATACTGTGAACTTCTGTTCTTTTTAATCATTTCTCTTCTTCGCCATTTTTTTCCGTCATTTGTGTTGCGAAATGAATGCTATTGCTTGTTGATAGTTCTAATATTGTCGATTAGTCGATGCAAGACCAAAAACCACGATTTTCCGATGGTTTTGGTTTAAAATTCATCGAAAAATAATCAAAAAATATTGAAAATACACCTAGCGTGCGGCAAAATTGCAAAAAAAGCGTGCGGCAATTGCAAAGGGGCGTTCCCTTTTTTTCAAATGAAAAATTTGAATTTAGGTGACACCCAAATTGAAACGATAGTAGCTCAATCCGGTTTCTTTTGGGATTTGACCAGATCAACAAACTTTTCGACTATTATCAAAACAGTCCAATGAAAGCCTGCACTAGTGCACTTTCGGTGCAGCGAACCAACGATAGTAGCGGGGATCCTTATCTTCCCCTCTCCATCCGTCCCTTGTTTGTGCAACTACTCTACTACTTGACAAGATCAAGGAAAATTAGGGGAAGAGAGTGCATACGCTGAAGAGACACAAAGAAATATTGACACGAACGCACTAATTACCGATAATCTCAAGGTGTGATCTCTGTCGACCCCCTTCTAATAGCAGCCTTCTTATCCCTGCAAGACATCTGTTCACAAGCAAAAAACCAGATTGTTTACCGGGGCGAACGCTTTAATCAGGTGTCGTGGTTGATTTGCCAACTCGATTGTTCCTTTCAACCTGCATCGCGATGTCTGAGAAAAAACTCCCACCTGTTCCGGCGCCGGTTCCACGAAAACGCCGCCTCTTTGCTCAGAACACTGTCTGGAGACTCGGAGATATATAAGTCGGCTCGATAGTCCCCCGCCTCTGGTGAAAATGCTCGCCTCTCTATTCCGATTCAATGAAGACGTCGAACTGGTGTGGATCGGTCTGATCTACACAGGTGTGTCGGGTCTCTTGATTCCTCTTTACATTGTCGTCATGACGGCTCTCTATCGGAAAGATAGGAAGGAGTCCAATATGACATTCAAGTTTATCAACATCATAAATTGTCTGGAATTGACACAGGCGACGTGCCACTTTATCACATCGCCGATCCTCGTTTTCCCAAAACTGCAGTCCGAATTCCGGCTGATGATCAATGTGAGTAGTCTATTTGCTATGGCAAAGAGCGGAGAGACCGAATGATTGCAGGTGATCGGAAGTCTGATCAACTCCTGCTGGATCTTCGCTGTCCCTCTCATGTCACTTCTCGCCATCTGTCGAGTTCTCCTCTTCCGTGGTCACATCAAAAGTTCCATTATGCCGCTCGGAGTGAAAGTAGGTCACTCTTCCAGTCTCTCGTATGTCTCACAATCCATTTTCAGATAGCTATTGGTATCCTTATCACTGGTATGCTGACCTTCTTCGTTTCGGGTGCCGTCGCTCAGAACTTTGTCTTCAAGTGTCCCTCCTGGGGCTACAACGAGTCGGTTCCCTCTGCCCTGGTCTACCAGGACATCGACTTGACCATCTACTATCCGAGTCTCGGAGTCTCCTACTGTACCTACCTCGTCATGGCGTTCTTCATCTTTGTGGCCCGTTCCAAATCGAGTGTCGCCAAGAAAAAGTACGAAGTGTCGATTCTACTGCAGTACACACTGTCGACAGGCTGGATGGCCGGCATGATATTCTGTTTTCATCACCCCGCCTGGTTCGATTTCACGTCCAACTGGACTATTGCCAACTTCAATATCTCGTGGATCGCGTGCGCCTACATCAGTCCGCTCACGTTGATTGTGATGAATAAGAAGATCCGAGACGAGTGCCGAAGGGTGCTAGGAGGCAAGAGAATCGAGAGGAGGTGCTTCACAGTGATGGTCTCGCAGTCTTCGGCTTCGAGCCGAGCTTGATAGGAAACAAATAGAAATACATAAAGCGATTCATTCAATCTTGATTTCTAATCCTTCCCGCAACACGCCGAGAAGTAGTTTCCAGTTCTACAGTTCGCATTCGACGGACAAAAGTTCGAGCTGCAGTTGAAGCCGATCAGTACCTCGTCGTCCATCAGAACCACGTGTCTTCCGGTCGCACAGTTCGGCGCGTAATCCGATGCGACCTTGTCAGCGACCGGTCTTCTGCAGCACAATCCCTTTCCGGTCAGTCGCGGCATACAGTAGGCGTTCGGTTTCTCGCAGTCTGACGCTTGGGTGCAGGTGAACGAGCCGTCGGCGTTCGGAAGCGGCGTCGACTTCACCGGACACCACGGAACGACGGTCGGGTTGCACAGAGAACGACACGTTTGGGCGGTGTCGAAGTTGTTCTTGTTGCCACCGCATCCGTTGTACTTGAACGCGAAACAGAGACCGGTGTCGTTGTTGTAGTGGAACTATAAGGATCGGATAGGAGATATGTAGAGAAGGGGACGTACTCGAATAGAAGGTTCCGCAGTGTCACACGTGGTTCCGGGACGCATCGGACGCAAGCATTCTGGCGGAGGATCCTGCGCCCCGATTGGAGACACTGAAGAAAGGAGGTTTTATTTACAATAGCGGTGAACTGGACTCACAAACGGACAAGACGAGAGCGAATAAGAGGCAGATCGGTTGCATGTTGAAGTGACTTTGAAACTGAAGAAAACGGATAGACATGGCGGGGCCGACAACTGTCACGGTCGTTTGTTTTCAATCGGAGAAATGGGTTCGGAATCGGCACTTCCGTGTTGACAAGAAACATATTGAACTTTGAGACTTTTGGAGAGTTTTATCAGAGGGAATCGAGAATGTTTCACATGAGAACTGACTACAGCTACGAAGGAATCTAGGTCAACACTGATTGCTTCGAATGCATCCGAACGGGCCACGAACGAATCCGGGCGAGCACTGGCACACATTCAGAACGCATTGTTCGGTGCAGGACTGAGGGTTGGGGTTCCTGCAGGACGGCTCGCATGCAGTTCCGCACGTCTTGAAAGTCTCGTTGGCTCGGCATTGAGTAGATGTGGAGCACTGATTGTTGCGAACACACTTTCCGGATGAGTTGCGGACGAATCCGGTGGAACATTGACAGACGTTCGGAACGCAGACGGCTGGACAGATCTGAAATAGAGAGCCAATGTTTAGGAAACAAAATTTCAGATTCTACTGGGTTGGGGTTGGTGCAGGAGGGTTCGCATCGGGATCCGCACGTCTTGAAAGTCTCATTCTCTCCGCATTGAGTGCGACACTGCGATTGAGCAACACACTTTCCAGCCGAGTTGCGGACGAATCCAAGGGAGCACTGGCAAACATTTGGCACACAGACGGCTGGGCAAAGCTGTAAGTTGACTCGAGGGAGGTGAAAGTTGGAAGTTCGCTCTAATGCTAACCGGACTTGTGTTGTTGCAAGACGGCTCGCAGCGGCTCCGGGACGGTTCGCAAGAGGACGTTTCGCAAGTGAGACGTTTCGTAAGTAGGACGTTTCGTAAGTGAGACGTTTCGCAAGTGGACGTTTCGCAAGCGGACGTTTCGCAAGTGCCGTTTTCAGTACTGATTTTGCCCTCAGAATGAGCGCAAAATTGAAAAAAGCATTGAAAGCAAGTGATGGTGACCATTAGGAACCTGACAAGAAAGCACCTAGTAAGCTAGTAGAAAAAATGAAACTTTTTCTTTCTCATGGTTTTCAAAAAACTCTGCTCTACAGCACAACCACAAATTCATTTGGAAAACCATGAAATTTCTGAAAAGAAAAAGTTTCATTTTTCCAAATTTTTCAAAAAAAATTATTGGTCAAAGTGGGCCTACTAGCTTACTAGGTGCTTTCTTGTTAGGTTCCTAATGGTCACCATCACTTGCTTTCAATGCTTTTTTCAATTTTGCGCTCATTCTGAGGGCAAAATCAGTACTGAAAACGGCACTTGCGAAACGTCCACTTGCGAAACGTCTCACTTACGAAACGTCCTACTTACGAAACGTCTCACTTGCGAAACGTCCTCTTGCGAACCGTCCCGGAGCCCTCGCAGCGCGATCCGCACGTCTTGAGAGTTTCATTTTCTCCACACATGGCCGGACATTGCGATTGTGGGACACACTTTCCAGATGGATTACGAACAAATCCAGAGGAGCACTGACAGACGTTCGCAATACAGACGGCTGGGCAAATCTGCAAGACATAACGAAGTGAGCTAAATATAATAATACAAAGTGGCTTAACGGGATTCGGATTCAGACAGGTTGGTTCGCATTGAGCACCACAACTCTTGAGGCTCTCGTTTTCTCCACATTGAGCTTGGCACTGGGAAGGGAGGACACAGCGACCCGAATCATTCCGAACGAATCCTTGCGAGCACTGGCACACTTTCGGTTTGCACACAGTCAGGCAGAGCAAGTTTTGGACTCCAGTGACGATCGGGTTGTTGCTCCACGGGCTCGGGCTCCTGCACGTCGGCTCACAGTGGCTTCCGCACTCTCTGTACACTTCGTTCGTCCCGCACTGCACACCGGACGGATTGGCACACTGAGACTGTCGGACGCACACTCCAGAATCGTTTCGGACGTAGCCGTCGGCACACTGGCACACGTTCGGTTTGCATAGCGTGATGCAAATCTGAAATAAGGGAAGTCAGCTTGAGATGCAAACGCGCTCCATGGCTAACCGGATTTGGAACTCTGCACGAGGGCTCACAGTAGGTTCGACACGCCTTGAAGACCTCGGGTGCAGTGCAGAATAGTGCAGAAATCGAGGAAATCGATGCGTTCTGAGCAGCAATCGGGCACGCCGAAAGAGCCAATGAAACGAGCAGGAAGAGCATCTGAAACGGCGCATCTTGGATTGAAATTGACTGGGAACCCACCGTTTCTAGAGTTTTGATCAGTTCCGATCTGAAATTCTCGCCTCGTCGAACACCTTTTATACCCGGTAAGATCAGTTTATCACTTGATCATTTCGAGGGTCGCCTATCTGCAGCAAACTGGTTTTCTCCTCGTTTTTTCGAACTTCTCCTGTCGGGAGCGCAAAAATAATAGAAAACAACACGAAAACAAAGCATTCGGGTGGAAAAACAATGGAGAAAGCATATGTAGTTTGCACGGAAATGCAAATTTTCTGATCTTTCGGTTGCAATTGAGCACGGTATTTTTGTGTTGGCAGGTGGAAAAGAAGGAGAAAAGCAGAGAATGTACATTTTATTTGATTAAAAAAAGAATTTATACATACTGGAAAAAAACACTTTGGTGACAGGAAAGTGAAAAAAGTATGGTGTTTATACAAATGTACATAGGGCTCTTTGACCATCAGCACTGCTTCTTTTCAATGCATCCAGAAGGACCACGGACGAATCCACGGGCGCACTGACAGACGTCCGGAACACAGACGGCCATGCAGATCTGAGAAAGAGGCGAGATGGTTGGGGGAGTGGGAATTCTCGGGTTTACCGGGTTGGGAGTCTTGCAAGAAGGCTCACAAGGGGTTCCGCAGGTCGTGAAGACCTCGTTGACTCCGCATTTTGGAGCGCTGGAGCACGAATCGCAGCTCACACACTTGTTTGAAGAGTCACGGACGAATCCTGGCGCGCACTGGCAGACGTCCGGAACACAGACGGCTGGGCAGGTCTGGAAGAGGCAGATAGTGTTCGAGAAGAAGTATGGCTGGTTCTACCGGGTTGGGAGTCTTGCAGGAAGGCTCACAAGGGGTTCCGCAGGCCTTGAAGACCTCGTTGACTCCGCACTGGGCGGTGCATTCGGATTGGAGGACGCACTTCCCGGACTGGTCACGGACAAATCCCTTGGAGCACTGGCACACGCTCACGATGCACTGCTCGGTGCATGACTCAGGATTCGGGTTCCGGCACGACGGCTCGCAAGCGGTTCCACACGTTTGGAACGTCTCGTTGGTTTTGCACTTTGGAGGGGCGGAGCACTGCGTTCTACGGACGCACTTCCAGATGAGTTGCGGACGAATCCAGGGGAGCACTGACAGACGTTCGGAACGCAGACGACTGGGCAGATCTGGAAGAGGGAGCCAATGTTTAGGAAACAAAATTGCAGATTCTACTGGATTGGGGTTGGTGCAGGAGGGTTCGCAAGCGGTTCCGCACTTCTTGAGCTGCTCGTTATCGCCGCATTTGGCGGCGATCGAGACTCCCAGGAGGGCGAATGCGAAGACAGTGAAGAAGGACTTCTGAAAGGCCGGATCTCAACTGGAACTTGAGACTTGGAAACTCACCATGTTTTGGGTTTCGAGTAGGAGAAACTTTGGATCGTTTTCAATCTGAACATGACTCGCGAGTGTGCCTTTTTATACTCGGAAGATCAGAAGATCTTCCGATCTCTTTTTGCAAACTCCAAAGAGACTTCCCACCCTCCCTCGATCATGTGACGCTCATATCCCGAGGTGGGATGAGTAAGAACCACGTCGTTTCCGTTCCCTGTTTTCTTC
This sequence comes from Caenorhabditis afra, assembly GCA_963570955.1. Taxonomy (NCBI): domain Eukaryota; kingdom Metazoa; phylum Nematoda; class Chromadorea; order Rhabditida; family Rhabditidae; genus Caenorhabditis; species Caenorhabditis afra. The sequence goes on along the minus strand of OY751536.1, from coordinate 3,339,240 downwards.
TTTTCCTTCTCCTCGCGCCGAAGAACGGAAGTGCAGGGGAAAAGTCGACGCGGTTCACTGTGATGCGAGATACGAAGTGTGGAATGCGCAGGAAACAGCGTCACCGCAATCGAGATGCCACTTCATGAAATGGCATTACTATCCGGTCTGATTACTGAAAGCTAGTGGCGTGGCACTATTTCCAGATGCCTTCCGTTGCATCACATTGAGAAACGTTTCCACTTTGCCCTTCTCTCGTTGGCCTCTGTGTTGTTGTTCCGCCCGATAAGAACACAAAAAGAAACGGAAACAGCACGCTGTTTACTCGCGTGTTTGTGTACCTCGGGAGACTATTGTGACGTGAGAGGCGGTCTTGGGTCAAACAGGGATCAGATGATTTCCTGATCCTTCGGGTATAAAATGTCGAGCGCGGAGGCTGGATTCAATTCGAAAACGATCAAAACTTTTCGCTCTACTCTCTATTCGAAAACGAAAAATGGTCGGTTCCCGATTCTCCAGCCCCAAATCCCAATTAAATCTACAATTTCAGAAGGCCATCATCCTCGCTCTCGCCCTTCTTGCCAGCTCGATTTCGGCGCAATCATCGAAGAAATGCGGGCAGAACGAGCAGTTCAAGACGTGCGGAACCGCTTGCGAGCCGTCCTGCTCGAACCCGAATCCGCAGGTCTGCACCGAACAGTGCATCGTGAACGTCTGTCAGTGCTCCCCTGGATTCGTCCGCAACTCGGCTGGAAAGTGTGTTGCTCAATCGCAGTGTCGCACTCAATGCGGAGAGAATGAGACTTTCAAGACGTGCGGATCCCGATGCGAGCCCTCCTGCACCAACCCGAATCCAGTAGAATCTGAAATCTCGTTTCCTAAACATTGGCTCTCTCTTCCAGATCTGCCCAGCCGTCTGCGTTCCGAACGTCTGCCAGTGCTCCACCGGATTCGTCCGCAACTCATCCGGAAAGTGCGTCCGTAGACCGCAGTGCTCCGCCCCTCCAAAGTGCAAGGCCAATGAGACGTTCCAAACGTGTGGAACCGCTTGCGAGCCGTCGTGCCGAAACCCCAACCCTCAGTTCTGCACCGAGCAGTGCATCGTGAACGTCTGCCAGTGCTCCAAGGGATTCGTTCGTGGCCCGTCCGGATGCATCAGAAAGAATCAGTGCAAATGAGCGCTCGTTTGAAACTACAGTACTACCTGACATGTATATTATTTCTCTGCATTGAATAAAGAATCTGTACATATACATCAATTCCATCTTCAAATCCACTTCCTCAATGCAAATGTTCACACTTTCCACCAGACGGATAAGCGGATTTCAATGACAAAACTGCGAGTCCAATTGTTCCCCTCACTCCGATTCCATCAAATATGCGACACCTTTCCGTGTCCGTTTTTCTCGTTTCCGCAGTGTTTTCTCAACTTCCACCTCCCCCGCAATGCGCGAAACCATTGGCTTTCGGGAAGACGTGCCCAACTGCGAAGCCGTCCATTCGGGTAGGTCAAAACGTCACACGATCTACCATCGGATCGTCCTTCAGTACCATTTCGACACGAAAACCAATTTGTGCATGGCGTTCAAGTACAAAGGATGCGGCGGAAACAAGAACAACTTTGAAAGCGAGGGAATGTGCACTGATTCTTGCCTTCCGATGGGCGGCGGACGGTGTCCGGTGGCGACGAAGACGATGACGAACGCCAAAGGAGAGGACATGTACTGCAAGGAAGACGTGCGTGACTGTCACGGACTACTGTGAAACTGAAATTCCGATTCCAGAAGGACTGCCCGACGACGGGTTACTGTATGCGGCGGCTGACTGGAAGCGGCCTGTGTTGCAGGAAAGCCGTCAGAGGTGAGCTCTTTTCCCTACATTACGGAATTCCCAATGGAAACTGTAATCCTTCAGCCAAACTGGACTCGGATTACGCTCCGAAGTGTGCTGCCGGAAGATCGGTTGTCAAAGTGGACGACACCATTCTGATCGGGAAAAACTGCACTTCCAACTTCTGCCCGAATAAAGCAAACTGCAAGAAGGGCAACTATTTTGCCACGTGTTGCGGCGCAAAAAAGTGATCGATTCATTGAAATGAACCATGTCAGTTGTCCGTTATCTCAGTCGAATCTCCTCCAGAATGGGGCAGTTGATGTCGGGAACACACTGTCCCGATGAGTGACGGGCGGTTCCCGGCGCGCAACTGCATCCCGGACGGCATTCCAGAGTGCACGACGGGGTGAGATCGGAGCAAGTCGGGAAGCACGTGGATCCGCAGGGGGTGTAGAGCTCACCGAGTGGGCACACGACTGTTGGAATCGGGATCACTGTTGAGTCGACCGAGCTGCCTCCGAAAAGAGCAAGGAAGAGAAGGAGAAAGAGCCGCTGAAACGAGAGATCCTACTCTGAAAACATTCAAGAAAACACTCACCATCGAATCGACTTTCCAGAGTCAAAAACACCTCGTCACTATTGCCCCATGCCTTCTTTTTATACACATTTACAAACAGAGAACATAGAAATTGAATAGGCACGTGTTATTCGAATCGAATTTGAATCGAAAACATGCTCGCCGCGATTTCCATTTTATTGGATCCAATTGGAGGGAAAAGAAACATAACTGTGTTTTGCTCCTCTTTTCCAGAAATTTCTTTCCAAAGTTCAGTCGAGCGCACTTGCATCGCTGCTCGAATGCTCGCGAACTTGTGATGACTCTGCAGCGTTTGTTTTCGTTTCTTTCTGCCAAAACCATTAGGCCGTACGACCAGTCATCATGTAAATACTCTCGTTTTTCCATTTGAACAACTGGTGTCTAGTTGATCCACCGATCTCTTCGAAACGCGCCTATATAAAAGAGGAAGGCGCCGGTTGAGGGCACACTTCATTGCGCGAAACCAACGAAAGGTCAAAACCAAACAATGGTGGGTGTTTTCTCGCTTTCCACTTCCGTCTTGCCTCGAACTACACAACTGGTATGTTGCAGAAAACATTCGTGCTCTTGGCTCTTGTGGCTCTTTTCGGATGCTCCGTCGGGGCTCCGAACTACTCTCCTATGCCGATCGGTGAGTGATTTTCAGCCAATTTTCCCTGTTACTCATATCTTTTTCAGGTGGAAAATGCTCTCAGAACGAGGAGTTTAAGCAATGCGGAACCGCTTGCGAGCCAAGTTGCGAGAACCCGAACCCGGTTAGCCGTGGAGCGCACTTGCCCCTTCAAACTGACTCATCGCTCTGGAATTCCAGATTTGCACCCGACAATGCATCAATAACGTCTGCCAGTGTGCCACCGGATACGTCCGCAACGCTTCCCGCCAATGCGTCCGCCAGTCCGAGTGCTCCGGCAGCTCTTCGCCGGCTCCCCAGCAGTGCGGAGCCAACGAGACATTCCGATCGTGCGGCTCCGCCTGCGAGCCGTCCTGCTCGAACCCGGAGCCCCGAATGTGCACGATGCAGTGCATTGTCAACGTGTGCCAGTGCTCCGAAGGATTTGTTCGCGGCTCTTCCGGATGCGTACAGAGAGCCGACTGCTAATTTTGAACAACGGCGAAGTGTTCAGTGTATCACTGAGAATCGCTTCTGTACATTCACTTTCTTATTTTCGCTATTAAACCGTATAATAAACCGCTCAATCCATTCAAAGTCTTTTTCTCGGGTCTTCCATCTAGAATGTGAGATGCATCTCACATTCGTGAATTTGAAGCGCGCGCCGAAAAAGTGGTCGGAAGAAGGACAATGCAATCGCGCTCTACTGCGAATGCGCATGAAAATTGGCAGCGTGCCAACAGGCCATTTTATTCCAATCCTCCCGTTTTTATCGATATTTTAGCCGTTTTTTGCTGTTTTTCTGCTGAAATCTAATAGAAAAAATAAAAAGTGACAATATCCTTCAACTTGTATTAAAAAAACCCGGCAAATTCCTTGGTAAAACTTAAAAATTCAGGTTTTTAGTTATAGGCTCGACAAATCTGTGCGTTTTCACCCTTAAAATCAACAAATTTTTGCAGCTTTTATCGTTCATCAATTCAAAAATGTATCTGCTTATCGATTTTTCTTCATAGCATCGTCAACACCCGTAGATTCTGAATAATCAGTCAACTTTCAGGTGAAAATGGGAAAAAGAAAGGCGAACAACGACGTTTTGGCGAGTCCGAAGAAGGGAAAGAATGATTCGTTCGCCACGATGGCTGTGAAAGAAGAAAACACGCCTCAGGTGAAAGTGGAAAAACATCCATCGTCGGTGAGTTTTCAAAAAGTTCCACAAGAGCTTCTTACAAGCGCTTCATTCAGGATTCGGAGGGAGAAGACTACGAGGACAACGGGTTCGATCAGGCAGAAGAGACGCGACACGACGGAAATCAGTCGACGTACGATCCGGACGAGATGAGAGTGCTCGCCGAGGTTAGAAATGTCCGGTAAAGGGATAATTGTCCCGTTTTTCAGTCTTTTCTGGCGTTCCTCACGACTCGAAACGAGAAGCCGTCTGTTCACAATATGGAGAGACAGGTGGCTGACTGGGCGGCTGAAATTCGTCAGGCGGACCCCATTGACACCAGGTACCCTCAAATGTCGCGTTCAAGAGAAAAACGATTATATTTACAGTCTGTTTGTAGCCGATTTCAAGAAATATCTGAAAAACGCGATCAAGTTGAAGAACTTCCCGCTGTCTGACGCTCTTTCTGTTCTGATTAGCTACGTGGGAGGTGTGAAGGCGTTGAGCGACTTCAAGACGTATCCGGGCACTGCTCCCAAGCGTGTGCACTTGTACATGAAGAAGAAGAAGATGACGACTAAGGTTGGAGCCGAGTTGGCGGTATGTATCAACCGCTTGCTGCGTCAATGTCACGGTTCTCGTTCAGACCGTCTCGAAAATGCTACGCGAAGAAGACGCCGCATTCCTTGAAGAGCTGGATCAGGACTTCAAGAATGCCAACGAGCAGTACGTTCTCGAGCTGCAGACGTTCATAGACTCGCATCCGAATCTCGCGGACGCGCAGTTGCAAACGATCAAGAGGCGAATCACCGCCATCGAGAAAGCCGCACGTCCGAAGGCTCCGGCAACTCCGAAGACGCCGAGGAAGCTCAAAAAGGAGCCTGAGACGGCGTTCAGCCTCTTCTGTCGAACAAAAACCGACAAGTGAGTAACACCTACAGTATAGCAGAATCTGCTATCACCTGATTCTCCTTATCGAAAAAGTTTCAAAAACGAGATCGAAGGCGTTAAGTCACCTGATCGACGGCTCCTTTCTTCTTTTTTCGGAAACCCGTATCGCATTTCTGATCTCAAAACTGGTATCTTCCGGTCATAAAGACGTCGGTTGATAATTAGAATTTATTGCAACAAGTGGAAAAGTGAACTAAAAACAGGAGAATCTCGATGTTTTTCAAGGTACCGCGATCTGTCGGAGGAGGATCGCGAGAAGAAGCTGCTCAAAAAGTTCGGAAAGCTCTCGTCGGCCGAGCTGGACCTTCTGGAAAGTCTGGCGCTCAACTCGAAGTGATGATCTTCGAAGTTCGCTCGCTGTTCAATCAATTTATCGATACTCTTCGTTCTTTCGTTTTATGACTCGTTCTTTTTTGTTGACATTCTATCTGAAATCAATTTTACTGTCCACATTATACTTCCTCTATTTCGGATCCCACAAGTTCAGCCAGAAAATTCCAATAATATCTGATTCTGTTGGTCAGCTACAACTGAGCTCTTCTCTAATAAAGCATTCGATTTCTGGCCACCGTTTGTGATTTCCTATCAAGTTTGCGAGCTTTTCCGACCATATTTTTGTTCGTTCAACCTCTTCCTGATGTCACTTCTTCTGTTCCAATTACGATCAATTCGGATCCATTTGTCATCTAATTCGATTAGGCGACAGCTAAAAAAATGAATGGATGTTGCGATTTTGCGAGCTGGATTTGATGGACGTGTGTAGGGAAATCGGTCGATTCGGCAGCAAAAACTGCCATTATTTTGAAAGAAAGAGAGCGGAAATTAGTGGTTTCTGACGATTTCGTCTGAAAATTCTGCTGAGACAGGTGCTTTTCACCTGAAATTTCCCGGATTGAATCGATAAGAACCTCCTTCCTACACATCGAAGTTTGCAGTTTCGCGACTGCCAATCCATCAAAAAGCGATGCACTTTCGTCTTATTCCGATTCCCCGCCAACTTTGTCCGTCAACAAACACACTGCCACGACGATTGTAATCGTAAAATGTGCTGAAGAGAAGAGATAGGTGGAGCAGTCCAGTTGGTCACTCGCTCTGTTTTGAATGGTCAGCTGAGGAGGGAGAGTCACATGCCCTCATTGTGCACCTGATAAAGGGAAGAGCTGCTGCTTCTTTTGAAAAGGCAGAGAGAGAGTCAGTTGGTGTATAGTGCCAGGCGCCTCCTTTCTCCCTTCTCGCCGCTCGCACGTCGAGTTCACGTGACGATACGTGCAGCGGAGGAGAGAGAGAGAGAGTCTCCCGGGTATTCCCCTCCAGGCTCCGCCCACTTTCCCCCTTCCCCCCGTTTCGGCCAGCAGTCAGTTCACTTTTGATACAAATAGTGTCGCCGTCACCTTCTCCTTCTCTCATTCCCCCTCCCGTCCCCGTCATCGTCATCTTCTTCTTCTTCATCTTCTCCTTCTTCTTCTGATGACTCGATGCGAATTGACACAACTGGAGGCGACCTGTCTCGCCGTTGGTTAGAAGGACTGAGAGAGGAGCGAAATGAACACCAATCTAGTTTCCCATTTCACTGGTAATTGGTAAAAAATGACGGGAAACGTTCTCTGGAGGCTCGAAACTGTACGAAACCTCGGCTGAAAAGTGTGGAAGAGTACTTGTTGATAAGCCGATTTCCTCGAAAATCGTACTACTCGCTCTCCAACAGTACGATCGATTTGTAGTGAAAAACTGATGCGAAACATCGGAAACACTCCCCTTTTGTGCATCAACTCTCCTGAATTCCGAATTCAGCCAAATTAATCTCTTCTCGGTCATTTCAAAATTTCCCCCGCCTCAGTTCAGTTCCCTCGTTATCGCCACACTTGTTTGTGTCCTCGCGGCTGTAATTCCAGTCATAAGACACCCGATAGTACTATGAGCTCGCTTACCTCTTCGCCTTCCCCTTCTTCTCGCTTTCTCTTCCCTGTTCTTATCGCTCCGAATGGAAATGAAAGTGAGAGTGGGAATTCCCGGTGCAACAAGCAACAAAACTCCTCGCCTTCTCTCTCTCCCCTTGTGATTGGCACCGACGAGCACGCCGCATTCTGTTCCTCCTCCTCCCTGACACATTGGCTGTACTTTGTGCCCGTCCCAAACAACCAAACGACGGATTACTCGCCCTTTTTTACTCAACTTTACGACTGGAAGAAGGCAGTCGATGCCACGGAAAGAGAGACGTGTTTATCAATGTTCCTAGAGTTGTCTAATTTGTTGGGCAAACAAAATAGAGGCCTCTGGTGAGCTCGATGTACAAGTTACAATTAAACTGTCTTCTGGCGGGCGTGTAGTTCAGTCGGATCAAATCGATGTGCTCTCTCTCTCCCCCCATTGGCTGGACGGGACGGGTGTTTTTTGTTTCCGCTGGAGCCCCAAGGGCTGCTATCAGAAATAGAACAACAACAATCGTGGTGTGGTTGGCCCCGGGAGGACTGGTTGTTCACGTGACAAGAGCCCTGCCACTGAAGATCCAACACCTAAATTTCATCAAGAGAGGTCAAGCGGCGAGGTTTCAGCGTGTATTTAGCAAAAGCCACGCTCTCAGACTTCCGTTTCTTCTTCCAAAGCGTCGGAAGCAAACACAAAAAGTGCCATCGCACCCATCCGCTCTTTGTACCGCCTCCTATCCCATATTTGGTTCATTTCGAGCACAAAGAACGAGTGGTCTCTCCTCGTTTCACACTCCCCGAAACATGTGACGATGGCATCGGGGCACGACGACCTCGGTTGAGATCTTTCCATGTTTATATCTGCCCCTGCATGTGTGTTGATGTTTTATTGAAAACCGGGTTCATTCGGCGCGCATTTCGTATTGCCGGTGAATCTTGTAGCTGTGCTGATATCCTCCGCCCGATTCCCGTCCTTCCTTTCGGCCACTGGGCAGCCAGACGAAAGGTTATCTGACACAAAAGACACAAAACGTGCATGTATGTGTGCCACTAGAAACACACATCGGGGCGGTTTTGATGACAATTGTCTGATTCCGATTCCGATCATCGATACAGACGGTCCCTTCCGTCAGGGATGAGTTGTTGTGATGACTATCATCAGAATCGAACTTGACCACGCGGGAGGACGACACATGGCCTCAGCCGTCGAGAGTCGACGACTATAGGCGGTTTGTAGTCGACGCCGCAGATCATCAACTTGATGAGATAGAGAAGAGAGCCAAGGTCCGGCAGGTCAGCACACGCTGCTCAATCGAGAGAAACCGTTGAAAAGTATACCGTCGATCTAACGACACACTTCTAGGAACAGCTAGACGCTCGTGTCCTTCAATCCGGCGAGATCTTCAAATACAGTCTCTTTCTCATCTTCTCGCTTCACTTCATCTCTTTCCGTCTCTCCCGTTTCGCATCGCTTATCAATCATTCGAATCCTTTCCACAATCACAATCGAATCCAAATTCGGAAGAAGAAGAAACAACCGCCTTCCCCCCAGGTCGCCTCCTCCAACAATTTGCAATAAATATCACGCCAGAAGTGCATCCGCTGCCACTTTTTCGTCTTTTTGGAGACCAAAGTCCAAAGGTTCGACATCACACCTCACTTCTTCTTCTCTCCTCCTCTCCTCTCCCCGCTTATCACTGCCAAGTTCACACAAAGTAGAAAAAATCGGAGAATCGGGCGAGATGGGCGTTATCAGTCGGTTCGGACTCGTTTTTAGTGGTTTCAGAGCACATTTTGCACGACAGGAAAGCGTGAAGAGGGCGCCAGAACAGGTCGAAAACCTTGTTTTTCTTCTCTTTTCCGTGTTTAGGCATACAATTAGTCTGTTGTGGTCATTTTGCAATTCGTTATCAATTTCAACCCTTCTCCTCTCGATTCGCTGGTCATGTTTTGCATCATCATATTTCTCGTTCTTCTCCGCCTCGATTAACCCGATCGATATTCCAGAAGAGAACTCAGCAGAAAACCATGGCAATTGGTGTGCAGAAGAAGGCCGGGCCACTGGAGACGACGACAGATGGTGGAGAGCGAGAGGCGTCGAACATCGAGAAGACGATCGGCACTCTGAAGAGGTGCCTCGACATCGCCGGCGCCGGCTCTCAGCAGAAGCCGGGCAATCGCAGTGCGAAGAACTCGATCAGCGAGGATATGGTGAGTTGTCTTCCCTCCTCTGGATGCTGCGAACTTTCTGACATGCCGACTACCTTCAGAACGACCTGACTCTCGAAGAATCGGTGCCAGAGGCTTCGAAATGGCCGCACTGCCAGCACATGATCTCGCAAGACGAGGCGCCGCGCAACGACGACGAGCTCGCCGGCCCCAACATCCGCATCGTGCCGTACAAGGACGAGACGCAGATCGGCAACATCATGCGTCTGATCACGAAGGATCTGTCGGAGCCGTACTCGATCTACACGTACCGCTACTTCCTGCACAACTGGCCCGAGTGCTGCTTCCTCGCGTTCGACCAGACCTCCAACTCGTTCGTCGGCGCAGTCCTGTGCAAACTCGAGATGGACATGTACTCGCGATGCAAAGGATACGTGGCGATGCTCGCCGTCGACGAGTCGGTCCGTCGGCTCGGCATCGGCACCCGCCTCGTGCGCCGTGCCATCGACGCGATGCAGGCGAAGAACTGCGACGAGATTGTGCTCGAGACGGAAGTGAGCAACAAGAACGCGCAACGACTCTACAGCAACCTCGGATTCATGCGTCAGAAGCGCCTCATCAAGTGAGTATTTGTCCCGAAGCCACACAATCCGAATCGATGCCACCCACCTCATCTCCGTTTTCCAGATACTACCTGAACGGCGGCGACGCTTTCCGCCTCAAGCTGATCTTCACCTCCCGCCGCGTACGCTCTATCGTCGCCAAGGAAAATCAGAAGCCGCGGTGTCGGGTCAACGAGGACGACACTCCGGAAGAGACGGAGAACGACGACTGATAATAGACCATCCCCTTTCATTTCTGCATTACTTGTCCAATTTCACCCGAAAACGCGAAGGCGGAAAAAAGAGAATCTTACCGAGTCACTAGGGTTCCTTTCAAATTCGACAAGTAATGTATCGGTTTTTTTTTTGTATTCTTTTTTCAATTGCCATCCGCTTTATCCCCCTGTGTTCATCCTGAGGAAAAAGTTCTTGTGCAAAATCACTTTCTTCTTCTTTCCCAGTTTATTGATTTTTTGCACATTTTCGAGAATAACAAGAGACATTCAGTAAAAATAAGAAAAGCGAGCGAGAAAGCGAATTTTTTTGGTGGAAAAGAAGAGGAGGCGGAGGATTATCAGTAACTCTTTGTATACATGAAGACAACTTTTTAGAAGGAAAAAAAAGGAACACTAAGTAACTAACGGATAGGGTCTTCTGAATATTAGGATTTATGAACGAATTAAAACTTTCCGGGGGGCCGAAAGAGGGAAATGAGGAGAGGAACACGAAGCAGAGGGGTGTATGGAAGCGGAAACAGGAAAAAGCGAAGAGGGGATGCACATTTTGGACATTTTTTTTGGGTTTTTTGGTTTTGAGAATTTTTAAACTGGTTTTTGGGTTTTTTTTTCGAGAGGAATTGGAAAATATGATGTTGAGAGGAGAATACGGTGCGAATACACATTTTTCTACGGATTCTACGGAAAGGAGTTTGGATTAATTATGCGGGGAAGGCGCGCTCAGAATCAAGTGAAACGAATAGTGCAAGGAACGAAATGAATTGATTCAGAAGCGAGGTGTTGTGGAAGAATTCAGGGGTTAGACGATGAAGCAGTAGTCGGTTACGATGACGAATTCAAGGCAGGTACATGAGACGTTCTCCAAAGTTGAATCCCGAACCGAAGAACGGAGTCCAGCCGTTGTCGATGAGCTCTGAATGGGAAATGTGACGGCGTGTGAGGCAGGAGGGACTGGAAACTAACCTTCTTCGTCCTCTTTCTCGTCGTTCGCTCCCACCGAAGTCCACGAAATCGATTGTCTCGGAGCGAACACATCGATTGGGGAGGGGAGAAAGTTGAAACGTGGCTCGAATAGCATCATCGGCTCCGGCGATTCCACAACGTTGAGGTCAGACGGAGACAGGTCGTTGTTCTCGATCTCCTCGTCTGTCAACGACGGCGTCTTGGCAGTTCCAGCGGTGCCGGCGAACGAGAATGCCGTAGTCTCGGTGTGACGAGGGGCGGGGAGAGGAGGCGGTGTGCCCACCTCGAGCGTGTCGTCGAGCAGCGACAATCCCAACGGATTCGCTTTATCCTTGCTCGCGTTGAAGTCACCGCGCTCTTCGTGATCACTTGCGGAATGTCGCCCGCTGTCCGGTGAGCCCGGCAATCCCGCCGGTGCTGGCGAAGAAATTTTCTCCTTTCTGATGCCGTCCTTTATCGTTTCGGCGAAACTCTTGCTGAGAGGTGGCGGTATCGGCGCCGGCTTTATTTCCGTGCCGGTGTAGTCGGTCATCACGCTCCTTTTGTCGTCGTCGTCGAGATCAGAATCCAGATCCATCGGATGTGCAGCATTGTTGCTGTACTTTCCATTCGACTCGCCGACGTTGGAATACTCGGACATCTGGAAAAGAGGCATGAAGAAAAGAAGAAGTGTTTAAATCGCTTACCGTTTCTGCCACAGTGAAAGTTCGCATCGAGCAGTTCGATCTGTCGGTGTAGAGACGGGACCTCGAGGAGAATGAGTGACGTTGAGCTTGCTGTACTGACGGCGAGTTCGTGCCTATCAAATTGGCCGTCTCGCGCTTCGTCTCTTCTAACGCGGCAGCCGGCTTCGAGTTGAACTGTAGTTGCGGGAGTTGCTTCGCCTTCTTCGCCTTCTTCTTCTTCTCTTTCTCGGCAACCTTCTCCTTCTCGTACATCGCCTGTTTGTCGCGCGTCATCAGACCGTTTCCACAGAGACAGCGACAGTAGCGACCGACCAGCGACTGGCCCTTCTTCTCCCACAAGTTGTTTTTGCGCTGTGGCACAGTCCATCCGCGAGCCGATCCCATCGATCCGAGACGTTTCACCAGACTGTTTTCAAGCAAATCGAAGCACTGTGTGTGAAGCGGGGTGGCAGCATACGGGCATGTCTCCGATGTGCATGTCATCTTGACGCCGTCCACGATGGGTGTCTTCGCTGAAATCATTCGATCGTACAGATTGATGACTCATCTTAATTCTAAAGAAACTCACGACATTGACATGTTATTGGATCGAACACGGGACATCCGTTGAGCTTTGGCAGCCCGCCATTTTCGTCGGCTGCTGCTTCTGCGTCTCGACATCCTCCTCCTCGTCGCGGAGCGACGGCTTCTTGTCTCCGTGGTTGGTGTCGTGGCATGATGAGCGTCGTATCGTTCGCGCTTCCAAGTTTATTTTCAGTTCAGCACTGGAAATGAACGAAAATTACTTTGTTTAGCGGAAGAAGAAAACGACGCGAACATTATTGGTATGTGTGAAATACCGTGGCGGTGTTCGCACACATTAGCAATGTCTACAGTAACCCGAAAGAGTGGGAAAAACATTTTGAAGTTTTGAATTATTTTTTTTGAAATCAGGCGCAGTTCGCCTCGGCTTTTTCTTCGAAAAAATCACGCCTTTTCGTGATTTTTCAGTGTTTTTTAAATTCCAGATCACCGGTTTAAAAAGTAGAGCGCTGAAGAAAATTCAGCTCACCGCCCGGCGCGAGGAAATGAGGAGAGAATGAATGCCGGTCGCCGGCATGCAGGCGCTCGCGACGGAAGAAGGCGGGGCCTACCAATGTGCCACGAGTCCCGCCCCTTTTCTCTGTCCACGTCAGGAGGAACGGCGAGAGAGCACAGAGTGAGAGGAGCGAGAGAGGGAGGCCGGCCAATCGGCGAACTTCCAAGCATCGGACACGAAAAAAAGCGACGGGTCTCGCAGCGAAGACAGCGGGAAAAATGAGTCAGAAGGAGCGGGAATCGATGTGGGTGGCTTCTTCCAGAAGGAAACCGCCCACGGTTTTTGATGCGAGGTGGAATGGGAAAACGGGAAACTTTTTCTTCCGTTTCGCACACTTTGAATATTCGTTGCGAGGCAGCGCGGCGCCGTGGGAAACGGCGAACTTTTGCACGTTTTCGTTGTTTCGCCGGGCAACGGGGCCTCACAACGAAACGAGTCAGTTCAGCGGACTGGAGGGTTCCTTTGCAAAAAGAGAGCGAGCAAAAGGGGAAATGGAACGTCATCGAGTTATCCGAAGCCTCGAGAACGTCTCCCGCACTCATTTCTGCATTCAGAAAGCGGAAAACGCGCTGCGCCGAAATCTGCAGACCTCATGAGCATTCAAAATGTCTATGAGGAACAACTCTCGCATTCCACGGCTACAACCCCTGTTCAGACGACGTTCTGCCCTAGCACCTCTTCATGCCTTGCGAAAAGTATACTTTCTAGAATTCGACTTTTGACTTCGTTTCCCAAAAAGCCACGTCAGCGCACAAGAAGCGAATGTTTCGAAATCTGTGGCCGCACGAGATCACGAGAGAAGGACGCAGAAACGATGACTGACTAATAGTCTGTATAATGCATTTTTGTTTTCATTTCGGAGACTCATAGCCTACTCATTGGTTGCGAGAGGAAGAGACGAAAAACGGCGAAAAAGTGGATTCTATGCCGTTTCCAGAAAACGGGGGGGTGTACAAATGAAGTGAAAAGTGGCCTGCTCGCCTTTTATATGCGATTCTCCCCCCAATAAACTGTTATGGGTTTCTTCGTTTCGAAGAGCGCCGAAATGTTCTGCAAATGGGCAATTGAGGAGCGCAAGGGAAAAAACGGGGAGCTGCTGCTATACAATAGTTGTGAAATCGCTTCACTAGCAGATGTCGGCGTCTGGGCCTATACTTTTCGGGGGACGGACTGAAATAAAACAGGCTGGAAACAACTTCTGGGCCTATAAACGGTCGTTTGAATTTGAATTTTTCTCATAGTCGGAAAGAAAACACAACAATTTCTTTGTTTTGGTTGCCGTCGCGGAGAAGGGCCGATCGCGCCCGGGGGATCTTCTCGTGACATAATTTCAATTCAAAATAACGTCCTCGTACCCACGAAGATTTGTCAAGTTGGCCAGCCATCAGAGGGCTCAATTAGCCTCTTCCTCCTCCACTCGTTTCTCTCACTCTCTCTCTCGCGATCCAGGTCAGACCCATGCGAACGGCTGAGACATATTCGGAATCGGTTGCGCAACAGGGAAATATGATACGCACCGGGGGCTCATCAACACCTGCTAACGAGGTCAATCCGAGAGAACAGACACCCAAAACATAAACGGAAACAGAAACGGGGAGAGCGCGATCGAGCGATGTGAGTGACGGTCAGGCAAAGGCCTTTTTTTACGACGAGGAGAAGAGAGCTCAGAAGTTGCCGATCCGGGAGTTTCTTATAAACAAACCTGCGCGAGCGGGGGAGCTTCCGAATACCATACTTGCAGCGGGCCGGGCCGGCCCGAATCAGAAATTTACCGGCCCGGCCCAGCCCGGTAACAAACCAGCTCGGACCGGCCCGGCCCGTCATCTTGTAAGTATGTCCGAATACTGTGACACTCGCAAAGTGAATCATTGGTGAGCTGGGACGTTGTACTTTTTCACCGATGACGCAACATCGCCCATGCAGCCCCGATGACACAATTGCGTGTGTGACCCCAAAGACTGGACTCTCTCTTTCCCTCCTCTTCGCCTTTTTCTTCTTCTTCTTCTTCTTCTGATTGCTCCTGACTTCTTATGTGAGGGGTCAAATGGTTCGATGGAGAAGTGACCACAGAAAGAAAAACACCTGGATGACGGAATAAGACGCTATGGAAAGCTCGGAGAGCTCTAGTGATATGTCCCAGGACGGTTCTTTTCAGGAAACAGTTTATTAACGGAAACGAGTCTATATTACTTGCAGCACGCGGCGAGATACTTTCCCTGCACACACGTGGCGCCCTTCGGACAATGGTTCGATTTGCACGTCTTGCCGATCAACGTCCTCGGAATGCCTCCCTCGACGAACTCGTAGACCTTCTTGCCCTTCGGACACTTGGGATGGTAGTCCGACTCGACTTGCTGGCTGATCGCCTTGTCGCAGCAGATTCCGATGTGAGATCCCACGTTGCACACGCCTTTCGGTCCGCACTCGCTGTCCTCGCGACAGTTAGCCGGCTTCGGCAACGGATCGCTGTTCGCAGGACATCCGAAGCTGTCATCTGAACGCATAAGGATGAGTGGATGCGAGAGAACGAGGGAGGGAAAAGGAAGGGAAGGGACAACTCACGGGGAGTGCATCCCGCCCAACAGGCGCCGTCCGAGTCGAACAGATTCGAGTTTCCGCCGCATCCGGTGTACTCGAACGCCATGCACGTTTGGGTTTTCGAGTCGAAGTGGAACTGAAAAAGGAATGTTGTTGGGGGAAGCAAAAGGGGAGGGACGGCAAACCTTGATGGACTTTTTCGCTTTGCACGGCGTCTTTCCGAGGTCGAGGGGAAGCGAGCAGTCGCGGAACTCCTCGGCCAACGAGCCGACGGTCAGCAGCAGAACCAGGACAAGGAAGATCATCTCTCTCTCTCTTTTTTTCTTCTCCTCTCCCTAGTCTGATCGCTTCCTTCCTTTTATACCCACCTGATAACGAGGTCGGACAGAAGAAGATCGCCGAGGAGAAACAATAACTTCCTGGTTCGGTTCGTCGGTTTCGTTGTTGTTTTGTACCGCCCTTCTCTCGCTTGTACCCAAACTTTCCGGGTACAAACGTGGAAATGGGGAGTGCCACGTCATCGTTCTGTTCTGAGTACTGTCCGCTCATCAAGACCGCTCAAGGAGAATGCAACCGGCCCGGCCTTTCGGTTCCTCCCCTCATTCTTATTCTGTGAACGACCAAGAGGAAACGCTTTATTACTATTATATCCACAATTCCCTTCGGACAGTGATTCGATTTGCACGTCTTCCCGATCAGCGGAGCCCGAGCTCGTAAATCATTGCACACTCGGTCAACAGCTCAAGTTACCACCGATTATCGACGCTTTCCGGAGACGCGTGATTGTCAGCTCGCGCGCAGTCATTAACATCTGTCGGCATCCGGAAAGAAGTCAGTTTTCGGAGCCCGCGCTTGTAAATCATGGCACTCCCGATCAACAGCTCAAGTTACCACCGATTATCCTTTCCGTGTTTCGCACAACGGTCAGGGATCGCCGGAACACTTTTGAACGGGCACCCGTGATAGTTGTCTGGAGGTTTGCAGTAGAGCGCACTTCCAACCCCGAGGTCCAGTCTACTTCAACGTCTGAAAGTCACGCGTCGCGGTTGCGAGGTGGTCCATGGTCATTTACCTTCAATCATCAAAATCGCTGGAATCAGGTGAGAAACGTGCGGGATCGTCACCATTTTGAAGGTGAAACCGCTGAGAAATGAAGCAGCAACAAGAACTGTTTATGGTAACTCATCGCAAAAACAACAACAACAAGAAAGATCATCGAATCTTCCGTTTCCTTACGCTTTTCCCGCAGCACGCCGCAAAAAAGTGTCCCTCGACGCATCGTGAGCCGGACGGACAGAAGCGGTGCTCGCACGTCTTCCCGACGAGCTTCATCGTCACGCCGTTCAGTCGGTACTCGACGACCGACTCTCCGGGCGCACACTTCGGGTTGTAGTCCGAATCGATTCGATCTGGAAGAGCAAAAAGGGAAGGGGTGCGATGGAGCGCACTTCCTCACCACGAACGTCCTCGTCGCAACATTGTCCGGAGGTCTGTCCCAGGTTGCAGTACTTTCCGACGCCGCACTCGCAGTCGTCACGGCACGAGTCACGCCCCTTGGTTGTTTTAGAAGGGACACTGGCCGCCGGACAGACCTGGTGATCTACTGAAACGTCTTTCTGATCTACCATGGATTACTGTAGCTGTGTACGTGGCAGACACTCTTCGTAGCACGCGTGCGCATTCGGAAAGTTGTTCCAATTGGCTCCACACCCGGTGAAGTTGAACGCGAGACACGTTTCTGTGGGCACATCCATGTGATATCGAATCTCCCATCGCTTGTCACACGGAGTTGTCCCAAAGTGTAACGGATCGTGACACGCGCCGCCGATGTGCTCTTTTCCTGAAAGAAATCAGAGAGTTTATTGGAGGGCGTAGCGGTCGCGTTGCGGTTCTCACCAGACTCTCCATTCTGTATCAGCGCGAAAGTGAGAAAGGTGAACAGCATTTGTCTGGAAAAGAAAGAAGGGGAAACAGAGAGAAGAGGGCGACTTTTTGATTGTGATTCGGAAGAGAAAAGAAGAAGAAGAAGGCGTTCTCGTTGTTTATCATCTCGCTTCTTATCTCCAAATGGTAAAGAACGCGAAGAAAACCGACATAGTTATGACGCCATGATTCGATTTGCAATCAACACTGATCTGATTGAATCGCCAGTTAGAAGAAGACGTGAAGACCAAGTCAGAAGATCGTTTTCAATGTGCTATCTTCATTTTCGGTTTGAAAGATTCAAGTTCAATAATAGACGGGACACTGCTCGAAAAGAACACAGTGGCCCGCGTCGGAGCGGACGAATCCCGGAGCACACTGGCAGACGTTGAGGATGCACTGGAGGGTGCAGATCTGAGGGTCCGGAACGTCGCAGGTCGGCTCGCACGCACTTCCGCACTCCAGGAACAACTCGTTCGGCGGGCATCGGACGGGCGACATGGGCGGGTAGGCGACGGCGAGAAGGACGGCAGTGGAGAGAAGGATCACGAGGAGACGGTTCTGCAATTCCAGATTGAAGTGCTCACCAGTAGGAAGAGGGTGCTCACCATGATTCCAATCGGTTTCGACTGATGACTTCCCCTCTACCACCACCGGCAGTTTTATACCTTCCTGCCGACGAATTCCATTGTCCGTTTCTGCCACCCCCATTGTCCACCGAGTTTTTCATTTCATTTTGATTCTCCCCTTTTACATGGTCTTCCGGAACGGCCAGCAGACCGAATGGTTTGTAGTTTCCATGTGACTCTCGACTACAAGTTGACCGAGCTGATCTTTTGATCTTCGCAAGTGCCAGAACAGACCGGCGGGGCGAAGGATCGATAGGAGAGTGCGTCACAACAACACGCGATGCCACGTCATCGATTTGTTGGCTCTTCGCCTTCTTCTGGCTAGCGAGGAAGGTCCTCCCTCCTCCGTAACGACGGCGTGCCTGGCGGGGCCATCTGCCCGTTTGTCTGCGTCTCCGCCACCTCTTCCACTCTCTCCCCCACCCTCTCTTCCAATCGCTTCGCTCTTCCATTAACCTCCAGGTCTACGGGTACACCTCAACGTCTTCTTAGTCTCTCTCTCTCGCTTCTACTCCCCAATATTACTATACGCATATATTGAAATGCCACGTCAGCCCACATCAAGGATTCCACTCTCATATCCATGCCAAAAGTTGATCCTCCACTACTTGCCCATCGGAAAACGGTTCGTTGGTTTTAAGGAAGAATAAAGAGAGATTATTGATTTTTGTTGTCTTCCAGGAGTAAACTGGACCGTGTCGCACCGAGTTTGCGAAAAATGAATCGGATGGTCGGGTTTCGGCTGAAAAAAGTGAAGATCTCGGCGGTGCCGAAGACGAACCATCGTCACCGCTACACGCTCCGATACGACTCGCTCAAATGGATGTACCGTTTGACGCGCGGCGGTCAGGCCGTCGTTCTGATGATGCCTAATGGAGAACGGAAAACGGTACGGAAGGACGGATGCGTCTACCATCACAACAAAGCGCTTCTGGACCGCAGTGGAACCGTGATTCAACGGATGGAGTTGATGGTGAGCCTGTTCAGCGGAGGTGAAGCAGTTTCAGAGAGACCGGGTTCCATTTCAGGACTACAACGATAGGGCGCCGTTCAACAAGTTCGCGCCTGTCAAAGTGGGCTTCTTGAAGATGAGAATCGAACGGTCCGTTTACAAGAAGGGCTTCTTGGCGGCGTTCAGCGACACCGAGTTCGACACCATCGAAATAGAAGACCTTCACGGCGACTCGTTGGCCTTCCGTGACTTGCGTGTAAGCCACTCTCCACACGCATTCCATCCCGCCCGCTCATTGGAACCTGTTTCAGCACTTGAACGTCAAGAAAGTGCGCATCTGGACGGAGACGATCACCGACGACTCTCTCCTGGATCTGTGTGTCCCGCAATGGGACATCTATCAGAATCTCGCGACGCCCGAGCAGTTCCAGCAGTTTTGCGTGAAGCTGAGAGGCGCCAACATTGGATGCGTCTACTCGGGCGACATCTACATGCTTCTCACCGAGCTCGAAGTGTTCCTAACGAACTTGGAGACCGATCTGAAGATGGAGAGGCGATTCATGAATGGAAGGTGAGTGTTGGATCGAAGAGAGAAGATTGAAAATAACTATTAAGAGGCTGTCTGTCTCTCCGATTGCCCGACAAGGAATTGAACATCTACTTCGATCGACGCGTCCACTGGGGCAACTCGGGACTGTTCCGGTTCACGGGAAGAGTGATGAAGAAAGGCACCTCCTACGAATCGCCGACCCACCTCGATCAGACCGTCCACTGCGTGTGCTACTCGATCACGTGGCTCGTGTGCTGGTTCCTTCGCTGGTTCATCCACACCGCCATCTACTCGCACCCGTTCATCCATCTCCGTTTCCTGCTCATCCCGTTCTTCTTGTGTCGCTCCGTCGCCACTCCCACCACGACCGCCACCTTCTTCGCGGACGTCTTCTTCGGCGTCGCGTTCTGGATGGCGTGGACGTTCGTCGTGAAGACGGTTCTCGTGTACTGCAACCGACACTTCCGGTCGCTCGCCAATCGGACTCCCAACGGCGTCTGGTTCTCGTGCGTTCTCGTCGGCCTCAATTTGGCGTTCCTGCCGGTTCTGGTGGCCATTTGGATGCTCGTTTCGTATGTCGTTTGGATGCTCACTTACTTAGCGAGCACACAAACATTCTACCCTTTCTAGACGCCCTTCTCTCTTTGAACTTATGGAGAATTAATAAAAATGTTTTCTGTGAAAATATGACAAGACATTTCCAGTTTTTTTTGATAATTAGAGACCACAAGACGTTCCGTCAGCTTCCAAAAATTATGGCCTACACCTTCCTCCCTCCTTCTCTTCTTCTTCTTTCACTTCCTTCTATTCAGTTCGCAATCAATGCTCTTTCGAGAGTTCTTCCTGTTGCTGCTCATTCTGCAAGGCTCCTATTCCGGACGTGACGACTATATTGACCCGGATGGTTCCTTTTTCGAAGGTGTTTCCGACCAATTCATCGATGCCTGGGATAACTTTGCCTACAACTATTTGCAGTGAGCCTATTTCTGTTAGCGATCCTACGAAAAACTTTCCAGAGCAGTTATTGATAAGAGTCAGTTTCTCAATTATTACCTCTCGATGCCAGCTGGTTTCATCATATTGTTCCATTTACTGGTACTGACGAGAAAGTCGATGCTGACGACTTCCACTAACATTCTAATGGCCACCATCACATTCTGCGATCTGATCTACTTGCTGGATCAGTTCAAACTGTACCTCCTTCACTTGCGATCGGAGGCTATAATTGCACAAATTCGAGTCAACTGTATTCCTCCTTTCATCTACGAAGTGCAGCTCGCTAACTGGTTGTTCCACTCACTTTCCGAGTATCTCAACAGGTGTCAATCATGGTTTGCCGTCCTTTTGGCTGCTATTAGAAGCCACGTCATCAGAAGCAACTCGGAGCCAGACGGCAGCTTGCTCACGTCTCCTTGCTTTGGATGGAAAGTCACTGGAGTTGTATTTCTTTTGTCTCTCCCAGTCCCGTTGCTCAGCCTGATTTCGTCACCGCTCGCTTACTTCAACACGTGGCAATCAGGAAGCACTTGCCCTAAAAACTTCAGCCGAGACTCATACCAAGCTAACACCAACGTGGACTTCTTCCTCTCCCAGGAGACGTTGGCTGCCATCGACTCCTGGATGTTCCAGTTCATTCCGTGCTTCCTCGTCTGTCTCTACACCGTTCGTTTGATCGTCGACGTTCGGAGAGCAAACAAAAGGAGCAAGGATCTCGGAGTGCAGGGAGTTCAGAGCACGAAGATCTCGACATTGGTCCTCTGCATGGCCGTTTCCTTCGTTTTCGTCAAGGTTCCACAGGCGGTCGTCACCTTTTTCACGGCCTGGTCGGAGAACAGATCGGGGTTCACGTGAGTCCTTTTACGAATGAGCTCAATTGATTTCTCCTTCTAGTGATTGGTTCTACACAATGAGGTACATCATCAGTCTTTTGATATCCACGAGTGCTCTACTCCACTACGTCATCTGCCTCCTTCTCTCCTCCCAGTATCGTCAGACTGTTCGAAACATCTTGCACATCCCCGCTGTCTCGAGGCCTGTTCAAGTCTTTTCCATGACCAACACTCGTCCAATTTGAATCCATTTTCATGCTTTATTACCAAATGAAAACCGCATTCAAGATTCCCGAATTTTTTTTGACGTCCATTAAATTCTCAGCCGAACTACAGTATTCCAATTGAGTAACACTGATCCCAATTGAATACGGACCTTCTCTTTCTCGGACCAAGTCGAGGGAGATCCCTCCTCCATTCGAAACGAAACTGCTGATTACTGATACGAATAAACAGATAAGAAAAGACATTTTCTTCTTTAATAATTATAGCTTCCATCACATTTCGGCGGCATTATCCGTTTTCCGTCTACCATTCCCCCCTTCACCGATTCCTCGGTTCATGCTACTTCCGACGCTTCTCTTGCTTTTCTTACTATTTCGTCCATCTTCTTCCGGCTGGGAGAACTATAACAATCCGGATGACTACTTTTTCGAAGGTGTCTCACACGAGTTTATGGATTTTTGGGATGTTTTCATGGAAGACTATTGGGAGTGAGTTACCCGATGCTGTTGCTTTCGTGATGAGAGGAGAACGTTTTTTAGTCCTGTAACTATGACGACCAAGATGCTCACTTATTACATTTCCATTCCAAGCTGCTTCCTCATCGCTATGCACTTGGTGGTGCTGACGAGAAAGTCAATGCTGACGACTTCAACCAACATCATCATGGCCGCCATCACATTGTGCGATCTGATCTACGTGATTGAGCAGTGCAAACTGTATCTCATCTA
This sequence comes from Caenorhabditis afra, assembly GCA_963570955.1. Taxonomy (NCBI): domain Eukaryota; kingdom Metazoa; phylum Nematoda; class Chromadorea; order Rhabditida; family Rhabditidae; genus Caenorhabditis; species Caenorhabditis afra. The sequence goes on along the minus strand of OY751536.1, from coordinate 3,317,068 downwards.
CAATCGGACGCAGTCAATGATCATAATCAGCGCACTCACTTCCGCTTACTGCATCCCTCCGCTCACCTACGAAATGGAGCTCTCGATTTGGCTGTTCCATTCCCTTTCCGAGTATCTGAACAGGTGTCAATCATGGCTTGCCGTGCTTCTGGCGGCTGTCAGAAGTTATGCTATCAAAAACTCGTCAGTGCCAAGTGGGAACTTGCTCACGTCTTCTGGATTCGGATGGAAGGTCACCGGCGTCACGTTCCTTCTCTCGCTCCCGCTCCCTCTTCTCACACATTTCTCGTCTTCTCTTCTCTATTTCAACACATGGATATCCAGAGGAAATTGCTCCGAAAACATCACCGCAACCTCTTATATTGTGAAGGTCAAGCCGGATTACTTTGTCTCCCAGGAGACGTTGGCTGCCATCGACTCCTGGATGTTCCAGTTCATTCCGTGCATTCTCGTCTGTTACTACACCGTTCTTCTTATTGCCAGAATTCGGAAGGCAAACCAAAGGAGCAAGGATTTGGGAGTGCAGGGAGTTCAGAGCACGAAGATCTCTATTCTTGTGCTGTGTATGGCCATTTCTTTCGTTCTCGTCAAAGTTCCACAGGCGATTGTCACCTTTCTCACCGCCTGGGCGCAGAACAGAATCGCGATCTAGTGAGTTTCTCGTGTCGTTTTCCCAAAACAAAACCTTTCTGTTACAGTGACGCGCTCTACTTATCAAAATACGTCATCAGCTTTCTAATAACAATGGGCGTTCTTATCCACTTTGTCATCTGTTTTGTGCTCTCGTCTCAATACCGTCAGACTGCTCTAAACATCTTACACATTCGGCTCGCTGTCTTGAGACCTGTTCCCGTCTTTTCTGTGACCAACACTCGTCCAATTTGATGTCATTTTCAATCTTTATATCTGAAACAAGGTGCTGTATTCAGTGCAAGGAGGTCTCATATCGAAGAGCGCGCAGTCATGTTTGAACCTTTTTTTTTAAATGTGTTCGAAATGAATAAAGATTGTCAGCACTTGAGTAGAAGTTTGTTTTTGGTGTCTGACCGTAGTGAACTTTGCAGACAAGCTCTTTGATTCTCCTATAATTATGGCATTCAGTGAAGGTCGTCGCTCACGCATTCATCGAAGTCTGGCACGACTTTGAAAACAGAGCATTGAAATGTTAAATGATCTCGACCGAAATCCGTATAAGGAGTGTCTAGTTGGAGTGGACTGCCGTTTCAAGACATTTCGCCATTCAAAAATTATGGCCTACACCTTCCTCCCTCCTTCTCTTCTTCTTCTTTCACTTCCTTCTATTCAGTTCGCAATCAATGCTCTTTCGAGAGTTCTTGCTGTTGCTGCTCATTCTGCAAGGCTCCTATTCCGGACGAGAGGACTATATTGACCCAGATGGTTCCTTTTTCGAAGGCGTTTCCGACCAATTCATCGATGCCTGGGATAACTTCGCCTACAACTATCTGCAGTGAGCTAACTTCTATTAGCGATCCTTCCCAACGACAACTTTCCAGAGCAGTTATTGATGAGAGTCAGTTTCTCACTTACTACATCTCGATGCCAGCTGTTTTCATCATATCGTTTCATTTTCTGGTACTGACAAGAAAGTCGATGCTGACGACGTCCACTAACATTCTAATGGCCACCATTACATTTTGCGATCTGATATACCTACTGGATCAGTTCAAGCTCTATCTCCTTCACTTGCGATCGGAGGCGATAATCGCGCAATATAAAGTCAACTGCATTGCTCCATTTATCTATGAAGTGCAGCTCGCTAACTGGTTGTTCGACTCGTTTTCCGAGTATCTGAACAGGTGTCAATCGTGGCTCGCAGTTCTTTTGGCTGCTGTTAGAAGCCACGTCATCAGAAGCAACTCGGAGCCAGACGGCAGCTTGCTCACGTCTCCTTGCTTTGGATGGAAAGTCACTGGCGCAGTATTCTTTCTTTCTCTCCCAGTCCCGTTGCTCAGCCTGATTTCGTCTCCGCTGGCTTACTTCAACACATGGCAATCAGGCAGCACTTGCTCTTTCAACTTCAGTCGAGACCGATACGAAGCGAAACCAAACGTGGATTTCTTTCTCTCCCAGGAGACGTTGGCGGCCATCGACTCCTGGATGTTCCAGTTCATTCCGTGCTTCCTCGTCTGCCTCTACACCGTCCGTTTGATCGTCGATGTTCGGAGAGCAAACAAACGGAGCAAGGATCTCGGAGTGCAGGGAGTTCAGAGCACGAAGATCTCGACGTTGGTCCTCAGCATGGCCGTTTCCTTCGTTTTCGTCAAGGTTCCACAGGCGGTCGTCACCTTTTTCACGGCCTGGTCGGAGAACAGATCGGGGTTCAGGTGAGTCCTTTTACAAATGATCTCAAGTGGTTCCGTTTTCCAGTGATTGGTTCTACACAATGAGGTACGTCGTCAGTCTTCTGATATCCACGAGTGCTCTACTCCACTACGTCATCTGTCTCCTTCTCTCCTCCCAGTATCGACAGACTGTTCGAAACATCTTGCACATTCCCGCTGTCTCGAGACCTGTTCAAGTCTTTTCCATGACCAACACTCGTCCAATTTGAATCCATTTTATGCTTTATTACCTAATGAAAACCGCATTCAAGATTTAATGAATATTTTCTGTTCGAAGGCCAGAACATAGAATTAACAAGAAGAAAAGAAGGCAGTCAGTGGTTCTCGCGAGACTTTTTCTTCTCCTTCTTCACTGTCTCGGCGGTCTCTTTCGAAAGTTTAGCCACTTTTTTGCGGAACTTTATGATTGAGGCGATGGGTTTTCGACGCTGAAACAAGAGATGTTATTAGAGGGGATGGAGGAAGGATTACTGTACTGACATCGTACGTGACGACGTAGATGTTCTTCTGCAAGAATACAACGGTTCTCGGGCGGTCTTCGATGCACGTCTTCTCTTCCAACGCCTTCTCCTTATCTTTCTCCTTCTCCTTATCCATTTCCCTCTTCTTCTGCTCGCGCAACGTCTTCCGATCTTCCTGGGGCTCCTCGTCGTTCATGAACTGCTCGAAGCGGCCTTAAATGAATTGAAAGTGAAAGAAGAATAAGAAGTAGAAGACGTCAAAAACTGACTGTTGCAGAATACGAGAATCGAAGCGCACGTGTTGTAGCGAATGGATTGATCCTGGAAGTACTGGTTCTCGCGATCCTCGTAGTGTTTCAGCGAGTGGAACGGACCGCTCGGCGGAGCCGTGTCTCGTTTTCCGTCGTCGAATTCGGCGCCCATAAACCGAGGCACTTGGTTCGCCCACCCTTTTCCGTCTTGCAAATCCGTGTCGTCCTCCTCCAACGCCGCCATCAGAATCGGATTCTTGATCTTCTCGCCGTCCTTCCCGATGCCTTCCACCTCGTGCACCAGCCATATCGGATCGCCGTTCTCTTTGAATATCTTGTGCTTCTCCTCCTCTTCGGCCTTCTTCTCCTTCTCCGTTCGCTTCTTCTTCCGCTGCTTGTTCTTCGCCTTCGTCGTCTTCTCGTTGGAGCCGTCTTTCTCGGACCGCATCTGACTGGACTCGGGCATTGTGTCGAAGAGCGAGTCGGCGGACCGGTCAGTCGGCACTTTCTGCGAGTCCATCATTCGGAAGAACTTTTGCGCCATCTCCATATTGAACTCTTTTCTCGCGTCCGACGCCTTCTTCTTGGTCTTCTTCTCCGACGCCACCTCCTTCTGAGTCCGCTTGTCGAGCGACTTGTCGTCGCCTCCACTCGGCACCTCGCCGCCTTCCGTCGTCGACGACGTCGTCTTGCTCTTCTGCTTCTGGCCGGCCGACGTCCGCTTCTCCTTCCGCGCGACTATCGTCTTCGGACGGCTCCGCTTCTTCTCCTTCTTCGCCGGCGCTTCCACCATCGAATCCTTCTGCTTCTGCGTGTTCGACTTGGATTCCGTCGTGTTCTTCGCCTTCCTCTTCTCCTCTGACTTCTTTTTGTTCGTTTTGTTCGAGACAGTCGTCATTAGTTTTGTTTCGCTTTTTGTGGTTTCTTAAGAAATGCGGTTACTGGAGAATCGGACGACGATCACGCGATTGCTGCGCGAAAGGGGGCGGAGCTTTGCGTGAACTTTACTGTTCGATGGAGCGCACTTGCAATGTCAAGAAGAGAAACGATTCATGATTGAAACTGAAGAAGAAAGGGAAAGAAAGGAGATGTTGCAAGGGGGAAACCAAATAAACTGAAAAAAGGTGGAGAGGGGGGGGATCGGGGAAGAAATCCTAACTGACGTGGAGAAGATGATAATCACAAAGAGCAAAAATAGGAGAAAGTTGGGGGGAAGAAGGAAAAGAAACGAACAAAAGAAGAAGAAGAAAACATTAGGCACCTTTGTCGACCAGAAGAAAACAGTATTCGGGTGGGACCCTCGGCGATCTCAGAGTCTTTCAGAAGAACATCGCCGAGGCGCCCCGGGTTGATGATGACAACTCGTAAAAACACTTATTATATCCTAACGGTAGCGATCGACTATCTGCGAGAAAACGGGGACAACGGGGGGGGGGGGGGGGGGGGGGGCTAATTGAAGACGTTATGGATGAGGGGGAAAGAGATAGACGAGGAGAGGGGAAGTAAGCGAAACGGTTCGGAAAGTTTCCGGTTGGGAGAGAGAGAGTGCGTTACAGGAAAATGCTGATATGGATGATTTGATTGTGGGGGATTTGGGGGATGGGGGGCTCTTCTTCGCGGTCGGGAGAAGTTAGAAGCCGGGGATGACGCAGTAGGCCTCGAGAGCCGAGAGCAGCAGGTACATGAGCCACAGCGAGCAGAAGAAGCCCGACGTCAGCCACTGAAATTGCGAATCAGATTCTCACTGCGTGCTGGATCTTTGGGACTTACCCTCAGGAACGTGGGTCCTCCGAGCTCTCCGCCGATGCTCTTGTTTCTTCTGAGCACGAGCACGGCGATGCAGAGAAGCGCTTCGCAGCAGAAGATGAGCACCGAGAATCCGAGGTTTCCGGGGTCGACGAGGAACTTGGTGCCCTTGTTCCAGTGGTAGATGGCCGCCATCGACCACGCGATCCCGATTCCGAGGAAGACGTTGACGGCGTTCGAGCCGGTGACGTTTCCGACGGCGTTGTCGGCGTACTTGTCCTGCACGGCCGACACCTTCGAGGCGAACGTGTCCGGCACCGAGGTTCCCAGCGCGACGAACGAGATGGCGGTGACGGCGTCCTTGAGTCCGACCCAGCATCCGAACTGCGAGGCGAGATCTCCGACGACGGCGGTCAGCACTCCGATCATGAAGATGGCGACGACGAACGAAGCCCATCCGCCGAGGTAGTCAGTCGGCGGGATGGTGGCGAAGGTGAGCTTCCATGGGACGGTGAGGATGTGCATGACGTAGTCCATGCATCCCGGCTCCTCCGGCTCCTTCTCCTCTCCCTCCTCGCCCTCCTCGTCGTCGTCGTCGTCGTCTCCGGCAGAAACGACGAGCGCCTCCATGAACTGCTCTCTCCACGAGTGTGTGCCGAGCATGATGCGGGTGTTGGCGTTCTTGATCATGCGGTCGACGATTCCCTGCAATCAGAAGCGGTTCAGAAGACGTTCATCTACAGAATCAGGGTACCTGGAATTCCTTGGATTCTCTGATGGTGATCTGGCACTTGGTGAACTCTCCGAGTCTCGGTTTTCCCATCTCGGCGATCTCCAATTGAGAAGGCGTCAGAGCGGTGACGACGTCGTCGTCTCCTACAAAACGCATCCTATGTTTGCGGCGAGAACGCGTTCGAAAACGAAGTGAAGCCGTCAAACCAAAGAAAAGAAGAGAGAAAGAGTGGAAAGACCGGCGGTAGGTGTTAGCATGTAGAACAGAATTACGAGGGGTGGGGGATGCATAAGCATGCAAGAGGAAACACAACTATACCGCCTTTCATTCCGGCGATCCACGATCCGAGACGATTGCGGAAGCGCGAGGTGAGGTGAGGTGAGTTGGAGTGCGAGCGTCGCGGATCAGCCGACGGCTGCAGAAGATCCACCGAAGCGGCGCGCGTCGACTTCTCGGCACCACCGGCGGCTAGTGCTGTGAATAAGTATGAAAGGGTGAATCGGGGGAGAGAGAGAGAGGGAGGAGAGGAGGAAACGAAACCAAGGAGGAAAACGGGGGGATCTGTAACGGAGGGAAGAGGAGGTGGGACTATCTCTATCTGAAAAGGGAGCTGTTGGAGTGTGAGGGGGGAAGAGAGTGTCCACATGTTATTACAGAAGCTTCCGTGTGGGGAGGGGGGAGCTATGATGAGACAACATCGCCTACCTTGCTGCTCCGTGTTCGAATCCTTCGACTCCGAAGCGACCGACGATCCTCGCTTGCGTTCCATCCGACGTTGGAAGCGCTCTTGGATGCGTGACAAGTCTACACGAAACACAACAATGAGCAATAATGAATAAGAGACAAATCATGAATAGAAGGGGGGACGGTGTTCTTGTCTTGTCGAGACCGGTTGGTATTATTATTAAACTGATTATGACTTTCATCAATCTGTGTGCGGAAGTAGAAGAAGCGATTGTGTGGAAACGATCGAGGGAAAACCGAAACCGATGGGTCTTACCATTCATCTTCTTCGCCCAGATCGGCGGCGAGAGCTCGATGTAGAAGTAGTCGGAGCGCTCATACTGCTCGGTGTCGATGATTCCGATGTCGATGGTGGCTCTGAAAACAGAGATGCTGAAACTGTCTGTAAAAGGGCGATGTACTCGGTCTGATTGTCCTCGAACACGATCTCTCCCTCCTTCTGCTCGAAGTGCTTGTCTCCGGTGGCGGTTCCCTCGACGGTTCTGGAAAATTCCCCCGTCGGTTCCAGGTCATAGTTCAATTAGGCTCTTATGCCGCTGCTGCTGCTCCGCTTCCCGTTTCCCCCTCCCCTCTACCCGTTTTGCCCCCAATCATTAATCAAATAAACTGTGTGCTGCTGCTGCTGCCACTACTATTCTTCGGCGCAGATTTCTCAAGCATCGTGTAAACACCCCCTTGGAATGACGCACTTACTCGCTGAGCCTCCCGCAATAGTAGCGCCGGAGGAGGAAGAAGAGTTTCGCTCTCACCTGAACGGAATGATGACCTTTCCACGCGCGCCCGAGTGTCTCTTCATCTGGAGCGACATGTGTCCGCAGTTCTCGACGACCTGGAAGTGGTCGTGCTCGAATCCGAAGACTCCCGCGTGATCGTCGTCGAGAATCATGATGGTGGCGGTGTTGGGCATCTCGAGCTGCGCGACCGGCAGTCCTCCGATTCTCGTCGGATCGATGATGATGCCGTCCTTGGTGCGCACGCGCAGATTGCACAGACGCAGGTAGAAGTGCTCGTCCTCCTCGAAGACGTCGTCGTCGACGACTTCGATCGTCACCTTCTGATGTTTGTCCTCCGGGTAGAACGTGAGCGTTCCCTTGACCGGAATGTAGTCGCTTCCGGAGTTGGCGGTGCCGTCCTCGGTGTAGTAGTCGACCATCACCGTCAATCCGTCCGGTCCGCCGTCTCTGAAACATCACTGGATCCGAAGGGCTTCAACACAAGATTACGGTACCTTCCGACTTGAACGTCGAACGTTCCGACGCTCTCGAGAACCGTGTAATGAGCCGGATCGAGGAAGATCTTGCACGTGTTGTCGCGAATCTGCTTCTCTTGTGCCTGTACCAACTGAAATTAGCCGTGGTGTTCGGTGAGTTGCGGTTAGTCCGATGCGATTCCACTCTCGTTTTATGATTGTTGTAGTTGTTTTTTTGGTGATTCAAGTCAATGTTGGCCGAGATTAGATCTGCTTAGTAGTCAACAGTCCCTATTTAGTTCGAGTAATTCTAGAGAGTGACAGCCATGCTAGAAGTTGAGAGATGCGCTGCACTTACAGCATCAAGAGCCTTGTTGTGCTCTTTGTCGATGCGCTTCTTCACGATGTCACCTCCTCCGATGAGCCGCCGTGTGGCCTGCACGCGGTAGAAAGCGCGCGATTTGGGGCCTCTGAAACGACGAACGTCTTCCGGACGTCTTATGGAGTCAGAAGGCGTTACCTGCTGATCATCTCGTATTCGGCCTGCTTCTGAAGCTCGGTCGGCGTGATATGCGGGTTCTGTTTTCTGATTTCGCGCATCATCTCGATGAACTCTTGACGATGCTCCTCGAAGGCTCGGATGGCCGGATCAACGGCTCCCTGAAGGTATGGAAAGGTTAGGACGACGTCTTCTGAAGTGTAGAAGACGTGAGAAAGAAGTAGAAGAAGAAGGAGAAGTAGGCCAGGCAGTTGAAAGTTATTGACTGTTTGAAAGTGATCTCATGCCCGTTCTCTTCTCGACTACCTCTCCCCCGACGAAGAAGTCTCCACATGCCTGCGGCGTTCCGTTCTCCAACATCTTCATCTCTTCCGCCTCGGTGGCGATCATCTGTCCGTGCGAGCCACGTCGGTATCTGTGCGGCAGGAAACGGTTCTGAATGATCTTGATGTCGGCCATGTAGGCGGTGAAGACGGTGAGCGGAAAGAAGATGAACGTGAGCACACCCTCCCAGATCTCGATCTCTCCCGGCGAGAAGAACGCGAGAATCATGTAGAGCCACACGTAGGCGAAGATCGACCACGTGGCGGTGACGCAGAACACGTCCAGATGCTTCTGACGACGAATCTCGCCCTTCGGAATGACGACGACGCAGATGGCGATGATCATGAACAAGTTGAATGCGGCCGAGCCGACAATCGTGTTCGGTCCGAGGTCTCCAGCTTCGAATCCTCTGGCGATGACCTGAAGAAGACGTCAGTTGAGCGTCGGGGAGAGAAGACGTCGACGAACCTCAATAATCGAAAGCAAAATCTCGGGAGCCGACGAGCCGAGGGCCATAAGTGTGAGATTGGAAACGGTGTCGTTCCAAATGCGCACTTGGACCTCCATCGGATCGAGTCCCGGTCGTTTCACTACAATCGTTCGTTCCATCGATGTGATCACTTCGATGGAGCTCATGAATCTGTCGGCGACGATCGAAATACCCAGGAACATGTAGGCGATGACGAAGAAGTAGAGGATGCCGCGGAAGACGCGGTCGCCTGTCGTCAGATCCAAGAACGGCCTCCTGCAAACATGTTGGTTCCCATTCGCTTCTTATTTTTCTTCTTCTTCCTCTCAGTTTGCCATACAAAAAACACCACATCTGCTCTTGATTTTCGTGTTCGTCGGCGCTCGCTTCTCGAAAAGCGATCAGTCTCTCACTTGATTTATATACGCTCATTTCCAGATGTTTCTCATTTTGCACCCCCTTTTCTCTTTTCGCTGCTTCATTTACACCACATTGTGTCTGGGAATACAATTGGAGCAATCTGAAATCGGAGGTGGAAAGCGCGAGAGAGGGGGGAAGCTGTCATGCTCCAATTGAATGAGCCCATAACCTATAATAATAATTGCTCCGTGTTCTTTTTCCCATTCTACTCGCTCTCCCTCTCCAGATCTCTCTCACTCGGGTTCTTTCATGACTTTACGCTTTACAATCTTTATGATGTTCTTTCCCCCATCTCTCGTTTCTCACGGAGGAGCAAGAAGATCCGGGACGAGCTTACCAAATCGGTACGACGAGTCCATCGATGCAGTTTCTAGTGGCGTCGGCGGCCGAACAGTTGGAGCCGGCTTGTGCGAGCCCGGCGAGGGCCACCAGAGAGGCTACTGCTAGCCAACACCCTAATCGAGTCATTCAACTGCAAACACATGGAGATTGTGGCGGGGAGGAAAGATTCGGTAAAGAAGAAGAAGAAGGAGCAGGTGTTTTGAGCTCCCGCCCCCCCAAGGGGGTCATTAGTGGCGAAAGAAAGGGAAAGAAGATGATGTGAGGAAGAAAAACAAGGTGATGGGGGATGAAACGAAACGAAATGAAAACGAGCGAGTAGAAACATTTTGATTGGGGGGATTTGAGTGACGGATTGATAGAGAGAGCGAGGGAAAGAGAAAGCCGAGGAGATAAATGCAACCCGGGACCAAAGAATCTTCTCAATTTCTCTCTATCTCTCTCTCTATCTTATAGAGGACGCTCCAAAAGATTATACACGTCGTGAGCCGGGAGACCCGTGTGTATGTATGTATGTGTGGATAAAGTTGATAAAAAAGAGAGAGAGAGAGAGAAAGGTGGGTAAAAAGAGATAGCGCCAGCCAGAGGTTGGAACATGAGAAAAACGACCGAGAGAAGAGAAGGAAGGAAGAACATGATGACTGGTGTAATGCCCGAGGGTAAGGCAAGAAGAAGAAGAAGAAAGAGGATCTTTCGGCACGTCCCTCATGGAGTCCAGGACGACTTTTGATCCGCGCTCGCCAACCCCAAACTCCCGAGAGCCCCCGAGGAGGAGCAAGGATGCACTATGGATGAGGGGCGTAACCTGTAGAGCTCTGTGTAGTCAGAGAGAGAGAGCGCGCGCCGAACGGTCTGAAGGAGGTGGGTGGAAGGGGTACAAACACAGTGAGCGAGGAAGAGATGTGCTCCGCGGCGATGGGGCGGGCGGGGGCCACTTGAACTTGCCTCTACTAACTTTTATCTTATCTCTCAACTTTACAGTCAACCTCATAAGTTCGAGCAGCTCCGCGCGCTACTCGACAACTTCTTATTGGCCCTCTTCGACTGATTGAGCTCAAAGAGCCCCCTGGCAAGGAATTCTGACGTCAAGCATGTCGTTCAGGTGGTAATTTGAGGAGGTTCGACCGCTGCAACGGGGAGAGAGAAAGGAGAAGCAGGAAGAGAAAAGAATGATGATGATATCGTCGTGGTGCGGATGCGAAATGGACTGAAGTTCAAGACATTTGCCGGCTCTTTTCAGACTCCGCCCACTTCTCTCTATTTCGCTTTTCAATGGCTAATTGGTTGCACATTTTAAACCGATTTTTTTCGCTTTCTCTTTCTCGCCCACCAATTTCTCGATCGAAATCACGAGAGCTCGAAAAGTTTGTGTATATTCAGAGAGAGAGAGCTCGCGATCGCCTCCAAACATATTGAGAATAAGCAAAAACCGAAAGAAGTACTTCTAGGCGACGATGAAGAAAGAGACAAGCATGCGATGCGCCGGATTTCAGCGAAAGTGATATAATCCATGCAGAAAACGGGCGGGGGGCTGAAGGATTTACGCAGAACGACGTGACTAGACGGTTCTCGAAGAGTCACAATCGGGGAAACGCGCTCTATCGCACTGCTACCACAAAAAGTTGCAAATCCAAATCCGCTCCAATGATAGCGATAGTAGTGAGGTCACATTCGGAATCCGAAAGGAGGAGGTAGGGGATTACATGCACGAAATCACGTAGCAAGTGCGCTCTTTTGAACTCTGTCTCTGCTCCCCCTTTGACCTACTTACAGGGGAGACTTTGGGTGGCGGCAAGCGCGCTCCACCGAACTCCATGTGAACTCTAAATCCGAACCGAACACTGGGCGAGGAAATTAGTACAACCTTCTTTCGAATTAAAAAAACTGAGCAGGAAGAGGAGAAGAACGAGACGCTATAGAGCGGAAGGACAAACAGAAAGTGTGGTGTGATGGAGAAGGGGGTCTCGTCTCTATTTCTAACTCTCTCCGCCCCCTAAATATATCATTATTAATCCGCCGACACACACACACACCTTTCTCTCTTTCTCTCTCTCTTCTTCTTCTAATGTTGCTATTACTTCTGGGTGCTCTGCGTGCAGCCGCTGACCCACCTGCCCTCCTGTCGGAAACTCGTCGAAACAGAACAGAAACATTGTGCTCCCTCCGATGAGAGCTCCTCCGGGCTCCGGAGAGCACGAGTGATAATGAGCTTTTCAGACTTGGGCTCAGGCTCACGCTTCTTCCAGAAGACAAAAGAGGAGGAAGAAGGAGAAGCCCTCCCGCTTAGGAAGGAAACGAAGAAAAGGAAAAGAGAGGGGGGGAAGGAAGGAAGGCGAGAAAAACAAAAATAATAATAATAAGAAAACGAGAGAAGGTGTCTGGCGGTGGGTGTGAGTGTGACGAGATTGTTGGAGGCGTTGGGATGGAAAAGGCCGTGGTGGAGGGGAAAGAGCAGCCTCTGAAACCGATTTTTGCTAGCCTCCCCCCTTCCTTTCTTTCTTCCCGTTTCGTTTCCCACAACTATTGAATGTCGCTGTTTGTGTTGGTTGTGGTGGTGGTGGTGGTGGTGGCCGAGAGCGATTTTGGCAGATTTAAAGAGAGCGAAAGAGAGACAGAAACAGAGTAGTATTTGATGGGGGGAGGCCATAAACCGAACAAAACTGGAATGTTTTGAACTGGATTCAGGTCAGAGTGGGCGGCGGCTGAGCGACGAGTAACAATGAACACATCGCGACGGTATGACGTGGAAGACTGAGTTGAGTTTGCAGTTCGGATTGACATGGTATGACGTGGTCGTTGGAGGATGACCTGTTATATTTGATTGGAGGCGGCGGCGCCGACGACGATGATGATGATCCGTGGCGAGAGCGCGCGCATGCAGATCAAGTGGGCTCGCGGTGCAAGTGCACTGTACTTTGGGTCATCAGAAGGAGAAGAAGGACAGTAGCGCCCCCGTCCCGCGCGGACAATACCACTTTCCCGCGCACCACCACCTCCACCACGATCACTACTACTACTACATAGTAGATCTTTGTGCTGGTACTGTATTTGATCAGATCTTGAGAAACAGTGCGAGCACGGCGAGTAGAGAGACCAACGGAAGGGAAAGATAAGAATCAGTTTGCCTGTCGGGGGGAGGAAACGATCTAGGTGTTGGGGGGCTCACCTCGAGCCCTATGGCCGAGATTCTTTTTTGCGCGCAAAAATGCATCGAGAAAAGGAAATGGATGGGATTGCGTGAGGCGGTGAAAGGCAAGATAATAATGGGGCTCTCGCGGCCATCACCACGACACCGGGCAATTATTGGGGAAGGGGGGCCGACTCCGAAGACGGACGCCCCGAGCCACGAGGGGGGAGAAACAGAGAAAGAGCACACGCGATATGAGCGATTATAGGCCGGAACGGGGAATGTGTGGAAGAGCCAGAAGAAGGAAGATGCTCGAAGGTGCACATTATATCGAGAGGCGGTGGAGCAAGACAGATGTTCTTCTGCCGTCGCAAAAGAATACCGAGGTAACCGCAGAGTTCCAGAATGATTGACACGTTTCAAGGAGGGAGGAGGAGAAGAAGAAATAAGTCAAAAGGAAGGGACAAGACGGATGGAGCAAAAAAAAAGTGTTTGTGTTTATGTGTGGTCGAAGTGATTATGTGTCGGCTCTCGAGTGAAAACGCGGGGTCGTCTTGTCACCCCATCCATAATATTTTGCGTTGTGTCGGCGCGCTCCGGACGATGGCGACGACGAAGAGGAGGAGGACGGGAGCAGAGCAGACACATACACTCGGATCGAGTTACACGACGATGGGCGCGACAACGACATATCCCCCCCCCTTTTGTTTTTTTTTTTGCGTTGTTGCTATTGCTCTTGCAGAATTGTGGGAGTTCAGATGGGAGCAGTAGGAGGGGAGGAGCACAAAAGTCAGCGAGTACTTTGGAATGGGGGCTCTGACTTGGGACAGGGACTAGGACCCCTAGAGAAGTGAGACCAGTGAGCCTTACCAGTTGCCCCGCAACCACAACCACGACGAAATGAGAATGGAACGGTTCGGCGGGGCCCCGGGGGGCAAGGGCTGCTCTCCTCCCGTGTTGCAACCCCTTTCCCACCCGCTCTCCTCTTTTTTTCGCCGTTTCGGTGGGGGGTGGGCGTGGCACGTTTTTCTTTGGCTCCTACAAGACGATGGCACAGGCAGCAGAGATGGGAAGGAGCGAGAGGAGGAGCGCTTTGCCGATATTGGGTTGGGGTGCTTTTGACACTCGAAACAAGTACTTGTGAGCGATGTGTGTGTGTGCCGAGATTTTTGCGAGATTGCGAGGGCGAGAAGAGCCGATCAAACAATCTGCTGGGCTCTACCGAAGAGTTGCGATGCAGAAATGAGGAAAAGACGAAGAAGACGATGCTCTTTGCGCGGAGAGCAAGAGAGCAAGAGAGAGAGAGAGAGAGAGAGAGAGAGACTGTACGTGAATGATGATCAGGGGGTTCATTGAGATATCAGTGATTCGGTCGAGCCGCCTTTTGCTTCCTTTGCAAAACGGGATACCCAGAAGGATTTGAGCTCAGGGCTTAATGGTGGGGTACACTCCTTGCAGTAGCCGACGTCTTCTGTATCGTCTTCTGAAGACCTAGAAGATGTGGAAGAGGAGGAATAGAGAGCGAGAACGGAGGAGCATAAGAAATGCATAAGACGCGGGGCGGAAATGAGGAAGAAAAGAAGACGTGGAGAAGGCGATAGTTCGGGAGGTACCGGCTGAAAAAAGCGAGCGGTGCCAGAAGACGATCAGAGTTCTCGAAGGCACTTCTTGATTCGGACGACGACGACGTGCAATCCGATATGGTGTAGGTGGAATGAATCGCCGAGACCTCCCCCGCTCGCTTGTCCCCATGCAATTCCAGATTTTATGGTTGTGCCCATTTCTCCGTACCCTCCGTTTTTCTTCCATTTGAACACACACACACACGGCTCCTTGTGTCTCCAGATGGGAGGCGGAAGAAGGAAGCGAAAAATGGAGAAGAACACAAAAACAAATGAAATGAAATGCTAACTTGACAGGGGAGGAAGAGGATGAAATTGTGTGAAAACTTCAATGAGGATGAAGAAGAAGAAGAAGAAGAAGAAGATACACACGTACTCTCTCTCCTTTCTCTCTCTCTCCCTCCTTCTCTCTGCTATCCGACTTCAGGATCCCAGGCGCGGCACACGGGATCCCACCACCACCACTGGCAACATTCTCCCATCGAAAAGCGATTAAGATTCATTCCCCCCCCCCTTTCCGATGTGGCCCTCTGGAGCCAACTGGCCGCGGGGGGCTCCGCGAGCCATCCCTCCCTCCCTCTCTCTCTCCGTTTCGATAATCTGAACAACATGTGATCTTTCTCTCTTCTTCTTCTTTCCATTTGACACAAAACGAAACGAAACCGTAGGGGATATCCCAACAGATACGGACACAATGCAACACCGAAAGAGTGTCTCGTCTCAAGTGGCCCCTCCTGTAATCGATCAGAACACGGTGTGCTCTTCCTGTTCTCCTTCATCTGCTCCTTCGTTTCTTTCGGTGTCTCCTCGCGGGAGCCAACCTTCCCGCCGATGAGCAGCACTTCTGAACTTTGACATTCATACATATCCTTGGGCTCCCCACCATTGGCAGGCAGCGCTGCGCCACTTTTCACTTTTCAACCCACTTGACTTGATTGCGCACACGTTGTGAGCTTTCCTGGGAGCTCCGCGAGCCCTCGCGAGAGAGAGAGTCTCAAATCTGAGAGCTCTGGCTCTCGGAGGAGCAGGAGCCAAGAGAGAGAGAGAGAGAATGTACATACCTTGTACTAGCCGTGTTTGTCAAACTACTACAGTAATTTACGAGAATCCTCCTCCGGGCTCTGCTTCTCTCTCTCTCTCGATCTGTTCTTCTTCAGACTCAAGTGCTTACGTGAATGAGATTGAGGGAGAGAGAGAGAGAAAGCTTATTGCACACAACTAATTGTTACTCTTTCTCTTTTTCTTTCTATCTATCTGTCACACAATTTTTGAACACTGTAGTGGTGCCACGCGGCGCTTTTGAGGCAAAGATCTGTTGAGAACTGATAAAGGGGGGGGGGGATAGTGGAGAATTGATGGGTTTGTTGGGGGGATGAAATGGCACGAGGTGTGGAACTCTTCGGACGTCCAGCATCGAATCTTCCCGACGGGACAGTTGGTCTATTTACCAGATTGCGGGGACCAGATAGAGTGTAGAGGAGACGGGCGGGATCTTGTGATTCCCATTCATTCCAAAAGATCCACGTCTTCTTCCCTCACTTCATCACACAAACACCTCCCCTCGGATCGGATCGTTTCCACCTGCTGGCGACTCGTTTCCCAGCGTGTTTTGAACCCCCTCTGCCTTCCACTTCCAGAAATGTCAAATCGGTATGAATATGAATGTGGAGTGAGCCGGGGGTGTTCCCCCCGCCAACCAACCCGCTGAACGAAGTGAACCGAACGGACCGGGACGTCGTCAAAAACAAGAAAGGAATAGGAAAGAAGAAGCGAAATGAGTCTAAGACGGGGCAAAACGACGACGAAGAAGAAGGAGAAGGAAAAGACACGGACTCTCATCACTCATCACTTCGGGCGGGGGGTCCTCGCGTAGCCGGGGGGCGTGCCCCCGCCCCGTTTAATGACTTTTCGGCACAGAAACAAAAAACACACACACACGGCTTCATTTCATTTGACACACACACACATATCCTTCCCCCTTCTCGTTTTGCTCGCCCCTTCCGTTTCCGGGCGCCCGCCAGCCAAAAACTTCAATTTCACACATGTTTGACGGGGCGTTTTTCACAGTCAGATGAGCTTACCGGAAGGGGGTCCTCAACTTCAATTTCCCCTTCCTTCCTGGTCTCGTTGCGTTGCCACGTCACACACAGATCGACACAAAGAGTCCATCTGCCCCCGTGGAGCTCGAGCTCCAAAAACGAGAGCCCGGCTCTTTCTTCGAGGGAAGCGAAAGGGATGGGAGGAAGGAAGGAAAGAAGGAAGGGCAGTGATGAATAATTCAGGAAGTTAGGGGGGAGAGTAGGGGTGGGGTTGGTATCGAAAATGGAAACGTTTAGGGGGGCCAAGACGAAAAAGAGAGTCTTTTCTTGACTTGGAAGACGAAAGAATCGAGAAGAAGAAGGAGAAACAGGACGAATGGTTATATGTGGGAGAGAGAGAGAGAGAGAAGAAGGCGTCAGAAGAAGAAGAAGCACTTAGCAATCGGAGATGATGTGGGAAGAAGAGGAGAAGTGAGAATCGACGTGGTATGATGTGGCACGACTCGCTTCTTTACGAATTCATGAAATCTTTCTCTCTGTCTCTCTCTCTGTCTCCCGAGTAGCCACATCAGAAATTCATGTTCGTTTTGGTTTTCCTTTCTTGGCGCGCCCCAAGGTAAATAAACAAAAACGGGCGGGCCGAAACGGAATTCGAGCAATTTCGGAATGAGCCGCGCGCGCCGGGCGGAAAGGAGCACACAGCTCGTAAAAAAGTGTCAGGGACCATCTTCTACTTGCAAAATTCCTTCTTCCTCTTCTATTACTTCGTCTTCTTCTTCGTCTTCTGACGCTATGACGTTGCAAAAGGCGGCGAGAAGAGAAGAAAACATCCGGATGACGTGTCAGAAGGCACATAAACTGCCACCCAATGAGGAGCGCGCAAAAACGGATCGCGTTCTAATTTGATTTCCCTTCAGATCTCTCACGCTTTCTCCTCCTCCTCCTCTTTTGCCCCCGGAAACCAGAAAAAAAAGTGTGCGTGTGGAAAAGCTCTTCTCGATCTACTCTTATCTCTCTCTCTCTCTTCAGATAGATACATAGACACATGCCAACTTGTACTGAAAACGAGAGGAATAGACACGCGAGAAGAAGGAGCAGTAGAAGAAGAAGGGAGAGGAGGGAGGGGAGAAGGAAGGCGTGACGGCGTCCCGCGGGAATACAACGAGAGACGAAGGGCGCTTATGGAAATGAGCACTTCAGTCGCGCCCCGAAAACACACGAAACCAGTCAGTACAAGGGATGGAAACGATGGAAGCACGACTCGATGCATCGGATAGGTATTACAGTTTCAAGTGGGATTGACCTGGCTCATTCTGATTCAAGTGATAGTCTTGGCCTTTATCCCTTGGAGCTCTCATCGACGAAGATGCAGGCCTTCTGGATAGTTTGAGCAACTTTTCAAGTGGTTACTGTATGATTTTCGAATGAGCGATAGGAAAGAGGCGGCTCTCACTTCAGATTTGCCTTGATGAGGCTTCTAAAGAAGACCATGGATGGGCAATAAAAACGGGCTATCTTGGTCCGAGCTGCGAGCCGAATCAAGTGCTCTCTTTAGCGCGTTTCGTTTCCACCGGAGCCGCCCCGCTCTCTCTTTCGCTCTCCTTCGTCGATGAGAGCTCCCGATTTATGAGCACGAAATGGCTCCGAAGGGCTCCGGGAGCTCCGAAAGAGCGAAAAGGGGGGAGCCGGGGGCACTAAAAGAACAGCATATGGAAACGAAACGGGCGGCTATTTGTGAATGAATGAATGAATGAGAGCGAATGGGTGTGGATTGACGACAGAAGGGGAGGGGAGGAGGAACGCGGCGGAAGGGAGCGGCGAAGATGATGGATGTCTTCTGGAGAACGACGACGACTCCTTTACACTCAGATTTGAGATTCTGGAGCAGTGATAAGGGCTCCGAGGAACTTCTGGCTCTTCTCCGAAGAGTTCCGCTCTAATGGAGCCAAGAATCAGAATCAGCAGGAGCAGAAGAAGTTGTGCAGTAGAGCGCACTAACCCGATTTGCAGAGAGAGCAGCAACGAAAAAAAACATGAACCCTTTCCGCCATCACAAACAAATATATCTGTGAGAATCCGTGTTGCTCTTTCCCTTCTCCTTCTTTTTGTTCCTCTCCTCCTCTCGAGCCATCCATTTTGAAGGCAAGAATCAAATATCTTCAGTCAACATCATCAGCATCATCATCGTCTTCGTCCATGTTGCCAAGGAGCCACAAAATGAGAATGAGCCCCCCGCGAGAATGAGCAACAAGAAGAGCGAGAGCAAGAACAAAAACAACGAGAGCAAGGCAGAATTCGGCGGCGGGAGGGAGCAAAAGGCGGCAAAATGAGGTGTGAATCAGAATGCTAATTGTATAATTAGGCGGGCGGAGGGCGCCGTGGCACCAGAATGAGCCCGTGGGCGGATGGGAAAGAACAAGAAGAGGAAGAAGAAGAAGGATAATGTGACGACGTCACGCACGGACCCAAATGCCACGTCACATTCGAATCCAAGACCATTGAATACAAAAGTTTCAGATCGAATATCGAATCGAATGCCACGTGGCTTCCCCTCTCCGACGTTTTCTTCTTCTTTCTCATCGTCTCTTCCCACCAATTGAGCACAAAAGAAACGAGCCCAACTGGTATTAGCAAGTGTCAAACGTCTTGGGAAAGGCAGTGTTTTGAACAAAATGAAAAAAAAAGTGTGGATGGGTGGTGGAGTGAGAGGAACAAGAAGAGGAAGAAACATAGATGTCTTTGGAAATGAGTCTTCTGTGAGAAGGAGGAGACGAGTAAAGTGGATTCCTCTGACATGGGTCGAGGAAGAGAGAGAGCCGAAAGGAAGGGGGGGGGGGGCATAATCAAATTGGTCCCGTGGACTAATAGTGGCCCCCCACGGGTTTCGGAAGAGCTCCGACGGAGAGACGACGATGATATGGGACAGAGAAGATACAGTTGTTACAGTGCTGCTCGCCGAGCACTTCGATTCACGGAGCACAAAGGAGACGGGCTCTCGGCGCGTGTTGTCAAGGCGAGTAGCCAGAAGCAGCACCTGAGAATAGCGTGTCTGGAAAAATCTAATCAGCCGCCGCCGCTGGCTATAGTCTTCTGGAACCGATTTTCTTTTCCGTTTTCGTTTTCTCTCGACCAACGCGTTTTTTCGTCGCCCAACTTCTTTACGACGAGAGCAAATAAATGGAGAAGAAAAGGTGATAAAAGTTTGGGAAACGCTTATTTTTTCCAAAAAAACTTATTTTTCTTCTTCCCCCGCCTCGATTATGACAAACATTCATAATTTATCTATAAAATACTGGAAAAATGGAAAGGAAAGCAATTATTAGAAATGGAATACTGAAGGTGAAAACTGAAAATGAAATGGTTTTTCTTTGCGGATGGGGATTTGAGAGAAATGGGAGAAATGGGGGAAGAACATCAAAGGTATAGAAAACAAATGCATTAGAGACTACAATTCAGCTGATTTGGTGTGAAATGGCAGGGAGCAGAGGGGTTCACAAGTTCTGAATGTAGGAGAAGTCGCACGGCGGACCGGCGAACGCGTACGGCGGCGGATAGTAGGAGAGCGGATCGAACGACGTCGGAAGCGGCGGCGGCGCCGGACTCTCGATTCCCATCGGCGGCTTCGATTCGCAGCCCGACGAGCCGTCGTCGCTGTCGTTGGAGCGGGCCGAACTTCTGCAACTGTAACAGGATGAGGTGCGTTTCGATGGATGTTGTGATCGGAATCGGATGAATGGTCGGTCAGTTTGATTTCTCATCACGGTTGCGAGAAATGACGTCATCTGGCCTAACACAACGATACGCAGCGTACCGTTGTCATCGCCTCCGTGTGAGGGAGGGAGAGAGACGGTCAGTCATTCCCCCGATCATCCAGGAAAGACCGGATACCCCTAGCAAAAGGGATCTAGAGTTTGAGCAAGTTGGAGCTCGGGGAAGTTCGGGAGACTCCCCTCTTAGGTGGGAACTCTCCGTTCAGCTTCTCCGTTCAGCTTCTTCTTCTTCCCGTGTTTGAGAAGCTCTTCATTCCGACGACGGCGGCACCTGTGCCTCTTTCCGCGCGAACAATGCGTATTGTTTCCCGCCCCGGCGCGTGTCAACTACTACTACAAAGTTTGGGCAAACACTAATGACAGCGGGATGCCCCCTCTCCCCTTCCCGCGAGCTTCTTTGCACCTTCGTCTTTTTTTCGAATCTGAGATGAGCGGACACGGGTACTGTACTTGTTGCTCTTTTGGGAGAAGGAGGAGAGGAGGTGGAAGAAGGAGGCGACGACGAAAAGATGATGTCATGAGTCATGACCCCTCGCATGGGCAATGATGAGCGGAGAGAGAGATCGCGCGAGAGCCAGTTAGCCGTTTATCCGAGTAATATGTCCGATTGCGCAATAAGCGCACACAAGTTGACCTCCGCCGCCGCCGTCGGACCGACCGGCCTCCCTTACCTGTCGTTCAGTTGGCCAGCTGCTCTCTCGCGTTGCCGCTTGTTCTTGAACCAGTTCGACACCTGCACAGAGACAAACGTTATGCTAACTTCAAGATTGAGGGCCGTACCTGAATGATGGAGAGCTCCGTTTGCTGGGCGAGCTTCCGCTTCTCGTCGACCGACGGGTACTGGCATCGCTTGTAGGCGTCGCGGAGAACGTTTCGCGACTTGGACTTGAAGCAGTAGTTGGTCTCCTCGCCGTCCCAGATCGTGTTCGGGAAGGGGTTCTTCTTGCGGATACGGTACTTGCACACAGCGCCCAGTTCCCGCTCCTTGGTCTTCTCGGCCTGCAACGAGTCAGTCAGTGGTCTGTCTGTTGGGCCGGTTGCATAATGTTGATCTCGAGTTCGCGGACCCGGTGACTCAATAATCATTGGGCCAAATGTTTGTTTATCCAACAGGTCTATTGGCGGATAAGGACCTCGTTGAGCCACTAATCTCGACGCGAGTCTCCAAACAGTACCTCTTTATAATGCGCGTCGAGCCAGAGATTCTGGAGCACCGTGTGGTTGTGCGGCGAGAATTTGTGGCCTTCCAGCAGACGGTAGAGGTTCTTCCACTGCTGGCCGCTGAAAAAGACGAGCGCCTGCGCCTTCAGCGCGGATTCCGAGTGCTGGAAGCATGGCGGGAGGTTGAAGATGAAGCTGGCCTGAAAAACCAAATGACTGGAATGATGACACGTGTCTACAGTAACCCGCCAAACATCTGTCACCCATTTACGTTGATGCTCTTTTGCGCCCCCACCACCACCACCAACATCATCATCGTCATCAAGCTTCATCCATAATGGACTTTTGTTTGCTTTAAGGAAGAGAGCGGGGGAAAAGCGTGCGTGCGCGCGCGCCACCCTTCGAAGAGCGTCGCTACCGTAACCCGCTCCGTCTCCCCGCTGGGGCTCGCGTTTTCTCGAAACCGCAAATGCTTCAAATCGTCGGCTCCGCTTCTTGCTCGCTCGCTTCTCACTTCTCAAACGAGTCTCAATAAGAGAGAGAGCGAGAGGAGCTTACGTCAAATGTTCGTCAAATCAAGTGATAAGTGACACATGACACCTGCGTTCGAAAGAAAGGCATCGAATCGAATCGAAGAAGAAGAGGGAAAACGTGAAAAGTTGGAGAGAAGAGCTACCACGAAACAAGCGGAAACTCACCAACTGATCGGTGCGCCCGGTTTGGAGTCCCTCGTTGAACAGCGACTCGCAGATGCACACGACTTCTTGCTCCGAGTACGAGGTGGTGGCTCTGCAACGACGGAAAGATTGTCGGATGGACGACGAGACAATGAGGACTCCTGGCCCGTCTCCAAAAAGTAAAACTATCCGTGGCGCCCGGAGGGAGGGGCGGGGTGGTGTCGCGTTGCCACGTATACAATTACCAAAGACAGATCGTAACCCGAGAGGCTTCTCCCCCTCCCCGTCCCGAAGAACTTTGCCCGCCCGCTCCCGGATGGATCAACTTACGTCAGGGTGTTCTGTTGGCTGTAAGCCTGCATTTCAGACGTCGTCGTCGGCGTCGAATTCAGAATAAGTCACGCCAGAGTGAAAGTCGCAGTCGAGCAGCGTCTCTCCTCTCGTTCTGGTCGTCCGAGTGTGGTCGTCGGTCGGGTGTGGTGGTGGGGTGAGAGTGCTGCCTCTCTTCCTCTCCTTCCCCTCCGGCCCGAGAAAGCCAGAGCTCCCGTTGCTCCGCCCCCATTTGCCCCCCAACCGGCGAATGGGACGACTTTGCCCTCGCCGGTGAGACAGAGAAACGTGGGGGGACTGTAACAGTCTGAAACCGACTGAAACAGAACATTGGAAAATGGCCGTCTCGAGACGGGGTGACGGGGAAATGGGAGACTCTCCGGTGGAAATGGGAGCACAGGAGGGCCGGCGCTGGGGCGCGGTAAGAGTATCCGAGGTTTGAAATTCTAAACTTGCCTATTATTTTCTCATTGGCCTTCCCTTCTTCTTCTTCTTCTTCCTCTTCTTCCCATTCGGCTCCTTCTTCTTCTTCATTCTCTTCGAGAGTGAGAGAACCTTCCGGGAGCCTGGAATATCAATTTACACCTGTACCGATATCTATTTCACCGACGGGACGAGGAGACCTTCATTCCGCGTCGAAACGCTGCTGACTGACTGACCGCCGGCGGCTCACGGAGCTCCCCGAGCTTCCAGCAGCACCATTGACAGTGCCATATGGTCCCCCTCGTCCCCCCTTCTGAATGTAACTTCATATCTTCGTTCCCTGTCCATTTGTGTTTGTTCAATATGTTCATGTTCCAAGCTTCCCATCTAACAGTTTCGGTGGTAGATCACAACTATCTGGTAGATCACTTTTGGTTTGACTAACCTCTTCGTCTCGCCCAAGTACTGTATGTAGTTGTGGTATGACAAGTGTCTGACGCAATACCTCATTGTTCCTCACACTCACACACACGCACACAAAAGTTGCCCGGCCTTTCCATCCCCACCAAACTACCGTATCCCACAGTTTAAAGGCGCACACCGTTTTCAAACCACCCTCTCCCTCTCTCTGCAAGCCCACGAAACCGTCTGGTGGTCCTCCTCATGTACAGATGTTCCAGAGTGTCGCTGTCCAAACAATGGCAGATGATAACCATGTCGGTCGTGTCATGTTTATGTACTCCCCCCACCTCCTCCGTCCAGCCTACCGCTTCTCCGTCGTCGTCGTCCTGCTTGTTGCCTAGTTGTTAATGAAGTCATCCGTTTAGTCGCTCGTGCTTCTCTTGTCAGAACTTGCAATTTGATTGACACGATGCGCGCGCGGGAATATCCAGGTATCCGTGGTCGCAGGTAGCAAACCTCAAAGTGACATGACAACATTGAAATGTGTCAGCTTTTGTAATGACGATGAGGTTCGAAGAATTCCAGGACTCTCATTCTCTCTCTCTCCTAAATATTTATTCCCCCCTTTCCAATAGTTACGTCACACCGCTTCAACGCTCATAAACATAACAATTCGTTGATTGGGAAGGGGGAGGGAGGGGAAAATAAACAATATATGCAGGACATCAGGTAGCAGCGCAGTTTCCCATTGGGTTCTAATGAAACTTTTGGGAGACAAGCAATTAAGCCATCAAAATGCACATGTGCAGAGCATCCCCCGTGAGAGAGACAGCGGTCACTTGAAAGAGAACAGTGCGCGAAAAGAGCTCTCTTTGAGAGAGCAAAAGAGAGGAGACAAGATGTTTCGGATCAAATTGCTCGTAGTACAACACAGGTAGTAGTAGTCGGAAGGGGGGAGGAACACGGCTGGTCCGAAGAAGAAGGTAAACGATTGCACGAGGGGGGCAGATTTATTATATTGGGTAATGATGGGTGGTAGAGGTAGGCAGGCAGGTAGAATAAACATGGGAACTGGGACATTTGGAAGACCAGAGAATCGTGTGGGACTGACTATCTACCATCTGATGATCTGTCCCGTCCTGTCCGTGACGCGTGACCGTCCCACTTTACCTTTTGTTATGTTTGCTTTATCTATGTCTTCCCTTGTTGCTCCCTTGTCAGCTACCGTAATTCTGTCTGTCCCTCCTTCTTATAACCGATTTTTTCCAGCCCTTCTTTCCTCTAGTTTTGTCCATTTTCCTTCTCTCTCTCTGTCTCTCACTCTCTCGAGCTACCGTAGTCCGGTGTCGAGAAAGCCGGGGCGACGGCGGTTGGGGAGGGGGAAGGGATCGAATTTCACCTATGGTCACACACTCACTCACACAATTTCCCGTCCGTCCGTCTTCTCCTTCTCCTTCTTCTACCCTCTCCTGCCACGTCACACTCTTTTCCCCCATTCTTTACATTAGAAGAAGCATGTTCTGCGGGTGGAAAATGGAAAGGCGGAAAAACAACGGAGAGAAGCGAAAGGGGGGCCGACTTTATGCGATGAAAAGAGAGGCAAGAAAGGAAGGATCAAAGGGACTGGTAGGAGGCTCCTCCCCCGCCGATCATCTCGTTGTAATTCACGTAGAAACCGGGAAACGCGGCCGCCGAGTACGTCAAATCGGTGGGAGTCGTCGTGTGGAACGAGAGCTTGTTGGCGGTCTTCCGGATCAGTTTCAGGTCCTCCTCCTCGCTGCCGCCGACGTCTTTCGTCACCATCGACTCTCTGTCAATCAATCGATCGATGCGGATCAGAGTATTGAAAGTTTCAATTTGAAACGAAAGAAAAGAGCTCACTTTCCGTCGGGCACTCCGGCTCGATCGCGTTGTCGCCGATTCTTGAACCAATTCGACACCTGTGTCACTGTCAGATGCGTCTTTTCAGCCAGATCGCGCTTCTCTCGAGGGCTTGGATACGAGTTTCGGAGGTACCACTCGCGCAACAACACGCGGGACTTGTCCTGGAAACGAAGAGCGGTTTGATCTACTCCCATGATTTGACCTACTCGGAAGCAGTAGCTCGTCTCCTCGCCGTCCCAAATCGTGCGTGGAAGCGGGTACTTTCGACGAATTCGATACTTGCCCACGGCGCCCAACTGACGTCCCCGCACTTTTTCAGCCTCGAAATAGTGTGCATTGAGCCACCATTCCTGAAGAGCCGCGTGATGCTCCGATGCAAAGTGTTGTGTCTCGATGATCCGATAGAGCTCCTGAAGAACAGCTCATTTCAGAAACGAGTTCGAAAAGATCAGTCGATACCTTATAGTTGTTCGAGTGATAGGCGAGAAACGCCTGAGATTTCAGAATGTACTGATTACTTCGCATCTCTTCTCGCTCCAGTGTGATCCAAACAAATTGCGACTGCAAGAATGGATGAAGGAGTGGACGAATCAACTAAGGATCCTGGACAGCCCGAGGACTGATGAAAACCTAGGCCAACCCGGAATTTCAAAAGATTAGACGGGTTGACATTGAGGGTATTAGGTCCGAGAACTGAGAGGAAAACCTAGGCGAACCGGGGAATCAGAGCGATAGGATGGGTTGACATCTAGGATTCTGGCTCGAGGACTGGGGGTCATCTAGTTCAACCCGCGAATCGGAATGATTGGCCTAACTAAGATCCAGGCTGTCGGCCCTATGTCTGGATGGACAACCTAGGCCAACCTGGGAATTGGAACAATTGGACGATCCAGGGTTCCGGTTCCGATCCGAGAATAGTGGAACCAAGGAATCATAACAAAAGGATGGGTTAACATCTAGGATTCCGATCCGAGGACTGGGGGAAAACCTAGGCTAACTAATTTTCATTCAGACCTACCAATTTCCTTGCATCGTTGGCCAGCGCCTCACAAATGCACGCGACCTGCTCGTCCGAATAGCGAGTCGAGTCGCCGCACCTGAACCGATCGGATCGGATGAATGGGGATGGGATGGACGTGGAGCACGGGAGGAAGGATGAAATTCCAGATGTGAAATCTGATAAAACACGGGTTTCACTTACGGAAAGTGATGTTGAAACGAAGACGACGAGGCCATCGCATTGAGAAGAAGGAGAAGTGGGAAAGAATCCGGATGGGGATTCTGGAGAGAAGAAAACGTTTTGAAAACTGATATGAAGCGGCGGGCAGGGAATTCGAAGATGATAACAGCTGCCTTCTTTTTTTCCTCTTCGTTCGTTCTGAGATGTGAAGTGGGAAGCTTTATTTACAAAAAATAGACGAATAATTTGAAAACATCATCATTTTCAATCGAATATTCAAATTAGCGGCGAAAACGAATCGGGAAGGGGCGGGGCTTAGCGAACTCATTAAGAGTAAAGGAGAAGCAATTATTAAAAGAATATCAAAAATCACAGAATCACAGAATCATGTTTCAGGCCAATTGGGACGTCGTCATGGTGATCACCTTCTCTTTGACGAGATTGATCACATTCTGATTGCTGTCCTCTTTCACGTCTTCAACGACCGGCTCCTTCTTCTCCTCGGCGACCGTTTCCACGGCTTCTGGAACAGCGTCAGAAGCTTCTGGAGCAGCAGCGGGAGTGACGTCTTCTGGGACGGCGGTCTGGAAGTGTTCGAGATTGAAACTACAATGGATGGAAGAAGGGCTCCACCTCATTGTCGGTCTTTGGTTCCGACTCTGGCTCATCTTGCTCAAGCTCTTCGTGCTCCTCGTGCTCCTCATGATCGGGTTCCGGCTCCTCCGGCTCTTCCGGCTCGACTTGCTCGCCGAGCAGCTCGGCCTTTGCCTTTCTCTTCTCCATCCGCTCCATCCAACACACCTTCTCGACCATCCGATGCACCACTTTCCGGACGGCATAGTTGTCGCTCTCGCGACGCGGACGGCTCTTCTTCTCCCTCTTCTGCTTCTCGTCGGTGTCGCCGACAGCCGGCTGCTGCTGCTGCTGCTGCACCGCCTTCTTCTTCTCGCCTTTCGCACTCTGGTTCTGGTGACCGGGTGGATGTTGGTGTTGCTCCTTCTGCGCGCCTCCAGAACGTCTTCTCTGTCCGGCCTTCGGCTCGCCGTCGGTGGTCACCTGTAAGAAGCCACAGGTAGAGTCGGGAGAGAAAGAAGGCGGCTCTCTTCATTGAAACATGAGACACTCGGTGGAGGGGGAAGGAGCAGCAGCTGCATCAGGCTGTAGGAGGAGGAGACACTGTTCAAAGGGAAAGCGCCTTCCACCTGTGACTGGCTGGTGTGAAAGTTGCCGCCCTCGCAAGAACCGCCGAAAGTTGTAGATACTCAAAAGAGAAAAAGGGACCAAGTGCCACTTCACGCCACTTCTCCCCAATTTCTACTTGTTTCAAACTTTTGCGAGAAATGACAGTTCCAATCGATCACGTTGACGTGTAACTGTCACCGCGCATTTCGCGCATTTCATATCAATAGAATGACGTGGCAGATGACGTGGCATGACTCACCGTCTTCTTCTTCTCCTCCTTCGGCTCCCGCTTGCCATCTTTGCCGCTATTCCGTCTCGCGCCCTCCTTCACAGGATGACCGTCCCGATCCGGGAAGCTGATCCTGCCCTCGAGTCGCGACGGAATCTTCACGTCCGTCTTCGGGCCCTTGTGCTGATTGCCTTGTCCTCTTCCTCCGTTCGCCCCACGTCTTCCGCCCTTCTCGCCGCCGCCGCCGCCTCCATTGTTGTTGTTGTTGTTCTGATTGTCCTTGCTCGTCGGACCGTTGCTGTTCGCGCCGTTTTGACCCGCCAATCGACCCTTCAAATCCATCGAAGGCACATTCTCACGCCAAGTTTCGGCACTGAAGCGAAGAATTGGAAAAAAGAAGACGTCGGATGACTCACGGCGTCTTGCCCTTGTCCCACTCGCGACTCCACTGTCCGTTCCCGTTTCGGTCGGGAGTCGTCGTCGTCGCTGCTTTCGTCGGTGCGCTTTGAGATGACGTCTAAAAGTGCATGCTCACACAAACTTTGGACGTGACCTGGTCACAGAGGTTTCTAGGCCGACCGCAAGACCACTACTAGGTCACCAGAAACCTTTGGGGGGAATCGCGCGCAATCTGTACGTTTTTCGCTTTCGGTCCGATGTTTCTGGCGCAATCTGTACACTTCTCTTTCTCTCGCTTCCGCCGATATCACCTCGTCCCATCTCTCTCTCTTCCTTTTTCTTTCTTTCCCGCCAACTGCATTCCGAACTACTTTTTAGACGCCGCCGCACACAGAGAAGAGGAGAAGGCACCCCCATAAACAACCTTTCCCTCCTTCTTTCATCACTTTCTTCTTCTCCTCCTTGTTCTTTTGGGTCGAAAACCAGTTCGAAACGCGCTCATTTTCTCTCTCTCTCTCTGTGTTTTGAACGACGACGACGCACCTTTGGAGATTTCGCCGTCGAGTCGCCGTTGCGTGCACGATCCTCTTCGATCTCCTGCAAAAACAGAATGGCAATCGGAATTTGAATTCAGAAGACGTTACCTTGGTACGCTGCTCAATTTGCTGGTTCTTTTCCCGAATGAGGGCGATTCTGCGATCGAGCTCCTTCTCCTCCTCTTCGCTTCGCCGCTTCTCACGATCCATATCGAGCCCTGTTGTTCAGAATTTCTTCCAGAAACAGATTTTCAGAGACAATTGCGAATACGGGCGGGAGAGAGAGAAATAATGGCAAGCGGTGGCGGTGGGAGCGCGAGAATAACAACACAGATTGTGTTTACATACTGTTTCACTTATTATACATGCAAATATCTAGCTCGTTTTGTTCCTCGATTTTCAGGCAGAATGGGACAGATTGCGAAATTGGACGGGAAAGAGAAAGCAAAGTGGGGGGAAATTGGAGTAAGGAATGAAAAATCAACTCTCTCTCGAGTCTCTCGCATCTCTCTCTCACCCCCACTCCTCCTATCAATCGAAGAAAATCGGAAGAAGAGGAAGAGAGAGAGTGAGAGAGAGAAAGCGCCTCCGCCCTCACCCCAAAGCGTTTGCAGTCGTCCTCTCTTTCTGTGTGCGTGTCGTGTCTATGTAATATCTGTACAAGAGTGGGGGGAGCCAGCGGTCTCGCCCCGAGACGGGACGCAACGAGACGAGAGAAACACACGGAGGATGGGGCGGGAGAGAGGAGGCGAGGGCGAGACACCGACAATACTACGAGAGGGGCAGCCAGCGAGAAAGTGTTGTGTTCGCAATACGTTCGCAATTTCGGCCAGGAAAACAGTAGGTTCCACCGAGATTTGAACTCGGGTCGCAGGATTCAAAGTCCTGAGTGCTAACCGCTACACCATGGAACCGCGCGGAGCGAGCAGCTCGACGGGGCGTACACATATTTGGAAGTGAAAGGGAACACGAACGAAAGAAGGAAGCGAGAAGAAAAAGAACAAACAAATTAAAGGGCGAGAGAGAGAAGAGAGGTAAGCGCATTTTCCAGCTAATCCGTCCGTCCGATCGGCGGCAAAACAACAGAGAAAGTCGTGTGAGGCGAGAATAACGTACTGTTCAACGTCACACCGCATAATCTTTGTTTCGACGTGCTAGCAATGGAGCGCACTTCCTATCGAAGATTTTTGAACAGATATGCTGAGGTCATGAACGGTTCTCACGGAAAATCGGCAAAACGAAGTCTAATTATGTGAATTTCCAAACTCTGGGCTCACTTTCTGCGATCTCCTGACTATCACACAAAATACGTGCTCCGAGTGAGAAGTCACGGTCCAACGGCTCCCCGCATCGTCGCTTCTTCCCTGTCAACACGCCTCCATTCCGCTCGACGCCTTCAGTAGTCGTACATGGCGGAGGTGAACGCGATGGGCGACTACATTCGTGCGACGATGAACTGCGATTCTGGAGACGTCGACGTCGTTCGGTACCTCAAGTTCGGCGTTCAATTGGCCTACGTTCTACCGTTCGGCGCGCTCTACGTTTCGTTCATGCTCACTATTCTGAGGAAGCGAAAGTCGCGCAAAATGTTCGACGACTCGTTTTTCACACTTTGTCTCGTCGATGGACTCGTGGTGAGTACGGTTACTGTAGCAGATTGGACGGAGCAGTTGGTTGCAGACGCTGTTGTTTCTGATCCTGGACATCTCCTTCGTCCGCGTGACTTCCTACGTCCGTCCCGTTTGCGAGTACTTCATGCCGTTTCTCAAGGATCTCGACTACTATCTCACTCCCTACTACACCGTCTACATGTACTGTCAGTTTGCAAAAATGCTCTCGACCCTCACGATGGCCATCAATCGATACACGTCTGTCAACTATCCGGTTCTCCACAAAACGGTACATGCCATCTCATCTCCAAGTTACCTTAATCCCCTTTCAGGTGTGGGTGGAGCACTGCTCGAAGGCAATCGCCGCCATTTTCATCGTTCCGCTGCTCTTCGTGTGGCCGGTGGCCATCGCGAGAACCAGTTTCGTGTCAATCAACGGCCAGGCGGGCGTCGTCTACGAGCACCGCTTCTCGTGGGCTCGCACCACTTTCGGACGTCTTCTCATCGGCGGCTCCACACTCGTGTTCACTGTCTTCTCGGGCGTAGTGACCACTGCGAAGCTCTCGAAACTCGGAGCCCACATGCGAAAAGTCGAGATTCCGATGCACGTCGCCACGATTTTCGTGTCGATCGGATTCGTGCTGGTGCTGATTCTTCAGGTCAGCTACCTCGTCTTCGACATGGAAACCGTCACGAGCAGCCCCACAACGGTGATGATCGTGCTGGCGTTGACGCAAGTTTGCAACGACTTCTACATGTTAAGGTATCCCGATTTCTTCGAGGTTTCCACCCGCCACGTCATTTTCAGCGGTCCGGTGGTGCTCTTGATTCTCGACAAACGGATCCGAAACTCGATTCTGTGCTGCTTCCGGAGACGTGTGGGCTCGAAGAAAACGACGGAGATATCGGTGAAACCGGTTACCAAAACCGACACTTTTTGATATTTGGACGAGCAGGAAGCGCGCATGAATGCGTTTCCGATCTCTGATGATGTGCAGATGAAGTGGAATGGAATAGTTTCTGTTTATATGTAATGAATCTATTTGATCTTCCTCTCAGAGTGCTAGATCAATTGAGGTAGTTGCCGGTTGACAGGTAGATCATTTTGGGTGTGAAAAGGTAGATCAAACTAGGTAGAGCAGAGGAGAAAAAGAATGTTACGAAGGTTGTTTTTTTCTGTCTGACTGGTGGGAAACTACATACGCGCACGGCGCTTCGAGAGAAAAACTATTTTGAGAGTAGAGGGTAGATCAAAAGAAGTAGGTCAAACTACAAGAATATATGGTAGATCAAAACTTGACAACGTTGCTGTTCAACGTCTTCGCCGACGGCGATAATCGCAGGAAGGTGTTGGCCAACTCGTTCGAGTTTTTCGTATTCGACGAGTTTCGCGGCGCCACCGGAGCCACCTGGAACACCATTTCGCGGAGCCGTCGGTTCATAATGAGCAACACGATTGGAGAGCTGAAAGTCGACGTCATCACGGGGCACGTCATCCGATGCACGCGACTCACCTCATCAGATAGAAGTCGTTGCAGACGAACTCGAACTTTTTGAGGAAACTTCCGAACGTGAGGTTTTCGACGAGAAACGCGGTGGAGAAGATGAGAAGGATTGCCTGAAAGGGTGGAGGATCGGGTTACGGTAGTTTGGGATTCGGAAACCTGAATGATGATGTAGACCACGAAGACGCCGCTGATGATGATAGTGGAGAGGGCGAGTGAGTGTTCGAGACTCTTTCGCTGGTTCACAAACTTCTTCGTCAGCTGATAGGTCTTCAAGTTGGTGAGCAGAATGAAGAGGAACGCGAAGATGCTGATGAGAAGTTTCAAGAACGTCGTGCTGATCTGGAATCGAGAGAGTTTGAGCTGGAATCGGAACTTTGAAGACTCACGAAAGGGATGACTTTCTCGTAGCCGAGCAGACTTTCACCGTAGTAAACATCGACACGTGTGGGAGAGATGGCGAGGTGGAAAGTGCACAGAACGGGGGCGAGCAGCGAGATGACGATGATGAGGTTGGTGCGCTTCTTCCAGAACTGAAAACCGAAGAGGCGAGGATTCTAGGCCACCGTTCTCGAGGCAAACCATTTTGTGAAATATGGGGTAAGCCACACAAATGTAGCGGTTCGCGGAGAGCAGTGTGATCGAGAAGATCTTTGCGAACTGGAAGTAGTTGAAGAGGAAGAGGTACGGAGTGAGCAGGTAGGTGGGCTCCGGGAACAGCTCACGGAACCAGTAGCACATCGGATTGACGTAGATCAGCGGACGAGTCAGGCCAAAGTCCAAGACCAGAAGGATGATGCTCTGAAACATCAGACCTCAGAATCTTTTAAGGGGGACAACGTCTTCAGAACGCCTACCACAACGCCATCGAGGACGTAGATGCGAAAGTAGGCGTCGGAGAAGATCTGCTCGACCATGTGCTTCTTCAGAATTTTAAAGATCACGAACAGGTAGAGCAGCGAGATCGGAAGCGCGTAGGCCAACTGGACGAGGTAGACGCCGATTTGGCCGACGACGGTGTGATTCACGAGCAAACATGTTGCAAACGGCGGCGGCGGCTCCGGCATCATGTTGGAGCAGAAGCGGGAGCAAAAAGTTGACGAAGAAGGAGCAGTAGCAGAAAAAGAAGAAGAAAATAATGAGAAGAAGAAGGAGAAGGCGTACGAGAAGGACAAGCAAAAAGTCACAAGACGCTTTTGGAATCAGACGATGAGTGGCGCCGTGTTGCCGTTTCTCGTTCCCACACCATGTTCTGCGCGTATTCTACACACCTCTTCGAGCCTTTTTGTTGCAAAACCCAGTGGCGGAGATGGGCGGAAATTGGGCGGGCGAGGGTGTGGAACGGAAGGAAACGAATTCAAGAGGATCGATTGGATGAGCAACAGGCGACCAATATAGAAACAAAACAAGCGAAGAGCTACAGTAAACCCGCTTGGAATCTATATTTGTGTGTGCCTTCTCGACGCCTTCTGAATCACGTTTGATCGTTGGCAGAAAAAGCCATTGAGCCGGATACACAAATGTTTCAACAACCAAATCACAAGCTCATCGAGCCCCGATCCGTCTTTCCAGGTCTAAATATAGATATCTCTGAAACTGCAGATGCTCTCTCCTTTGAACCCTCCGGCTCGTCCACATCGCAACTTCCGCACCTTCAAAGAATTGGTTCTCACGGTTTTGTGTGTGTGTGTGTGGAAGCACTCGAATGCTGAAAAACCAATGCAGTACATAGAAGATCAAGTTTGTTGTTTGATCTCAGCTGGGAATCCATGATATGTTTCATAAGCGGAAGGATGAGGATGATGATGTTGATGACTAAGTGGGAAGTGAGATACCGTATCTGAGGGTTACGGATATCAATTTCCGCCAGACTTGCGGATTTTCGGCTCGGCCCACGGGCTTTCACGGGCTTGGATGGGCCTAAACAGAAATTCTCCAGGCCGGGCCCGGGCGGGATTTGATCAATGTCTCAAAATGTTTTATGACGGGCCGGGCCGGACCGACGATACCTTTCAGCCAGGCCTGGCCCGGCCCGGTCCTGTTTCAGCGTTTGGCCCCGCACAGTTCCATTCGAAGTCACGTCACCTTCTCAATAACACCTTCAACGTCACGCATCGGCTTCTCGTCAGTTATCGCCTTCTTTCTCTCGATAGTTTCCCAAGAGAGAGAGCGTCGAGACCAGAAACCGAGTGTGTGTGTGTGTGCATGAGAAGAAAAGTAGTCAATATCAGGCGTCTATCTCCTAATTACAAACCTTCTGGGACTGGGGGCTCTCATCGAAATCGGCTCGTTTCCAACTCGAAAAGTACCTTTTCCATATCTCTTTTCCACTTCTCATTTCAATGTGTGTTTCACTTGCTCTTTTGTCAATTCAAACTCACTCTCACATTCATCTCGATTCCGTTTTTCACTCGGAAAGTTTTGCTCCAACAGAGGATGATGATGATACTTGGAAACGCGAGATGTATTCATATTCACATGCGTTTTGTTGTTGATTCGTGTAGATTTCAATTTCCGGGCACGTGTGATTCATTGCGAAATAAAAAGAAAGGAAAGGGAAGAGAAACGAAGAAGAGCCTGTCTTCTTCTTTCTGTGTCTCTTCCCTTCCTGATCGTCACATCTTCTTCTTCTTCTCCTTCTGGCTGCCACATTGACGTTGGTGCTTTTTGCGCACGTCGTCGTCTTCTCGCTGACATCTAAGTACAGTCATTAGACGTGCACTCCTTTGGCTTCCGTTGCAGAGCCGCCGCTCGTGTCCCGCTGCGCGCACCGATCCCGCCCTCTTCGCAGACGTGCCCACAGGCATAGACAGTCTAGTCAAGATGACCCTCTTCGGAAAGTGAGTCCCTTCCCTTCTCTCTTCTCTTTCTTCCAACTCTCCCTTTTCAGGTACTCTTTCGACCAACTCACCGGCATCGTCGAAACTCTCGGCGACGAGGCGATGTTGCAGAACTCGGAGGTCGCAAAGACCAAGCTTGTGAGTACCGTAACCCTCTGAGCATTCCCTCACAATCTGATTTCTAGGCTGCGTTTCAGGCGAGCTGGCAGCGTGAGCTCAAGAGCTCGACAGACTTCGCGTACAATCAGCTGCTCCGCAAGGTCGAGATGATTCTGGCGTGCGTCAACGGCGACTTCAACACGGTGAAGAACATGATCGTCTTCGGCACCTTCTCCAAGGACAACCATCCCTACTTGCGCAAGGTCTTCAAGTTCGCCGACGACGCTCAGAATCCCGACGTGAGTTCCAGCGGCCCACTTCTTCCCTTCATCCACGTCTTCAGAGACTGCCGTCCCACATCACTCAGTACCCGTCTTCCATTGATCCGAAAGACGAGGACGGCGTTTCGGAGACCATCGCCGAGCACTTGGAGAACTACTATGTGCTCCGCCGGCAGGGCAAGAAGGCGTTGAACATTGCGAAGGTGTCCGAATCGACGGGCATCAAGCCAAACGTCCTGAAGAAGCGGTTCGAGCTGCTCCGCGAGGGCTACAGCGGTGCCTTCAACAAGTCGCGGAAGGAGGCGCCGATGAAGGTTCAGAAGACGTCGGAGAAGGAGGTCGCCTCGCCAGTCGACTTTGAGAAGTATCAGGCGGCGCTGGACTTCTTCGCGCTCATGCCGAGCCCTCCGCTGACGCAGCACGACTTGTTCCCGACCTACCGTATCCCGATCGACCAGCCTCTCTTCGTCCTCATCCCATAATCTCTGCATGTTTCTGTTTCCCGCATAGACTTTTGTTTCTTTTCTCCTCCAATACACGTGTTACGTATCGCTTTCTGCGCATTGTTTGTTCAGCGTCTCTCCTTCTCTCTCTTGTGCGCGCGCGCACGGGTCCCTGTCCGACCAAGAGCCCAAAAACCGCTTAGAGGTCAAATGCAATGACTGCAATTGAGGTGTCATTAGATTTTCACCAACGCGTCGGTATGCCTCACATCGTAAACCGCACCAAATGTTGATGTGTTGTTGCGGAGAACGGGGTGCGATGGCGCGCGCATCTGGCGGGGTGGAGAGTGCGCGAGCCTTCGGAAGAAGACGATTTACGACCGGTAATCGGATAGGAGGATCGACTCGAGACAACAGAAGTCGGGCTGTTTGTCACTTTGGTGTGTCTCCTTTCTTTGACGGCTCCGCGAGCTTATGATTGGGACGTTGTGACGATCGGAAGGAGAGTTAACCCCCTCTTCCAAGGTTTCGCAATCTCCCTGCTCCTCCGCCTCTTGATCACCCACCACTTGTCATGTTACAACGTTCCCGCAGCGGTAGTCTCCGGCTCAAGAAGACTCATCGGAAAATAAATCAAAGTGACATTCGGTTGCGAGCAAAAAGAAGAAAAAAAAACGTTTGACGACGACGCGGCTCTCGAGAAGACAACTGCTCCGTCGGCGTGGAGGAGTGTGGGAGTTCTCGGAAAGCACAACTGTCCGCGACTGGGAGATCACCGAGAACTTCCAGAACTATCTCCTGACTGAGAAGTGATTGGTTGAACACTGGGAAGTGGCGATGGATGAATCGGTGATAACTAGCGAATCATATGAAGGCTTGAGTGGCGGGGGAAACTTTGATTCCGACGACGATCGATCGGTTTGGCTACCGTAATCTTGATTGGTTCCCCTTTACTTCTTGTTAATTGAAGACGATCAGTTGGCATGAGGTATTCAGAAGACGTGCATTTCTAACAAGTGCCACATATACACCTTCTCGGCTGGTTTTCTGTGGAATGTCTGCAAAACCTCATACAACGATTCGTTTTCACCTCTCGTAATAAACTATTTTTGCGTGCGGAAAAGAAGATAGAAAAGCGGAGGGGGGCGAGTACCGAGAAGAATGGTCCGTCATCACACAGAGAGAGAGAGAGCAACTGTTTGATGCTCCCCTCCTTCGGATACCTTCGGATCAGTCCTCACTCGATAGTCCCACCTCTGCTGCTGAACTATGGATTCTCCCACGGACAACCAATTGTCTCCTGTGCAATCCGACGCTGAGAACGTCATCGAGAAAATGTGAGTAACGGGGGAGCGCTACCGATCATCTGATGGTTCCGGTTTCCAGTCCGGTCCACGAAGCGGCCGTGTATTTCTCCAGCAACCGTGCACAAATCGGCGAGTTACCGAGGGAAGTGGAGCGGGATCTGCAACAAATTCTACCCGCCTTCACTGGGATCCCACACGATCGTCGTCCGTTCCGGACGTTCTTGGACCAGTTCGTCAAGGCGTTCGATGTGTGCGATGGCATCTTTTCAGTGTTGGACATTCTGAAAAAGTCGGTCTCATTCTTCGTGAGTCAAATGAAAAAGAGGGGGGAGACATCTGAAATGAGGGATCTGAAATTGACAGACCGACTCGGATCCACTGCAATCGACAATGAATAGTGAGGCTCAGGAGAGTTGCAAGAACCATATAGTCGACAAAAACAAAGTGTACCACTTCTTCCAACTTCAGGGAGGAGACGACGCTCAGGTGCTCAGTCCACCGATTCCACACCCGATTTCAGTATGACTGACTTTCAGCTGGATCAGGAAGGTCGCGCCGTTCTGATGATCAACTCGATCTTCTTCGCGACCAACGAGGAAATGCAAAACTCACAGACCGGCTGGATTGCCAACCTTCGAGAGTTCCAGTATACGGCTGCGTTGTATTTCTTCGAAGCGGTTTCCACTGAGATCATTGAAGTGAGTGACAGTACATGGGAGGAACCGACGAGACGAGGTTCCTGGTTCAGGGAAGAAGAATGGTGGACGGCGTGTCACAGGTTGTCGCGGACAATGATGATGACGACGAGGTCGTCGTGATCGGTGAAGTTATCAAGTCGACGCCCCCTCAAAGTGTGCCCCTTCCTCCGACTCCGTTTCCGTTGACTTTCGCTTCCGGCGCTCCGTTCTTCTTCGCCCGCCCAACGAACATCATCTTTCCAACGTTCCCGCTTCTTGCCGGCCAGTACACCAGTCATCAGAACATTAGCACCGCCTCCCTTCCTCTTCTTCCTCCTCTTCTTCCTCCTCTTCTCCCTTCTGCTCCGAAGGAGAAGAACCGTGTTTCCAGAAAACCGTCTACTGTCAACATTTCCCCAGTGAGTAGTGGCTGCCACTTTGAAAAGTCAGAAGACGTTTCAGAGAGCACGGGAGATTCTGGAGACCCATTTCGACGTGTCAATTGATTTGAATCCCGATTTGGGCAGAGATCGGCGGATCTTCGCGATGAGAAAGAGAACCATCGGCGCTAATCCCGCTATACAAATTTATCTGAAAAGAATTTTGACCGACAAAACGGTGGGTCTTCCATCGCCACGCCTTCTGATTGTCTGTTTTCGGTTTCAGATGAAGCAGTTTCTCACTGGGAAGGAGGAGGAGCACGGATACGTGTTGAGAAGAAACCGGACGAAAAACTAATTGATATATCTCGATAGTCGGTGCTCACACTGTGTTGCTCGCAGAGTTCGGTTCATAAATAAAGTTAGGATCTTATTTTTCGCCGAGAAAAGGTTTGGGAAACGAAAAGAGATAGACTCGCGGGACGACAGTTGTTTCTTCGGGGGGTGACAAAGTGCGGGAGTTCGGAGGAGCAACAGGGGGCAAGAATTGAGGAAGCGAGCTCTCGAAACGATCCCGTTGCTCGGAGAAGCTCTCGTTCTGCACTTCTTCCCGCCATCCTCATGTTAATGAACCATTCAGAAGTGAAGGCGGAAGAGGAAGTTCGGTTTGCCGGAGCGAAGGCTCTTCTTCAGAACTGTGTATGTACATGGGTGTCAACATTTCCGCGGCGGAAGCAACGTTAAGAGTTTCTAGTCTTATCAGTTCTCATTAAAGGCGTCTCCCATCCAGAGTCCCCATGAGTTATCAGAAGTATTTTAATAGTGTTTCACAGTGTGATCTTTTAAACTCCCTTTCTAACTCACTGCAATCTCTTCAATTGCGATGCTCCAAACGTCTTTCCTCTTCTTTCTACTCTATGTTCTGGTGCTCGCCAACGGAGATGCCAACTTCACTTGTCCCGGACCAATTCAGAGTCTGACGGATGGAGTGTTCCCGGCAGGTGTCACAGAGCCCACCGCCTTCCCTGCCAAGTACTACTGCAACTTCTCTGTCAGTGAACCTTCGTAGAATGCGACAAAAAACTTTGATAATGTTTAGTTCACTATTCCCGACGGCTACATTGTCAAGTTCGAAGCAACGGCGCTGTTGAAACGTGTGGACGGGAGTTCTGACGAACTGACCATCTATGACTATGTCGGAACACAGTACAGGTATTACTGTAGCAACGATCTCGCAACACTTCGTAACGCGCCAGAATAAATGGAAGTTCGTCCGTGTTTGCGCCGGCGAAAAGCGCCCAAGTCGCGCTCACAACCACTGCCGGCTACTCGTTTTTCTTCGTCAAATGGACTTTTGTCGACGGTACTGTTTGACTCTATCGAGTCGAACCATTGAGAGCTCTTTTCCAGTAGCTGATATCCATCCAGCTCCTGTTCTTGGTTGCTATCCGTATCTTCTGAACATTCCGAGTTTCGGAGCATACTGGTACGGACCAGATGATTACTTGATTGAATTACACACCAGCGGTCGTCCGTCAGAACAGATTCTCGTTTATGATGGGAAGAATCTCACCGCCCGATACCTTGGACCTCTCTATTTGTTACGGACCAGCCGTCTTATCTCTTCCGGACACGGTTTAGTGCTCGTCAATTACGGGCCTGACATTAAAGATTCTCAAGTGATTGCTCTGACAGCTAAAGAATCGGACCTGACCTCTCCTTGGCAGTTACTGGATGCTCGATCGATTGTTGACGATGGTTCTCTATACCTTTTGAGTGCCTATCAATACACTTTCTACAGCCTTGATCCAATTTTCATTGAGCAGATACAGTTTGACAGTTGGTCGATCGGTGTCAACATAAGCTATGGCCAGCCTGGATATTCTTCTGCTCTTTTGAGTTACACGTAAGCGGTGAAGCAGAGGCGTTCTCGAAACTATTTGTAAATTTCAGAGGGACAGGCGCCCTTGACAACCTGCTGCCACAGGAAATCTCGACAAATGTGTTCACTGTAAGCTTTACCGGTGCGAGTTCCTACGACAGAGGTGCATGGTTTTGGTTTAGTAGCTCCCGAAAAACAAAGTGGAACAAGCTTGCTCCAGGAGCAAAAAAGACCATTTTGTCGGGCGATGTTTGTGGTTCCTCATCTGGCTATAGTGAACATTTCAGTGAGTACAAACTAGTTTTGTGTTGGCACTCACACAACTGTATGTGCTTTCAGAGCCGTCTTATTCTGATTTGACAATTTCCTTCAATGTCTCGTTCAAATTCATCGGCTCCTCGGATGATAACTTTTTGCGAATTATGATATTGGACTATGATAATTTGAATAAGCAGACGTTCTTTTACTACGGAAAACCAACAGACCCATCGAGACAGCAGACAGTGACCGGATCAGGATTGACCGTCGACTTCGGTCCATATAGCGGTTGGTTGCGGATCGACTTAGAAGTTCCCGTGAGCGTTCTCGATCCTCCCGATATACACGTTACACTTCAGGTCACCACCACAACTCCTGCAGCATCTTCCACAATCGCAGTGGATTCTATCTCCACTACCACGGCTAAGAAGTCATCTCCGGATTTTGGAGTCTCGACACTAGTCGTTTCCATACTTGTTTCCTTTGGTCTTCTTTTGTTTTCCAACTGAGTTCTCACTTTGGATGTTTTCTTTTTTCTGATCTCGACTACATCTCAAGTTGATTAGGACGAACACTTAGGTTGGCCAACATCGACGACTTATCAAATTATGCACTGTTGCTCGAAATTTCGTGGAGAACGCGTAGTAGCTGAAGAAAGTGGTGCTGATGTGAATGTAGACGAGCACTGTGGAGATGTAGTGTTTGAAGAAGACGTTCTTCTGAACAACATCAGCTACCTAACTTTTGGGACCGAAATGGTTCACTTCAGAAGCGGACACTCCGTTGATCAGCCAGACGAGATTCAGAATGAACGTGTAGACGTGACAGACGCCGAAGAGAACGGCGACCGAGAGCAGCATCCTCGTCGTTTGGTGCTCTTTCTTTTGCTGAAACTTGTCGATTTGATAAAGGACGTAGGAATCTCGCTTACAGAAGACGTCAAATCGCATCTAGATTTTCTTGCCATTTGTAATTGAAGAATAACCAGCAAGCTGGCTATGAAAATGACGATGAAAGGGATAAAATTGACGACGAACATTGAGACAGCGCGGTGGTAGTCCATCAGAAGTGTGACCCACGCCTTGAGAACTTCCGGAGAGTCATCGTCGATTTTCATGGAGAATCGAATGTAGTAGTAGACCATCTTGGGCACGTAGATCACCACAGAAGCGATGACGATGAAGGCGACTGCTCTGACAGTCCGACCGAAACTGCACCAGAACCGAGCATGCAACGGTTTGCACACGGCGATCCACCTCTCGATCGCAATCAGAACCATCGTGTACCGGCTGATGAGCATGAGAACGTCGAGCAACGAGGAGCTGGCAGTTCGGAATAGAGCATGGAGCACGAGAAACTCACTGATGATTCTACTGAAATGAGACAATTGAATAAGAGCTGCTAAATGAGCTCATGACTCAATTACCCGAGAACTGCGATGACGATGAAGATGTGGCAAAGAGAAAGAGATGCGAGAAGGAAAGCGACACTGGATTTCCGCGTTGAAGACCTTGTGTAGACGTAAAAAGAAATGATGTTACCGAGTAGAATGAGGGCAAAAACCGAAGAATAGGTAGGAAGAGACAATGAGATCAGGTTCGTCTCTCTGAAAATTATGCAATGAGCATGAAAGGATTTGCGAAAACCAGAAACTTACAAGTGACTAGTGACGACGAATCCGAAGACGTTGAAGCAAAGCAATCCGAGAATGAAGACTGTATAAGAGAGGATCACAGTGTTCTTCAGAACAACGTCGGGCCGCATTCTGAATCGGAGAAGAAGTGAAAACAGAAGACGTTCCATCAACTCGAAACTTTCACCCACCACCTCCGCTTAATGACTCTGTTTTCCGGCCCAAAGTATCCGAGGAGAAAATAACA
Organism: Caenorhabditis afra; assembly: GCA_963570955.1. Lineage (NCBI taxonomy): Eukaryota > Metazoa > Nematoda > Chromadorea > Rhabditida > Rhabditidae > Caenorhabditis > Caenorhabditis afra. The sequence goes on along the minus strand of OY751536.1, from coordinate 3,275,407 downwards.
AACAACCCTCACTTGCTTCTTTCATCTGATAACGGTTTCTCATTTAGAAAAAAAATACATTTTCTTTCGAATTTTAACGTTTATTCGACTTGTGAAGGGGTGTGAATTCGATCGAGTTTCTCCTCTTCTTGTACGGAAACATATTCAAAACAAGGAAATTAGCTGCTATTTGACATTGACACACGTCTTTCTTCATTTTCTTGAACATGAGAATACTTTCGGTCAGCTTGGGATGTTCCTATCATATTTGGCCGTTAGCGCTAGTGCAAAGGTGTTTCAATTCCTATTATATTTGGCCAATTTCCTTTTTCAGTGCGAAAGTGACGAGAAAACGGAGAAGGGAACACAAAACAAGCAATCTGTTGGGGGTCGCATCCGATCACACTTCGCTGAGCCACTTGTACTCATTTACTTCAGTTTGTGTAAATCATTCGAGTGGTTGGAACTCGTCAATGCTTCGGGTGCGGTGCATCGCTCTACACGGTCGCTTCAGAATTTTCAAACACTTCCGAATGAACGGGTCGAGAATCGTGCGAAACGGCGATGAAAACACGTAGTAGATGAAGAAAATGGCGCCGATGTGGACGTAGACGAGAACGCGCGAGATTTGAAATTCGACGAAGCGTTCCGTCTGAAACGACGACGTCTCGAATTGTAACTCAGGAAGAATCTCACGTCAAGAATTTGGAACTCGGTTTTCACGAGTATTACCAGATTGATGATCATGTCGTAGAAGTGACAAATGCCGAAAATCATCGTGAACGACAGAAGCATCTTTGTCATTTGCTGCTCTTTCAGTTTCTGAAACAACTCTCCATATTGTGTGAGCATTCTTGAGCATTCTCGTTAACTCACAGAAATCGTCAGTTTCGCCGTCTGCTGCTCGGTTTGCTGCTGAAAATAGGAAGGGTCGAGAGGAAGGGAACGTCGGTTCCTTACCCCAACCGTCATTTCCACTCTCACCAGTCTCGCCCTCCGCAACTCCAGAATGACTTGCGTGTTGGCGATGAACAAGAAGATGAAGGGGAGAAGGTTCAAGAATAGAACAGAGACGACGGTGGTGTACTGGTGGAGAAGGACAGTGAGCCGGTTCTCCATGTTCACTTTTATCTCGAATCCCTTCTTTTCGTCGTACGTCAACTTGAAGATGAACTGGCTGGGAACGTTGAGTATCGTGGACGCAGTGAAGATCCCGATCATACTCTTGACACAGTTCCTTCGTGTGCAATGGGTGATCGCCTGAAAGTTCTGAAACTGATCGGGGCATCGAGGGAACTGGATTTACCTGAAACGGTCTGCACACTTCCACCCATCTCTCGAACGCAATCAGAACCATTATGTACCGACTGACGGTCAAAGTAATGTTGACGATCGGAAACACGATGGCTAGAACGAGATCGCCCCAACGCTCAAAGTTGATTGCCTTCAGAAGGTTTCTACTGTAAGAACGAACAGAATGTCAGCATTCGAAGAGGTGAAGGAGACCAACCCGAAGAGTTCCTGTGGGATACTGTACAACGGAAGTGAGAACAGTAGGATGAGGATGTTGCAGACGGAGAGCGAGTTGAGAAGGAACGAGACGGTCGTCTTCCGCATGCTGGACTTTGTGTACACGTACAAAGTGAGCATGTTTCCCACCAGTCCGAGAATGATAACGGAGAGGAACGTGACAGCGAACAGCGTGACAACGGGACGCGGAAACATTGCGAGAAAGAGGAGTCGCAAGGTGCTTGGAAGTGAACTTGAAGTGTGTGTCCGAATAACGCGATTATCGGAAAGAAGCTCCTCGTTTCCCCCCGCCTCACGAAATCCGCATGCTTCATCTCCGCCTAATTGCTATTTTTGTGCAGAGTCACGCGACAACGAGAATCCGTGGAGGAGGCAGCGCGACTCGTGCGACGCCTACATCCGGTGACGTTCTCTGGCCACGAGATCAACCTCGTTTTTTCGTCCCGGTGTTTTGATTTTATCAATGACATTGTGGAAACTATGAAAGAGAATGGGATTCTTCAATAATTCGAGATCGTCTGAAAACAAACAGTCTCCTCAGAGAATCGTGGAGAATAGTTCGAAACTTTGAATCCAGGAAGTATCAGACGAGGAAAACGGAGGCGATGTGAATGTAGATGAGAACTCGAGAAGTTTGGTATTCGGAACAACTCTTCGTCTGAAATTGCGTCTCGAAATTGAAATCGAAAAACCCCTCACCAATTCGCCGTTCCAAAGAAGTGCAAGAACCGAAACCACATCAAGGAAATGGCAAACTTCGAACGAAATAGTGACGGAAAGGAGGATCTTCGTCTTCGTCAGCCGCTTTTTTCCCGTTCTCATCATCGAATTTCTCAGCGTTCGCAGTCTTCTCAACTCGAGAATCACTTTCAAATCGACGATGAGTACGATGACGAAGGGGACAAGGGTGGTGAGAAGAGCGGAAGTCATCCAGGCATAATAGTGAAGAGAGACAATGTAGTCGTTCGCGAAATCCAAATGTATCTTGTATTCAACCGTTTGATTGTGGAATCCGGTGTCAAAGGAGATAAAGTCGGGAGTGTAGAGGACAGTTGAAGCAGTGATGACGCCAGCGATTGCCTTGAAGGCGTTGCGATGTGTGAACCAGGAGAGCTTCGTGAAATACTGAAATCAACCATTTTCAGCCAGCGTCACAATAGTTGATTTGACCCACTTGAAGAGGTTTGAATACTGCTGTCCATCTGTCAAAGGCAGTTAGAACCACAATGAAACGGCTGGCAATCAGTGCGACATTCATAATCGAACCCGTGATAGTGAGCACGAAGTCAATCCGAACATCGTGGTCGATTGCCTTCAGAATGTCTCTTCTATAGAATGGAGTTCGCGGGATGACGTAGAATGGAAGTGAGAATAGTACAATGAAGACGTGGCAGACGGTGAGCGAGATCAGAAGGACAGATTTGTCGGCGTTCTTCCTTGTGTACACGTACAAAGTGATTATGCTTCCCAACAACCCGAGTATGATAACCGAAAGGAGTGTGACGGTGAAAAGCGTGACATCGGGGGGACAGATCATAAAGACACTGCTGAAATAAGAGAAAGATCTTTGACTGTTGAGGGCGCCCTTCGAAAAAAGAAAGATAGGAATGGGGACGCTCCTCGAATTCCACACGTCCCTCTATTTGCAATTTTGTCGCTCGAGAGTCGAGAGAAGTCGAAAATCCGCGAGGGGGTAAAGTAAACAAACATCCAGAGGGCACAGCATTCAAGAAAATCTTTGTTTTCAGTCGAAATGAGCAACATGTTTGACTTACCAACATCATCACAGTTATCCGCTTCTCCTCTTTGAAGTAACTTGCAACGCCTTCATCGGATGACGTTGTTCAGTTCGGAACGTCAACATTTGCAGCATTCCGGCATAGAGAAGCGTGGAGTGTGGCTCGGAATTTGTTCGAAAACAAGTAGTAGCTGAAGAAAGTGGCGCTGATATGAGTGATGACGAGCAGTCGGGCGATGTATTCTTTGAACATGACCGTTTCGTCGAACAGTTCGCTTATCTGAAGAGATGCAATTTAGAATCGCATTCAGGTCAATTGTGCTCACATCGTATCCGAGAGCGATCAAAAAAGCCCACCAAACGTTGCGAATGAAGCTGTAGAAGTTGCAGAAACAGAAGATGAGACACACAGAAAGGAGCATTTCCGTCGTCTTTTGGCCTTTTCGCTGCTGAAATCAATCTTTGCGTTTTCAGACTTACAGGCTCGCACTAACACCGAACGACATTGTGTCACGTGACTTCTTCGCTGCTCTCAACTCCAGAATGATTCGGAGACTGGCGACGGAGATGATGACGAAAGGGACGAGGTTGACGAAGAAGATGTTGACAATCCGGTGGTAGTCGGCGAAGAACACCAGCAATCGATGTAAGTCCCCACCCATCGATAACGCTATCGTGAAGTAGATCTGCAGTGAGAAGTATGTAGTCGTGGCAGCGACGCCGATGAACACGACTGATTTGACGGTTCGATCCGCAGTGAACCAGACACGCGTCTGAAGGGGTTTCGAGACGGCGATCCACTGTTGAACGGCGATCAGCACCATCAGATAACGGCTCACGAACATGAACATGTAGGCAAACGTGGCGGACAGTGTTCTCACGTGGATCCGAGCATCCATCAACTCCATGCAAATACCTCTGGAAACTATTGACTTTTCACTTTCAAACACTTTCAGATGCCTGTACCCAGATCCGGAGAGAACGAGCAGAATGTGAGAAAGCGAGAGTGAGGCGAGAAGGAAAGAGACACTCGATTTGCGCATCGACTCTCTCGTGTAGACGTGAAGGGAGAGACTGTTGGCGACGAATCCAAAGACGAAAAGCAAAGTGTACGTGGGAACAGCGTACGGAGTTGGTTTCACGAAGCTGAAATTGAAGGTGTGCGTTTAAATCGGGAATTGGATCGAGAAACTTGGGATCAACGTCGAACAGGAAACCGATGAAGTTGTAGAGGAACAGAGCCAGAATGACAAGTGTGTAGAAGACGATCACTGCGTGTTTCACCTCCATTCCCGTTTTCAGACCCTTTCCACTGGAAAAGAGGAAGCAGTGTACTATAGCCGTGATTCGTGTTTCAAACGCGCTCCATTGAACGCAAGCCAAATTTCTCGGTGGCGGCGGCGAAATTCTTTCCCGTTTTCGCCCGTTTTTTTCGATTTTCACCCGATTTCCTTCATTTTTTCGACAAAAGCAGTTGAAAATATGGTTTCAGGGCAGCTTATTAACATTTTCATTCAGTTTTACCCCGAAAAAATAAAGGAAATTGGACGAAAATTGGCGAAAAACGAGAAAATCTCGAAGAGAATTTCGGCCGAGGCGAAGTACTGTCTCAACGGAGCGCGTTTGAAACACGAATCACGGCTATAGTAGCTTCTTTGAGAAAAGAGGCTGAACGTGGGATGAAGCTCTTCTCAAAATCCGCCTGCTTCATTGCCGCCTAATTTCCTTTTTTCGACTAGAGTCACGAGGAAACGAGCATCCCGAGGAGTAAACAACCAACATTCGACGCCTTCATCCGGTGACGTCTTCGTGTTTAGATCGTCAACTTTTCAAACTTTATTCATTCAAAATAGTCAAATTCAAATCAATAACTGAACTTTAAACTCTTTCGTTTCTTCTTTTCGACAACCATCTGAAATTGTCCCGAATCCACGCGTGAAGAGCGTTTCGAAACTTGGACGAAAAATAATAGTAGATGACAAATGTGAGGGCTGTGTGTGTGTACGAAAGAGTTCTCGTCAAGCCATACCAAACTTTTTTCTGGGTCTGAAATTCACGAATGTCTTGTTGGAGCCATATCTATCTTACGCTAGAAGACCGAAAACCATAATATAGGAAAAAAAAGGTTGACGCATCTTGGACATGACAGAAAGCAAAAAGAAAAGTGATAATGAGCAGCATCAGAGTTGATTTTTCTGTCCTTCTCTGCTGGAAAGGAGACGCATTCATAATCAGAAGGAAATTGAATCAGGGAAAGTACCGTCGACGTCAACGTCGCTCTGGCCGCTCGGTTTCTTCTCAATTGAACGATAACGATCGAGTTGAAGAAGAACATAATTACGAAAGGGACGATGATACCGGTGATCCACGACGTCATCATGTATACAGCGAAGATTATCACACTTTGAATCATAAGAACGACGGGACGATCGTGTAAAACTATCTTGCCACGGATCAATAGATATAACCAAAAGCAGTGTTCCAATAATAAAAACGAAATGACCAAGGCAATCGACATTTTGCATTTCGAGAATGTGCACCATATGCGGACCTGGAAACAGAGTAAGAGCTCGTGGACGGAATTCCATCGGGGCAACCTTCAGAGGCCAGCACACTGCGATGCACCGTTCGATAGCAATCAGCGCGCAGATGTACCTCCCCATTGTGACGAGCGTTTGAGAAACCATCAAGTGGTAAAGGGATGGAATATGTGAAGCGACTGGGGTAATGTATTCATCTGGCACAAAACCGAGTAACGCTCTGAAAATGAAACATTCGGAAGAGCTGGAAAGTCACTTGTTCAACTCACTCTGCACAAAACTTGAGCACATTGTACAATTTGGAGCTGAACACGTAGTAGAGAATGTTAAAGACGGAGAGACTGTTAATGAACAGGGAAACAGTCGAAGTCCGCATACTGGGTCTCGTGTAAATGATCAAAGAAAGTCCGTTTGCTAGGAATCCGAAGAAGATTATAATTAGATTGACGATTTCGTATAAAAGAGGCATTTTAAATTCGTCATTTAAGATTTCCATCTCGTCGAGAACTGCTCTCTCTCGAAGGCAAACCGAATAGTGAAGGTCCCAAAATATCCGAGAGAAGTGAGAGAGGAAGGCGGAAGTTCTCGTGACCGAACCTCGTGCGCGCGACCCTGTGAGGAGGAGCACCAAACTAAAAAGATTCACACTTCCCGAGGGAGAGAAGCAGGAAATTCGATTAGACCCGTTTCTTCGCTCGTTTTTTGCTCAGCCAATGAGTGAAATGAAACAACTGAATGAGCTCACAAACCAATTTATTCGAGACTGATTGCATATTAAATGGAAAGGGGGGGGGGGCTGGGGAAAGGACATATAATTGGGAGGTATCAAAATATGGGGGGGGGGGGGCGGAACCAGGGGAAAAGAGTCGCGAATCAATTGTCATCCTGAATAGTGGGGTTTTTGAGAGCAGGGGGATCCGAGAGGGGGAACATGAAGAGACGATGATGATGATGACTAGTGATGTTGACGATTATTTTTCGACGCCGCGAGCTTCTCCCTCAGCACCTCGTCCCTTTCGTTTCGCAAGTTCTTGATCACTTTTCTGACCTGCGAATCGACCGGCATGTCGCTCTCACGCATTCCGCTCAGCTTCAGTCTCTTCTGGATCTCGGCGGTCAACTGCGAGTCGTTGTAGGTCATGAAGTCGCTCGGACGGATTCTGTCACGGATCGCGATCTCGCGGGCCTGAAACTCCCAACGCTTTCAGCATTGTGGTCATTGAACTCACCAGAAGGGCCGTTGGCGACGGTCTCGGCTTTCTCCATTTGCGACGTGGCGGTTCTGGGACGCCTTCATGGAGCCCCGACAAGACGCCGGAGAGTGTGGTGCGCTGTTCGGAACCGATCTGCCCACTATTGAGCTGCTTCGCCTTCATGGCGTCCATGAAGCGGCAGAGGAAGGCGCACACGAACTCCTTCATCTCGAGCATATACTGCTCGACGGACGCCGTCTTTGTGTTCGTCTCGTTCTCGAAGAATTTCAGGAAAGTGGACACGAAGCGGCCATCGACGTCTTCCTTGCCGTGTCCCTGACGGGCGACGTGGGACTGCAGAAAGGCGACGTTGAAGCGACGGTTGCTGTCCGTAAGCGGCGGCACGGCGACATTCTGAAATTGAAGTGGTGACGTCTTCACTGGGAAAATTGAAACTTACCATTTTCGCGGAGAGGCGAGAAACGAATTTCTCCAGAGAGATCGTCGCGCTGAAGCTCTCAGAAAGTGTTTTCAAGGTCTGGGCCTTGATCGTTTTCAGAATCTCAGCGCTGCCCGGCAAAGCCCCGTAGGGCCCATCGAGCGCGACGAGATCCTCGATTGAATCGACGATCTCCTTCCGTTTCCCCTGGTTCTGCCGGAGCAGACCAGTGAACCCGAGAATGTCGAGTAGCTTATCCGGCATCGTCGGAATCGGAATGGTCGACAGAATAGAAAGAGCGAAGAAGCGACGGGAAAGGCTCTCCTTTTATATCGTCTAAACAACGTTTCGCATAATGTGGCTCTTACATTTCGCATAATGTGGCTCTTGGAGGTGATAAAAAGGAAACTGTTACGCTCTCTATTTTATGTTTCTTTTTTATTGTTGTGAAAGAGACGGCGATGTTATGCCAGATTGAATTCTGAAATATACAAGCTCTTTTATTTTCTGGTTGAGAGGTCAAGTCAGTTTATAATAATTGCAAGGGGGTGGCCTCTTTCTGATACAGTAATCCACTGGTGGCCTCTTTCTGATACTGTAATCCAATGTTGGCCTCTTCCGTTCGCACTGTTGCACTGTTGCGATAACCGCTCCTCGGGTTACCATGTTCCGAAGACGATGAGGAGGAGGGGAAGGAGAGGGAGGAGGAGGAGGTGAAATGATATGCAACAGACAGTCACCGCCCATCGCTTTCGCGTCATCTTTGCTCATTAACACGAGCTTCCAACGTCGTCGATCGAAATGGCTGATCCAATGAACGAGTGAGTCCCTCTTCTTCTTCTTGTGCACGTCTTCACCACGACTTCCAGACTCACTCTGCAAGAACGTCAGCTCATAATGCTGCTCAGTGGAGACGACTGTGTGGAGGAGCTGAAGTCCGCCGCCGCTGGACTGCACGCCTCAAATCCGCTCGTGTGGAAAATCAAATCGGTCATCGCGATCCGAGAAGGAAGACCGGCCGAGGCGTTGAAGAAATGTGTGAAGAGGAATTCCCGCTTCTCGCACATTCTTCAGGAATTGGCAAAGAAGCATATGGATCTGGACGCGTCGTTGGTCGCAAATGTGAGCTCTCGATCTGAAACCGCCCGATTCGATTTTCTCCACTTTCAGGGCATCAGACCGCCGCCACCCGCGTCCCGCGCTGCCCTTGTTCCGACAACAGTGTCGGACATCTTCACAGTTCCGAAAAAGACCCGTGGAGGGTTCGGCGATCTGACGGTACACCCTTTTCGCATCCAATTCCTTCCACAATCTTCCTTCCCATTTCAGGATGAGATCAGAAAAGAGGTCCGCGAAAGATTCAAAGCGGCTGGCGGACCTCTTCTGGAGCAAATCGCCGACGACATCTCCACGAAGTATTCCGTGGAGAAGAAGCACGTCGTCAAGTACATCCGGGTCCTCAAGGCGCTCAAGAAAAGGTGACTTTCAAATGGAAACTCTGAAAAGTTAAACACATTCGTTTCAGCAATGAGCGCAAGAAGCAAATGAAATTGCATGAGAACGCCGCTGAAATGGAACAGTGATCTTGTTTTCATATTTCTGTTTTTCACCCCTCCCATCATAATCATTATACTCAATTGTTCACCGACTTTGCTCAAATTTATTGAGAGCTTCCGACAGCTATCCTCATAAATCTTCTACTCTCGATTAGTCGTAAATCATCAAAGTTTCGCGCGCGCGCGCGCGAGTGCGCCTTCGTCAGAAGCTTTCTCCGATTACAAAGTGACGCCGACGGCGGCACCGCTCGTAAACTTTGTTGCTCAACGTGACAATCGGGTGACTGTAGCTCGTTGTTTTTTACCCGCTGCAGCTGACACATTGCTTCCTGCTTTGCAAGTGGGCGTCATCGAGAACTCTATGCAGTGGGAACTGGAATTGGTCGAGGAAGAAGACGTACGCGAGACTCGTAATTGAGAACGAAACTATTCGAATAGAGTAATCGAAAAGACTGTGTCGCAAAAATAAGTATTTATTAGTACGATATTCATCCCCAATTAGTCGTCCTCCCGATCAGAATCGCTGCTTTAGGTTCTGCAGCTGTATCATCTTGTTCCTCGTCATCTCGTAGACTTGGCTCGCATTCGGCATGTATCGATGGTTCGCTCCGTAGCCGTCGGCTTCCAGACGTCGTGCGACTCGCTTCCGCACCTCCTCGCTCAGCTGACGGAGCGATCCTGCGAACGCCATCGAGCCCATGCTCTCGAGGACGCCTTCGATGTATTCGCGGCGCTTCTGAAACAGTTGAAGATAAAAATAGATGAGGATCAGTTGCAACTCACGTTCTTCGCGTCACGATCGACGCCGAGAAGACGACCGCGACGGACTGGTCCTGGAGCGTTGGAAGGGGCGACGTCTTCAACATCATTGAGGAGCTGAAGAAGCGTCTTCTTTTCATCAGACGTCGTTTGTTTTATGTGTTGGTAGAAAGCCTGAAACGTGCAGAATGAAGGAAAATCGATCAGAGCATATTCAAACTCACACTTGCCCGAGCAGATTGAATCGTCTGGGCCGCTTGGACGAGCATCTTCATGGCCGCTAGTGCGAAGTGCTTCGCCTTCTGAATCCAGACGTCCCTCGTGAAAGTCGACGTCTTCTCCGCGCACAGAAAGAAGGCGAAGAGGGACGCGAGACTGCGGGCGGCCGAGTTGTCCACCTCTTCGTCTTCGTCGATGAGGAAGAAGTATCGTCTGGTCAAAGACTCTACTCGGAAGCTTTTCTTCCGCGCGAAGATCAGCGGCGTTTCAGAGTGATTTCCCTGTAACGTTCGGAATTCATCTCGGAGTGGAATCGAATGTCACTAACCATCTTCTCAATCACTTTGTTGAGGAACTCGTCCAGTGACTTTCTGCTCTTCTGGTTCTTCATCTCGACGATTTCTTCCATCGTGCTAACCATTTTCTTCTGGATCCTTGCGATGAGCTGAAATCAAGGAGACTATAGACTACGGCGTCATTCGATTGTCAAAACTAACGTCTTCATCGTCGAGCGGCTCGCGAACATCATCGCCTCTGGTTTGTGCGACGACTTCCTCGCACAATACCGCCACGAGGTCTTCCTCGCAAAGGACAGAAGTCGCTTGGATGTAACTCAGCAGCTCGGCGTTCGTGATAGACTCCATTCTTAGCACTTGAAGGTAGATCGGCGAAGTCGTTGATGACGAGAGAAGGGAATACAGAGAACTAGGAGAGTTCTGGTGGAGCCAGGTAGGCTTCTTGGTTGAAAGAAACGGGAAACTCGCTCCTTTATACGGCCTGTTCGAGAGCAATAAAATGGGAATACGGTTCGTTCCCATGACATTCCCATGCCATCAAATTTCGCTGACTTTGGGAAACTGTTTCCCTTCTTCTTCTTCTTTTTTTTTTAAAATTTCTCAACGACACTTCTGTGAAATCATAGTTTATGATATGAAAATCGAAAGATATCATTATGATAATAAAACAATTTGTAACGGATCGAGCGAAAAAAGGAAAGAACGAGGAAGAAATCGTTGTTTCATTTGGTTTTCTTCTTCTTTTTCTGGCTCTTCTTGGTCGTTCTCACGACCGGTGCCGGCGCCACAACGACGACTCTTCTCGGTCGAAGTCTGCTCGCGATGGGCTCTTCCAGCACCGAAGCTGGCACTTCTTCCTCCTGTTTCTCCTCTTCTCCACGGCCCTTCATTTCTGGCTCATCGCCATCAGTGGATTCTGGAAGAGCTCCAGAAGGCGACGGAGAATGTCCGACGGGCGGAGACGACGACTCCATTGTTGTTGGAGTCGGTGGCGGGACATCCATCGGTGGCGCCGCTCTCTGACGGATCTGAAATAGAATATTGATTTTGAACTAGACCCCGCCGTAGTTGGCAATGATACCTGGTCCGCCAGCGCGAGCACGTGCGCTTCGTCCACGTGCACGTACTCCGCCTCGAAAACGACGTCTTCATCGACTTCGCTCTTCACGACGATCCGATTCGTCGGAGGGCGGTGCACTTGGATCTTCTGGCACGCTCTGCCTCCGATCACAGTCGTCTAAAATCAGTTTTCTATCCCATAACAATTGAGAAACCGATACTTACCCTTTCCGTGATTGCGAAGACGACGCGGGCGAAGAGTCTTCGCCCGAAGACAATCGCCTCCTTGAGCCAGTCGGTCAGCGTGAGCTCGCTGAACCGGTGCTCCAATCCGAAGAGCAGAGCCAGCAGAGCGGCTCCCAACTGGCTCTCCCTCTGCTCCTGAAACGATGAGTGAATCGAAGCGGGAAAGTGAAGAGGAATCAACTGACCTTGGCCATCGTCTGGTAGTGAAGGGCGACCAGGTGCCCTTCAACCAGCTCCCTCTCCGAGTCACGGAACGAGGTGGCTCGGGCGGTGGGCTCCTGAAAATAACGTCTTCATCACCACTTTCGTCCCACACACCAGCTCACAATTCTTTGAGCCACATCTCGGACGATCCTCTCGAACGAGATCCGTCGATCGGCGTTTTCGCGGACGACGCTGACGGTGGCGTCATGGATCTGTCGCATGATCTGAAAAAGGAAACACATCAACCTTTTCTTGTTTCTATTTGATCGGTATTCAGTAACTCACATCATCTCGATTCTCGAGTTGCCAGAGACGAGGCTCTTGAGCGGCGAAACTTTCGATGCCGAGAACGACGTTGCCGAGGAGTGCCGGCTCCAGACCGAACTGGATCGCCGCATTTTCCGATCTGAAAGTGTCCTTTGAAACTTTTAACTTCCCCGTAAATCTACAAGCTTACTGGAACTTCATCTCTCCCAGTTGGAAAAAGTTGAAAGCGAACATTGTATGACGTTTTCTGCAAGAAGGCAAGTCGAAAAAGATATGTAGGATCGAGGACGGGAGAAGAGACAGGCTACTATGGTCAACTAACAGCTGAGGGGCTCTGCTGTCTGATGACCGTATTGCGCAACACGGACGGAGATGTGCATGACAATCGTGTTCCCAACTCTAGGATAGACATGGATATGGATGGAGAGGAGAAATGAGGAAGGGGCACTGGCCTCTCAAGGCCAGAGTTGCGGATTTTCGGCCCGACCCGCGGGCTTTCACGGCCCGGCCCGGCCCAAAATGGCCCCAAACTACTTTTTTTTAGTAAATAGAAGTTATTTTATGATAAAATTAACACATGTTTTAAAATATGTTTCAAAACGTAACATTTGTTCCAAAAACTGGTAGATCAACTCGGGCCGAGGACATTTTTCAGTCAGACCCGGCGCGCCCCGTCGCAAGTCTGCTCATGCCTCTCAGAACAGTGTGACAAACGAAGTGGGCGCGCGCAAAATGAATGAGTCAGTGGGCGGAACGGATAAAGGAGCGGGGAACCGAATGATGATAGTGTCATTGCGAAGCAGACTCACAAAGAGGCGCCGATGCAGATTCCCACGTCCGATTGTTCTCATCTGCACAAAAGAGTACTGTGAGAGTGTCATTTTGAATTTTATGGCCAACTTTCCTCCTTTGTGTGTTTAGCGCCGTTTAGTGAAACCTATGTATCTCATTATCGGTGGTTGCGCCTCGTTCATTTCCAATTCAACGCTGATAATCAACGCCTTCTGGAGCAGAAGGGTGGCTCACTAATTAGCGCGCCCGACCGATGGGGGTGTCTTCTATAATCCTCTTATCACTGAGATTTTCCACCTGCTGGACCCCCCCCCCCTTTGAATCGCTAACCTTAATGGAAACAAATTCAAATTTGAAAATGTATAATTAGCGATCGGCGGACCACAAACGAGGAGCGAAGTGATGTTTTGGGAGCGATGTTTTCAAAACATATCACTCTCGTCTCGAAGACGTTTGGAATTCAAATCGCTCGCTTCTCTCTAGATGTATATCGGGAATTCGAGGAGGAATATGGTATTCAATCTCCGCCCAGAAACCTTGAGGCGTCATAAACTCGGGCTAGTCAGCTAGTAAAAGGCAAACAATGAGTACATCAACTCGTCTTCAGAAATGCAAAATTGATGGGGACTTGTGAACTGTGTATCTACACACAGATGAATCTTTTTTCGAATGTGTCTGTGATCTGAATCTCTATTTGCACACATGACTCGATTCGAAATGAGTCGGAAATGTCGCGGTGACGCTCTCAAGTCATTCTGGGCGTTTGAATTCGTTTCTTCTCTATGCCGCCCTGCCTCTCGGTCCTCTCAGCTGTGTCTGTCCTCGCGAACCTTCGGGTGGGTGGTTACATCATCTCTCTCTCTCTTCCTATCCCCAAAACGTGATACCGTACACGTGTCGGTACGAGGCCCCGCCCACTTTCCGCGATAGAGGCTCACGCGTATTCGCCGTCCCCCACATGACGGCATCCATTCTTCCACCTCCCATAACCGCGCATAGAGTTCTTCTTACCCCTCGGCCCGCTTTCCCCCTTCTCTGTTTTTTTCCATTTCATTTTCACTCTCCAGATTTCGACATCCAAATCGATCGAAATGAAGAGAGCTTCCAACTCGACGAGCAAGCATCAAGTGAAGAAGGTGAAGAACGAAGTTGTCGAAGATGACGAGAACTGGCAGATGAAGAACAACGGCCAGCCGATCCGCGTGAAGGAGGAGGTCGCGGAGCCGGCTCCCCAGGTGTGGATGCAGCCGTCGCCACACTACCCGACGAACCGACAGATGATCCACCACGGACAGCAGTTGTACTGGACGCCGAATGAGTACCAGCTGCACCACCAGCAACAACAGTACTACAACGCCACCGCCCACCACTGGCACCAAATGATGGTGCACGAACGACAGCGGCAGGAGCGATTGAAGATGTGGTGGCAGTGGAGGTGCTACCACTCGGTCTACATGCCGAACATCGTAAGTTCCTGAAAAGAGAGAGCTCCTCTTCTAATCATTTTTCCTTCCAGAACACCATCCACCCGAGCTGGTTCAACTTCTGAACTCCTGAACGTCTTCATCGTCCCTCCACCACTTCTAATTCTATCTCTTTGTGCTTTCTCTTCATACATATTCTTTATTGTACATTACCCCCCTAGATTTTCTTAGATGAAACGTTTATGAATCGAAAAAGGTGTGCCCGGTGCAGTTTTCCCACAGAGTACGAGTGCACTTTTGCACTTTTCCCCTCTCCCCATTCAAAAGAGTGAGTGGGTTGATTGGAGGTTGTTTGGGAGGAGTAGGAGGTGTCATCAGCGCACATGATTCGACGACAAACAATCCGAATCGGAATGATCAACAAGATAATTGGAATTCATAAGGGAATGGGAGGGCGATGACTCCTCTATCAACGGCTTTCTCTCTCATCATCATCATCACATTATCATTTCAATTGTCATGCAATCACGTGGCATTTTGAACTGACTCACTGGATGTCGAGTGAACGATTACTTACTCTCCCCGAACTATTGCTTCTAATCACTACTCCTTCTTTTCCAGGAAATGGACGACGAGAAACAAGATGTCATCAGCTCCCCGGGGCGATTCGAACAAGAAGAAGAAGAAGCATCGAATGAGACGATTACTGTCTCTTACCATCCGGAACTCGATGTGAGACGGGATGTGTGGAGAGCGGATATGCATTCTCAAACACCTCCGAATGCCCTTGAAACTCCACTGAATGCGGTCGAAACGTCTGGCTCCAACCGAGAAATTGAGTGGTTCCCGTCGCCGGCAGCCCCTCGTCAGTGCGGCAACTACTACGGCTACTCGCAGTTCTACGGGCCGTTCACGATGGACGGCGTCTCCGATTCAGTGCATCCGATGGGCGCGCCACTGTCGTCGGCCGACTACGGAGAGCACGGAGCCGCCGTCAACGTCTTCTACGACGCCGATTATCCAGTCCAGTGGGATCCGTGGAACTTGGAATGGAGTGAGAATCAACTGAACTATCAGATGGAGTGGTGGCCGGAGAAGGAACATGCCGGCAGCTTCCAGTTGTCTTCGAATTCTGAAGTGTTCCATATTTAGAACATCTTCTATCCATTATGGCTATGAAAAGTGATGAAGTTTCTGAACTCCTTCCGTCTCGAGACTGTTCTCTGAATAAACGTTTCACTGTGGCCATAGCTTCGCAACGCAGTCCCAACTAATCATAGCCTTGCGCGAGCCGCGTGATCAATCGTCTCACTAACACGACTCCGCTGCGACCAACGCCAGCGAGTCGAATGAGTCACACACACACGCACAGACACATCGAGAAGAAGAGAAAGAGGGACGAAGGGAAGGGGGTGCCGTCTCGCAGTAGCCTTCAGTTGCGTAAACAAGTCTCGCCGCGGTCCCTTTCCCGGCTGATTCGTACCTTCTGTCTCTTCTTCGAATTGCTATCTTCGGCTTTCAAGATGGCAAATGACATGCAAGCATCCGAGGAAGACTTGAAAGGAACGATTGCATATGCGTACGAACTGGGATTCAAGATCGACGATGTGAATCCGGAGGTAACGCACCGATTGGTGGTAGATCTGAAATTATGCCGATTTCAGGATGCCTTCGAGTACATTCTCGACGACTTGGACACTGCGCATCAGGAGACGTTGGCAGCGCGACAAAAGATGACGTCTCTGAAAGATGTCCTTCAGAAGATGACTCTGATGAAGTTGGAACTTCCTGTGAGCATCTGCCTGCACGTCTTCTGACGTTTTTGTTTCGGTTTCAGGGAACCTCGATCGAAAAAGAAGATGTGAAGAAAGAGTTCAAAAAGGTCAAGGGACTCCACAAAAAAGCCTTCCCGGTAATTCTTGTGGAGGCGACATACCGAAAGGCTGTCGCTCGTCACACGCGGTGTCCGACGCTGTGGAAGCGACTGGAACTCTTTCGTTCCTACATGCAGATCTCCCTTCGTGAAGACCCGAGCGCTTCGACAGTGCGCTCACGATCCCGCTGCTTCCTCTTCATGCTTCTCTGGGGCTACAAGATGCTCACTCGAAACGGCACTGAGAAGCAGTTCAAGAGGAATTCGAATCGAAAGGCGAGAAAGCTGAAGGCGAAGGAACCCACTGAGGTCGAAGTGCCGAAAAATGTCGTGAAGAAGACGATCCCAGAAGCCGTCGAGGAGAGCCCGAAGAGCCCAGAGACAAGAACCAAACGACTGCCGATCGGGTTCATCGGCAATCAGAGAGTCATACTCGTCTTTAGAAACTACTATGATTAGCTTTTCAACTTTACGTTTTCCGTTTTACTTTACATTTTCCCTCATATCTGTCCTTCCAATAATAACTACCGTATCCATTTCTGTGACGCAACAAAACCAACAACATACACATATGTAGACGAGACTGCTGCTCCGTATTCGGTTGCGCAACAGCAATTAGTGAGTGCCCTCATGGCCCGCCCGTCCGCATCTTCGTTCGTCTCCGAATGGCGGAGAGGTGGCGGAGAGGTGGCGAGAAAGGCGGAGATGACGCAACCGAACGAACGCGTGGATCGGCCTGCTGACCTCGATTCATCCGATTGACACGTATGGACGATGGAAGAGCAGTAGATGGGCCGATGAGCGGACGGTGCTGAGCACTTTTCGATGAGGACGACGACTCGAAAACAACAACCCTCTTCCTTCTCATTATCATCATCATCACATTATGGAGGAGCGTTTTCGAATCGAGTCGCCTGACCATGTGCCGTTGTCAAGCGGGTGGCACAAATGAGGAGGCAAACTGAATATTTCGTCGACGAGGTGGCGGTTAATGAAGGAAGAGTGAATGAGAGCTCTCTAATCTGGAAATGGGACATCTGGAACTGGGAAGTATGAAACCATGGGTACTAGGGAATCTCGTTTTCCTCAACTCAACGAAACGACAACATCCCCATTGACGCCTTCTATTTCTTTCAGTAACGAGTGTGCTCCATCAAGTTCCAACGATTCCACATCATCACTTTCAAATGTGTCCCCCCAAATGGGTTCAAATCCCCGCCACTTTTCCTTCCTTCCTTCTTTCTCGGCGCTGCCAGGCCACGCCCACCCACTCGAACAACGCGCGGCTACAAATGAGAGAGGCGTGACCTCCGAATGCATAGCGATACCGAGAACTCGGTGTTGGCCCGATTGCTAGTATTTTTTTTTCTCTGGTTGCATAGTCGCCACTCGCGATTACCCGCAAATTCGACGGATTTATTGCGAGTCGAAATCATGTGTGTGTGTGTGCGTGCGTCGTGTGCCCACCGCCTAATTGTTGTTCTCGATTCTGCCTTACTCATTTTTCCGAAATTGTATACATACATTCGACGCCCATTCACGCCTTCTTCTCCCGTTCTTTCTAGGATTCTGAAACAACAGTTTCAGCCATGAACACGGCGGACCTTCTGCTCATCAACTCTGTCAACATTCCGCGTCGCGAGTATCCGCTCTTCAAGAAGATGAGCGAGCAAATGAGAAGCGTAGTGCACAGCGTCATCCAGTTGGACATCCACCCCTCGCTTCTGAAGGCGTCGTGGTTCACCGAGAAAGATCCTTCGCTGAAATATGCGAAGCTGTTCGAGTACCTCGAGAAGGGGTACGAGAAGTGTTGCGAGATGAAGCTCGAGAACATCGGAATGGGCGTGCTCATCGAAAAGATGGTCCTCGTGGCCGTCAACGAGACTACGGTAGGCGATCTCCGCACTTTCAGCACCAACATCGACGTCTTCAGAATCAGCAACAGTCGGTGCCGTACTCGCCAAAGTTTCTGCCCGGCTTCCACGACTACACCGCCAACCTGAAGGACCTGAACATGCTCTACGCCTTCGCCGTCGTCGGCGAGAACGACGTGAGCACCAGAAGATTGGCTCTGCTCGCCTGTGTGTTGCAGTACACCGCCTGCAGTGTGAGTTGATTAAATCCGTCTCGTTCGGCTGATTGCAACGCTTTTTTCGTCTCGTTTCCAGGAATACTCGTGTCGAGACGGCTACCACTGGTGTGAATCTTTGCACTACTTCGGAAGTCTGCTCTTTCTCAAATTCCTCGAAACGATGGAGTTGGCTCTGGTGAGCGTGGTGAAGGTGCGCACGCAATCATTCCAGCGGCCAAAAGTGATTAAATTCCAGAGCGCCATGCGAATGGAGTATCGCAGCGAGAGTCAGGTGAAGTTGCGGTGCGAGAAGTTGAACGTCATCTTCGAGCAGCAACGGGGACGTCTGCGAAAGGGCGACTCGCAACACATCGCGATGGCGTTGCGACGCGAAGGCGTCGAGATGACGTCGAAGCAGGTCGTCAATTGGTTCGTGAACAAGCGGAAGCGCGATCAAGTCGCCAAGGGAAAGGAGAATCGTTCGTGCTGATTCCTCCCGATCTGAATGTTTTTTTTTGGCATGTCTGATACCCAGTAACCTATACTTGTCTTCAATGAAGTTCCCTCTCTCCCAACTGTCAATCTGCTCAGGATACGGTACCTCATTGCGCAACAGGGGTAATAAAGCGTCGATGACGTCATCAGATGCATGTGTCAGTCGCCTAGGCGAGTCATCCGCACAAGAAAAAGAAGAAGGCGTGGCCTCTGTTGCGACGCACACGAAGCGCTCACACGAAGGGGAGAAGCCTTCTCGCTTTCTCTCTCCCTCTCGCTCTCGTCTCGCGTCGTCTCCTCCATTCGGAGCCCGCCCTGGCAACCTCCACCTGCACTCGCGGAGAGTGTTTCGTTTCCGAATTCGAATCTTGTCTCTCCGTCTCGTTGTTCCTCCAATTATCCATTTTCGCCAGACGAACAAATCAAAACATCTCATGGTCAGCGTGAGTGAGTGAGTGTGTGTGTCTGCCCGCATTCGTTACGGGCGGCCTCGACGACTACGGTAATCATCTCCCGATCAGTAAACATTGTTTCCGTCTCCGCCTTCAGCCGTTTTTCGAAAACCGCCTCTAAAGGGGGGGGGGAATGGAAATTGTATAAGTACATTGTTCCTATAGGAAAATGAAAAAGTACATTGTCCCACAATCGCCAGTACATTTATCTTAAGCGTTGAGAAAGGCGAAAAAGAAGAAGAAGAAGAAGTCTCTATGTATGTGTCTCCTATAAGTACATTGTTCCTCCATCCCCTTCCCTGTCACACATGACACACACAAAATGACGAACTCATTTCATTCGGTAGTTTCCCGCAGTTTAATGTGTGTGAGCCAGAGAGTGAGAGCTCCCATTAGCCAATTTCCAAATCGTATAGGTCATTCTCACTTGTTAACGATCTCTTTTCGAGGAATCACAATCGTCAGTACATCCAACTTAAGCGTTGAGAAAGACAAAAAAAAGAAGAGTCTATGCGAGTTCGGAATTGGTTGTGTCTCTGTGTGTCTATGTATATGCCCTGTGTGCATAGATATTTCCATCGAAGTGAGAAGAAAAGGCGAAAAAAGAGAGAGAGAGTGTGTGTGACGGCGCGGTCAGTGGGAACGTGAACATCTGCACAGTGTTTCGCTCGCTTTTCCTTCTCCATTCTCTTGCGTTTCTCCCTATTCCCGCTATATATGTTGGATGGGGAGAGCCGACAAACGCATTCGTTTCTTATAGTTAGCCGCACACACATTTTTCTTCGCCTCGCGACAATTTCCGTTGCTCTCGCATTGCACCTCATCGACTTCTGCTGCTCTGAATGCCAAGTGCGAGCGAGTGTGGGAGTGCTGTCTATTCTATCCACGAGTGTTTATTTGATACCCCCCTTCCCGCCTCGTTTCAATTCTTTCGTATTTCTGTTCCTCTCCTTCTTCTCTCAATCAACAACTTTTCATTTCAGCTCGGTTTCCCTCCCAAACTCTCACCTCTCATCATGAACTTTTCCACGCTTCTCGCCATCAACTGTGCCGATATGGAGCCGTTGTTCAACCGAATGCCGGAGTCCGACAAGGATATGGTGGAGCTCTTCATTGAGATCGAAGTGTTCCACCCGCTCATGCAGGCCGAGTGGAGAGAGGAGGACGAGGTGCACGAGCGGTACCAGCACATCTTCCCGCACCTCGAGAAGACGTTCGAGGCGATCTTGAAGGCCGGCGTCGAGAGTATTGGCGTCAGAGAGCTCGTGTCGGAAATGGTCCGTTTGGCCATTTCAGAAGCCACCGTGAGTCTCTCTCCCTTTTTCTTTTTCACATGGTAATTCGAGCTGTTTGAAGGGCACACAGGAACTGAGCACATCGATTCAAACGGCCTGCGAATCGGTGTTCGACGAGGAGGTCCTGTATCCACTGGCCAAAGTCAACGATGTGAAGAGGCTTCTCGAGGCGAGCAACAAGGATGGAAATAAGAAGATGGCTCTGCTGAGCGCAATCGTACAGCTCATCTTCTACCCGGTGAGCTCTCTTCCCCACTACTTCAAAACGTAGTCGTCGTTTCTTTCTTTCGTTACACAGCCGCCACCTGGGTTCCAATCAGGTGGCTAGTGTACTCATAACTACTCACTATAATACCATGACTCACTTACGATATGTTTATTTGTGTTTAAGATAGATATAATTACATGAGAATATAATATAATAGGGGAATAGAATATTAAGAGCCTAACCGGGACACCACAACCTAACTCATGTCCAACCAGACACACACACTCCGACTCCACGATCCTCCTCATCTCGGGCCTTTTATACTGTGTGGGGGGCGTGGCCTCTTCCGTAGGGCGTGGCCTCTTCCGTACTCAGGTTCTTCTTACAACATCCCCCTTTTCCATAACTCGAGCGTCCTCGCTCGACTTGACTTTTCCTTCTCCTTTGATATTGAGCGCAATTCAACCAAACACATTCAGCATTCATCTTCCTTATAATCCATTCCATTTCGACTGAGTTGTATCGTTGCATTGTGGAGTCGAATCGTTCTTCTTCTTGACTGATTAGGAGGGATGATGAGTTGGATGTGGTATCAGTTAGGGGGGGGGGGGGGGTTAAACTTATACAATAGACAGAATTTAAATATTAGATGTTAAAAAAAAAAAAATGTTGGGAGTAGCGAATTAGAATGAGGTATGAACTCAAAAGATTAAATGTGTATGAACTTAGAAATTAAGAAATAATTAACTTGAGTGATAAATTATATGAATATGAAAATTAGAAGTAAGTTAGATAGCTTATACAATAGAACTTAAAGTATTAAAATTAATAGGAAAGAGAAAGGTAAGAAAAAAAAATTATGAAAATATGTGAATTAGACAAATTAACAAAATTATACAATCAAAACGAATCAAACTACATTGATCCACGCGTACCTTTCCTTTTCTTTGCCAATCTCTCCGATCGTCGACGAACTTCTCCTCCAGTACTTTCCTTCCACTTCTTCCGATACTTCTTCTTCTCCGAACTCTTCTGCTCGAAATTTTTCTTCTTCTCCAAGTTCGCCTTCTTCGTCGTTGTTTCTTCGATACGATTTTCTTCTTCAGCTTTTCCACGATTTCTTGAATTTTGGATGAATTCTCTTGTATGTCCTTGATTTGATCAGGATCAAGTACATATTTCGAGAAATCTACCGCATTCACTTCTTCTTCAGCGTTCTTCTTTCTTCTTTCTTCTTTGGCTTCTTCTTCTTCTCCTCGATCCTTGTCTTCATCACTTCATGCAACTCCTTCAAATTCTGCCTCCAATTAGTTTGAAAATTTTCCACATCCACATATGTGGAAATCGGTACACCCAAGTGTACATCTTCGGTGCCGGAAGCTCTCTTCCAAAGAGTGCTTCATGCGGACTGATGTTCGTAGTTGCATGAGGTGCAGAATTGATTGCAAACATCACGAATGAAATTAACGCTGGTTGCATCAAACATGGAGTTAATCCGCGAGGGCTCTTGGTAGCTGGGATTGTTTTGGGTATAATAGTAGTTGCTGTTGTCAGTATCCCTGGTGTGTATCATGGTGGTATTGTCCATTATACTCTTCACATTCGTGACAGTTGAATCCATGGCCGTCATTTTGATGATGACCGTTGAATCCATGACCGCCATTTTGATGATGGAAGCCTCGGCTTTGCTGGCCGTGGTTTCCACGCGTTTGAAGCTGATTTACGGCTTCCGGGTCCTCCGACGGTCTTTTCAGCTTGGCAACCTCCTCCGCAAGATGGTTAATGGCGTTGGCCACTTCACCGTCTCCTTTGGAGAGGTTCCGGTAGGACTCCTCCTTCTTGGCGAAACCGAATGCCTGCTCAGCGGACGTAGGGTCTCTCCGAATGACAAACATTCGGATGTCTTCGTTAAGACCGTTGAGAAAGGTCTGCATCAGCATCGCCTCGTAGGTGGTCCGGTTTCCAGCGCCTGGATAGGCTTTGGAAGCCTGATCTTTACAGATCCGGTAGAATGCGTCGACCTTCTTTCCACCTTGCCGAAGGGCGGAAAGCTCAGCCTGAGCCACGAGACGGTCTCCTTCGGAGTGAATTAGACCACAGAGATGTTCCAGAAGTCGATGAAAATCTCCATTCTTCACGTCAACCGGAACAGTCTCATAGATGTCTCTCGCCGAACCAGATAAGAGGTAAGGAAGAATTCGCCTTCCTTCTTCAACTTCGAACAGATGTGCGTTCATATAGTCAGTCAAAGACCGAGTATAGCTGGAGAAGGCTTCCTTTCCATCGTACCTGGGTGCGTTCGCAAGCATTCTCGGCGGATTGTTGGCCATGGCTTCCGGTCTTCGATTTCCACGCCGTTGTTGTTGAGCAAGATTGGCTTCTCCTTCACGAAGTAGAGCTTCTCTCCTGATGAGTTCCTCCTCTTGCTCTTGCAGTTGTTCAGCTTGGAGTTCCGCGCGCACTTGGTTTCGATTTTGTGCACGTTGAAAGCGGTTTCGCTCCAGGGTGACAGTTGGTGATTGACGTTGAACGAGTTAGTTAGTTCTGAAACAAAGTCACCTTTAAAACGAGTTAACAACAACAAACGCGGTTGAGTGGATGAGTGAGTGGGGTTGGGTTGGGTTGGGGTGGTTAGTGAGCGAGAGTAGATCGGGGAATAGGTGTACTGAAGTACGATGTTAGCTTTTTAGAAACTGGAGAATAAAAAAACCAAGAGAGCCGTAGTCTTCTGCCTAAGACTGAATGCCTCTGAATCACTCCGCGATGTGCGTCCACATCACAATGACGGTCTCTTCTATTCCTTCTCGTCAGACCTCGGCCCTGCAGGGGTCAGGTGGGCGGAGCTGTGCGACCTACTCTCTAGTGCGCTCTTTTCTCATGCAAGACAGTTACGACCGTAATCTCATCCGCGTACGCAACATGTGGTATCGGATTACGATGGTCTTATTGCGTCATGCTGTCACGTCATCTGGCGGTTTTTATGACGTCCATCTGCTCTCGACAAACACTTGGCGGTGTGGTCCTTTGGTGGTGTAACCTATCCTGGGAATCCATCCTGCGACTAATCCATCATATGACGTGGTGTGACCTGCGTCTGCTGCAATCCATCTGGTTTCTTTGTTCTTGTGACGCAGATGGTGTGATGGATGGTGTAATACCGTAATCTTGGGGTCATGGGAACGTGGGTATAATAAGAATATTCAAGTAGTGTACGTGAAAGTTTAGTGCATACATATGACAAAATGAATTCAAAAGAACTATTCATAGTGAATCCATGCAGAATAAATGAAAATATAAATATCCGGATACCTGACGTCTTCGGCGTCATTATAATAAGCCACCCAAATTATCATGCCAACAGAGATTTTCTTAAGGGACACAGAATCTAATCCTAGAAGAATCAAATTCCTTTGCCTACTCTCACTACAATTGTTAACTTTACTGTAAATAACCGAAAATAGCGCGCGAATTTTGAAAAACTACTACTAGAAAAGAAAACGAATTGTGAATGATTGTATACAGCGGTAGCGCTACCTGGTGTGTCAAAAACTACTACAAAATTAGCCCGAACTCTCGTGAATCCTAGTGTATTCACAACTTTCAAAGAGAGTTCCTCGAAGTACAAAATCATTAACTCATTAAATTATTATATAAACCTACATCCTGGGCGAGCAAGTGGATGCAGGATCTCTGTTGGTGCTCTGCGTACATGCTGACTTACCTCGCATCCTCCGGGTGAAGAAAATTTTGGAATAATTTACAGACAGTCTAATGGGTTGGAGGGGGGAAGTCATACAAGCTGGAGAAACAGTTCTAACTAGAAAAAGAACTCCTGGGTACATAGACCTACGTCTTACAAAGCGTACTTCTACATATGCACATACTAACACTACTGAATAAAGCTTACCGAGGTACAAATTACTTATTTAGAATAAAACCTGCTTCGGGGAGTATCTCAAAGAAATATCCCTACAAGGTGGGACCTCCACGTTACACAGCCGCCACCTGGGTTCCAATCAGGTGGCTAGTGTACTCATAACTACTCACTATAATACCATGACTCACTTACGATATGTTTATTTGTGTTTAAGATAGATATAATTACATGAGAATATAATATAATAGGGGAATAGAATATTAAGAGCCTAACCGGGACACCACAACCTAACTCATGTCCAACCAGACACACACACTCCGACTCCACGATCCTCCTCATCTCGGGCCTTTTATACTGTGTGGGGGGCGTGGCCTCTTCCGTAGGGCGTGGCCTCTTCCGTACTCAGGTTCTTCTTACAACACTTTCAGCAATGCAATGACTTGAGCATCTGGACAGTGGGTCTCGGCAACGTCGGATCCGTCATCTTCGTCAAATTCCTCACGGTGATGATGTCGGCCAAGTCGCTGATTGAGGAGGTTCGAGTTTCGGATAACCTCGGAAGCCGCAGTCCCACGCCTCTGCCAGTCCAGCAGACCTCGAAGCGTCGCTCGCGAGAAACGACGTCGGCGAGCAGCTCCGGAACGGAAGACGAAGTGGAGGTGCCGCGGAAGAAAGCTCGTCGTGTGGACAAGAACAAGCCGTGGATTCCGATCCTCAACGAGCTCTTCGAGAAGAGGAATGGAAGACGGCTCAGCGCCGACGAACAAAAGGAGCTGAGCGTCAAACTGCGCGAGGAGCACGGCATCCAAAGAACTCCGAAGCAGCTGATGAACTGGTTCGCAAACAAGAAGAAGTCCGTTGCTGCTGCGAAGAGGAAGGAGGAAGCCGCCGCCGCCGGAACTTCGTCGTCCGCCCGAGTGAACAAAAAGCGGTAATAGTGAACTCCACCTACACTCCGTTCCGCACAGTCTGAGCAACTCGGAATCAAACCACCTTGAACTCTTTCTCCTGGTCCTCCTCGTCCTTCACTTTCTCCATGACATGTGAAACGTTTTTCTTGTTTCTCCCATCATCGGGAATCGATATAAAAGGCGCCATTCTTGTCACTTGGAAGCATAATCGAAACCACTCTTGCTTCTTGCTTCTTGCCACGCGATTCGGATTCTGGAGACGTCGTTCCGAGAAGCAGAGTTTTCCGAGAACCGAGTCTAAACGGTTGCACGCGATCGTTTCTCGGCTCTCCCGGTGTCACTCTCGTCCCCAATCGCACCTCTTCTTTCATCCTCGCAACTCGACTTCATCGCAAGCATGGATCCAAGAAACTTTGATCTCTCCCCATCGCCCGATGGTCCCGAAGAAGAGCAAACCGGCGGCGAGGAGCTCGAAGAAGATGAGCAGAACAACGGAGAAGAGCTTCCAGTCGAGGCCGAGCCGAACTCTGTCCATCCGGAAGAAGCGGATGATGTGGAGCTCACTTTCAGTCAGGTATGAATGAAACTAATCAGTAGAGATTCGAATCAACTTTGCAGGCCCGTCCGAACGAGAAGAAGGCGTGCTTCCATCTCGACTTCTCTCGTCTCCTATCTGGAGCCGCCTCCGTCGCCGCCGCCGCCGCCTCGGGCTCACTGGTTAGTTTATGATGTCTTTGATTGCTTTCCGCCAAAAACGGCCGTCACGCGCGAACAAGCCAATTAGCAGTGCGGTGCCGGGTGGCAGTAATGGGGGTCGTAAAGTTAACAACCTTTCGATGCGAAAAAGGCGACTCGAGTGGATTTCATTCGACGATTTCCTTTCTTCAGGGACCGATTCAAGCGGCTCCGAGTGCTGCTCCCGGTTGGAGCTGGGAAGGCACGGGCTCCGTTCCGGCTCGAAAGCCTCGTCGGCCGTGCAAGCCGCGCGATCCGAACAAGAAGCGGATGCAGAGGATCAAGGTAGTCGTTCTTTTCTCTGTTCAACTAGACAAAGTTCACTTTTCAGCCGCATCAGAAGGCGTTGGTTATGGAGCTGATGTATGGGTTGCCGAACTTCTTCGAAAACACCCGGAAGATCGGCGTGGCGATGATTCAGAAGACGTTGAGGGAGGCCGGACACACCGACATCCCGGAAGTCTATTCGATCGAGAATCTTTGGAACGTTGAGAGAAGGAAGGTGACGAGGAGAAGGCAATAATTTTGAATGGAACCACTGAATAAATATCCTCATTTATTGATTTTATTGATTCCGTACATTTCTTTCTTTTCCGATTGTGTTTCTCGAACACTCAAATTTCTCTCTTCTCACTTTTATCGTTCCGTCGATCATTGTGTCTTGCTTTTTGCTTCTCATCTCTTCCATGTTCATTCATTCAGAAGCGACTCGAGAATGACGTCTCCGCACTTTGTCATCGTCGAAAAGCCCGACTTCTTCTCATCGATGAGACAGCTGAGAGGGAACCTCTTCCCGGAGATTTCCCGGAATCCGTTCTTCCAGAACATGAACAAGGAGGTTTGTTTTCCTGCCGTTTTCTTCTTCGATTGTTGGAATGATTCCTTATTGCAGGAGTGTCTCGACCTCTTTTTCCAAATTCTGCAACAAGCGATCGTCAATCTGACGCACAACGGAGCCGACGTGCTCAACAAGACGGCCATCGACATTCTGGAGGTGATGTTGAACCTCATACCGGGATTCGTGAGTCACTTCCACACTTGACGCCTTCTAACAGTTGATGCCATTCTAGAAACTCCCACATCATCGGCTTGTCCGGACGGCCATCAACGGAAGAAGGAGGTCCTTCTTCCCCGACAAGTTCGACATGGAGGAGATGTGGCGCCTTCTACAGATGTCTTCGAGCTCGAACATCATCGAAGACGGCGTGAAGCACGGGAGAAGTATGGCCGTCATGAGTGCCCTTCTCCAAGTCCGCTCGACGAAAGTCGACCCCGCCGCCGCTTCGGAATCCAAGAAGTGGGCGTCCACCGTCGCCTGGTGGACGTACATCTTCTTCGGACGCCTCATGGCCATTGTCGAAGATCTGATGAAAATCATGGAGAATGCGGAGAGAGCGGTCCTGAATGAGGTGAGTGGAAAGAGGAGAGAAACTAGAGTTTAGTCATTGTGCTCTTCAGATGCGCGCAGCAACTCAACTCGGAACGACAAGACGAAGAAGAAGATCGCTCACTATCAGCGGAGGAGAAGCGTCGAACGAAGAGAACGCGGAGCCAGACTCGAAGAAGAACGGAAAGAAGGAATAAGAAGAAGACGTTCCCTCCCTTCCCCAATCTGTCTCATTCCTCATTCTCCCCTCACTTTCTGTATTTTGCCACGTGGCAGCTGCTTCTTCCTCTCCTCCCCCTCTTCTCTTTTCGAATATCATCTATCGATACAATCGACATTCTGCAAATATCGTATTCCGTCCGTTTTTCGTTTTCTCATGCGTTTCCCGGATAATAAAATGGCGTCCCCTGCAGGGCAGGCAGGCCGTTTTCCCATAATCAAACGATCGAGGCTCCTTAACAGTTATGCGAAACAGAGCCTCTCTCGTCATTCCTGCCTGTTCTCGCCTCGTTTCTTCTTCTTCTTCTCCACCACCACCACCAACATTCTATCGATTCCGCTTCTTTTCCGACTTCTCCTCCTCCTTTCGCGCCTTGCTCCGATTCGCGAGATGATGAGTTGGGAGGAGATAATGAGAAGACCTTGGTCGCCGTCGATGCTCGATCCGGACTCCGAAGCGAACTACGATCTGAACGTCTTACTGAACTCCGAAGCGGATTCCGAGCCGAACTCTGAAACTGAAACACTGCTAAGATCGAGATCAGTATCGGAGGTCTCTGATGGAAACCTCGACGTGCCACTTCACTCGGACGACGAGTACTATGTGAATGATATTCCACCAAGTTTCCAACCACTCGATTTGCAGTTCCAGGAGCAGTTCAACTACGAATATGTATGTGACACGTCTTCTTTTAACAAGTCTTCTTGCGTTTAGGCACCGGACACGTACATGCCACAGCAATTGGAAGACACCTCCAACAGTCTCGCCCCTTTTCCGAACTTCGACGCATTCGAATCGTGTTTGCCACCCGATGGACAGTATCCACCGATGAATCAGAGTTCCGATGAGATGGCTGCATCGTCCTTTGTCTCCCTAGAGCCCATGCAACTGATTCCCATCGGACAATCGTTCGCCGAACATGAAACCGTGACCTCGCCAACCGTCTTCTCCCAATTGCATCCGTCTTGTTTGCCAACTGCTTGGGGACCCGGACCACAATTCTTTTCCGCTGAACCCGACGTTGCTGCAGTGCTGACGTCTTCCCCGGCGCTGGTGAAGGTGCTGGAAAACGAGTCGGGACAATCGTCTTCGAATCAAAAAGACGTCGTCGCGGATTCTGACGAAGAAGTGATTAAACCATTGGCCACCAAAGCAAGGAAAGTTTACTGCAGTATTATGTTGAAAGTGAAGAAGGTGAGTTCAATTCCTCCCTTATGATTCTTTTCCACTCGAATCTCCAACATTCCAGACTAAGAAGGGAAAGCAAAAAGAAGAGAATGTTCTCGTGCAGATCACCGATCAGACGAGAATCTCGGCAAGTTTCCCACTTTACATTCCAATCACAACCTATCACATTTCCAGTCGGCTCTCCGGAACTATCTTCAAGCGTTCGTCAAGAAGAAGGACCTCGATAACTATTCCACGCATTACGCGACTATCAAGATTGTCCGCAGAATCAAGAGACACACCGGCAACACGATGCCGGACGAGCTGATCGAGAAGCTGTTGTACAACGTGAAGAGGAAGACTCGCGAGAAGGCGAAGATCGGCGAGAAGAAGACGTCGTGCGAGGGAGCCGACTGCTGGTGTTATGATTGTGTCAAGGGCTCCGAATAAACTGTTTTCCGTCGACGTTTCAGGCTCTAAAAGCTTTTTTCCAATTACACATTCCTCTCGCCTGCTGCGAGTCCTCAAAAAGTGGTGTCGAGCAAACAAACATTACATAGTTGCGTGTCTCGAGGTCCATTAGGCTCCGAAATAATTGGATTTTTGGGGAGGAGCCCGGGAGCGAGGGGGGAAGATCATCATCGGACAGTCTCTTCTCTTCCGGTCACACATTCTCCCCGCATTCTTCACCTTTTGCCATCTTTCTGTTCGGAAGATTCACTGTATTCCAGTTAGACGATGAGCAGAAACGGACGGTCCGCTCGATTGAAGAACGACGAGATCGTGGAAGCGTTGTGTGCGGAACGAACGATCGTCGAGAATCTGCAGGTGGCGATCAAGAATACGGTAACCAAAAGACCGATGGAAGAGATGGTCAAGGTCGGGCACGGCAAACCGAGAGTGAGTTCTACCTAGGAAAGTCACTTCTGAAGGCACCTCTTCCCCCATTTCAGTCTGCGATGTGGATCGTCGAAGAGTGTTCACTTTCGAACGACTTCCATCGCGGAACCGTCGCCACCAACCAAGAGGGCTACTCCTTCCAGGACCTCGTGTTCAACATGATGAAGAGCTTCGACGGCTTCAAGGGAGCACAGGTGAGCCGCGACTGGATGCCGTTCCTGGATCCGTCGTGGTGTCGTTTTCGCTTCCATCCGAAGCCTGTAAAGAAGTACTGGAAGGCACTGGAGAAGATCCCCGGCACTCGGAGAATCCAGATGGTGCTCTTCATGATCAGTGTGGTGCTGGCTGTTCTCGAAGAGCACACCGACCTTCGGGTGACCACCAGCAATCTCTTTTTGGTGTTCGAGAACATTACCACTCAAATCGCCTCGTATTTGATCGACTGTTTTCTGGCTTTCTTCCCGAGAGTTTTCGCTGACGTAAGGATTTTCTGTCTTCTGGGAGGAACGTCTTCATCATCATCTTCTTCTTCTCTTTCTAGCTCGACCGAAACGCTGTCCGCGTGGATGAACTTCGTCGAACGCGGAGCTACAAAGACAATGCCACGTCACTCCACTTCGCGAAACTTCCCGACATCTCGTGGTTCATCAACAACAAGACGTTCAAAGCTCCCGTCGTTGCGGCTCCGGCTCGACCCCCAAACATGCCTCCACCTCCTTACGATCGGTGCCCGCCCGGTTACCTTCCGTATCCCACTCCAGTCTACTACTTGCCAGAGGTAATCAAACAATAAGTAAGGAACGCTTCTGCAATTCCAGACAATTTCAGGAAATGCATCCGAGTTGGTGTCAAACGTATCCGGTGGCTCCCGTTCCGGACGCTTACCTGCCCGTCGAGCGGCAAATCATCAAAGTGCAAAAGAACCTCGAACCGGTCCCCCTTTCCGCCCTCATCCGTGTTCAAGAAGTCAGTGAGCCGACGCTGACAGTGCTCCGTCCGATTACAGTACACCTGCTGGCTCCCACCCCAGAGCTCCCTTTCGTCGCCATTGTGATCGTCTCGAATCAGAAAACTCGGTTCAACTTGAAGAGAAAGCCGATGGAGAGTGACGTCATTCCGACAGAAGCGCTCAATGAACCGCAAGCGAAGACGTTCGCGATCCCGAGACCACTGGGCGTCCCGATCCCTTCGACGTTTCCCAACGTCTACACAACGACTTCTGGATACGTCGAGTGTGATATGAATCAGGTGAAGCGAACAAACTGAGCTCATTGAGAATCAATGAGTTGTTGCAGTTCAACAACTTCTTCTTCACAATGAAAAACGATGCAGGAAACGGCGATCAAGTTGAGAAGTTCGGCGAGCCTTCCGGAACGAAACTTTCCGACTTTTTCTGCTAACTGCGGTTTTTTTTTGTTCTTTTCATTACATTCCGATTAGTTTGCCCTTTGCAGTGCGTTTGTATTTGTTTGTGTTTGTGTTTGTGTGTGGTAAATAAATAAGATGGATTCCCAACTCCAGGTGGAGCAGTCGACAAGCCAGCTCGTTTTGAGTTTCAGGCTTCTTCCAGGGAGATCTGACTCCTTTGAACTTCCAACTCGAAATGTACTCTTCTCTTTCCGAGTAACTACACTTTGTTTGCGAACTTTGGTCAACTCCCAAATCATTGTACCCGTGCTGAGTTCCGTGTTTTGTGTTTCTGTTGTGCTCCCACGCGTTAACGTTTTGTGGCCGCCCACTTTCTGCTCTAAACCACAAGAATGTCGCTTTTCAGTATAAAAAGACGTGTGGTCAGTAGTTGAGAACAACTCTGAAACACTTGCATGTCTCCCCGAAGCGTCGTCGTCACTGGAGCTAACCGAGGAATCGGACTCGGACTCGTCCGTGAACTTCTGAAGGACAAGGACATCCGTCACGTCATCGCCACCGCCAGAGATGTCGAGAAAGCGACGGTTGGTGGTTTGTTTCGTTCTTTTTATCAGATTCAAGTTGTTTAGGATCTGAAAACCATAAATGACGCACGTCTTCACATTCTTCCCCTCTCGGTAACTTCTGACGAATCTATCGATAGATTCGTGAAGGAAGTCGGAAAGATCGTCGGTGAAGACGGACTGAATCTTCTCGTAAACAATGCTGGAACGTTCAAGAAATGCACTTCCAAATCGGTGAGCTCTCCTGACGGAACGTCCACACAGTCAATGCAAGTGCGTCTATTTCAGACTCCAAATCGTGCTCTTCTCGCGGAGCAACTGAATGTGGACACCATCTCCATGGTGATTGTGACTCAGAAGTTGTTACCTCTTCTGACGAAGGCCGCCTCGAAGGTCTCCGGAGACGAGCTCTCCGTCTCGCGTGCAGCCGTCGTCACCATCTCTTCCGGACTCGGATCTATCGAAGACAACACCATCGGATCTGGATGGTTGGAAGCAATGGCCTACCGAATGGGCAAGTCCGCCGTCAATCAGTTCACGAGAACGTTCGCTGTTGATCTGAAAGACGACCACATTCTGGCAGTCAACTTCGCTCCCGGCTGGATTCAAACCGATATGGGCGGTCCGAACGCGAGGTTCACAATCGAAGAAGCGACCAGTGAGGTCGTCGCCGCGCTCCCGAAACTTAACAACTCGCATAATGGCGGTTTTTTGAATAGAAATCTCACAAAATGCAACTACTGAATAAGACAAATAAATGTGTTTGATTTAGTGGCGTGAACGGGCACTTTCATTTCTGACGTGGAATGAAGTGGCGTGAACGGGCACATTCATTCCTGACGTGGAATGAAATGGCGTGAACGGGCACTTTCATTTCTGACGTGGAATGAAGTGGCGTGAACGGGCACTTTCATTTCTGACGTGGAATGAAGTGGCGTGAACAGGCACTCTCATTTCTGACGTGGAATGAAGTGGCGTGAACGGGCAGGCACTTTCATTTCTGACGTGGCATGAAGTGGCGTGAACGGGCACTTTCATTTCTGACGTGGAATGAAGTGGCACTGCAGGCGGTGGTTCACCCATTCGATGGTTTCGGTTGCTTTTCAAATTAAACGAGCGTCGTTTTCCTTATCGTGCCGCCCCGAACCGAGACACTGCATGCAGACGCTTCCCACCTCGCCCGCCCCATCTTTTCCTGTCTCGGTCTCTTTCTCCCTCACACTCTTTCTCACTATGTCGCAACGGGCGTCTGCTGGTCGCTTCGCCTCGATTCGGAAGACGGGTTCATGTCAGGTTGACACCATGCAACAGCCACCACCACCCGCACCGCTGCCGCTCTCGTGTTTCGTCGCCTCTGAGTCTCTTAATCGGTCGCCTTCTCTTGCTTCCTGTGAGGTCCTTACTCCTTCTCCTTTTTCTGCGTGTCTCTCTCTCTCTCATTACATCATTGTTACTCTCACTTCTTCTTCGTTTGTTTTGTTTGCTGACGTGGCAATTGAACGTTCTTCTTGACACATTGACTCGATTGCATCGCTAATTACTCGCGTTTGATCTGTCTCAGTTCTTATTCCGCCGCTGGGAATTTTCGACAAACCGCTGGTACCTCTGTGTTAGAGAGAAGAAGAAGAAGAGAGATAGAAAGTGAGTCGAAATTTCGCTTCGCGAACTTTCCTCACTTTACCTTCTCTCTTTTCCCCTCTGGCTCTCGCCATCTCTCTTGCTCATTGTCTTCTGCTCTCTTTTTGTGCTCTCTCGAATGCAAATCGCTCATTCTTCAGGAAGATGTCGGTCGAGTTGGAAGCTACAAAGATGGTGAAAGAAGTGGAGGAGTTCGCTCTTTTCAAGAGTGTGGCCGAAGAGCTCGCGCTCTCTCCAGAGGTAAGTTCTTCTCCCTCTTCGTCCTCTTCGTCAACGCCTTCTTATTTCAGGAGATGATGGAGCGCATCATCAGGAAGCTGCTCGCCGTGATCGAAGCGAGCCCTGGAAGAAGGCGATTCTCGCTCCGAAGGTTCGTCTGCAAAGCCGTGCAGAAGATGATCAGCGGCAGAGTGAGTGCACACATTTCTTTTACAAAGAACTTCCGTCTAACTGCTCTTCGAATTTCAGAGAATCAACAAGGAGAACCTGAAGAGACTGGCCAGAAGGACCGTCGGCCAGTTCACCGATTCGAAGAAGGTGAACAATCTGAGGCTCCTCACGGAGATCACACTGCGGGAGAAACGATACGGTGACACGTTCCTCCACTCGTACCTCTGCGGAGTACGGCGGACGAGCGCCTCCCAGCCGCCGAGTGGAGTGGAGAGCGCAAGATTCCTGAAGGGAGTGGTGGCGATTGTGAGCACAATGCTGAGTGACAGCCGCCCAACCCTGCCACAGGTGATCCACGTCGATCGTGATGCACCGGTAAGCGTCTGTTTCTCGGTTACAAACAAAAGACTGCTCTCTTACAGGTTCCGCCACCGCAACATCAACCTGTGAGGTCGCCAGACGCCGTTCACATCGATTCTGACGACGATGACGTCGCACTCGAAGAAGACGAAGAGGAAGCCGTCATCGTGGAACCGATGGAGGAAGGTGAAGATGAGGTGGAGGAACCGGACGAGGAGCCGATGGCGATCGAAAGAGAGGAAGAAAGAGGAGAGCTGGTCATCATCGAGGAACCGATGGACGAGGAAGCAGGAGCAGAGGAAGCAGGAGACGTCGAGGAACCTATGGACGTCGCGGTAATCGAAGAAAGAGGAGAAGGCGTTGAGGCTGCCGCGGAAGAAGTGGGAGAAGAAGGTGAGGTCCAGCGAGAAGAAGACGTCACAGTACCAGATGTGGATCATCTGATGGCGGATGATGCTGCCGTCGTCCTCGCTGGAGCAGCGCCAGCTCCTCCTGTTGCCCGAAGAGGAAGAGGCCGTCCGCCGAGGCCTCTCGATCAATATCCGGAACATCAACGGGCCGATGTGATCAGGCGACGAGAAGCGGTGCGGGCGAGAGCCCAGAATCGAGTACTGACGATTCAAACTCGTCTTCGAAGCGCTCAGGTGCCCGCCCTTCCCGTCTCCGCTTCGACACGGCCCTACGGTCGAGCCTACCAACCTGCGCCACCAGCTGCTCCCGCCAGTCGAGGACGTCTCTCGACTCCAGCTCCACCTGTGCCCCGAGCTGCTCCTGCGCCTCCCTCTGGTGTGACGACTGGAGCTCGTCGAGCGACTCGAGCCGCGGCTCAAGGGAGGATCAGAGCTGCTGCTCCCGCGCCTCCCGCCGGTCCCGCTACACGAGCCCGTCTCGGGACTCGAGCTGGTCCCGCCAGCCGAGCGGGTACCGTCCGGGCTGCTCCTGCGACTCGCGATGCGGTTCAAAGAAGGAGAAGAGCCACCACTCTCGCGACTCGAGCTGGTCCGGCCACTCGATCTGCTACCGTCCGGGCTGGTCCCGCTACACGAGCTGGTCCCGCCAGTCGAGCGGGTACCGTGCTGGCTGGTCGCGCGACTCGAGCTGCGGTTCAAGGGAGGAGAAGAGCCACTGCTCCCGCGACTCGAGCTGTGCCGCAAGGAAGGAGCAGAGCTGCACCATCAAGACTTGTAAGGCGCCAGGGTCAGCAGCCATCTGCAGCTCCAGCTGCTCGCTCAATGCTCCGAAGAAACCGGAACGCGGCTCCGGCTCCTCCAGCCGCGATCGCTCCTCAACGCCGTCAGCCGCCTCCCGCCGGTCCCGCTACACGAGCCCGTCTCGGGACTCGAGCTGGTCCCGCCAGTCGAGCGGGTACCGTGCTGGCTGCTCCTGCGACTGCTCCCGCGACTCGAGCTGTGCCGCAAGGAAGGAGCAGAGCTGCTCCATCAAGACCGGTAAGGCGCCAGGGTCAGCAGCCATCTGCAGCTCCAGCTGCTCGCTCAATGCTCCGAAGAAACCGGAACGCGGCTCCGGCTCCTCCAGCCGCCATTCCTCCTCAACGCCGTCAGCCGCCTCCACCGGCCGCTTCACGTCGTCGACAACGACCGCCGGCCTTCGTTGGTCAAAGAATGGGAGCGCACGTCATCCCGACTGTGTCACGGTTCATCCGTGCCGGTTCGATCGTGCCAGCTGTGCGAGCCATTCGAAGAGTTGGTCGATTGAGAACCAACTGAAGTGAGAAAACGAGGTAGGGCCGAACGTAAGAGACGATAAAGGGGGTACAACTCACCATCAAACGATTTCAGCCACCCAGCCACCCGTTCCTACTCCTTCCGTCTGCCACCATCCTCCTCACCCGTCCACCTCCATCACGTGAGTTCATCAACTTTCCCAAGTCAGATTGATCAAAACCTTTCATTTTCCAGGTCCAACTTCAATCACGCACACCCGTCCGAGCCTCGGCGTCAGCTGCCCTCAACTTGTCTCTTTCACTTCCACTATATCCCCCTTTTTCCATTTTTTGCATTTCATCCATTTCCTACTCTTTTTGTACTTCTTTCTTTCCTTCTCTGATCAATCTTCTCATGTTCTATGACACTTGTTCCCCTCCAATCTTAGAATCTTCCCAATCACTTTCACCACACTTCCAAACATGACCGATTCGAAATTTCCCATTTTCCCACATGTTTTCAGCAACATTTCCTTCTTCTTCCCTTTCCTTTGTTTCCCTTATCTCTTCCCAATCTTGCACATTTCTATATTCAACTTTTATTATGCCAATGTTTTCGAAAGTATTAAATAAACACAACATATGTATCCAATCATTCGGCTCCAATCCGGAGCTCTGAGCTCTCGTCATCGTTTTTTTTCTGTTTTCTGCGAGTAAAGCCGAAAATAGATTGGGGGGAAAAGCAGAAGATGAAGAGGCTGACGCATAGAGTTCAGGCAGACTTTACTTTGTTTTTCAAAGAGCCTTCCATATATCTCGGCACACAAATGTTTGTCTGTTTCTCTCTCTCTCTCTCCCTCTCTCCTTCATTTTCCCATTTCACGCCCCTCCTTCCCTTCTCTTATCAGTCGCATCGACGCACACGAAGAGGACAAAGAGAGCGTCTATGCCCACCCTCATCAGGAGTGCGGCGGTGCTCATTCGTTATCAGTGCTCACGCCTCGCTTATCACCAACCTCCCCGACCCCCGGAAAACGGGAAACGGACGGCAAGCCGTTTGGGAGCATAGTATGCTCAGCATACCAACGAATCACCTCTTTTCACTTTACGATTCTGATTTTTTGGTTCTCCCGCCCCTCCCGTCTCCAGTGTGTCCTTTCTTTTCATTAAAGAGAAATGCTTCTCTCTCTCTTTCTCTCTCCCTTCATCTCTCTTTTTTCCGCCCCGTCCCTCCTTCCGAATTTCCGGGGGACACAGACACACGCTCTGTGTGTGGCACATCTCTCTCTCTTTCCCCTCTCTTTTTCTCTCACATCTCCTTCTTCTTCTTCCTCTTCGCGCTTCATTCGCCGCCATTCTGCTGTTCTCGTTCTTTCCTTTTCCTGCCCTCTATCCCTCACTCCCCCCGCTTTGAGCGCGCGCGCCCCACTACAGCTGTTTTTTTTTAGTTGCTCTTCAGTCGGAATGTTCCCGGAAAAAGACGAATGCGAGAGAATCTATGTGAGCACGGTGTCCGCGATCCAGAAGAAGATCAACAAGACGCCGGTGCTCACGGACATCAAATTGACGGTCGAGGTATGGGGGGGGGGGGGGGGGGGGGGGGGAATCGGCATCGGATCTTTCGCACAACAACTTTCCAGACCGTCATCGATTCGTTCCTCGCCTGTATGGAGCAGGTGATCGATGGGCAGCCCTGCAGCGGCTACATCATCTTCCAGATGATGGCCGCCAACATGGAAGCGAACGGCTTCTTGGTAACTCATCTTTTCTCTGGAATACGCTGAAACTCAGTGTTTCAGACGCTTCCCGAAGATTGTGGGAAGCCAGTGATCTGGGATTGGGCTGGAGGATGGTCGAAGGTGCGCCTGTTCTTCGACGACTTCTGCCAGCGCTACGTTCGTTTCTTCCACCCCCCTCACGCGAACAAAATCATTCTGTTTCAGGGCGAAGCGATGGGAAAAGAAATGAAAGTGATTGTGTGGATGGGCTCGATTCTCGTCGACACGCAGGCGAAGTGCTACATCCACGAGGTGGAGGGGATCACCTCGTGGTTCTTCAAAGGTTTTCTGACGTTCCTCATAGGAACGCTGCAGTTGGCGTTGGAGACCAACCCGGAGATTGCCGAGCAGCAAAGATTGAAGAACGAGTGGAGGGTAGAGTTGACGGGCGGGAAGGCCAAATAGCTCAATTCTCACTTTTCAGCTTCAACGACAACAGGCGGCTCCCGGACTCACGGTACCGTTTCTCTCGACTCCACACTTTTGGAAGTTCCACAATTCATCATTTTTCAGCTGATCGAGTCGAACCAAGTCCGTCAGTACATCGACGGCTACCCGCACAAGCTCGCGATGCCGGTCGACGAGCTGGCCGAATTTCTGGAGGTCCATCTCGGAATGGAGGAGGTCCATCAGGAGGGGGTGAGCTATTTGCATTTCCAAATTGATGACGCCCCAACAAACCACCATTAGAAGGAGTGTTTTTGGAGGGAGAGAGAGAGAGAGAGGACGAGAGGTGTCACTCGCCCTCTCCGATGAGAGAGGGCCCCTCTCTCTCTCTGCCCGTCGCTGTTTGTGTAGCGACTCGATGTTTTTGTCGCCTTTCTCCTCTCGTTCTTCCAACTCGACCGGCCATATGCCTGATTTATAGGTCAGACCTCGATGACGTCTTTCGGGCTTTTGACACCGAAACACGTCATGAATGGTCCCACTGGAAACTGCAGGGGAATTTGAGAATGGGTTCGGGAATGGGGAAACGGGAGATATGTACAAAACACGATGACGTCAGTGTTACAGATTCGGTTCATTGTGAACCAAGAGAGACAGGCAAGAGGAACCGAAGAACAACAGTGAAACAGAACAATGTGAAGCAGTCGACTTCATCTCAACCTTCCCTTCCATAACTTCTTTATCACTGTTCGATCGCTATTCAAATTCAATTTCACTGACCATTAGTAGTAGTAGGTAACAAGTGCTACAGTATCCCTGATCGCGCCCCCTTCCCCATTCGATTGCCTTGAAGGGAGCCCCCTTCTGCACTCCATACCCATTCCCTATTTCTCACTCAATCGCTCTCATTCGTTCTTCTCACCGGTCCATTCAAATGTTCCTGATTCCCCCCCCCCCCCCCCAGTTGTTCACTTTTCAAGCCAATGTGATCGCAACCTTTCATAAATAAACGGATATCGACGTTCTTCTCACTTCTTCTTCGCACTTCTCTTCAGATGACGTAGACGACGTTCTCACTACCCCTCCATTCGTCTCTTTCAATGTGCGCGAGGGACCATTGACCCCCCCCCCCCCCCCCCCCCCCAATTAGCCGACCGAAATCGATGCGTAGCAGAAGACGTCGATCCACGTTCTCGCCCGTTGTTCACGCCCAAAAGTGGGAAGAAGGGGGCTACACATTTTTCACCACCACCGTCTTCCTCCATTTTCTCAACGACCACTCCACCTCGCGGACACTCCGCTCGCTCTTTTCCGCGTCTCTCCCCCCTCTTCTCTACTTCTCTCCTCTCTTTTTGGCGCTTCGCTTCGTTTTGTTTCGTTTCTCTTTCTTTCCGTTTTGTTATCAATCAACTCGTACATGTAGTAGGTAATGCCACGTCAGCAATGTGTATCTATCAATTTTCCCGTGCGCCCGCGAAGCGGAAAATTCAAATCGAAAGACAAGCGATTCTAACACCTTTCCCGTCCTCCCGTCCTCCTGCCCTCTTCCCTCCGTCTCTCCGTCTCTCCCGCTTTCTCTTTCCCCCCACTAAACGTACTTTTTCTGATCAGATGGAAGAGGTCAATGGTCAACAGCGGATCAGAGTGGAGCCCCAAGCCATCGAGGACCGCGTCCGCTACCTCGCGGTCAACATCCCACGGGAGAACAAGGAGCTGGTCCAAAAAGTGGCGAGAACGATGCGCTGGATGGACGACGTGCGTTTTTGAGAGACTGATGACAACGTCTTCTAGCCCATTTCAGGAGTGCATGCGGAGAGTGTTCGCCGATTCGGCTTTGGCATTCAGCGAGCTGGCGAACGAGAGACGATGCCAGTTCCAGAAGGCGACGCTCTTCGAGTACGCCGCCAAAAAATTACTTCCTCGAGCGGTTTGTCATTTTGTGAGCGAGAACAATGAGACAAAACGCATCTGATTCCAGAAGTTCACCGGAGGAAACAAGACGACGTTCGACAGATTGGTCGCAGAGGCGGGCAACTCGGAAGAGCTCATCAAGTTCTCCAACGTCAACGGAGAAGAGGCACGGCTGAAATTGCGGCTGTTCAAGATGCTCCCGCACGCCAGCTACTCCCCTGAAGCACAAGTATACGTCTACTTGTGCGGAGCGTTCGGAGTCCCGATGAACCCGTACCACAACAAAGCACTGAAGAATGTGAAGAAGTTCATCATTCTTCTGCTCCAGCTCGTTGACGGCGTGATGAATCCGGAAGATCCGGAGATCAAGAAGAGGAAA
The DNA here is from genome assembly GCA_963570955.1 of Caenorhabditis afra. Taxonomy (NCBI): domain Eukaryota; kingdom Metazoa; phylum Nematoda; class Chromadorea; order Rhabditida; family Rhabditidae; genus Caenorhabditis; species Caenorhabditis afra. The sequence goes on along the minus strand of OY751536.1, from coordinate 3,235,138 downwards.
ACGGCGGCTGAAAACGAACCCGCTTCTGTCCAGGAGCCAGTGGAGCCGTCGGCGAGCAAAAAGAGAAGAGCCATCTTCAATGCGGAGGATCTGAACATCGAACCTTCCGACGGTGAAGATGTTCAAAATGGAGAAGAAGCCATGGATCTGGCGGACGAAGAAAACGACAAGCTGTCTACCGGAATGATCGAATTCGATGCGCCGGTACTGCTCTTCGAGGAGCAAGAGGAGCCAAATGTCGACTGGGCTCCGGATTTTCTCCTTGTTTCGGTAGGGTTTTAGAGCGGGAGGTGATTCCGCCCTACCGAGGTTATACCTGAGATGCCCGAGGATAGGGCCGATGTGCGTTGTGATCAGATGACAAGAGAGACAACCGACGGTTTATTAAAGCAGCTAAGTGTGACCAACGTGACACTCCTACGGTCGGGTTGTGACCGTGCCAACGACCCATTGGGGTCTGCGCATCGACCAGCTGTGGTCGGGAGTGCGGTAGCAGCTACTACCGAGGCCCGAAGGCTAACGCTATCCGTTGGCACACTGATTCGTCGGGTTGTCAGACGGCCGAGGCTGTCTCGAGTAGTCCAGAATGTGAGAGTGAGTTCACTTAACGGTTGACGACGAGTAGACAAGGACCTTCCGGGAGACGTCCGAGTAGTCCCTCAGGTGGAGGAGTCCGTCGAGTCGAAGGCAGAGGAGAAGTGAGAACTGAAGCTTCCAACGAAGCTTCCTGCAAAACGAGAGGGGGGAGGAAGGTTAGTGAGTCACCTGTCCAGTGGGGCGTGTCACGTGACGTGACCGAGGCTCGATCACGAGACGTGACCGAGTAGAATTCGTGACTGGCACGGAAGTGCCGTCACGCGAGTATATGCGAGTGTGCAGAGTGAGTAGTGAGGTTGAGTCCGAACGGAGTCTTTCAGGTCCTCCGTGCGGGCGCAACACTGGGGGGGGAACCTGAAACTGCGAATTTATGAGCAGTTTGGTTTTTTTTTTTTTTTAGATTGGTGGTGGGATGGTATTGATGAGTATTGCAGTATGTTGAATGATGGTGATTCGAGTATGTTGTGAGTTAACTGTCGAAATTGGGTTACTGATCGTTCACTTGGTAGCGAGCCTTCTGCAGTTCCTCGGTTTTGTGCAAAGACCATTGCTCGGCTATGGTACTCTGGAGGAGGCTGATGATTTCTTGAAACGAGAGGTTTCTTTTTCGTTGTTCGATCAGTACTCGTTCTCTCAGATATTTCGGCAGTTTCCTCAGGAACACGTGCATCACGACTGGGTCGTTGATGTGCACGCCGGCGCGTTGCAGGTTGTTGGCGATGGTGAGATGTTTCATAACATCTTCCTCCATCTTTTTGTAGTCGTGCTGCTCGAAGTCTGCGAGATGCCACTGTCGGATATTTCGTTCGAGCCGATCTGTCGGTCTGTTGTATCTGATGTCCAGATGAGCTTTCAGAGTAGAATAGTCCTCTTCTCCCATTCCGCAGGTGGTTATCAAATTCTTTGCGTCTCCTGCTAGAAGGGATACGAGAAGTCCGTGTTTGACTCTTACATCTATATTGGGATGATCGTCGACGAGGGAGTCGAACATGGCGCGGAAAAGTTGGTACTCTTCCGGATCTCCGCTGAATTTTGGGATGATGTCCCGAATGTTTTGGATGTTGTTTGAGTATCCAACTGGTGTGGACCACGGTCGGTGGGCGTGGTGGCCAGCGGTATAGCCGCCACACGATGGGCCATTGTTGGCTGCGCGGCCGCTGTTGTGCGGGACCTCATTGTGATGATAGCGTTCGTCGACACGGTTTGTCGGAGTTTTGTGTTCCGCTCTGTATTTTCCATGTTTGGAGTCGGCGGACGGGGACTCGGACGTGTTGATGGTTTGTCGTCCGTCGCTCTCGTGATCATGACGTTCGTAGTGATACGTGTGGCTCTTATGAGCACGTTGCGCTTCGAGAGCTTGTATGGCGGTCGCGTTTCGCGTTATCGCTGTGGTGAGCGTGGACGTCGCTTGGAGCATTTCTTGACACATGGCTTCCATGTTCTTGTTCATGGCTTCCATGTTCTTGTTCATTGTCGCTTCGATGTGAGCGATTCTTTCGTTCATGTCAGCGATGTTCTTGTTCATTGTCGCTTCGATGTGAGCGAGATGAAGGTCTTTCTTTTTCTGATCGAACCTTGGTTCGGCGATCAGTATTGGTGTTTCTTGGCTCGAGATGGAATTATCGAATTGGTCTTGTTCTTCCGTCGTCGTTTTTGTATGCTTGGAAGGGGTCTCTTCGGATTCTTCAGTCGACTCCATCTGTCGAAGTTTCGGGACGTCGACTGGGACTCGTCCTTGTTTCGCCTTTTCCTTTCTGTTCATCGTTGTTCTCTGGTGCACGAGGTTCAATCGTGCCTCGCTTGGCGATTGCTCGAAGTCCAAGTTCGGGATTTCTCTGAAATACAGTATTTTTGGTTAGGGTGGCGTTATGCGCAGCGTGATTGCACGATAATGACACGACGCGCACAGTGGTTTGCCTTGAGCGCGGCTTTGATGATAAAGCGGGCTCGCGTAAAGAAAGGGGTGGTAAAAAGTTGGTCTGTTGATCTATGACAGACTCTTTCTGATGTTCAGCAGTTGTTTGCTGTCTACTCTGTTGGCGTACGACTAGGTGGTCGTGTGTTCAGAGAGGTGTGATGGTGTGGTCGCTTCTGGGTGGACCGATGTAGGGGACCGATTTGGTCGCTGTGGTGGACCGATGTTGTCGTTGAAGAGACAATGTGGTCGCTTTGGTGGACCGAATTTGTCGCTATAGGGGCGATGTGGTCGCTACGAGGGGACCGTTTTGTCGGTAGATGAGTGTTTGAGATGGTCGCTTGGTGGGACCTTCTGTGTGCTTTCCGACGGTGTCTGACTGTTCGTTTCGTTTTTTAACGTCTCCAGAGATGCTGCTTCATCTAAGTGTCAGTGAGACGTGTCGAGATCTCCGGGAAGGTTATTGGACTTCCATTGCTCATAGAGACTGCTACTTCAGGTGTTCGCGAGGTACCTTTGAAATGAAATAGCAACTACTCGGTTCTGAGTTGAATTCGTTTGAGCAGCTTATCGTACGTTGCTGCTCGAATGTCGTTCTTCTCGTTCTTCGTAGTCTCGGACTCAGTTGTTGCGGTTGAATCGAAGTTGGCTTTTGAGTCACCTGTCCAGTGGGGCGTGTCACGTGACGTGACCGAGGCTCGATCACGAGACGTGACCGAGTAGAATTCGTGACTGGCACGGAAGTGCCGTCACGCGAGTATATGCGAGTGTGCAGAGTGAGTAGTGAGGTTGAGTCCGAACGGAGTCTTTCAGGTCCTCCGTGCGGGCGCAACACTGGGGGGGGAACCTGAAACTGCGAATTTATGAGCAGTTTGGTTTTTTTTTTTTTAGATTGGTGGTGGGATGGTATTGATGAGTATTGCAGTATGTTGAATGATGGTGATTCGAGTATGTTGTGAGTTAACTGTCGAAATTGGGTTACTGATCGTTCACTTGGTAGCGAGCCTTCTGCAGTTCCTCGGTTTTGTGCAAAGACCATTGCTCGGCTATGGTACTCTGGAGGAGGCTGATGATTTCTTGAAACGAGAGGTTTCTTTTTCGTTGTTCGATCAGTACTCGTTCTCTCAGATATTTCGGCAGTTTCCTCAGGAACACGTGCATCACGACTGGGTCGTTGATGTGCACGCCGGCGCGTTCCAGGTTGTTGGCGATGGTGAGATGTTTCATAACATCTTCCTCCATCTTTTTGTAGTCGTGCTGCTCGAAGTCTGCGAGATGCCACTGTCGGATATTTCGTTCGAGCCGATCTGTCGGTCTGTTGTATCTGATGTCCAGATGAGCTTTCAGAGTAGAATAGTCCTCTTCTCCCATTCCGCAGGTGGTTATCAAATTCTTTGCGTCTCCTGCTAGAAGGGATACGAGAAGTCCGTGTTTGACTCTTACATCTATATTGGGATGATCGTCGACGAGGGAGTCGAACATGGCGCGGAAAAGTTGGTACTCTTCCGGATCTCCGCTGAATTTTGGGATGATGTCCCGAATGTTTTGGATGTTGTTTGAGTATCCAACTGGTGTGGACCACGGTCGGTGGGCGTGGTGGCCAGCGGTATAGCCGCCACACGATGGGCCATTGTTGGCTGCGCGGCCGCTGTTGTGCGGGACCTCATTGTGATGATAGCGTTCGTCGACACGGTTTGTCGGAGTTTTGTGTTCCGCTCTGTATTTTCCATGTTTGGAGTCGGCGGACGGGGACTCGGACGTGTTGATGGTTTGTCGTCCGTCGCTCTCGTGATCATGACGTTCGTAGTGATACGTGTGGCTCTTATGAGCACGTTGCGCTTCGAGAGCTTGTATGGCGGTCGCGTTTCGCGTTATCGCTGTGGTGAGCGTGGACGTCGCTTGGAGCATTTCTTGACACATGGCTTCCATGTTCTTGTTCATGGCTTCCATGTTCTTGTTCATTGTCGCTTCGATGTGAGCGATTCTTTCGTTCATGTCAGCGATGTTCTTGTTCATTGTCGCTTCGATGTGAGCGAGATGAAGGTCTTTCTTTTTCTGATCGAACCTTGGTTCGGCGATCAGTATTGGTGTTTCTTGGCTCGAGATGGAATTATCGAATTGGTCTTGTTCTTCCGTCGTCGTTTTTGTATGCTTGGAAGGGGTCTCTTCGGATTCTTCAGTCGACTCCATCTGTCGAAGTTTCGGGACGTCGACTGGGACTCGTCCTTGTTTCGCCTTTTCCTTTCTGTTCATCGTTGTTATCTGGTGCACGAGGTTCAATCGTGCCTCGCTTGGCGATTGCTCGAAGTCCAAGTTCGGGATTTCTCTGAAATACAGTATTTTTGGTTAGGGTGGCGTTATGCGCAGCGTGATTGCACGATAATGACACGACGCGCACAGTGGTTTGCCTTGAGCGCGGCTTTGATGATAAAGCGGGCTCGCGTAAAGAAAGGGGTGGTAAAAAGTTGGTCTGTTGATCTATGACAGACTCTTTCTGATGTTCAGCAGTTGTTTGCTGTCTACTCTGTTGGCGTACGACTAGGTGGTCGTGTGTTCAGAGAGGTGTGATGGTGTGGTCGCTTCTGGGTGGACCGATGTAGGGGACCGATTTGGTCGCTGTGGTGGACCGATGTTGTCGTTGAAGAGACAATGTGGTCGCTTTGGTGGACCGAATTTGTCGCTATAGGGGCGATGTGGTCGCTACGAGGGGACCGTTTTGTCGGTAGATGAGTGTTTGAGATGGTCGCTTGGTGGGACCTTCTGTGTGCTTTCCGACGGTGTCTGACTGTTCGTTTCGTTTTTTAACGTCTCCAGAGATGCTGCTTCATCTAAGTGTCAGTGAGACGTGTCGAGATCTCCGGGAAGGTTATTGGACTTCCATTGCTCATAGAGACTGCTACTTCAGGTGTTCGCGAGGTACCTTTGAAATGAAATAGCAACTACTCGGTTCTGAGTTGAATTCGTTTGAGCAGCTTATCGTACGTTGCTGCTCGAATGTCGTTCTTCTCGTTCTTCGTAGTCTCGGACTCAGTTGTTGCGGTTGAATCGAAGTTGGCTTTTGTGGCGCTTTCTGGTGGCGCGGTGTTCGTTTTTGCTGTGGTGGGTCTGTTACGCTCGGTCTGGGCGTTTCGTACTCGTGATCATTGTTCTGAGTGATCAGTGTGCCTGCTTCGGGCTGGGCGCCAATCGTTTTCAACTGTTGCTGTCGTGGTTCGCAATCAACTGGTGTGGCCTGTTCTCGCTGTACGAAGATCGCTCTGGCGAGTCCCTGTCGCTGGCTGCACGAGTCGTTCTTCTGGAATCGGCGTCCCTCTTCGTGAAGTTGCTCGTTGGCAGTGTCGTGACAGGAACTGGCGTGGGCTTCTCGTACAGTTGTGTGCCTTGGTCTACTTTCCTAAGCTGCTGCAATCGATGATTTATACCTAAACTAGTCGTCGTACCGCTGGGAACTAGGAAAATCTACTGACTGTAACTTACACCAGGGTCTAGTGCGACTAGTCTGGAATTATGTGCCACTAAGTTGGGCGTCAGAGCGGAGTACTAGCTAACCGGCTTACGACTTTCTCACTGTCAAGATGGGTGAGTCTCTGTCCGAGCAGGCGATCTTGTGGTGATCATGATCTGTCCGAGCATTGACTTCGATTCGTCCTGACCGTGAGACGTTTTCCTTGCGTCATTTCTCTCCTTGTGATGCGACCGGCTTATGATTAAAGCTCTGTCGACACGATACTCTGAACGCGGGCGGCTAGTTTGTGTATTATCATCGGTGGCAGAAGAGAGAATAGTAGTGGCTGAAGGGTGGGCGACTCGTTTGTCGCGCTGCGACCCCTTCGGCCGCCTCGGTCTGTGTCCGCTAATGGGGCGACAGATGCAGATTCGTGATCCGAGGCTGTTGTCAGATCTCTCGTTTGGAGGAAGATGCTGAAGTTTCGTGTGGTGGTTCAATGTGGCCGTGGTGTCTGCGTTCACCGCGGCTTGGATGTTTTATCAGAAGGACAATTGAAAGCACGCGTGATGTACTTTGCTCGAGATCGTGTCTCTACTTGCCACTGCCCCTCGCTGCCCTGCGAGGAATAGAGAAGATCTTTCGTGTTACCTGTCCTGCAATTTCCGGGATCTGTATCCTCTGTTGAGAGTGGTATTCTCCGGTTGCGATTGACAGCGTGTTTTTGTTTCGAGTTTTTGAGCGACACGTCATGTGTGCTTCGTGTGGGGCGACCGTTTGTCGCTGCTGCGTGTTAGGTCGCGTGACGTGAGGTCACGGGACTTCTGATTGTGCCAATGTTTTAGGTCTTTGTTGGGACTTTCCTGTCTGGATATTTGTCTCTTGCTCTGTGCAACTGTAGAACATCGGGTTCCGCAGGCCATCAGGCCACCTGATTTGGCCCGTGTCAGACTGTTTTGCGTCTTTCTGATTGATGGAAGCACCATGTTGCGGTGTTCTGATTGGGTTCGTTCGTTAGGCCGATGCACCGTTTTTCGGTGCTCGGTGTCCAGATAGGTGTTCTGATTGGGTTCGTTCGTTAGGCCGATGCACCATGTTTCGGTAGGGTTTTAGAGCGGGAGGTGATTCCGCCCTACCGAGGTTATACCTGAGATGCCCGAGGATAGGGCCGATGTGCGTTGTGATCAGATGACAAGAGAGACAACCGACGGTTTATTAAAGCAGCTAAGTGTGACCAACGTGACACTCCTACGGTCGGGTTGTGACCGTGCCAACGACCCATTGGGGTCTGCGCATCGACCAGCTGTGGTCGGGAGTGCGGTAGCAGCTACTACCGAGGCCCGAAGGCTAACGCTATCCGTTGGCACACTGATTCGTCGGGTTGTCAGACGGCCGAGGCTGTCTCGAGTAGTCCAGAATGTGAGAGTGAGTTCACTTAACGGTTGACGACGAGTAGACAAGGACCTTCCGGGAGACGTCCGAGTAGTCCCTCAGGTGGAGGAGTCCGTCGAGTCGAAGGCAGAGGAGAAGTGAGAACTGAAGCTTCCAACGAAGCTTCCTGCAAAACGAGAGGGGGGAGGAAGGTTAGTGAGTCACCTGTCCAGTGGGGCGTGTCACGTGACGTGACCGAGGCTCGATCACGAGACGTGACCGAGTAGAATTCGTGACTGGCACGGAAGTGCCGTCACGCGAGTATATGCGAGTGTGCAGAGTGAGTAGTGAGGTTGAGTCCGAACGGAGTCTTTCAGGTCCTCCGTGCGGGCGCAACACTCCTGGACAACTACGCGCCACCGGAAGAAGAGAACGCGCCGGATGGATCCTCGAGTTCTGAGGATGAAGACGTCGCTGCAGAGCCCGTCCCCGATCCAATTGCTTCTCGTACTGTCCAGGAGCCAGTGGAGCCGTCGGCGAGCAAAAAGAGAAGAGCCATCTTCAATGCGGAGGATCTGAACATCGAACCTTCCGACGGTGAAGATGTTCAAAATGGAGAAGAACCTATGGATCTGGCGGACGAAGAAAACGACAAGCTGTCTACCGGAATGATCGAATTCGATGCGCCGGTACTGCTCTTCGAGGAGCCAGAGGAGCCAAATGTCGACTGGGCTCCGGATCTTCTCATCGACAACTACGCGCCACCGGAAGAAGAGAACGCGCCGGACGGATCGTCGAGTTCTGAGGATGAAGACGTCGCTGCAGAGCCCGTCCCCGATCCAATTGCTTCTCGTACTGTCCAGGAGCCAGTGGAGCCGTCGTCGAGCAAAAAGAGAAGAGCCATCTTCAACGCGGAGGATCTGAACATCGAAGCTTCCGACGGTGAAGATGTTCAAAATGGAGAAGAAGCCATGGATCTGGCGGAGGAAGAGAACGACCAGCTGTCTACCGGAATGATCGAATTCGATGCGCCGGTACTGCTCTTCGAGGAGCAAGAGGAGCCAAATGTCGACTGGGCTCCGGATCTTCTCATCGACAACTATGCGCCACCGGAAGAAGAGAACGCGCCGGACGGATCGTCGAGCTCTGAGGATGAAGGCGTCGCTGCAGTGCCCGTCCCCACTCCAATTGCTTCTCGTACTCGAAACAGAAGAGTAGTCTACTTGTTGTCATAATATCTATTGTGATCTCTCTTGAACGTGTGTACTCTACTTGTTTCTCTTCTCTGTGTCATTTCCCTCCCTCTAATGATCTCAATATCCACTGATCTTGTTGTTTTTTCTTTCTTTCACTGTCCCGTTCCAAAGTTTGTTATCGCCATTGCTAAAAAATCAATAAAAACTCGCATTCCACGTTTCGATTCGATGTTCTACGGAGTCAATGAAGAGGCCTCTATCGGGCATCAACAAGCAAGGATCGATGGATTCGTGCGCGCACACGATGTCATTAACTACTCCTAAAACGTGTCGTCGTTGTGTCTGCCGTCTCTCCTCGCCCCACACTCTCTTCTCTCGTTACGCAAGATAGCCGAAATGGAGGTCAGCAGCGGTGCTCCTACGATACGAACCCCCTTACGAACGATCTGATGGTGAGACATCGTCGCGCGCAGCTAGCAGGCGGCCACCAGTCATACTCTCGCTCCGCTAGAGACGGAGGGCGCAAAAGAAATGACCAGGCAGCTGCCCGTCCGGCCGCGTTTTACCCCTGTTTTACCCCCCTTTGTTCGCTCTTCTCCGCATCTCATCTTATCAGTTGCTTCGTGTGCTTGTTAGACCAACGGTCTTTTCTGTCTCTACCATCGTTTTTCAATTCTCCTCTCTTCCAACCGCTTTTCTTTCTCTCAGATCTTCAATTTCATCAATAATGGAAGCTCAACGTGTTCCCGCCCGTCTCGAAGCGATTGAGATGAACGCCGCCGGACTGGAACTTGCGATTCAGGCCGCGCAAGCCCCCGGACGCATTCAAAGTCTGTGCGCGGAAATTGGAGCCGATTTTCATGTGAGTCTCGACTCTTTTCTTCGTGACAATCAATGCATGCACGTCTTCATTTCAGTCGTGCATCCCTCAGCTGCTCCGCCACCTCGCGAGGCTCTTCAAGCCGATGAGGAAGGTAATTCCACAGATCCCGCTCGGATCTTTGTCAAAGGAGGCGCTCAAATTGATCGTTCAACGTTTCGTCGCCGCACACGTGAGTTTCTTCTTTTTTCGAGAAGATGTGTCAAACGAACACATGCTTACAGCGTCTTCCCAGCGAGACGTCGGTCGAAACGTGGTGCGAACGAGCGGCCGCTCGGTTCGGCGTTTTCCAGCCGCTCCACGCACACGGTCACCTCCTGAAGTTGTTGAAATGCGAGACAGAAGGCGACAGTGCCCCAGACGCCATCCGAGCCAGCGACCGAGCCGTCGTCCTCACCTACTTGAGCGGAGGATTTGAAATCGATGCTCGGGTCGCGAGAAGGGAAGCTGTGGAGAAGACGTGCCAGTTCATAACCGTACTCTTGGACCTTCTCCACACCATTCTCGCAGCTCCCCCAGAACCGTGCGCCAGACCAACGGTTAGTCCGATCGGTTTCCAACTTGATCGAAAAACGATTCGTTTTGTTTCAGCCTGGGCCAATTCCCGTAATCGATCTCGTCTCTGACGAGGAAGACGACGTGAGTGAAGACGTACCTCTCCTTTCCAAAACGCTATTGTTTCAGATGCCGGCTCCCAGCCCGGCTCAGCAGGAGGAACAGGAAGAGGAACAGCTCGACCAAGGATCGGAAGCCGCTCAACTTGGGAGCAGAGCTGGGAGCAGAAATGGATCGGAGGCCGGGGATACGGACGCGAGAGAGGGAGACGTGCCAATGGCAGCCGGTCCAGCGGTGCCGAACCAGGCGGCCGAAGAAGTGACGATGGACGGATTGCCTCCCCCATCCGTTCCGGCTCCTTCCTCCGCCCCGGCTCCAACGTCTCCGCCGTTCCCGAACGGTGTTGGTCCAGTCACGCCGGCGACACCGGTGACGACATCGGCGCCACGTCGGAGGGGACGTCCAAGGCTGAGCAGTGTGGTTCCTCGTAAGACACCGAGACAGGCGGTCGAAGAAGTGGACGGATCGCCTCCCTCATCCGCTCCGGCTCCTTCCTCCGCCGCGGCTCCAACGTCACCGCCGTTCCCGAACGGTGTTGCTCCAGTGACGCCGGCGACTTCGACGGGACGTCGGAGGGGACGTCCAAGGCGGATACAGGCGGCCGATGAAGTGGACGGATCACCTCCCCCATCCGCCCCGGCTCCAACGTCTCCGCCGCTCCCGAACGGTGTTCTTCCAGTCACACCGACGACTTCGACGCGACGTCGGAGGGGACGTCCGAGCCGGAGCAGTGTGACTCGCGTCCAGACCCCGAGACAGGCGCCCGACACGCCTTCTTCTCGCACCAGGAGCAGGATGGCAATGTAGAAGGCCGGCAACAAATGTGGGCGGAGAACCTCGCTTTCGGGATCTCCTCGTCCGCTTCCCGCCTCTTTCTCTCGCTCGCTCTCTCTCCCACTCCATTTCTCTCAATTTCTCTTTTGATCTCCTCAATGCGTTCTTTCCTGACTCATCTCCTCACTGTCCCCACCCCCCCCCCCCCCATTTCGTTTCTGTTCTCTCTTCTCGTTGTTCTTGTTGTTCTTGTTGTTCTTGTGTCCCATTCGAATGATTTTCTTCGAATGATTTTCTTCCAAAGAATAAATAAAGCAGTGCAGTGCCTGTTCTCTCTCGCCACGCGGAAGCGAGCAAGAAAGAGGTCGCCTTCTAATGGCAGTGTGTTATCTCGCCTCTCCTCCGCAATACACACTATTTACACAAGTGTTATGCTACAAGATCCAGAGGTCAACTGTCATTGACCCGATCGGAAGTATGGTGTCATAGTCTCTGCATGCATTACATTGTGCACCATCTCTCATTCTTCTCTTCTTCCCGCCCTCGCCCTCTCCGCCTCTCTTCACAACCTGCCGCGCCATTCTCTGTTTGGTCAAAAAGAGAAGAAGAAGAAGAAGAAGAAAACTGCGAGTTTTCTTCTGTTTGAAGAGGCCTTTTCCTCGCAGAAGTCGAACCTTCCATTTTTTCCATTCGACACACGCCATCTGTCTCAGTGCCTCTACGCTTCCGTTTCCGTCCGCTCCCGCGCCCATATCGATTCTTATCGGTAGATTGCAGTGGTGCCACTTCGTACCTGGTCTCTCTTCAACCTATCGTGTTGTTTTTTTTTCAACATATCGTGTTGTTGAAGATGCCGATAAGATAAGGCGTTCGCGACGCACTAGAGAAAGAGTTGTGTCGTCGCATCGATCGCATGTTCTCTTTTCCGCCTCCCCCCAAACCGCGCTCTTCTCCGGTTTCCCTCTCGTCTCCTCTCCTTGTTTGTCCTCTTCTCGCCTCGCACGCTCTCGTTCTTTCAGATTCAAATGTCGACCCTCCAGAACGTTGAGACGCTCGTCGCCCAGCTGGATGTGATGTTCCGCGAAGAGAACAGAGTGCTCGTCGAGCAAATCGCCGGCCACTTGCTTGTGGATGTCGATGTAATTCCATCTCAATCTTCTTCTCTCTTGCATTCCGTACTTTTAGGAGTTCCCGGCAACGCTCTTCTTCCACATCGCCGACCTCTTCCGGCCGCTCTTCACCGGACCCCAGATGCCTCCATGCACAAAGATGGGAGGACTTCTCGCGCGGATCGTGACGCGAGTCATCGCCAATCGAGTAAGCTGTTCAAAACTCTCCTCCCTTCCCAAAACCCCCGTTTCTTCAGCGGCTCCCCGGTGACTCGGTGATCGAGAGCTACGCTGAAGCGGCCGCCGAGAAGTTCAGCGCCCCGTTCGTCACATCAATGGCGAACGTCAAGATCACCGCCAAGAACTTGAAGATCGGGCCGAACACCACAGACAAGGCAGTCATCCACTGCTTCGTCTGTGGTGGATTCAACAAGAAGAAGCTGACAGACGAGGAGGCGCTGAGAACCACGCTCGAGTTCTTGAAGGCCCTCATGGTCCTCATCGACGAGCTTTTCGTCTTCGTCGCGCTGGCCGACGACGAGATCGAGAACCTCGGAGTCAGGGTAAGTCGGATTGTTTCGGGTTCACATCGAGAACTTTTCGATCTCGTTGCAGCAGCTGACGACGCCAGAAAGAGAAGAGCTGGCGATGCTCTCCGATGCGGACAGCGAAGATGAAGTGAGTCAAAGCTCTTCCGAAAAGATTATGTTTTTATCGTTGCAGGAACCGCAGGCGGAAGGAATGCGACAAGAGCCACACGAAGCCGATGGCCTCCGTCCGACTCACCTGCCGTCGAACCAGGATGCGCCGGATCCGATCGACGCGGGCTGCTCCGAACAGGCTCTCTTGCCGTCGGAGCAAGAATCGGCTTCTCAAATCGACGAGGAGGTTGCAGAGTTGCTGCGCCTGCTCGTGGAGAGAACTGAGTCGGCGCCCCTTTCCACGGGACACCTCAGCCGGACTCCCCAGGCCAGCGAGGAAGCTCATCCGGAGGACAGTGGCGATGGGGTGAGTTCTTGTTAGTTAAGAAAGAACCTATGCGTGTTGTTTTAGGAGCGTCCGAGGAAAAGAGTGGCAAGATGCTCCCGAGCAGCGCCGGCTCCGATCGACGCGGGCTGCTCCGAACAGGCTGTCTCGCCGTCGGAGCAAGAATCGGCTTCTCAGATCGACGAGGAGGTCGCTGAAGTTCTGCGCCTGCTCGTGGAGAGAACTGAGTCGGCGCCCCTTTCCACGGGACACCTCAGCCCGACTCCCCAGGCCAGCGAGAAATCTCATCCGGAGGAAAGTGGCGATGTGGTTAGTTCTGATTAGTTAAGAAAGAACCTATGCGTATTGTTTTAGGAGCGTCCGAGGAAAAGAGTGGCCAGACGCTTCCGAGCAGCGTCGGCTCCTCCGATCGACGCGAGCCACCACAACTCGGATTTCCGGACGGTCGTGCAAAAGCTGCCGCGTCTCTCTCCGCACCAGCTCGATCAGGTGGTGCTGATCGTTGCCGATCTCCGCCACGAGAGTCTGGAGCAAGCTACTCCGGCTTCGATGAAGATCGTGGCCAACGAGCCGGTAAGTAAAATCTTAACCAGCTCAGTAATAAAAATACGGGGTTTAGGTGGACAACAAAGACGACGAGGAGGAGGAAGACGAAGCGCAGCGGCAATGCACTTCGACTGCCGGCGCCGTCTCCCCCGGCATTATTCTGGACGGTGAACAAGGAGCAACGGCGCTTGATGGGCCCCTCTTGCCACCGTCAGTGGCCCCGGTCGTGCCACCGAAGAAAGGAAGAGAACGGCCGAAAAAGGTGCCGCTTCAACCGGCCCAAGGACAAGCCCCCTCCACACCGCAGCCTCCACCATCAGCGCCAGTGGCCCAAAGCAACCGGAGCACACCAGCGCCACAAGCGGTGCCACTGGCCCAAGGGAGAGGCCAAACTCCAGTGGGCCGAAGAACTGCGAGTCCATCGCTGGCGCCGGTCGTGCCACCGAAGAAAGGAAGAGGACGGCCGAAGAAGGTGCAGCTTCAACCGGCCCAAGGACAAGCGACTTCTTCCTCGCAACCGCCACCGACGCCGTCGCCTTCTCCCTCCCCACCGCCGATCCGAAGAACAGGACTCCTCTCTTCTTCGTCCTCGACGTCCCCTTCGCCAGCGCCATCGAACCAAGGGAGCAGGAGCCCAACGCCGGGCCCAGTGGCACCAGTGGCTGGAGGAAGTGGGAACCCACCGCGGGCCCCGATGGTGACGCCGAAGCGAGGCAGAGGGCGTCCGAAGAAGGCGCAGCTCCCAATGGGAAAAAGACGCGCGCCTTCTCCCTCGCCATCGCCATCTCCCTCCCCACCGCCGGTCCGAAGAAGAAGACTCGACTCTTCTTCATCGTCGTGGTCCCCTTCGCCAGCGCCGTCGGATCAAGGGAGCAGGAAGAAGGGCAGAGGGCGTCCGAAGAAGGTGCCGCTCCCAGCGCCCCAAAGACCGGCACCTTCTCCACCGCCACCGCCACCGCAGGCACCAGTGGCCCAAGGAAACGGGAGCCCGCCAACGCCACCTCCGGTGCAACCAAAACGCGGAAGGGGACGTCCGAGGAAGAATGCTGCTCAGTGATCGAAACGCGTCATTTCTTCCAACTGTGACTTTTTTCCTTTTTTTTCTTTGTTTTCCTTATTTTCTTTGTTGTTCTTATTAGTTTTGTTTGTTCTTTACATTTAATATACATAGTCAAAATGAATTTGCTTAATTTGGAATTCGAAATTCGTATTTTTCGAAAGCTAATTACTTTTCTGCTGTAAGGCGAAGAGATCCAAAGAAAAGAGGCCTTCTTCCTGTCAGGCTCGATTGTTGAGGTGGTATGACAGGGAGTCTCTTGATCCAAGATGACGTCGAAACCAATTGCCCCCTGGGCAAAGATGAAAATCTTCCCCTAATCACCGCTGATTCTATCGCTCCCTCTTCTCGTAGTCAGCCGTTCAAATCGCCTCCGCCATTCTTTCGTTAGTCGGATTAAACACACTCCTCTGTCTCTCCTTCTCTCTGTAGCCAGTCGAGTTGCTAGGAGCAACGGGCAGGTGTACTCTCGCCCGTGTCTGATCCCTCTTCCGTTCATCTTCTCGCTGCAGAAACACACACGCAACCTCAGAGGTTCCCTTCCAAGTGAACGTATACATGTATTGAATGAGCGGGAGAGACGACGTACTGGCGAGAACGCCGGAACACCCACCTGCGTCCATCGGCCATTGGAGGCAGCTGTTCTTCTCGTACATACGATCCTGGCCGTAGATAGTCGATGAGAGTGGACCCCGGCCGATTTGGCCATTGTTCCCGTGCACACCTACCCAGCCGTTTGTTCCTTCCCTCCCCTCCCTTCTCTCCCTCTCTCTCTCTCTCTCTCTCTCTCTCTCTCTCTCTCTCTCTCTCTCTCTCTCTCTCTCTCTCTCTCTCTCTCTCTCTCATTCCTCTCCGCGTTCATATCCTTGAGTATCCTCGAGCGTCTCTGGCAATTTCAGTCACAGATATGAATCTCTCTCGACCTTGCCAATGCGTCTAATTCGTCAAAGCTTCCCGCCTCAGTCTCAATGCCACACCACTCTTCATTTCAAATTCTAATCATACATAGGTTCCTTGTCCTCCTGGCTCATTCGGCGTCCAAAACACTATTCTCTTCTTCTCTCCTCATTCATCATGCATTCTGTTCATTAGTTCAGTCTCTTCCTGCCTCACTCTTTGCACTTTGTTATCAGTTCATCACCCCTCCTCCCCTCTCCTCTCCTCACTCTTTTCGACAATCAATCGCGTTGGCTCTCTTATCAATGGTCACCCGATCTTATTGTTCTCTTATCAACGGCGTCTCTTCTACTGGAAACGCAACCTTAATCCGTCTCTCCTACCAACAGGGCACGTCTTCTTCCTGCCTGCCTGCCGGCCCTCCCGAACGCCGTCTCATTACAGCAGCTGCGAGAGGGACACGCTCGCTTCCCGTTCGTACCTCTTCCCTTCTCCCCCTCCTCCTCCTCCGCCTCCTCCTTCGTCTCTCGCTTTTCCGTCCTGTTACATGCCGTCCATCGACCCGCGCACACAGTGTGCCTCCTGCCACAGGCGCCTGCACTCGCCCTCGTCCTTTTTTTCCGCATCTCACTCCATTTCTCTCGTTCCTTCCTTCTCTCTCTCTCTCTCTGACTCTCACTATAGCCACAGCAGCAACAGCTGCAGCAGATGGAAATGAGCCAAAGGGAAGTGTGTGTGTCTGGCTTTTTGGACCGTGCACTTTATGGGTCGCCGATGGTCTTCTCTTCTCGGGCCGTCTGCGTAATTGAAGCTTTTGCGCGCGAGCGCTGACCTCTGCTTGTCTGCGCGGCGGACGTGTCAGCTCATGTAAACGTTCGATCGCACCTCTTGTCGTCGTTTCTGCTCCCTCTTCCACACAACGTTTCTTTTAGAAACAACGCCCCCCAACGAGAAATGGAGTTCCCGACCGAGTCCGAGTGTCTGAGAATAGCGTCGGCTGTTAGAAAGGAATTGGAGCAGGCCATGGCGACCCATCATCGCCTGAACAGGATCGGATTGAAAGTGGAGGTATGTGACGGGGAAACCGCATCTCTTCAATTGACTCCGTGTACAGGACGTGATCGGGGTGTTCTTGCTCAATATGAACACCCTCAAAATCGATTCGTCGAGGATGGGCAACCTCGACGATCTCTACCAGAAGATGATCCGCTCGATGCGGAAGGAGCTGATCGTGAGTTCCCTAGCCCCAACCGACTCTGCTAAGAACTCCGTTTCAGACGCTTCCGGAAACGTATCCCATCCCACAAGCCCACACGAAAGTCTGCACCCAACAACTGATGAGCGTCGATCTCTGGTCGGGTTGGGACAAGGTGTTGACTTTCTACAATTACTTCTTGGAATTGTTGGTATGACCTCGAACACGCTGAACTCGGGGAAAGTCGGAAATTCAGGTCGACAAGGAGCAGAAGAGGAAGGACTCGGTGGATAAGAAGACGGCGGTCAGCGATAAGGAGGCGAAGATGTCGCCCGGATTCAAGATGGTGATCTGGTGCGGTGCCATTCTCTGCAGCTCGAACCACGTCCTCTGCATCGAGGACGTCGAGAACTACACCGGATGGGTGCTCAAGGACTTTCTGAAGGTGCTCGAGCAGACGATGGCCAACTCGGAGGCTCCGTTCAGACCGATTCCGATCACGCGACAGCCGCGTGTCGCTTCTCTTCCGGGCGTCAGATCGTCGCTGGATGTAAGTCTCTTACTCCCCGACGACATTCAAATCGAATCGTTTTTCAGTTCCAAATCATCGAAACAGTCGAGACGTTCTTCCGACTCAATCCGAAGTACGAGCTGAAGGCGAAGGAGGAGGTGGTCGAGGCGATCTGCAAGCGGTACCCCGTCGGAGAGGAGAGCGAGACGCTGGTGAGCCCATTAGCGTCGAGTGCTCGAGGCGATTAAAATGCTAATTGCAGATTCGCGAGTATATCAAAGGACGTCAGTGAGATGGCGGGAAAACGGAACAACAACATCTACCTCTCCCCCCTTTGCTCATCTGTCTTTCTAGACTTCCCGCCCGTTTGATCCTCGTGGTTCCCGACCATTCCGTCCCCGATCCTTTCGCTTTTCGTGTACCCGTTCCCTCTGATCTTTGTTTTTTCTTTGTTTTCTATGTTTCCAAGTTCAAAAGATATGAATTGTGCACTTTAAGAATCGGAAAGGCCAAACGGAAGGTTCCAGTTGTTGTTGTTGGTTCGTCGGTCCCCTCTTCCTCTTCTTCTTCCTGCTGCCTTCAAATATGTGGAGATGTATATGTTTTGATGGCGCAACACGAGCAGACAGAGAGAGAGAGAGAGCATTCGATTCTCACCGCCCCATCATGAGCAAACGAATGTGCAATTCCCTTTCTCTCTCTCTTCGGGCCGCCCCATCACACACCGATTCTCATTCCCATTTGGCCGTCAGATTTCATTTGAAAAACCGCATTCTGACTTCTAATTCCGAATCCGAAATGAGAAGAGGAAAGGCCGATTGCCATTCGGTTCCGCCTCATTGGGAGCCGAGAGCATCCGGCTGCTCCCCCCCGGAAACCACCGAGTATCGATGCGGAAAGAAAGCGAGGAAGATCTTCAACCACATACACACATATTCCACGAGCACGTTTTGTTTTGTTCCGCGGCTCCGTTTCCAATTTCCTTTCTGACTCGATTCTCTCGAATCTTCTTCTTCCGCCCGCTTCACGGCCAAAATAGAATCCAATCAGGTGTACATATGTAGGCACGAATGCATTGTATCCAATCAAACAACCGCCGACTCCAAACGTGCCGCCGCTTCTGACTTTCCTCATTGTTCTAGCCGCGCTCGATCTGGCTCCCGGCTCAGGCTCCGCCCCTTTTTTCATGAAGAAGAGAATGTGATGGCAATGAGTTAGTCTTCAGACATAGGCCTGGTCAAACTACAGTAATCCCATAAGCACATGCATAGAAACCCATATCTAGAAGTCGGCTGCAAGTTACCGTAATCCCGTCCGACCCCCTCGCCGATGTTTGTGAGTAGTCGAACGAAACTCGGAACAAGAGGAGCTAATCCGATCGGTGCGTCGTCATTCGGACGTCTTCTGCGCCCCTCCAAATCTTCGTCCATACATTATCGAAATCCGAAAATAGATAATCCGTCCGGCCACTCGGCGCCGAGCTCTCACTCAAGTTGCTCCTTCTTCTTCCTCCTCTTCTCCTTCTTCTTCTTGGCTCTCACACACACGTAATCCCTGCTCCTGGCTGCTGCTGGTGGAGCTGGTGGTGGTGGAGCACTCTCCGATCACAAAGTCCCGTTGCTCTTCTCCTTCTTGAAAACAAGCGGGGGGAAAAAAAGAGAAGAGGGGGAGACGGCGCTCGCTCGTCGGTTTTTGTTATGTTTCATGTGCTCTCTCCATCTCGCTCGCCTTCTCCCACCTGCCCTATCATTTGTTTCCTTCCTCACCATCCGTCCGTTGCATTCCTCCTCCCCCTCTCCTTCTTCTTCTCGTGATGACAGACGGCGAAATGTTCGAGCGCCCCGTTTTTGCTGCGAATGTTTGTGTGAGTGTGTGCGTGGAAAGTGGCAGAGTTTCTTCGCTTCGATTCCGATTAGCCTCATCATTTGTACTAGTAGACGTCGATTCCTACACTCTCTGAAGATTGAGGCCAATCGACAGAGAGATGTGCCCGAGCACGGTGAGCACACCAAACCTCTTCTAATGTTGCCCCTCAATCGGGAAGCCGTGTGCTGCTGATGTTCTCCTCCGGAAACAGGAAACACATGAAAGTGGCGGTGTTATCAGTGAGCTCGAAGCGAGAGTGCTGCTCCGCCTTTTCTTTCCTTCCAATTCGACGTCTTCCGCTTTCGGAGCTGCCTCAATCGCCTTCTCGCTGCTCGCTTTCTTGTTTTGATTACTACTTGATTATACACGCGGGCGACACACACACATATGAAAAGAGAGAAGGAGCACCTGGAGTGAATGTGCTGTCGACACAACAACGCTCCTCCTCCTCCTTCCCCTCCTTCGTCGCCACTCTCTTTCTCTCTGTGTCAAACACGCAAAATGGGTGTCACAACCACAAATCATCGCCGTCCGTTTCGTCTTGCGGATTGAGAGAAGAGAAGCGAGCGCCCGAATGGGTCGGACAAAGACGGGTGAGCAGGTGAAAACGGACAAGCGGATGCGAAGAGCTCTCTCTCACAATCCTAACGACTTCTCACGAATCGGGCTCACCGCGCAAGATGGATAAATGAACGGCTAAGCTGGGGGGCCATGGATGTTCGGATTGACGAGTCTTTGACCTGGCACACTGCCTCCTTATCCGAGCGGAAGTCTCTGATCTGAACGTCGTCGGGCATCTCATCTCTTTGTGGCTCCCCGGGTTACGGTAGACACATCCATTCAGTTTCTTTACCCCAAAAAAACCCTCATCTTCCTTCTTCTCCTCCTCTGCCAGTCATCCTATTGTCTCCCCTTTCCATTTTCATTTCCATTTTCATTTTCATTTTCCACATTTGGCATGAGAATCAACCACTCTTTTTCTTCTCGTTTCTCCCTTTATCCTCTAATCCCGCCCGCTCCTCTCTTCCATTTTACACTAATGAGAACCTTGAACCTTCCTCCTCCTCGCAAGTGTATATGTCTCGTCGCCATTCGAAGACAGAAAAGGAGAGAGAGAGAGAGAGAAAGAGAGGGGAGAAGGAGAAGAAAGGGCGAATTGGAAACAAAAACAACATGAGCGAGCGAGCGAGCGGAGGGTGGGTGTGTGACTTGCGCGCGCGCGCCTGCTGGACGCTTCTCGCGCCACCGTCACCATCGTCGTTTTGAGACCATCTGTTCGGAAGGGCGACGGGAGAGGACGGGGGCACCCTCGCCTCTCCCGGTACAGCATTACTCACTCTTTCTTTCTTTCCTCGAATCCCCCCCTTCACTCGCAACCGCTCCCCCCGACAAAGAAGCACACATCTGTTTTCCGTTTCTGTTTCCGTTTCTGTTTCTTTATTCTCTATTCTCCTCGGTTTTCTGTTCGGTTCGCAATGCGTGTGAACAATGTTTGTTGGAGAAAGAGAGAGAGCGGGTTGTAAAAAGGGGAACAGTGGTAATTGAGACGAGACGCTTCTTCTTCTTCTTCTTCTTCTTCTTCTTCCGATTCTTCTCGCGCCCAGTCGGTCCAGGTTCGAAATGTAATACTCGTCGTCGTCGCATGTAATGCAGTAAAGAACACGACGAAACTGACGATCACAATCAGTTGGAGGAAACGAAAAAAGTGAGAGTTTGAGAGTCTCCGCATTGTGATATATAATTATCATTAGTTAGTCAAAAGAGACAGAGAGAGAGAGAGAGAAACGATGTCATCATCGTCGTCTCTGATTGTTTTGTAGTGGTTGGACGATGTCCTCGATGTGTTGTTGTTGTAATGCAGAGAAACACACACACAAACACTTTTCGCAGCTTATTGCCATCGTTTTTTCCTTCGGTTCTTCTTTGACTGCTTAGTTCGTCTCGTCAGTTTCGGAGCATGAATGCTCGAGAATAAGCTGCTAGAGAAAGGGGGTTGTGAAACACAAGCTTCAAGCGGCTACAGTAACCCTCTATTCACTCTAGAGAGCTACCGTATCCATCTGGCCTGGGATTCCAAGACGTTTCTAGTCCCCCTCGCTCGTCCCGCCACAAACTCGACAATACATTCGAGAGAAACACAAACACAGTTTCACTTCCGTCCTTGTCAACCATCACACCGCCGCCGCCTTCTTATTCGTCTTCGCCTTCTTCTCGCCGCTCGCTCGCTCTCGTCCAAAGTCGAAACTAATCAGCCGCCACCTTCTCTCTTATCGTTCTCCTCCCGTCAGAATCGCAACAAACTCGCATCGTTTTTCGGCATTCCGTGAAGAAAGAAGAAGAAGAGGCACGCAAACACCTTTACTTCTTCAGATTTCCTCCTCCTCCTGCTTTTTGATGTTTGGAACAGAAGAAACCGAACTTCTCCACGAATCGCCAATTGTTTCTCTTTCTCTTTCAATCTCTCGCTTTTCCGACGAAAACGATTCGCGAATCATCTCCCATCACCGCTCGCCGCCAATCAGTGTTTTTTGCAACCGCTCTTCCTCTCTTTCTCTTTCTCTTCTTCTCCGATTCTCCCGTGTCGAAACACAAACGGCGTCCAAACGGAAGAAGAAGAAGGTGGAAAAAAGAGAAAAGAGAGAGAATGGAATGTATCAGTGTCTTTTCTCTCCGCTGTCCGCGACGGCGAGAGGACGCGACCGGCGACGTTTTCGTTTTTTTGATAACAATTCCGAGGAGCGAAAAGAAAAGAGAGAGCGCTCGCTCTTCTTCTGTGCTTGTTGTGTACCTCGCTGGACTTTGGCTCCGAGCAGCAGCAGCAGCAGCTCGAAAGGGGCGGGGCTTGCCAGCGAATTCCGAGCGAGTGACCAGTCAGAATGTCTCGTGCGCGAACCTTTCCGAGAAAGAATGAGAGAAGATCCTCGCGCGATACCGTCAAGCACTTTGATTCGATCTTGGGGGAAGAAACAGAGATGTTCCGGGTTCCCGTTTCCTCGTTTCCCGGTGACCGTACTCACTTCTTCTCCTGATCTCGAGCACCTCCCCCTTCCGATCCGAAGATGAGAGTGATTGATCGTTCTCTATGATCGGTCTGTCTGCAACATTCGCCATTTGTAGCAGACATGTAGGTCGTCGTCGTCGTCGTCTCCATCATCAACAACACGAGGGTGTCAAGAAGATTGTCATTGGATCTGCGGGGCAGCTTTGTCGCCGGCGCCTGAGGACACGATCATCAATCACTTTGAACTATTCGCTTTCTCTCTGCCTCCTCCCTCCCACCTCGATCATCACCGCCATCATCATCATCTTCTCCGTTTGCTTGTTTCTGATGAGTTCGGCGGTTCTTCTCTCTCTCTCTCTTTCTCAATTTCGCGTGTCGCTTATCACCTGTCCACCCTCCTCTATTGTTACACTGTCTCTCCGGTCGGTGTGCGCTCGCATCGCGGCGCTTTCTTTTTTTCTCCGTAATTCGTCGTCCCCCTCCTTTCGACCATATCATCAAATCGTCGTCGAATGCCGGTGAGATGATTGTGATAATCGCCGCGTCGGCCCCCCTCACCCCGACACTAAGAGGTTTCAGTTTCGGAGGCCGATTCGCAGTCGCGCGCGCTCGCACCGAATCATGAAACAAAAACCATATCATTGATGGTGTACATCCCCCGGTGAAGCGCCGCCCACTCGCCGTTTATCAATGTTTTGTCTTTGTCGTCCCAACGACGATGGATGACACACGAAGACCTATGTTTGGACATTCGTGTGTCTGCTGCCGCTGACCCGTTCTCCTCCTCCCATTCTTGTTTCTTCCTGTTACCTTCCTTTTTCCCAACGATACACAGTTCTTTTCTCTTTTCGTTTGCAGAATGGAGACCGACACAGACAGTCTCTTCTCTCAACTAGCCGCCGCTTTATCAGGATCGCCTGCACCCATCCAAACACAGCCACAGCCACTGCCACCGGTGCAAGAAGAAGAGACACCGTCCACGTCTTCTGTAGGAAGTCTGAATCTGCTCGAGCAATGGGTAGGTGTCGTCACGGAGAAGAACGTCTTCTAACTCTCGCCAATTCCAGAGACAAATCGCCTTCTCGTCGCAAAGTCAAGAGTGCAAGACGGCCGCCGATCTTCTTCAAAAAGTGGTGGCGCTTCGATGCCTTCACGAAGGCACTCTCATTAGGTACTATATTATCGCTTATCTCGTCCCGATCTCGCCCTCCCTCCTCTCGCTTTCCGTCTCGTTTCATCTCGCCTTCTTTTTCTCGGCAGTCATTCAGTTCGCGATCGTGAATCGGAGGAGGGGGTCGCGAATTGAGAGGGAGACACAAAAAGTCGGGTTGAATCGAGATGTATCGAGATGATAACATACTTACTTACTGGTTGACCTCCGCCCTCTTTGCAGTCACTTGCTCAGCGAGCTCGCCAAACTCGCCGCGCCCATCTCGACTCCCACTATGGGCGGCCTCATCCCGGACGCTCTCGTTCCGATGCACTTGCCGCCGGTGCTCACGCCGGCCACCACTCTGCAGCTCCACAACCATCGGGCTCTCGCCGACTTTGACTTCCACACCGCGTACCACATGCTCGCTCCGGTCGTTCAGGAAGTCATCGGCATCGCTCAAGCGCAGAATCCGAGAAAGGTGATGTACCTGCCCGAGTGCGGACTGAACGAGCTTCCCGTCTACTTCGAGTCGCTGACCATCGTGCTCGAGAAGCTGTGCATCTTCTCGGTGGACCCGATCGTCTCCTGGGACATTGCCATCGAGCGCGTCTGCCTTCCCATCGCCAATCCGTTCACCATAATGGCGCACGCGTCGTTCGAGAACGACGAGAAGAACGTGAGCTTCTTCAAGAACGTCGTCACTCGTCTGCACAACCACAAGAACTTCTCGCAAGACGGCGCTCCCTACACTTTCGACATCAAGACTTACCTTCGTCTCAACGAGCACCTCCACCGCAAGATCCGTGATTTGCGCACGGTCAGCCCCGCCTACCCGGCTCATGAGATCTCGCTCACCATCTCCGCGATGGCCAGATTCATGGCGATGCACGAATCGGTCAGTTCATCGACCCCTCCTTCCTCAATGAATGTTTCTCTTTTCAGAGCTTTGATCTTCAAATCATGTTCCCGTGCACCCGCAGCGAGCTGTTCGAGAGAGCCTACCACTCGGCGGTCTTCTGGACGTACAGAGAGGCGTTCCGCACCTTCTACTACCAGTCGATGACGTCTCCGTTGCCGGCCAAGTTCGAGATTACCGTGAGAGAGCACAGAATGCTCAACCGCTACTGGGACGCCGGCAACCGTCACGTGACCGTCTCCGAGTCGGCGTTGATCGCCAAGAAGTGCTCCGGACTGGCGCCGTTCCAGGTGTACGGCTTCTTCGAGAAGAGACGACGCAACATCTACAGACACTACGGACCGACGACTGACCGCGAGATAATCATCTTCAACACTCTCGAGATGTTCAAATCATTCGTCTCTGTAAGTGAAATCGTTTCGGAAGCAGTGAAACTGAACGTTTGTGACTTTCCAGGAGATGAAGGACGACGACGCGGCTCCCTTCCACTGTCTGCCGAGCTGCTCCACCCCGTCGCTTCCGATCCAGCGTGAGCAGTTGTCTCGAGAAGAGAAAGCGTTGCTCGAGACGCTCTGGAACCTCGGCTACAGAGATCCGAGCCTCAACGAGTGCCTACTGCTCGTCGCCGATCATGAGATCGAACGCGACGAGGAGCAAATCCACGCGTGGTTCGAGGACCGTCGCTGGCGAGAGGCCTACCTCGAGAAGAAGCGGAAGCGAGAGGCGGCCGAGCGAGAAAAAGCGGTCGCCGAGGCTGCCAAGAAGGCGGCCAAGCTCCGGCCGGTCAAGGTGGAGCCGCCGAAACCGCCACAGAAGCCGCTGCCGATACCGGTGTACCCGAAAAGAAAACGCCGACGCGTCAGTGTCCTGGATGCTC
Source organism: Caenorhabditis afra (assembly GCA_963570955.1). Taxonomy (NCBI): domain Eukaryota; kingdom Metazoa; phylum Nematoda; class Chromadorea; order Rhabditida; family Rhabditidae; genus Caenorhabditis; species Caenorhabditis afra. Next base: position 3,210,230 of record OY751536.1, on the reverse strand, counting down.
TCTGAGATCTCCGATGACTTCGCTGTGTTCAATTATGACTTCTCATTTCCCCGTTCCACATCTCCCCATGTCCCAATGAATTTCGTTCCGTTTTGCTTTTGCTTTTTCTTTTTCTTTTGCTTTGGCCCGCCGTTTTCTTTAGAATTGTAGTCGATTTGACATTTGGCTCCGCCCACTTTCCCACAGCTTCCTGCTCGTCTCGTTCTTCTTATTCTGATTCTGATTGTGAAATTGTAACTCTAATAAGTATTTGTAGTAATGTGTTATAACAGTACCAGAATGAACCAAGCGGCTCCGTCGCCGACAGCGCGCACTTCAGCGCTGGCCGAGTGGACAACATTTTTTTACGAATTTGAACAACATTTATTAACGAATAAATAAATTATTGAGAAGCTGGAATTCAAAACGAACGGTCAAGTTGGTGCCGATGGGAAGGGTTGTCCGACAGGGACGAAATCCCTGAGCGGACGGGTTTTGGGTTCGCAAGGAACCCGGGTTTGGGAACCACGAGGGATCCACGGTGGTGACCATGAAGGCCGGCCACCGTACTCACCCGTCCCAAGCCGAGACTTGAGTCGAGGAGTTTAGATAACCCACCGGCTCCGGACCGATCGACTTCTTTCGAAAGTGCGGCCGGATATATACCCGGGGTCAGAGAAGCGGCCGACATTTCGCGGTCTCGCGAAAGCGACAAACCGGCCGAACGGTCGGCGACTGCGGCCGGTACTCGAAAAAACTTTTGCAAGCGGGCCGATTGTGGGCCGATGCGTACCGGCAATTATCTCGCTTGTTTCGTGGAGTTTTTGGACGAGTAACCTATGCAAAATGTAGATCTCGGCGCCCTCTACAAAATGGCGTTGAGCTTGTGAACTTTTATCGAGGATCAACAAAGTTATAGGCGAAAAAGTAGGCGGGCCGGGCCGATTTCGCCGTCGGCCCGGCCCGCCTACTTTCAGGGCTCTAACTTAGTTCGTAGAGGGCGCCGAGATCTACATTTTGCGTAGGTTACTCGTCCAAAAACTCCACGAAACAAGGGAGATAATTGCCGGCACGCATCGGCCCGCAATCGGCCCGCTTGCAAATGTGGAAAAAGGATACAGTGGATACCAGAGGCTAGTTAGTCTATCCTTCAAACGCGTGCGTCAGGAATGATAAGAAGTTCTTCTCGAGAAATGAATGAAAGGTGTAATTCAAAAGCTGTAATTGCAGGTGAAAACCGGAAAATAATAGAAAACTGACGATAGAGGCAGAGAGAAAAAGAGCATCAGAAATCTGCTTCACCTCCCGCAATCCCCAATTTTAGATGACTTACTTGGTAGTTGTGACACGCATTCTCGCGCGGTTTCCGCATCTAATATTGAAAACGAATTTGAACAAAATTACGAATAAATAAATTATTGAGAAGCTAGAATTCAAAACGAACGGTCATATTGCTGTCGGTGGGAAGTGTTGTTTGGAGATTGATAGCCCACCGGCTCCGGACCGATCGATTTCTTTCGAGAGTGCGGCCGGATATGTACCCGGGGTCAGAGAAGCGGCCGACATTTCGCGGTCTCGCGAAAGCGCCAAACCGGCCGAACGGTCGGTGACTGCGGCCGGTATTCGAAAAAAGATACAGTGGACCAGAACGCAATGCCGCTCTTCGAGCGGCCAGAATGAAAAAAAGAAAGCATAACGGACACGTGTTCGGGTCCGCGCGACTATGCTTCCAAAATGCTCGCATATGGCATCCGCGTGCTAGCGGACGCGCCCGCGCGGCTGCCTGATTCGTCACGGACCAGCGTCGACACGGATGCCATTTAATGGTTGTGCCTTCTTCGACAAACTGAACCGATTCCATGCTGAGCACAAGCTTGATACTAACACCGTTGGTTTAAGAAGCGTTTATTTTTTGAAACTAGAAAAGATGCGAAAAAGTTGTCAACTAACAACATGTTCCTTACAACAAGAGCTTCCTTTTTGATAGTTGACAACTTTTCGATAGCACTTCAATGAACTATCAGTTGTCAGACTTGAAACGATGGTTCAGTGAATTACAGCCGAAAACTATTGTGGACGGGTTAGTGTATGGTATAAAGCAGAGCGCCAGGGCCAGGGCCAGGGCCAGGGCCAGGGCCAGGGCCAGGGCCAGGGCCAGGGCCAGGGCCAGGGCCAGGGCCAGGGCCAGGGCCAGGGCCAGGGCCAGGGCCAGGGCCAGGGCCAGGGCCAGGGCCAGGGCCAGGGCCAGGGCCAGGGCCAGGGCCAGGGCCAGGGCCAGGGCCAGGGCCAGGGCCAGGGCCAGGGCCAGGGCCAGGGCCAGGGCCAGGGCCAGGGCCAGGGCCAGGGCCAGGGCCAGGGCCAGGGCCAGGGCCAGGGCCAGGGCCAGGGCCAGGGCCAGGGCCAGGGCCAGGGCCAGGGCCAGGGCCAGGGCCAGGGCCAGGGCCAGGGCCAGGGCCAGGGCCAGGGCCAGGGCCAGGGCCAGGGCCAGGGCCAGGGCCAGTGCCAGGGCCAGGGCCAGGGCCAGGGCCAGGGCCAGGGCCAGGGCCAGGGCCAGGGCCAGGGCCAGGGCCAGGGCCAGGACCAGGGCCAGGGCCAGGGCCAGGACCAGGGCCAGGGTCAGGGCCAGGACCAGGGCCAGTGCCAGGGCCAGGGCCAGGGCCAGGACCAGGGCCAGGGTCAGGGCCAGGACCAGGGCCAGTGCCAGGGCCAGGACCAGGGCCAGGCCTAGTCCATCTCTTCCAATGAAACTTTTCGTCTTTCTAACGTCATTCGGTACTGTCATTTGAGATTCCCCCCCCCCCTGTGATCTTCCACCAAACAAGAAAATGGTTTTCCCGCCCTTCAATAGAGTTATTTTGCCAACTTGTGACCACCAAATAAACGAATTCGAAGCGAACTGTTTGTAACACAAACCGGTTCGCTGTGTGTCTCTCTCTGGTCCGGCCACGACTATCATCGGTTTTTTTCTTCGTCGTCGTGACCGCTTCGAAGAATTCTCTCTCTTCGTTTTCTTTCTTTCTTTCGGCCGAATATCATTCGTCCCGTGTTGATAGCACTTGATTAAAAACCGAAAGTGAGGCGGAACTGCGCATTCTTGACGTTTTGTTTCTGAACACACACACACACACACACATACAACATGATTGATGAAAATGAGAAGAAGATTAAGAAGACGTCGACGTCGATGAAACGGAACCATTATCAAATTCCAACTTATCGGTTCAGTACCGGTTCGCAAAAAGAAAAGGGTGCGCCGCGTGAAGTGAAAATGAAGACAAAATCTACAGTAACACCCTGATCAAAGGTTTCTTCTGCAGATAAGATGATGATGGTGACGATGGTGACGTTGATGTTAATGAAGACAGATGTAATTTGAAAACGAACAGAAATCGTTGGCCTTGAACTTTCTCGACAGTAGCCACACTCGAACGACCGACTGAAACTGGATTGGATTACTGTAGCTCGGTTCCGATCTGCACCAAAAGATCAACACCAATTCCGATGTCGCAGTGTCACTCAAAACGCACTTTTTTCTCGCGCCTCGTTCCGTCCGTGCCAGTTACCTTATCATCAATCTTTTTTCGCCGATTCCCCCCGCCGTTTCTTCTTATCGTCACCTTTTCCCTGTTGACGCATTCGAAGAAGAACCCAAAGTGAATTAATACTGGTGTCACGAGAACGAATGAAAAGTGTGACTGGCTGGGACACACACGGACGCGTTGGAGTTTCAGAATCGATCGGAAGATGTCGGGGGAGCATTCAGAAAAGGAAGAGCGTCAGGCTTCAGAAGGTGTTCCTTACATTCTAGTTCCAGTCGACTAGTTGAAGTTCCTAGGCCAACCACATCTTTCACACGGCGCTGCCGATGAATTGTTTTGTAATCCGAGGACGTTTGGAAGAACCTTGCTTATCCCCCCCCCCCCCCCCCCCCATAAAGCATGTCTGGCGTCAGATCAGCTAGCTACAGTAACACTTTCACATTCCCTCACCTCGATTCCTGTTCCCAAGCATCCACTCAGATACAGTAATCCAGGCAGATTCAACTGGGATCCCTCTTCCTCCTGCCCTCGATTTCAATTCGCTTCAACTTCTTGATGAATTCATAAAGTGCTCTCTCCCTCTTCCCAACTCGCTTATCACAATTTGTTCGTCTCCGTTGTCCATTACGCAAACGCTCGATTCGTACAGCGGAGCAGCGGGAGGAACTTATCAACTGTCAATTTCCAAACAAACGCGTCTCGGCGGTTGGGTGGGAGGCGATCGGTTGGTTGCCGCCGTCGGAATTAGTTCTGTGATTGGCACTCGGCGAGGTAATGCAATAAGGTGAACGATGGTGGAGGAAGAGCACACAGCGAGCTGAACATTCAAATGGTTACCTTTCATTACATTACATTACGATGAATGAGATGGTGTGGCACTACAGTAATCCACATGAAGTACAGTAACCGTCAAATCCAAGAGGACATTCAGTTACACTTCAGATACATCTTTTCCTTCCTGGATTACTGTATCTGAGTGGATCCTTCACAGTCAGTCCAGCAGGGAACAGGAATCGAGGTGGAGGAAGGTGAAAGGGTTACTGTAGCTACCTGACCTGGCGCCAGACATGCTATTTGGGGGGATAAGCAAGTTTCTTCCGAACGTCCTCGGATAACAAAACTTCATCGGCAGCGCCGGTTCGCGGAGACAGATCGCCGTGTGAAGATGTGAAGATTCAGAACCGGCCGCACCTGGAACAAGAACACGCATTCGGCGGTGACGACGACGTCGACGGTGGCCTATCACTTCTTCTTCTTCTTCTCCGACGTCGTCTTCCTCGCCTTGTCAGTTGATAAATGTGTCAAGTGGGGAAAAAGAAGAAGAAGAACATATACACCTTCTTCTTCTTGTTTCCTTATCTCCATCTCGAAAAAAGCGCATCAAGTGAGACATCCTCATCATCGCCATCATCATCGCCATCATCATCGTCGTGTGTATAACGAATTCCTTCTCCGATTGGTTCTTCGGTGTGTGTGTGTCCGCTTTGCGTCGTCGCGATCGGACGATCGGTGGCCGACGGTTCGTTATCAGTGTAAGTATGAATCTGTGGCTTCTCTTCTCTCTCTCTCCGCGCCCTCTCTCACTCGAAAAACCAGTGATGATGTGTGCCCTTATGGCGAGACACTGATAAGAAAGACAAAGAAGAATGGGAGGGAGGGAGGCGAGGCGAAAATAAACGAGCAAAAACGGACTGGTATCGGGTGGAAAAGGGGGCGGAGCTTCTGCGAGGAGCCATCGGATCGGTTTCGATTTCATTCGCCACTTCGACGAACATGGCGTCTCCTAGCGAGACTGGCATTGGCACCCCGTTCAAACGCCACAGCGTCATCGTCAAATCCCGCGGACCTCATGTGGACCTCAAACTGGTTCACACCCCCCTTCTTCTTTAGACGGTATACAATATGGTTTTTAGGTGACAACATACCCCCCGCCAGAGTTCGTTGGTTTGCCGCACACGTCTCCGCAGTTTGGCCTCGTCTGTATTCAGGCGCACGATCCGCGGAAGCCGAGGCGTCGGAACAAACGGAGAGGAGAGCGACTACTGCGACGCGACCAAGCTCAGTACGAGAACCTCGTTGGGTTGACGTTCCACGCGCAGGTTGACACAAAACAGAACCGGTGGATGATCTCGAAATGGCTACAAGTTTTGATATTCGAGATCGAAGTGGAGCAGCCGGTGCAGTTGCCCGAACTGTTTCTGGTCGAGTACTACAATCTTGGTGTGGACAGGTTGGAGATCTTCCGCGATCTCCTGCGACCATTGAGACTATCGTCCGAGTTCAAACTTCGACGCGTCGACCTCCAGAAGTGCAGAAGCGTGTACGACGATCTGTATTGGGGCGGGATGGGAGAGATGAAAACGCTGCGCGAAGACGTCGAGATCTGCCGATTCGGAGCCCTTTTGCTGTCCCTCTTCAAGGGTCTGATTCCAGAAGACTCCGATTCCGGACTTGACAACCCAGACCCCAAAGAGTTCGTCCAGTTCGTCTCCTACATGTTCTCGATGGCAAGCCAGATTCAGTTCGTAATCAGGACGATGCTCGGGAGTGGTGAGGAGCCGACCAAAGTGACCGTTCTGCGAGCCCTCGCTGTCCGGTACGCAGGCGATTGGCAGCGTCCGGAAGCCTTCTTTCTGCGCACGAGTTCGACGACGCCAGACGCCGAGGAAGTCGATTCTTCATGATCACCACTTCTACTACCAACCTTCTCAGTGCCTTTTGTAACTTCCAACCATATTTCATGTCGCCATTCCCACTTTACAATAAAAAAGAAACGCGATCACCTTGACATTTGTCTCAGTGTGCGTGTCGATTGGCACTTTGCAAATCACTGACTGAAAGAGAGAGAGGAATGATATCTCGGCCGCCCATCTCAATGCCATCTGCACTTACTTCTCATTCTTCTTCTCGTCTGTTGCAAGCGGCGGAGGCCCGGTCGACGGCGGAAAGAACAGTTTCTTCTTCTTCCTCTTCTTCTTCATCGTCTACATTGTCGCCTGTTTCATTCTCCCCCCCCCCCCCCCCAGTCGTCGTTTTCTTCTTCACGTCAATCATTTTCTATCTCTCAACGCTTTTTTTTCTCTCATTCGATGGTCGTGCGTGCGCCCTGCGCGCGCGCCGCTCGCCTGTTATCATTCAGGCAGTTCTCTCTCTCTCTCTCTCTTATTTGGCCAACCCCCACAGCCTCCCCCCCTTAGCGCCGATATTTAGTGTCCGCCTCCTCCTCCTCCCCGCCAACCCATCCTTGTCATTCGTTATCAATAACTGCCGAAAATGGAAGGTGTCTTCTTCTCCTTCTCCTTCTTCTTTTCCTTCGCCCTTTTTTCAAAAGTTGGATTCGCGCCCTTTGTACCCTGATTTTTGAACGCTTGTGGGTGGGGAAAACGCGGGAAGGGGGAGGGATAGAAGAAAAAGAACAAATGCATGTGCTTGGTGCTGCTGCTGTGCGTTCCTATCATCATCTATCCTTTGCCCCCAAGTGCCCCCCTTCCGTTTGCTATCTCTCTCTCTCTCTCTCTCTCTGTGTCTTTTTTGTCTTTCCACTCGGACATGGCGCCTTCTTCTTCCGACCGCCGACACTGAATGCAGCTTGATTGATGATTGTCGACGAGAAGCGAAGGGGGGTTCAAAAATGAATGGATCGCTTCAGTGAGAAGGAGAGAGTGAGAGATAAGGGGGCGGGCACAGTTGTTTCTCGCTGCAGGGCGAAGGAGAGAAGAAGAGTTACTTCTCTCTCTCTCTCTCTCAGTTCTGATTGTTCCGATTGAGATAGTTCATCGCGAGGGCTGTCAATCATGCCGCCCATGTCTTGTGGCCCACCCGCCCCTCGCCTCGTCTTTCATTCCTATTTCCGTCCCATTTCTTTCTTTTTCTTCGTCCCACCGATGCACTTGTTCTTTTGCAGGTTAACACCCACCACACGAAACGAAATGTCTGGAGTCGGCAACGGAAACGTTGCTGCTGCCGTTCGAGTGCCCCCGAAGAGACATCCGATCGTCAGTTACCGTACTCCTTGGCATCACCATCCATAGTTGACTTCTTTCAGATGTACCAACCTCTAGTCAAGAACACCCCGACCCCGGTCTCTGTTCCGCTCCCAGCGACTCTTCCCCAGTTCACCATGGCTCTTCCCACTATCTCCGATCTTGTCACACGTGCCACCGACTCTCGAAAGAGCTCTGTTGTAAGTACCGTAATCCCGTATGCAGCTGCACTGATCACTTCCAGATCGTCACTCCACAACCTCCGCCGAGTATCTCTCAACTTGCCGCCCGTGTCACACCTACTTCCGATACCGTAACCCTCGGCTCTCCGTCGTCTCAGTCGCCTCTCGATTTGACCACTTCTCTTCTTCAAACCGCAATGCCTAAACTCGACATGTTCTCCGCGATGGTAAGTGCAAGTCAAGTGCATCTCGTTTGCAGAGTCAGTTCCTCCTTGCAGCTTGCCACACCCCCCTCCACCCCTCTACAACCTTCTTCGGTGGCCTCCCCTTCCACGTCTGCCACCATCGCCAACTTCCCTTTCCTTCCCCAATTGAACCCGGCTGTCCTTCAAGCCGTATGTACCTCCTACCCCCAAATAGCTCTTCGGAAACAAAACGTCTTTCAGTTTTTCCCCACCCTCTCCCCCGCTTCTTCCTCCGCATCTTCCCCAAAAGCGTCCGATGCGGCCGTCAAAGTAAGCTTCCTCTCTCTCTCCTTTGCATTCCTCGACCTCTTCACACAATCTGCAATTCCAGGCACCCACTCCATCGACGTCTTCCGACAATGACAAAGTGGCGTCCGCATCGCCGACGTGTCCTCTTCAGATGCTCGCCAAGGCCGCCGAGGAGAAGCAGCGAGAGATGGACGACGAAGACGCCGATATCATTGTGAGTGTGTGTGTGTGTGACTCATGCTCTCTATCCCATCGTTTCGTATCAATGGGCGCTCGCGAAAAACGCGAAAAAGTTCGGCTCGCGGAGCCGAATGATAAATGGGGGGTGCTCCTCCGTATCTCTTCTCCGCTCTCCATTACAATCACTTCTTGTTCCAGTGTCTCGGAGAGCACAAGACGCAGTCGGGCGAGCCGACCGATCAAAAACCGGCGGCTCCGATTCTGTACGATGCACTGAGCTCCGCTCTGATGAACATCGCCTCCTCCACCAACACGGTGATCTCGGACATCTTCCAAGCAGACAATCCGAATGTGAATCCGCGCGACCGCGTCGAGCGGCTCATCAGCACATTCTCGATGTTGGCGCGGTCGAAGAGGAGCGACAAGAAGTTCCTTCTCCACATCTTCCAGGAGCTCTATCCGGATCTTAGCGGCAACCGCGAGCTGATGGACGAGATCGCGGCGAATGTGAAGCGATTCATCCCCGAACTCAGTTCCGAGTTCGCCCTCATCGAGATCGACATTCCGACGTTCTCGACCCTCGTGAAGGCGAGAAGAAACCTGTTCAGACAGGCGGCCGGACCGTTCTACGAGAAGAATCCGAAAGACTTTGAACTCGTGATCTACATCTCCGCACTGTTCCTCTCCAAAGTAGCACAGCTGCCAGTTGTAAGTCTAGTTGAGGTTTTGACGCAGCAGCGAGAAGATGTTCTGTTTTCAGACCAGTCCCGACGTCTTCGACAAAACCGGATTTGTGTATCCACAGCTCTCCATCACCGAAGTGCTGAACTTTTTGAATCTGATTCTGCAATGCTACATGACCGTCGACAAGTTTGCCGATAAGAAGAAGGCCGACAAGACAAGGAAGAGAAGAGCCGCCAATGCCGCCAGCCCTTCACAGCCACAGCCGAAGAAGATGGTAAAGAAGAAACTTGGAGACACATCATCTATCGTGCTCTCTGATTTCAGCTCGCCGAAGCAGTTTCTCCTGTGACGACGCCTTCAGTCTTGCCATTCGTCGCTCCATTTGTCCCCCCAGTTCCGGCCTTCTCTCCATTCGTCCCACCTGCCACACTTCCATTCACACAGCAATTCCTGCGGGAGCTGTTCTCCACTGCAGCCGCTTTCGCTGCTGCAGCCGGTCTGAACCAGCCGAGCACGTCTGCTGGACCGTCTTCTTCCAATCGACGAGGCTCCACAAAAACGTCTTCGAAAGCGTCGCGAGGGTGCCCACTGCCAGCTCACCGAACCGATATCTGCAGTTGTCCGAAGGAAGCCATCCGGCCGATCATAGTGCCTGCGCAGGCGCCCTGCGATCCTGTTCCGGTTCGGGCAGATGTCAAAGAGGTTCGCGAGCACTTGATCAAGAACATTGTCATCACGGTTGGCTCTCTCAAGCCCCGAGTGCAATCGCTCAACTCTGGAACTTTTCAGCCACGGGAGCGCGCCGTCATGGAGATGTACTTGGATCCGAAGTCGTTGCGAGGCGGCTCCGATTGTGGACAGCTCGCGATGAAGTTGTCGCTGTCTACAGGAGTCATGATCGACAACTGCGTCAAGTACATCTGGGAGCACACCCAACCACCGCTAGTTCCGAAGTGAATTGGAATCTCTCTTTCTCTTTCTCTGTATGTACAATAATCACGTTCTTCCGCAATGTTCCTAACAACTTTCTAGCCTTTAGAATCATGTGTTTAGACTCAATTGTAGGAATCCTTTTCTCCTCCCAATTCTTCGACCATTCTTGAATAAAGAACGTGACCCTCTTCTCTTCTTGTCCCTCTTCCCCCACCGATCTTTTTGTTGGGTTGTCAGCGGTCAGTTAGTGCTTGAAACAAGAAGATGAGCGGCGGACGAGATGTGAACAATAACAAGCAGGCGACGGATGCGTTGGCGAAGGCGGATCCCAAGTCAGCCGCGTGGCTCGACACCTGCATCGCTCGCCTCAACTGTGAGTTTCCTGCACGACTACCGGAAGTTGGGATCTTCTAGCGCTCTACAACAATCTGGAGATCAACATCACCAACGTGATGAACGTCGACGAGATCATCCACATTCTGCAGCTCATCCAGCCCGTCTTCATGGCCGAGAACAACCTTTGCGAGCTCGAGGCGCCCGTCAAAGTGATCGGCGACATCCATGCGCAGTATCAGGACCTTCAGAAGATCTTCGACATCATCGGACGGGTTCCGGACGAGAAGCTCTTGTTTCTCGGCGACTACGTGGATCGCGGACCGCAGGGAATTGAAGTCGTGGTGCTTCTGTTCTGTTTGAAACTTCGGTACAAGGATCGCATCTTTCTGCTTCGTGGAAACCACGAAACGCCGTCTGTAAACAGAGTATGTGGTTTTTGATGGTGACGAGGGAATCTGATGAGGGACGTCTTCAGATCTACGGCTTCTACACAGAGTGCGGGTACAAGTATGGTCTCGGCGTCTGGTGGGACTTCCAGGTGGTCTTCAATCGGATGCCAATGTGCGGGCTCATCTCGAAGAAGGTGCTGTGCATGCACGGAGGCCTCTCGCCCGAACTCGCCGGCCTCGACACCATCCGCAACATTCCGCGTCCGTGCGAGCCCGTCGATCGCGGCCTCCTCATCGATCTGCTCTGGTCGGATCCGACGAACAAGGGCGACGGATGGTTCCACTCGATCCGCGGCATCAGCTACATGTTCGGACGGGCGGTCGTCGAGCAGGCGTGCAAGATGCTCGACATCGACCTCATCATTCGCGGCCATCAAGTCGTCCAGGACGGCTACGAGATGATGACCGGACGTCGTCTGATCACCGTCTTCTCCGTGCCCAACTACGTCTCCCAGTTCACCAACGCCGCCGCCGTCGTGTGTCTCAACGCGAATCTCGAGGTGTCGTTCCAGCAAATGATCCCGCCCCCACTGCCACCGCAGTTCGCCGGCATCCCTGCTCCGGCTATTGCCGCCGACTTGAGCGCCGACGTCGCCAAAGCCGACAAAGAGGTCATCAAGCCTTTCACGAAATAGACGACGTCGATTTCCTATGAAGACGTGAAGAATGATTCAGATCATTGTGTGAATTCAGACAACGAATAAAGTTTATCAATCACGTCTTCTCAAGCATGACTAGTTTTCGTCGTGAACGTCGTGCTTCCATCTGAATCGGCGCTTCTGATGCGCAAAAGATGCTTCTTCGCGAACTTTCGAAAGTCGGCGTTGAAATAGATTGAGAGAAATCTGAAGGCGTCCGCTATTCATCGTGGTTTCTTTCTCCCGAACTCACCCATCGATGGAATGCACTGAAACCCAGGCGACGGAGGTGCAGAAGAAGCGGATCCACTGGTGCTCAATGTGCGGCGATAGAATGAAGTAGGTGATGAGCTCGGTGGTGAAGACGGCTCCTTGGAAGCACGTCTGCTTCAGGAAGCTCATCTCCCGCGACCGTTTGGCCATCGATCTCGGGTCTGCGAGGGTGGACGCCTCGACCCTCCTCGCCATCTGCTGAACTCGGAACACTGTGACGACGTCGAGAATGACGATAAGGGTGACTGTGGAGACGTACTTGCAGAAGTCGGTGTAGAAGACGAGAAAGTTGCAGAACAAGGTGGAGGGGAAGATGAAGAGCCACAGATCGGGCGCCCAGAACAGCGGGCAGCCGATATAGGCGTCGCAGAAGGTGAGCGTGACGGAGGTGATGTTCACGATGTACGTCATCCAGTGAGTGCGGCTCTCACTGAAGACCGTCGAGTAGCTCATCGGAAAGTAGACTGCGCAGAAGCGATTGCACGAGATCAGAAAGTGGGATTGGGTGGAGAGGTCGTAGCAGACGAGAAGGATGTATCCCGCGTAGTGAGAGTACTCCGCCATCGTTTTCTGATTCCTGAACCACCGTTTTTCAGACCAAAAACACAAATCCCTTAAACTCACAGCACGATCATCGGAACGACGTAGAGCAGGAAGAGCGACGAGTGAATGGCGTCTCCCATCGCCTGGTTGGCGGTGAGGATGCCGAACGAGTGCTTCTTCGCCGCGCTCTTCCGATTGGCGACGACGACGGTGCCGTTGAACACGACGCCGAAGAAGGCGATGACGGCGAGAATCGAGCCGACGACGATCGTCTCCTCCATACTGGCCTCCCGTGTTTTCGATGTGAACGTCTTCTCATTTTTATAGTTGTGATAGTGGTGATGAGCACAAGTGAGTTCGTTAGGGAGGTGGCTATTCTCGGAGAGCGGTTCGTCTTGTTTTTTCTTCACCGTAGGATTGTGGTCTAGACTTTTGGACGATATCAAGAATTCAATTCCCCCCGCGGAAGAGGCCCGCTTGCAAGCGTCTCTCTTCGGAGAGAGCCTCCCCATGAGTGGTGACATCATCATTCTTAAGGGGGAGGTGTTGCGCAACACTGCAACCTGACACCCCGAGCTCATCACCTGTTAACGAGGTCACACGAAGAAGACAGTAACCGATGCGCCTCCGCGTCTCTTGCATAAACAAATGGAGGGGCAACACCCGATTGACACCATCGGAACGGAAGGAACTTTGGCGGGGCGATCGGTTCGGAGACGGAAAGTCCAAGTGTGAGGATGCGTCATCGGTGTGCACTGGGGGGTCCTCTCCCCATTATTCCATCTTCTTCTCTCTCTCTTGCAAAATGTGCGCGCGCGCTCGCGGGTGAATGCGAAAACAAAACATTTGGGACGGGAGAAGAAAGAGGAAACAGTTCATGATTGTGAGTCAGATGAGCAAGTTGAAGAGATGAACTTATCAAATGCGACGGCGATGAAGAAGAAGGTAGAAGGAGCAGGAGCAACAGGAGAAGACGTCGATATCTGAAACTAGACTGTAGGAGTGACGGCGAGTTTTGGCGGGAATCCCAGAGAAAGCGGTCCTCTTCACTCCACCAATCAACACTGCCCTCCGTCTCTGACCGCACTATTTCCCCGTTTTCTCGTCCGTTTCCCAGTCTCACGCATATCGAGGCTCGTAAAAATCGGCCGGGGGAAACGAAGAAAAAAAAACAAAGAAGGAGGAGGAACTGACGAAACGGGAAAGGCGAAAACGAAACCATTTGCATAATGTGAAATTCGATTAGGCACAGGGCGTATAAAAGGAGCCTTCTCGGCCCATTCCTCGCTCACTTCTCTCCCTGCCCCCTCTGCTTCTTCCGGCTCACCTTCCGACGCCTTCTTTCTTTGAGAAGACGTCCCGGTGTCTCACATCGCGTTGATTACGTTGGCGGCTACGGCCACAATGACGCGGGCGAGCATCTTGTCGTCGCCGTCGTCGTCGGGAAACTCGAAGCTTCCCCCGATGCGGATCACCTCGAACACATCGTTTTCCGCCAGTGCGACCGCCATGGCACATACCAGCGGGAAGCGTGACCGGTGGAACGATTCGTCCGTCATCGTGCATATCTGAAAGAAGAAGGAGATGTCGGTAACGTCTTCTGGAGTGTGCGAACTCACGACGGATGACGGCGGAAGTGCTCCGATCAGAATATGGCGTAGAAATTCGCATTTCACTTCGAAAACAGACACCATGGTGTAGTTGGTGGGTGTTGGCGATCGGAATAGCCGAGTGAATGAATGTGAATGAATGAAACTTTCCCATGTTTCAATCCCATGGCCCCCACTGATTGCGCAACCCGACCCGATAAAGCGCTTCACCTAGTGGACCCCCTTATGTTGCGTCATAGGCCCCGAGAACAATGGGTGCAGAAGCAGTGCTTCGAATCCATTAGAAAGGCGGGAGGGGCTCCCGATTCGGATTGGCATGGGAACCCGACTTTCACTTTCTCGAGCTCCCCTTCTTTCCCCCCCTTAAGCACATTTTTCGCCGCTTTCTTCTTCGACTCCCTATTATCTGGTTGTGACGTGGCTCTCTTTTCGTATCCTTCTGCTCCTCTCCGGCTACAAAACATCTTCCTTCCTTCGTTTCTTCCCCTCACACTCACTACCCTTCTCCTCCGGCATGCTAGCGAATCGCGAGAAACCCCGCCGGCGGGCGAGTGAGTAGTGATCATTTCCGACTCCGCCCACTTTTACCGTCGATACGAGCGCGCTCGCGGGCCCCGCTTCCTTGTGTAGATCAACTCGAGGCGGCGGGAAGGTGGCGGGAAGGAGGCGGGAAACGGGACGCGCCGATGGCCCCTCGTCATTCGTTCGCTCTTGTCTCGCCCGAGAGACTCATTCTCTCCCACCCATCTTTCCTAACGTCGTCGTTCGGAAGACGTTGCTCCAGAATCGTGCGATTACCTCCATACATGCGTACCTTCTTCCGATCGTTACTCGGAATGGCTGGTCATAAAACTGGTCGCAACGGGGGGAAGGGAACAATTTTCGCTCCGACTCACTTTTCTTCGTCTTCTCCTTTCTCCCCCCTTTTCAACTCTTTTTCCTCCCTCATTTTTCCATCACTCCTTTTGATTTATGCACTTCGTCTTCTTCGTTATGCGAACCGAAACCGGCACGTCTTCTTTTACGCATTCGCCTTCTTTTCAGTGCGCCCCTCTCAAATGCACAACGAGAGACACCGATCGCCGACGGCGACGGAGCCGTCCGGCGGGCTCAGAATGAGAAGCGAGAGCCAGCGGAACGTGGAACACGTGGACAGACGACGTCGTGAGGATCGAGATGATCGTCGCCGTCGTCTGGACCGTCACGATCGTCACGATCGCCACCATCCATACAAAACGTACCGTTCGCGTAGCCGAAACGACTACCACTCGCGTCGTTATCACCATCACCGTCGCGACGACGACGACGAACACCACTACCATAGACGCCACCGTTCGCCAAGCTACCGTCGCCGTCGCTCTTCGTCGCGCACCTCGAGAACCTCCAGATACGATGTGAGTTCATTCCACCTCGCTGTAACGTCTTCTATTGTGTCCCTTCAGGAGGATCGCCGTCAGGAGAAGAAGAGAAGCCGTGAGCGCAGAAGCTCGCGCCACCACCGCTCCAGATCGTCTTCGGAGCGTCCGAAGCAATCCCCCGACTACAACGAGAAGCGCCACAACGGCTTCAAATCGTCTCCAGAGCTCCCGAAGCTGTTCCCCGACTACAACGAGAAGCGCCACCACGGCTTCGGAACGTCTCCAGAGCTTCCGAAGCAGTCCCCCGACTACAACGAGAAGCGCCACCACGGCTTCGGAACGTCTCCAGAGCTTCCGAAGCAGTCCCCCGACTACAACGAGAAGCGCCACAACGGCTTCAAATCGTCTCCAGAGCTTCCGAAGCAGTCCTCCAACAACGACGACAAGAAGCTTCCGAAGGAGGAGACGAAGAAGGCTGAAGAGGAGCCTCCGAAGCCGTCGTCCAGTCCGAGCATCCCTGCTCCCGAGCCGAAGAAGCGCAAGAGCCGCCCGTTGCTCCATCCGAACTACAAGTTCCCGTGGCAGCGCACCGCGTCCGAACTCAACCCGGAACCGGTGCCGGAAGTCGATCCGTCGGTTCAGAAATTGATCGACCGGGGAGAGGCGCACCTCTACCAGCTGGAGGATCTGAAGGACCCGAAGGGGGCGGCCGCCCAACGGCAGCTGCTGGATAAGTTCCCGCGCATCCGTCGCCGCATTCAGAAGAATATGCCGCGCATCACAGACGACCGCAAAGAGGTGCTCGAAGCCGTCTTCAAGCAGAATCGCCCGGCGGGCTCGGTGGACCGCACCCACATCTCGGAACGCCACGGCGTCCCCTACTACCAAATCGAAAACTACGACCGTAAATGGAAGAAAATCTACGGGCTAACGCATAAGAAGACGGAGGGAAAACGGCAGACGCTGCCGCGCATCACGGCAAGTCTACCATCCATCCATTCGTTTCGAATATCATCGGGCGTTTTCAGAAGGAGCAAGTTGCCGCGTTCGAAGCGGTCCGTCGCACCAACGTCAACATGACCTACTCGCGTCAACGGGAGGAGGTGCGTGTCACCAGTCTTTCGTTCCTCACCAAACAGCAAATCGATCGTCAGTGTCGCAAGAAGACGTGAATCCCTTCCGCCCCCCCCCCCCCCCCCCCCTCATACCCACTCATCACACGTTTCCCTTTTGAGTAAAACTCTATACGGCCTTCTCACTATATTGCCCCTCTTTTCACTTCTCCCACCCCCAAATCTCTAGATTTATGGTTCCCATCATTGCGGCTTTGTCCGACCGTTTCAATTCTTCTTGTCTTCTCCCCTCCATCCGTATTAATCGACTATTGTTAACTGTATTCTGGCAAAATTATATCTGTCTGTATTCTGAAACGTATTTATTAGTATTTTATATAATTAACTATATTGATATTGTTAACCCACTGGGAATAATAAACTGGCCTATGTCTCGATTCTGGTGTACGTTGAGACGCGCTTGCTCATTTCCGACGCCGCCACGCCATAGGATCGCGAATGCGAGTGTTCGTAGTTGATGTAGTAGTAGAGCAAGACTGAAAGCGAGGAGGAAAGTGCGCTCTGTTGAGCAGAGACGGGACTTACGGAGGAGGACGCCGGTGCAGCCAACGATGACCCAGTAGATGGCCGCCCAGTCGAGTCGGAAGCGAATGCTGGGGAGCACAACGGAGGAAAGCGCCTCGAACGAGAATGATGAAGTAGTGACGTCTTCTGAAGTGGTGACGACTTCTGCAGTGGTGATGCTTTCGGAAGTAGTGACGCCTTCTGACGTCGTCGGCTGCGTACCGTTCTTGCTCGCGCCACGAATGTCTTCGACTATCGCGAACTCGATGTCGCCCGCGACGAGCTCATCGCCGTGATTCGTCACTATCACGTTGATCGTGTCGGTGAGCCACTCGAGATCGCAGTCCTCGTCGCAAAGATCGTAAATCTGGTTGGCGCGTTTTCGTGTGAAGGTGATTATCGGGGCGAGGCGACGTCCCGAAAAGGTCCAACTGCATCGGTTCAGTTTGAACGAGAGGTTCTTCCAGACTGACGACGTCATTTGAAGACGTCGGTCAGCGGTTTGAAGCGAGTAGCGGACGATCGATTTCATCTGAATCGGGAAGCGACGAGTCGTGTTGGAGGGCACGACGAACGAGATGCGGTGCGGCGCCATGTTCTCGACTGGAAAAGAGAAGGGAGTTTAGAAGCTCCACTGAATTCGGCGAGTGAAATATACCGGAATTCACGGATTCCTCGCGGATAAGCGACTGCGCGACGATCGGATCAGTGTAGGCGATCTTGGAGAAGTTGAGCGAGATGTTCGTGTTCGGCGGAGTGAACGGGAAGAACTCGAAACTGGAAGACGTGCGCTGCTGATGACGACGTCTGTTTCGCATCTCACCTGATGTTGCGGCTGTTGGCGTAGCACCTTTTGCTCATCAGATTCTTCAGATTCTGGAGACTTTTTCCCGTGAAAATGTGCTCGGCGGTGTTCACTCTGCGCATTGTTGCCAGCGCGAAAACGCCGCACTTGAAGAAGGCGAAGTGGATCAGCTGGTTTGATTTGAGATCGATTTTCAGCGAAGTGTTGGTGCGGATGGCTGAAATTCGGAATTACAGTGAAGTGACGTCATCTCACATGGAATTCGTACCGTCTTCGATCATGTGCCCGATGTTGATCGGAAGTTTCGTGTAGGACTTGGTAGCGAAGTGATAGGAGTATCTCGCATCGTCAGATGGCGTCGAAGAAGCTCCACGACGACACTCGACCGTCGCAATCAGAACCAGAAGAGCCACGACGAGGTGGGAGTGATGGGAGAGCAGAAAGTGCATCGTTCAATTCGATCGAATAGGAGAAGTTCGGAGGGGATGATGGAAGCCAGCGGCAGTGATTTCGATGAGCGAATAGCGGGAGCGAACAGCGAAAAGAGCGTGGATTCATTTGAATTCCTAATTAGCGCCGCTTTCCAACCACAATCTATGGTTCCTGAACATGAAAAAAGCACACTACAGTGTGGCTGATGATATACATTTATGAAAGAGGACAAAATTGGTGTTTTTCTTTTTTTTTAGGCATGATGCTGAAAGCTCTGCGTTGAACTGATTCGACGCTGCAAACGGTTATATGCATGGTTTTTTGGGCCGTCATTAGTTTTCTAACGGACCTTTCGAAGAAAAATTTCGATTTTTATCAATTTTCAGCAAAAAATGAAAAATTTCAGCATTTTTTCACTTCGCGCCAGGAACGACACTCCGATCTTCCGCAAGAGGAAAACTAGTCCCCCGGTCGTGTACTCCTTTTGGACAAGAGCAGCTGATTATAGATTTCGAAAAGCCGCACTGCTTAAACATCAAAGTAATCATAATTTCGGCGAAATCTTTTTCTGCTTTTGTCGTTTTCAGATTTTAAATAACTTATTTTATCGAATTAATACAATTTTCAGCATAATCGCCAGTATTCAGGATAGTTCTCGCGGAAGAATGACAGAAGACACAAGCCGTCTTCGAGAACGGCTTCTGGAAAAGAAGATAAAACAGAATAAGTTAGTTTTCGGTACTTTTTAGTTGTTTTTCGTCATTTCAATGGAAAAACGGGAACGTTTACTCAAGTCCGCCAGAAATGTTTTCAGTTTTTGGAGCTCTTTCGAAACATGGACCAACACCTCTTATGAGGAACGACGAAGCAAGTTTGGAGCAGTCAAATCGGCTCTTCTGACGGGCTCGGCGTTCAATACTGTCATACTGAAGCACACGATCCGTCGTGTCGGCGGAAAAATGCTGACCACTAATCCGAAAGTGAGCGAAATTGTTTTCTGTTCAGAGATTCCGTTGGTCAACAAACTCGTTGCAGGACGAAATCAGACACTTCATGATACTTGTCGGGAACTCGAAAATGATAAAAGGCGGTGAAAAAGGAAACATGACGCTGTTCTCGGTGCTCGCTCACATATTCACCTGCATTCCGGCGTACAGCGACGAAGAAGGACCACTGGTCGACATACTCGTCGACCATCTGAAGGCACTGATGATACAGCACATCGACTGGAGCAAAATGTCGTTCTCGGTCGAGGTGTTCCACTCTGTATACTGGAGCTTCATCAAAATTCTGCAATTGGACGAGGAGCCGACTACGCCAGACGATCCGTGGGAGCCGTTCAAAGAAATGATGGCGTTCGCCTCGTTCGTCACAGCCATCATCGTCGCGATGTGGAACGGGAACGAAGAGCAGCTCCATCACTTAGAGCCGGACTACGAGAAGAAGACGACCATCGAGGAGTACCTGGAGTCAATGACTTCCAACTATCTCTTCCGCAACTTTTCGTACGTAATCATCGCCGGTTTTTGGTTCATGGCCAAGAATCGAAACGCCGGAGGAATCGTCACTTGTTGCCAAAAGTGTGAGCAGGACGTGCCGAAGAAGCCGGAAGAGACGCTCGAGCAGGTGAGGAGTTGTTGAAAAACCGCCCAAAAACCAAGACTTTGTATGAAAATCAACGTATTCCAATCCCGAAACAGGTGATACATACAAAGAAAGAAGAATATCACTCTGCTTTATCTTTCTTGAGCACCACTACGTAAAAGTTGGCGAAAGCTTTCTATAAACACTCTCACGCACACACACACACTTTACACAAAGGTTCCGCGGCCTTTGACGCCTGCTCTACGACACTCCGATATTCCGATAGTTGCGTCGATCGCCATTGACCGCACTGTCTTCTGTACCCCCTTTGCTCGTCATTGACGTCGTCTTGTTCGATAATCATCGACGTGTCTCTTCTGCCGTCTGATTTTCAAATTTTGAGCTCACATTTCCCCCATTTCCGAAGCTTCCTAGGCTTCTTTTATAGAATTTAATAAGAAATCCTAAATTTTAGAATAAAATCTAGTAAATATCATATTTTCACTTAGATTCAACGGAAATTTGAATTTTATATTGATTTTCGTCCAAAGCCTCAATGAAAATATCGATTTTTGATCGGCAATTGGTTCCTTCTTTCAGTACCGAGATCGCGTTCTCCCGTACTGCAAACAGTTCGACGGAGTGCTTGAGGACGGAATTCATGAATTAGTACAAACCGACCTGCTCGAATACCTACAACAACTGAGAAATCAGAATTTGCTTCCGACGCCGCCAACAGTGAAGACAGCCTCGACGAAGAAACGCTCGGACGCCATGAAGCTCGGCGAGAAAAACGCGGAAAACGAGGCGTCGTCCAGTGGAACGAAGCCGTCTGCCGTCCAAAAAGCGGGATCCTCGTCCCATCAAAAGAAGCTGAAGACACCGTCCACTCAGAAGACGCCGATCGTTCCAGATAAAGAGAAGACATCAGATGAGAGCAAGGCCGGCTCGTCCAGTCAAATGAAGCCAGATGCGCAGGAGAAAATGCAGTCGTTGTCGTCCAAAAAGCCGAACACTCCTGCCGAGAAGGCCTCAACGTCCACCAAAACGTCGTTTTCTCCGCCAAACAAACTGAAAAGAAAGTCGACCAAAAAGGACAGCAATGCTGCCGGACCCTCGACGTCTGTCGTCGCTCCTCCGAAACCACCCACTCCAGTTCCGACGCCTCCGCCGCCTCCACTGACAGCCGATGACGTCGGACTCCATCCGCCGATCTGCATCGAGCAGAACAACTTGATGAAGAGCTTCCACGAACTGCTCGAGCTCCGAAGACGGGAGGGCGTGAAGAAGTACGACTCTCTTTACATAGAGAACCTCGTTGTGAACCACTATGAGAAATTGCATATGCTGGGAGCGATCGTCGACCAGTTCGAGAGACCGAAACTCAACGCGGACCAGAAGAAGGTGATGAACGACTTTAAGAAGATTTTACCCACCCCGGTCGTCGATGATGAGTCGACGGAGCAGCAAGCGCCGGCGCAAGCTTCTGTGCAAGCTCAACAACCACCGATTCAGGTCAGTATATCTTTCTTTGTTTCTTCATCTAAACTGTCGCTTTTGAAGCCTCCGGAGTCGAGCCCGAAGAAAGCCGCGAAGAGCACGCCGAAGGCACCCGCGAAGACGACGCCAAGAGGATCCGCCGCGAAGACCAAGCGGCGCAACTGAAGTGAAAAGGTCAGAAGCAGTAGAAGAAACTAGTCGTCGATGTGTCTCACTCTGTTTTTCTGTACATTCTATCCATATTTATCCCTCATTGATCTTCTGTTTTACCTCTTCCCAAATTCATCCTCATTAATTCAATTATAACTTTTCGTTCTTGGTGGATTCCGTCCCATTCCAAATCAGGCTAGTTGTCACTCTGCGCGTTTTGCCACCCCGAATCCTGTATTTAGCGGTACCAAGATACTCATTGTATCAGTTCCTTTCGCTGTTTTCCCCCCGCCTGTACCGAACATTTATCCATTCCCTTCTCCCCTTCTCTCCATTTAAGCATTCATCGAAAACTGACTATGAGAATAAAAAAAAATCTGATATCACACCACATTCTCTGCCGAACAATCAAACCTATCTAACTTCCTCATTACAGCCTGTGCGCGCGCGCTTTTACGACAAGCTGTTCTCACAATGAAAGAAAACTGCGTAAGAAAGCGGTGGCCAGTAGGCTCCGCCCACTTCACACCGTTCTAGAAGCGGGTATTTAAGCGAGACGGGGGGGTGTGGAGAAGACAAGGCAATCTGTTGAGAATGTCGGCAAAGACTCTTGTTTACGGCGCGAGCTTCCTGAGCGGTCTGGCGATCCTCGGATGCGTGTTCACCGTCGGATACATCTTCAACGACATCAACGACTTCTACGACCAGACGATGGTGACGATGGATGAGTTCAAGGTATTCTGAATCGGCGACGACGTCTTCTCATCATCTCTCAATGTTCCAGATGAACGAGCGTGGCGCGTGGCACGGAATGGTGGAGCGCACTCGTGCTCCATCGGAGATCCTCTTCGGACGCGCCAAGAGACAGGCCGGACAGTGCAACTGCGGAGCCCAGTCGTCGGGCTGCCCCGCCGGACCACCAGGACCACCGGGAGCCCCGGGAGCCCCTGGAGAGGACGGACACGCCGGAGAGGCCGGAGCGCCGGGAGTGAACGGAGTGGCTGTCGGAGTGTCCGGAGAGGCCGGAGGCTGCATCAAGTGCCCCGCCGGAGAGCCAGGACCAGCTGGAGCACCGGGAGCGCCAGGACCAGCCGGACCGGACGGACAGCCAGGACAGGACGGAGGAGCCGGACAGCCGGGACCACAGGGACCAGCTGGACCAGCCGGAGACGCCGGAGCTCCAGGAGCCCCGGGAGCCGACGGACAGCCAGGACAGCCAGGAAAGGACGGACAACGCTCGACGGGCACTCCAGGAGCCGTCGGAGCCCCAGGACCACAGGGACCAGCCGGACAGGACGGACAGCCGGGAGCCGCCGGAGGACCAGGAGAGGCCGGAGCTCCAGGAGCCCCGGGAGCCGACGGACAGCCAGGACAGCCGGGACAGGACGGACAGCCAGGACAACCCGGACAGGACGGACAGCCCGGATCCGACGCCGCCTACTGCCCGTGCCCGGCCCGTTCCGTCGCCGTTCACAGAAGATTCTCGCAGAGAAGAGCCTCGAAGGTCGTCGCCTAACTGTCTTCGTCTCCCCAATAAACCGCTTTCAATTCACAGATACTATCGTTTCAATTTGGGTGTCACCTAAATTCAAATTTTTCATTTGAAAAAAAGGGAACGCCCCTTTGCAATTGCCGCACGCTTTTTTTGCAATTTTGCCGCACGCTAGGTGTATTTTCAATATTTTTTGATTATTTTTTCACAAATTATCAGTTTTTCTTCAATTTTTCAGGAATTTTTCTCAAAAAAGCGACTTGGAATAAGTTTCTCTGTAACTTTTTTATGTTTTCATTATGTTTTCTCCCCGAAACGATGAAATTTGACAATTTTTCTTGCTGAAAACGTCGGAGACGAGAAAACTACCGTTTTCAGGTGATTTTTCCATCTTTTCCGTGTTTTTTATCGATCGGAAGCTTTTTCTACTTTCAGACAGCTTTCTGACAGCTGTTTCGAACCAATCGAACCCAAATTTGGAAGAAAAAATCATGAAAAAATCGAAAAATCGTCAATTTGCAGATTTTCAAGCAGGAAACTCGTTGGAATTGCTTATCTTTTTTATGTTCCTTAATTATTGTATATTCATGTAGAAGTAGCAAAACTACTGTAAACTTCTGTTATTTTCAATCATTTCTCTTCTTCGTCATTTTTTTCCGTCATTTGTGTTGCGAAATGAATGCTATTGCTTGTTGCTAGTTCTAAAATTGACGATTAGTCGATGCAATACCAAAAACCACGATTTTCCGATGGTTTTGGTTTAAAATTCATCGAAAAATAATCAAAAATATTGAAAATACACCTAGCGTGCGGCAAAATTGCAAAAAAAGCGTGCGGCAATTGCAAAGGGGCGTTCCCTTTTTTTCAAACGAAAAATTTGAATTTAGGTGACACCCAAATTGAAACGATAGTAGTCGAAATTAGTTCATTTGAGTCTGAACAGTCGCGTGAACATGGAGAGGAGTCGAGTTGTGATAGACAACGTTCCGTTGGAAGTCTGGAAATAAGAGATGAAGCAAACGCGCTCCATATCAATCACTGACTGAAAATGAGTTTTCTGAACTCTTTGATGCAAATCAAAGCGATGAGGGGCTCCAAAGACGGATAAACAGCGAGACTTGCGCCGACGAAATTGGCTCCTTTTCCTACGGAAATCTCGAAAAACGGAATGGTAATCAGCAAGCCCACGGGGCTGTACATCATCACAAACGGCAAGAGAGTCTGAAATTCCGTGCTGAAAATCAGGAAGTTGCAGAAAGTTCACCTGGAAAGTGAGAGTGATGAACAATTGATGGTTCAAATCGAACGTCTTCACGCTGAGATTGCTGCTGGTGGTTTTCAATTTGAAATATATTTTGAGCGCGCAGAACACGATTGTCGAGAAGCAAATCAACTGAAAACCGGGAACTTCGGACAGAAAACCGGAGAGTGGCATCTGACAATGATGACGACGCATCCGACGGCGGCGAGAATCTCTCCGATCTTCCAGACCCTCTCGCCGTTTTCGCCGATCGACCAGTACATCGGAGCGATGAATGAGACCTTCTCGGAGTCTTCGTCGTAGTACGCCTTCAGCTCTTCCTTCAGAAACGTCTGCTTCTCGACTGTGTTCGCCATTCCGAGGTAGACGAAGAGGAACCAGGCGATGAAGAAGGTCGCGGAGGGAACGAAGACTCTGACGATCTTGAATCCTCCGAAATGCCGCATGAGTTGGGGTCTGAAGGAATCTGAAGGATGAGCTTTCATCTGCTTCACGTCGACTTACTGGCAGAAGATGATGAATCTGTAGAAGAATTGCGAGGCGAGAAGCGAGATGACGAGGGCGAAAGAGCCGCAGTAGAGGCACGTCAGGTCGTTTCCGATCCACTTTTTGTACTTGAGAGGACTGTCCATGTAGACGACGAAGACGGGGCCGAAGATGTGCATGACTGGCTGCATGAGCACCTCGATCCACGCATAGAGCAGCGAGAACACCGTGAAAGTGCCCATCACGTAGCGGTAGGAGCCGAAGAGCAACCGCGCTTTGGTGACAATCATGTAGACGAGCGTCGCGTTCGTGACCTGGGCGGCGAAGAAGCCGGTGTACTGGATGATGTGCAGAAAGAGCATGACTGGAAGAGCACGCTGCTTCGGGGGTTACAGGCCTCTTCAACTTACACGACATCGTCTGCTCGGGTAGTCTTTAGGTGGACAGTAGTCGTTGTATTCCATGCGATGTTTGTTCATGGTCGGCGGAAACCAACGATAACAGGAAATGAGGCACCTCTACGGGAATTGAACACGAATAATGACAGGCTTGTCAATCTAAGAAATGTTTGATTGTGAATTGAAAGCGGTTTATTGGGGAGACGAAGACAGTTAGGCGACGACCTTCGAGGCTCTTCTCTGCGAGAATCTTCTGTGAACGGCGACGGAACGGGCCGGGCACGGGCAGTAGGCGGCGTCGGATCCGGGCTGTCCGTCCTGTCCGGGTTGTCCTGGCTGTCCGTCCTGTCCCGGCTGTCCTGGCTGTCCGTCGGCTCCCGGGGCTCCTGGAGCTCCAGCCTCTCCTGGTCCTCCGGCGGCTCCCGGCTGTCCGTCCTGTCCGGCTGGTCCCTGTGGTCCTGGGGCTCCGGCGGCTCCTGGAGTGCCCGTCGAGCGTTGTCCGTCCTTTCCTGGCTGTCCTGGCTGTCCGTCGGCTCCCGGGGCTCCTGGAGCTCCGGCGTCTCCGGCTTGTCCAGCTGGTCCCTGTGGTCCCGGCTGTCCGGCTCCTCCGTCCTGTCCTGGCTGTCCGTCCGGTCCGGCTGGTCCTGGCGCTCCCGGTGCTCCAGCTGGTCCTGGCTCTCCGGCGGGGCACTTGATGCAGCCTCCGGCCTCTCCGGACACTCCGACAGCCACTCCGTTCACTCCCGGCGCTCCGGCCTCTCCGGCGTGTCCGTCCTCTCCAGGGGCTCCCGGGGCTCCCGGTGGTCCTGGTGGTCCGGCGGGGCAGCCCGACGACTGGGCTCCGCAGTTGCACTGTCCGGCCTGTCTCTTGGCGCGTCCGAAGAGGATCTCCGATGGAGCACGAGTGCGCTCCACCATTCCGTGCCACGCGCCACGCTCGTTCATCTGGAACATTGAGAGATGATGAGAAGACGTCGTCGCCGATTCAGAATACCTTGAACTCATCCATCGTCACCATCGTCTGGTCGTAGAAGTCGTTGATGTCGTTGAAGATGTATCCGACGGTGAACACGCATCCGAGGATCGCCAGACCGCTCAGGAAGCTCGCGCCGTAAACAAGAGTCTTTGCCGACATTCTCAACAGATTGCCTTGTTTTCTCCACACCCCCGTCTCGCTTAAATACCCGCCGTTTACACAGTTCCTCTCTTCATTTCCACTTCCTCGTTGAAGCCGTTGTAAAAGGACGGAAGGTAAAGCGGGCGGTAACAAGACAGATATTGCAGCTTACACTTTTTCATTCATTCGCTCCAAAAACCGAACATTACGCTTCAAGGCTGACGAACTAAAGTCAGAATGTCTTTGTAAACAGCCTCACTTCTCAGAGACCATGTACTTTTTGTCGCTGCTCGACGTAGTATTTGTGGCATCAGCGACTTCTCCGCGTTTAAATCGAAAGAGATGAAAACAGAAGACGCGATAAGAGCGGATGTAGACGAGATAGGTGAACGGAGAGAGCATCGGCATCGGGAGAATCGAGGCGTAAATCGTATACTCGAGGATCGGATGTGTCAGGATTCCGAGCTGAGCGACAATGTAGGCGAGCACAGAAATAATGAAGAGAGAGGGGATCAGAGCCTGGATGGTGAGACACTGAAATGCAAATTCGAAATACAAGGAGTTCTCAACGGAGCGCACTTGCGACACTCGCCTTCAGAATCTGTTGGTGACTGGCGCGCGCTTCTTTCGACATCAGCGATGCTTTCTCCATCAAATTGCTCACAATCTTCTGTCTCATTATGAATATAACCAAGTAGATGGGAAAAATCGGAATGCAGAGGTGGATCATCACATAGATCACGGGAAACTGGTGCAACGTCACAAATCCCGATACGACGCACGAATCCTGAGACAGATTGTAGTTCGGGAAGTATTTCTCGGCGAGTGGGAGGATTTCTGAGCGATCTGCAAGAGATGTCCACACGATTGTCTGAAAATCAGAATCATCCCTCGCTTCTGAAACTCAATTCAAACCGCTTGAAACAAGGAGGGCGTATAGGCGAGTAGGATAATGAGAATAAGTAGTTTGCGAGACAGTTGATGATGGTGCAGAATGTAGAATCGGTAAGTGAAGGCGACAAGAAGCGACCATGCAGAGTGCGGAAAGCAATGAAGGATCAGGCTGAGACTGAAAAACAGACATCAAAATAACAATTTTCGGGTTTCGAGTTGTTTTGAGATTCTGCCAGGCTCAGTATTAGTATGTATGACTATTCCTTCGCGGCACGTTTGTTAGGTGATACGCAGGCACTGCTATACTATTTGTTAGTTGATGAAAAGTGCTTCTTTTTCATGAAAGCAACGCCGCATTTCTATTGATTTTCAGACGCATTTTCAAAAGTGTTTAAAGGTGCATGACGCATTTGTTTTGATGGTTTCGTCGCGAAAACAGTAACCCCGCGTTTGGACCGTTTTTTTGAGCGCTTTTTTTGTGCGCGTTCTCAATTTTCCAGCGAAGGTTTCTGATTTTTCGGTCGATATTTGTTTTTTTTTCATGTTTCGAATAACGTTTTAACCATGAATCTCGTGAAATTGAGGTGAATAACGACCGCTCTATGCCTGTTTCTATACCAAAACAGCATTTCACCAACATTCAGCTGTTTCTCGTTGTTCATTGTGCCAAAAGGAATCTATCTAGCCCCGCGAAAACAATTATCGACCGAATTTTCTTCCATTACCATCCTCCTGAGGTACACCTGTCGCGGTAAATTGGGTTCTTCTTCAAAGGCCCCTAGGTTATATAGCCGTTGTCCTTCGAGCCAACAGATGGGACCCTCCTACTCGTGTTTGTTGTTAATCCCGCGCGAATTTTGGACCAGACGGCCTTCAGTGCGTCCAGGGCGAGACAGCCACACAACAGACGGCCTCGCCATCCCTCTCGCACCTCTTGTCCTCGCTCGATTGTTTCAATTCAAAACATAGCCCAATTTATTTCAAATTCGCCTAGTTTTCGATTCAAATACTTGTTTCTGTTCTTTTAAAGCTCACCCAATCTTGCACGACATTGGTCCAGTGTACCGGCACATTCCATGAAAAACGTAAATCATTGTGACATTCATCGGTGTCAGAATGAGTCTGTGGTTATTGATCGCGTCTCTTCGGCTGTCGCGCTCGTCTTACTCACCTCACTTGTAGAAAAAGATCCAGAAAGCATTCGGCCAAATCGGTCACAGCAAAGTTGAGTATCAAAGTAGCGTAGGATTTTGTCGCTTTGGGAGTTTTAGTGAGCGCCACATAGGCCAAGAGCAAGTTTGCAAGGCAGCCGATCGAGCCGATCGATACGTGCCATAGTTTGAAAAGCTCTTCAATCATTCTCACGATCCGCTTTCGGTTTTCATTGCGTTTTCGTTCATTTATAGGCGTTCTCGGCTGTTATCCACACCCGTATTTACGCAGTTCGAGTACAACCACACTTCTCTAGTAAGACGACAAAATCGAGTCGATTGTGTTCTCTGAATCATCTTGGTCGATGAAAATATTGTGGTTATCATCAAGTCGGCCACATTTCACCTGCTTTTCCGATTTTCTGCCGAGCGGTGAGAAACCACACTCTGGTTTCTGCATGACCGCTAAAAATCGAGCGCGTCTAGCGGAGTGTCGGACAGACGCGCGCCAAATTCGAATTGGGAGCCTCATTTAACCTAATTCGCTCGTTTTCACTCGTTTCTCTCATTGAACCCTGTTTTTCATCACCATTCCATTCAACCAAAGTCATCTTTCAGCGAAACTCTTGTATCATTCGAACCTCATCGTCTCAATGCCGGGAACTTCAGGTAATAAGACTGTGCTTAGTTTTTGTTTCAAAAAGCGTGAAAAATTTGTTGCAGATCCATCAAGTGTGGTTTCTAGCCAAGAGAACATCGACGATGACGAGACGAACATCGGTGCAAGGTAAGCAAGTTGAGATTTTCAAGAAGATTCAACACAAAGCACTCGGAATCGGCCGGCCAATCGTTAATGGGCGTTTTTTCAGCGGTGATCAAGCGAGACAACCTCTCGACGAGTTGCCTACCGCAGCGACGAGAAGTGCTGGCAATAAGTCTACGAACTCGCGCACTGCTCGCCGTCGTTCGCATCCGCCTGCGGAGAGCCCTGAGAGAGACCTGCTCCTCACGAGTGCTCCCCGTACGTCATCAACGAATCGATCGTCCGCCTCAACATCGGCAAATCGATCTGCCCAAAAAGCCGCGGATCGATCGACGTCTTCCGTCGTTCTCCGCTCGACACCATCGCGGGGATCGCCCGTCGCTGCTTCCAGCACGAAAGCCGCGTCGACTACTCCTGTCAATGAGAAGTCGAAAAACAAACCGAGAACTCCGTCTCAACCAGTCACTGCTGGATCGTCGGGACAGGCCGTCTTCAAAACTCCAACACAAGCGTCTACCTCGCGAACTCCAGCGAAGTCTGCATCGAAACAGCCGAGCTCAGCTCAGTCGTCCACTTCTGGGCCTCGAGTGACAACGGCAAGATCGAGACTCTCGAATCAGAGCTCCTCTTCCACTCGTACGCCAGTCGCTTCAGCCTCAAAGCCGGCCACCACATCCTCTCGTACTCCGGCCACTCCTGCCTCGAAATCGGGCACAACCTCCTCTCGCACACCAGTCACTTCTGCCTCAAAATCGAGCTCCGGATCGAGACGCGCAGCTTCCCGTCTCTCGTCGTCTCCGTCAACTTCGTCGAGTCAGACGCCGAAAAAGCTTCCTTCATGCTTGCTCGACAAACCCACGCAAGTAATGGCGCCTGGCGACGTGAACGCCGCCTTCTACCCTACGCTGACTCGCGAGCAGAAGGCCGAAGCGAAGGAAGCACAGGATAAAGATTTGGAGAGCACCAATTACCCGATCCGTGAGTTTAAAAGTCCTTTGTGAAGTCATACCGTTTCTTTCTTTCAGATGGGATGACTCCTGTGTGTCGGAGTTTCTTCCAACTCGATCCGTACGACATGAAGGCGGAGAAGGGAACTGGTCGCTACCTCGCAGATGCCGACTCCAAGTGCGTCTTCTGCACGAAGGCAACGGCGGAAAACCTGATACAATGCCACGGAGAGATGAACTACAACAAGGGCACCAATCCGCCGTGCAAGAGTCGGTTCCATTGGAGTTGCTTCAAGGTAAGTTATCCTCAAAAAGAATCGTGTTCACTTCAAATTTCAGCGTTACAACGCCGGAAATTTCCTGGGACACTACGCGGCTCTGCCGGAATGCCACGGACGGCTTGTGTGTCCACTCCATTGCTGCTCAAAGTGCAGTGCGGAACACAAGCAACAGAGCGCATTCTTGCGCGGATTCACCGAGTGCGCGCTCTGCCTTCGTGCGTTCCACACAGACACTTGCCTCCCTATCGGAGCCAAGTTTCTCGAAGTGACGTGCGAGATGGGGGATGGCAGCACGTGCAAAATGGAGATGCTTGTGTGCCCCGCCCACACGGACTGCTCCGCGACGCCCGCTGCTCATCTCGGAATATGCGAGTTCTGCTCCGAGAGCGGCGGCAAACTCAAGAACTGTCGCAGCTGCGTGCGGAGCTTCCATGAGGCGTGTCGCGAAGTTCAGACGGTGGATGGGAAAGCAGTGCTTCCGGATCTCTGCGAATTCTGCGCAATCAAAGAGGTGATCCGGTACGATGTACCGGTCATCGCCCTCTTTTCGAGAGACAAAAAGTTAGTTTTTTTTGATAGTTGAATTCTATCACATTATCACATAATTTTTTGCAGATTTTATTTGGGATTCGCTCGTGAAATGCACCTCTTCCCCAGCGCCCACCGCCGTGACTCCCGATACGACGCGCTCGGCTACGTGCCGGTCAAGTGGCTGGACGGCAGCTGGACTTTGGTTCGTCAGAATGAGCTCGTCCAGCTCAACAACGTGCACTTGGACCATCCAGGAGCTGATCAAGACTTGTGGCAGCTCATCCTGGAAGAGAGCCGGAAGATTGGTCGCTTCAAGCCAGTGAAAAAGGAAGTCTGCAAGACAGCTCCAACCGCTCGTGTCTTCCGCCCCGGCAGCATCAAGCCGTACCAGTTTCTGAATGAAAATGAAGAGTGCCAAGGTCCGAACCGGTGCTCAGCGGACTCGGACACGTGCGGCTACGTGCTCGATGCGATCGAGTGCCCGCCGAAGTGCGGCCAGGCATGCAACAACCGTCTCGTGTCGAACCGGACGGTCAGTTCGAAGATCCGCCTCGAGATGACGGCCACCAAGGGCTATGGCGTGTTCGCCACGGAGCCGATCGCCAAGGGAGAGTTTCTCGCCGAGTACGTCGGCGAGATCATCGACCGAGCTGAAAAATTGAAGCGCCTCGGAAATATTGAAATTACGATGGATAGTGAGGTGAGTATGCGCTTAAATTGCGAAGCAAGACATTTTTTAAAAAATATTTTAGGCCAATCAGTATTTCATGGACACTCTGGACGGCTTGTGTATTGATGCCGCGCGAATCGGAAATATCGCGCGGTATATCAATCACAGCTGCGATCCCAACGCGGGATCGCACAACACCCGCATCTTCCAGAGAGCGGACGAGAAGAATGGCGTGGAACTGTACGAGCCGCGAGCGTACGTCCGGGCGCACCGAGCCATCGCGGCAGGCGAAGAAATCACATTTAATTATAAATGGGAGGACTCGCCAATGCTGCCGCGATGTTGCTGCGGAACGCCGAACTGCACCGGCTACATGGGCGGTGTGCCCGTCGCCAAGAAGGACGTCGAGTCCGACGACGACTCAGACGACAGCAACGCGCCGTCGACAAGCAGAGCTCCACCTCCGAAGAAGGCGAAAAAGAGCGTCGTGAAGTCCGCGCCGCACAAGTCGCCCGCCTCTGGTCCCTCCTCGTCGGTCCGACGACGAAGTGCTCCAATGAAGTGTGAGGAGGAAAGCGATGAAGAGGAGAAGGAAGCTCCCAAGAAAAAATCCGTCAAAAAGGAGGATTCGGAGAGCCCGCGCCGTGGGGGCCGCGATCGGAAGCCAAAGGTAATGTGTCAAAACCTAGAGAAACAAATATACTAATCCAAATTAGCGATGGTTCCAGATCGAGCAGTGAACAAGGAGGCAGCTCCATCGTCTCGGCTCGCGTCTTCTCAATTGTCCTCCACCCTCGTCTTCGATGCTCATGAACAGGCTTCGACGGAACCGTAAAGTTTTCATTCCGAAATTCCCGACTTGCCGGAACTACTCCGAATTTGAAAAAACATGCTTCCGAGCATGATGCGGAATGCTTCCGATTTCCAAAAAAGTTCTTCGTAACGAGAATCAGAATCGTTCCGAGTCGGAAAAATTACGATCGGAAGTTTCCGAACAAAGCGGTTCCGATCAAGCCTGTCCATAATTACGGTCTGTTTTCGTCATAACCTCTTCACGGTTTCAACTTGCATCTCACCCCCGATCAGCCAACCGTCATGCTCTTTTTTCATCTCGCAATCTCTATACAATATCCCCCCTTCTTCCTTCCTTGTCTAGTAATACTTCTGTTATCAATACGAAGCATATTTTATCCACTACTCGATATTTCAATCATAATTCATTCTTGCTCTCGAATTTCTAGAAACGCCTTCCAAATAATCTCATTTTTATACTATACTCGCCCCAAACCATTTACCATCTGATACTACCTCCCACCGTCCGTCCAAGAATCTCTTTTCTCTATCGCTTTTTCTGAAAGCTTTGTATGAACTGATATCCTAGAAATAAACATGTAAGAACTTTAGACCACTTGCACCTTTTCATGTACTTTTTATCTCTTTTTCACTCTCTCTCTCTCCCTCTCTTTGTTTTGATTTTTCGAATGAATTCAGGTAGATAAAGGAACTCTGAAAACAGAGGTAACTTCTCATTCTTCACGAATCCCCAACTAATCCTTGCCTAACAAAGGGAAGGGAAAGCATATAAAAACGTTAGATTAGGCCCAGATTTCTGTAGGCTACACTTCCGTTTTCCTCTTGTTTTCTCCCTCCACCTACCATTGAACACAACGAGATTCTCGAGAACGAACTCATGAAAAGCCCTCTGATTCGGGAAACCAATGCATTTCAGCAGTTTTCGTTCAGCCACGAACCGCGACGCGACCGCCTCGCCTCGCCTTGCCTCCCAGAATGTACCGTGAGTTGTTCGCGTCGTGGCACTGGGCGTGGGGCGTTGTGGGATGCTCGCTGAACCTTCTGCTCGTCTACGTCGCCGTGTTTCGGTCTCCGAAGGCGATTCGCACGTACGCGACGTTGATCATCAACTTTGCCGCCACCGATTTCGTCGAGTGCTTCCTGGACTTGTTCATTCAGATTCGGTACAGTCTTACACACCCTTTCGCTTATTTTCAGCCAAACCGACAATTTTCAGACTGCTTCCGGCGCCCGGAGACGTGACGATGACCTACATTCTGAACGGCTTCTGTCGGCGTTTCGGAGCGCTCGCGTGCAAACTCGGCACAAGTTTCTTCCTTCACTGCATTCCGCACTCGGTCTGGTCGCTTCTCTTGTCGTTCGCCTACCGCTACTACATTCTGCATCACGCCGCTCTGGCGAGACGGACGATCGTCAAACTGCTCATGCTCATCTATCTTCCGTCGCTGTTTCAAGGGGTTCGTTCCGGGTTTCAAGGGTTTTCAGTGGTGAATCCGGGTAGAGGAGGTTGTGGCGATTCGATTGATACCCCAACTTGACAGAATCGGGTGATGCTCCGTGGAGAAAACCGCGTTTTTGTTGCAGCTGACCTATTGGACGACGTTTGTCGAACGGGACGAGATCTTGCCGCTGGCCCGTCGCTCGTTTCCCGACTACAACTTCTCCGCCGAAACGGGCGTCATCACCGGCATCGTCGACGTCACCAACTGGGCGGCCGCCTACGGAATCTGTCACCTGTGTCTGCCCATCTTCCCCGTCTACACCGCCATCTTTGTGCTCCGTCGCAAGATCATCGCGCATCTTAACGCCAGCGCCAATATGATGGCCAAGGAGACGCGTGCCGCGCACGCACAGCTTCTGAAGGCGTTGACGTTCCAGGCGTGCATTCCGGCGTTTGTAGGCGTCGCCGTGTGCTGCTACTTTGTTTGTGAGTTGCTCGCGAGGAGAGCTGAATGGATACATTAGCTCATTTGCAGCTCAGTCCGGCGCGATCGTCTCGCCGATTCTGGAGTACGCCGTCTTCTCGTCCGTCATTCTGATGCCCTCGCTCTCTCCACTGACCTACCTTCTGTTCGTGAGACCCTATCGTCACTTCTTCAAAAGTCTTCTGGAGAAGACGATGGGCGGTGCGAAGGAGGAAATTTCTGGAAAGAATTGGAAGTTCGACTCGACCGGAGGCGCCGCGTCGCAGTTCGCAACGCCCGGAACCACTTGTCACTGATGCGAACATGAATCCTTTCTTTATTTTGATTCCTACATCACAATACATACATGTAGAGGAGGTTTCGAAAGACTAGGGCGCCTGTCTGACGGGCTCCGTCGTCGGCAGTTCGGTCCTTCCGTCCTTCTCTCGTTCGGGAAGTGTCTCGGGAAGCGGCCGGCCCTTCGTTTCGGGCAGCTGCAGTTGGAAAGCGATCGCGTCGAAGAGGCACATTCCGGTGAGGATGGCGTAGGGAACACTTTTGTAGGGGCACTGAAAGTCGAATTGATACAAGAGTCAAACGTCGGAGGCCGACCAAAATGAACAGCTGCGGTCCGAGGATCGTTCCGATTCGACTGGCGCTCGACTTGAACGAGACGGCCGAGTTGCGGACGACGGTCGGATAGAACTCCATGAGCACCATGGATTTGGTGATGAAGACTTGCGAGGCGGTCGCCGAGGCGAGCAACGTTGCCACACGAATCACCAGCGAGTACTCTTCGTCGTATTCTGAAGACGTTGACGACTACTGTAGACCACTGAAGATGATGTGACTTACCGAAGTAGTAGGTGACGAAGATCGAGAAGACGCACGCCGAGATGGTCAGTTTGGAGATGAGGTGGATGTGTTTGCGACCGAGACTCTTGCACTTCAGATCAGCGATTCCGAACACAATGTTGAGCACCCAGCGGAGTGAGCCCATGAGCAGGGCGTTGATGTAGAGCGAGCCGGAGAGCTTCTCGATGTTGAACACGAATCCGTAGTTGGTGAACGAGGTGGAGAACATGCCGAGCCACATGATCATCGTCACCGTCGCCATGTAGCGGTTCCAGAAGAGGTGCCGGAAGTCGTAGTTCTTGCGCTTCTCGCACCGCTCCGCCTGCTTCTTTTGCTCGTTCTGGAGCATCTCCTCGACCTCCACCCACGAGTGCTCCGAATCGTTGCCGTCGACCGACATGATCTTCTTGAGCACTCGACGAGCGTCGTCGATTCGGCCCGCCTGAATGAGCCAGCGAGGCGACTCTTGCACGTAGCTGAAAATGTTTTTTAGATTGCTCACGCCGTCTCAGAATCCGGCAGAGCTCACCAGAAAACGAGAGCGCCGGGCATGGAGAGCGCGAAGATTGCGTACTGATAGGTGACCCAGTCGTGACACAAGTAGGCCACCAAACTGAGCAGCATGTAGTTTGGAGCCCAGCTGATCATCGTCGCAATCCAGAATCGGTGCTGACGTGGCACGTGCTCCATCTTGTAGACGCCGTAGGTGCTCAGAAGGCCGCCTTTGAAGACGGAGAGAGCGGTCCGAACGATGGTGAAGTGGATGAGATTCGTGACGAACGTGTTGACGATGCTGAGCAGCGATACCATGAAGAAGCACACGGAGAGCACCTGGGAGACACGTCAGAGTGATCTACTTATGGTGAGGTTGTGATCTACCGACCTTCAACCTTCCGTACCGATCGGCCACAGTTCCCGAGAGCACGGAGCCGACGAGCACGCCGACCATTTGAACGGAGATGCTCGTTTTGACCCAGGCGCCTTCGCCGCAAAGATGGTTGAACTGAAATCGGCAGAACTATCGAAACGAGAGCAACGGAAGATCTTACAGCGACATTGATGGAAAGGAAGTCATATTTGTAGGTGAGAGTGCAGTTGGGAGGGTTGTGAAAGTCGTACGAAGACTCGCAGATGTCCCTGATGTTCACGCCGTCACTCTCACAACTGACGAGCTTCGGAGCCGCTCCTAAAAGATCGTCTGTGGGTAGATCACAAACATCCCGATTCGACCTACCCGCATACATCATGTAAAGCGTGTTGCCGGCGCCCGAGAGGAGCATGAACTCGGAGAAGAGCAAGATGAGCCAACAGTAGCGGCCGAGCTTCATGAAGTTGTCCAACGTCTTCTCCTCTTTCGCCGGAAGAAGATCCTCGCGTGTCTCGACGTTCTCGCCCAGCGACAGCGTCGCCGTCGATGCCATTCTGGAACAACTGCTTCGATACACACTAACTATTTCCCACTTTTCGATGTGGCCTGACCATCAGTTCTCGATCATCTCCATCACAAAATAGAACATATTTTTGACCATTTGAGTGTTTGGTCTGGCGGCGTGACAAGGGGAAAGCGAAAGAAGGAGAAGGGAAAAGAACATCATCTTGATCGGGCGAGAAAGAGAAAAAAGAGAGAGAAAGGCGACAATAATAACTCCTCTTCTAGATGACACGCAAATTGCACCTGATCTCACACCAACTGGTCACTGTCTGAACTTGCGAGACAACGAAACTCAAACAAACAAACAGTTCCACTCGGAGAGCAGCAACTTTTCGTCGCTTCTCGTCCAAAAGAACCGATGTAGTGGAGAGTTTGAAAGAATCGGAAAAAGGAGGGAAATAGAACGAAGTAGTAGTTGGCGGGGGAGATTTGCATAATTCCGGTGGTGTCGCTGTATTTCACTTGATGTGTGTGCTGTATTCGTCGGCGGGGCTGCCCTCCCGGGCCAAGTACACCAGTTCCAATTCCAAAAAGAGGACACACTCTTTTTGGAGCTCACTTTTTGATGAAGGTGCTCGATTGTTCGGCTCCGCATGAGCAAGTGAGAGAGGGAGAGACAGGAGAGACGCAGACGCGAAATCGACTGGAGCTCAGGCTGTAGAGGAGAAGAGAGCAGGTCATTCTTTCTTGAGAACCGAGAGTGCTATCAAAAAGTGGTCAATTACAAAGTTGTAGCTCTTTTTGTGCTCTACAACTTTGTAGTTGTCAACTTTTCGATTTCTCTCTTGGTTTTCGAGATAAAATGAGATCAACAAGATGGTCGGACCATACTTGTTTGTCCAGAACTGTAGGAAATGTTTTGAACCGAATGAGCAGGGAGTCAATACTAGTAATGAGGGAAGAAGAAGAAGAAGGAGAATAGTCGATAATCTGCCCCAGGCAGTTCCAAACCCATCCCAAATGACCACCTGCTCCTCACTTCTCACCTCCCCCTTCCCATTTAGACGATACAACTCCCGTTTCTTTTGGCCAGGGCACACCAGTTTCAATTTCCCCCCCCCCCCCCCCCCCGTTTTGTGACACTCTCCTCTTTTGTGACATTGTGCCTCGTCGCCGATCCGAATATAATGTTTGGTTGCGTGTTTCGTGTTGTCTGCATGGAAATGAATGACGCTGCAGCAAAGTGTTGTGATGTTGTCTTTCCAACAGCGTTTTTTACTCCAGGAGGTCTCCTTTCTCTTTCTCTCTAATCTGCTTCTTCTTTTTCCATTTTAATGTTCCACCTGTAGGTCCGCCCGGATCTCTTTTACACTTTGTCGGCGTTTCCGTGACGTCCAGCCTTTTCGTTTTCTCCCTTTTTTCTAGCGAATCTGATGGCATTTGGACGTTCCTTGGGGTTACGGTACTGAAAGGGAAAGTTCAGTGAACATTTCCAACAGGTTACTGTAGATAGAAACATCATACACAAAAAAAATCGGTAGATCAAATGTAACGATCTCGATCTTGCGAGGATTACTGTAGAAGGTAGGTCAAAATGAGTGTGTTTGAAAAAACAAATATTTATTTTCCAGTGTTGCTGTTCATTGAAAAGACACACGAAAACAGATGGGAGAGAAACGGAGAGAGAGAAATGAAAATACATCTTCTTCTTCTTCTTCTGATTCAAGTGACGAATTCGGAAGGAAGATCTCGCCAGTAACTGATATTGTACATACACGTAATCGGAATGAGATCTATAGCCCAATATGGGGGAGCGAGTTATTACACACACAATCAGCTGTAGTCCGTTACACAGTGGATTCTCAGAATCCGCCACGTCGCGGAAGAAGCGGCGGCTGCGGTCCCGGCGAGTCGGGCGAGTCGAGGAAGTAGTAGAAGATGTCGGCCTCTTCGGGAAAGTCGCTGAAGCTGTCGGTGCCGATCACGCGCGACAGATGCACCAGCTGACGTTCGTAGAGGTCGTGCAGTTTCGCCGAGTGCGAGAAGTCCGAGATGTCTGAAAGGTGACGATAAGACGTTGGATGAGCCGCTTGCGACGACGATTACCTTGTTGCTCGGATTGCTGTTGTAGGCGGAGCGGACGGGCCGGCACGAGCCGCACGGAGGCGAGAAGGGCGAGGATGAGGAGGAGGGAGACGGAAGAAGAGGTCGCCATCTTGGAAGCGGCAAACGAATCAGACTGACTCCTTCTTCTTCTTCTTCTTCTTCTTTGAAAGTTGCGCCCTCTGAGAAGAGGTGGAATGCGCAGAGGGGGGCGGGGCCCTGACAGAGAGTGAGAGAGAGAAGACGTCTCTCACGTCTCTTCGTGTGATTTTCAAAAACCTTTGCCTTCTTCTTCTTCTTCTCCATCTTCTTCTTATCTATTTCGGTCTTTTTGGGAGGAGAAGACGTTGATGAAGAAGAAGAACAGGGGGCGAATCTTGAGGAAGTCGTGTGCCGTTACTACAATATGCCGAGAGAAGCTGTGTGTGTGTTATGTATCACCACCATCATCAACACACTCTTCGTACAAGGTAGTCGCTATTCTTAGACTTCCGCTGTCATCTTCTCCTTCTCCTTCGACGTCTTCTCTTTTCGGCCGTCACATGTCATCCGTCCTCGTCGACGTCTTCTTCTTCGCCTTCTTCGTCGTCTTCTCGGCATCCCATCAGCATCGGTGGATGGGGGGCGAACACAACAGAGGAAGAAGAAGAAGGAGAAGAAGAAGACAGCGGTGAAGACGATAGAGAATCTACCGTACTCCCAACACAACATCAAACATCATGCAACGTCTTCGTCGTCTTCTTCTTCTGTAGGAGAATGTCACTTCCACTACAATCCGAATCATGGACTTTTGCAAACTACCTATCTTCTTCTTCTTCTCATCATCATCATCGCTCTTTAAAGATTGCAGTGGAGGCCGACGCCGTCGCCCGCCCGCCCGGTCATCAATCTTTTCTGCAAAGCAAAAAGATCGGTGGGGTTCACTCGATTACAGTGTGTATCAGTCCAAAAGTGACACTTCGAGGGGACAAAAGGAGACAAGAACAACAAAGGAAAACGAAACATTCGAAAGTTCCTCCGCTTTTGACCTGGCATGAAATGGCATTTGACTTACTATCACGAGTTTCCTGACTTTGATAGTTATCTATTCTTAGCACATATTTGCCGTGGGAAAACATGGGAATCGAGCAACATCAACAAACAAACACCTTTTGAGGACAGACCTTCAGCCTTTCATCCTTTCAGATTGGCTGTCCCGTGACGTCACGTCACGGCGGTAAAGTCAAAATCAAACTTTCATTGGTAACAAGCCGATAAGAAACAGTGACATTTATCAAATGATGAAATGAAATTAACTGCGTTATCAGGGAGAAACCGCTCGTCGCTTTTCCGGGTTCTTCTCGATCATTCGCGACTTTCCCCCCGATGCTCTTCCCACTAACTCTACTCGTTTCGTTCCCTCTGACTCTTCTCTCGGCTGGAATTCCAGCACCTCTCCATCCGTCGGTAACCTATCGGCCGACGGTTCCCGAGCACGCGCGCAAGTTGTCTGGAAGTGCTCTGACGGCCTTCGTGAACTCGAATCAGAAGTTATGGAGGGCCGAAAGATCACGAATGACATTCGAAGAGAGAATGGCAAGAGAAGAAGAGACACATCACAAAATACGAAACGTCTTAAGGCACGCGTCAAAGATCTCAAGTTCGTCCGATCGAATGAAGACGTCGTGAAGACGGCCGCTGAAATTGGAGCTGAGCGACTCGCCGACATCCCGCTGTCGTTCGATTCTCGAGATGTGTGGCCGGATTGCTCGCAGATCGGAGCCGTTCGCGATCAATCGGACTGCGGTACTGTTTCGCTTCCGATCTTTTAAAAGTGATTGCGGCGCCAGATCGCTCTTGCAGAGTGACGTGATTCGCAGAAAACTGACTATGAGTATGAAAGAAAGATG
This sequence comes from Caenorhabditis afra, assembly GCA_963570955.1. Classification (NCBI taxonomy): domain Eukaryota; kingdom Metazoa; phylum Nematoda; class Chromadorea; order Rhabditida; family Rhabditidae; genus Caenorhabditis; species Caenorhabditis afra. Next base: position 3,170,014 of record OY751536.1, on the reverse strand, counting down.
GTGGTGTCTGTGTTTTGTTCTCGAGACCACTAACCAAGAAGAATCTCAAAAGTTCAGGATCCGCGGCCCATCTCGTCGCCGTCGAGATCGCCACTGATCGCACTTGCATCGCGTCGAACGGAACGTTCAATTTGCCGCTTTCCGCGCAGGACCCCCTTTCCTGCTGTGTCGGAATGCTCTCGATTTGTGGAGATGGATGGGGGTGAGGAACGAGGAGGGAGATTTGAAACTATTTGTAGCAAACGCGCTCCACCGAACTGTATTCCGTCCTGATTGTTTTTTAACTTGTAACTTTTGAAAACGGCACGTTTGCGAGTACTGTATATCGATAGAGATCTTACTTGCAAACCCCTTCCAAACTGGTTCCAGATGCGACGGAAGTTGGCCGAAAGACATACTGAAGTGGTGGCAGACGCACGGCCTCTGCACGGGCGGCAACTACGAGGATCAGTTCGGATGCAAGCCGTACTCGATCTATCCGTGCGACAAGACCTACACGAACGGATCGACGTCGGTGCCGTGTCCCGGATATCACACGCCGCCGTGCGAGGACCACTGCACGTCGAACGTCACGTGGCCGATCGCCTACAAACAGGACAAGCACTTCGGCAAGGCGCACTACAACGTCGGCAAGAAGATGACCGACATTCAGACGGAGATCATGACGAACGGACCCGTCATCGCCTCCTTCATCATCTACGACGACTTCTGGGACTACAAGTCGGGCATCTACGTGCACACGGCCGGCGATCAGGAGGGCGGAATGGACACGAAGATCATCGGGTGGGGCGTCGACAACGGCATCCCGTACTGGTTGTGCGTCCATCAGTGGGGCACCGATTTCGGCGAAAATGGATTCGTGCGCATTTTGCGAGGCGTCAACGAGGTCAACATCGAGCATCAGGTGCTCGCCGCGATGCCCGACTTGGACAAACATAACTGAATAATAATAATAAAGAATGAAAGAAACGGATTTCTTCTTTCTGAATGTTCTTCTTTCCCAAATGGCTCAAATCGGAAGTATCTCTGTGTTCGATGTTTGAAACCATTGTTGAAAACTGCGGGCTTGAGCTTCTTCGAGGTTCTTGAATCCATGACTCTTATCGCATTTGGTCATCGGATCTTCAAAGAAGATGCTCGCGGAGCACATGTTAGAGCAGTTCGGCTATGAATCTTCACCGCAACGTTTGCTTTATCAAACTGCCTCCCGCCTGAGCCTGAAGTTTCTCAATAGAATAGATGCTCTCGGAGCACATTTTGAAGTTGGACAAGAGAACTCACGTCAGGTTCAGTTTGAGAAAGAAAGAAACTGTTATTTTGTCATACTGGAAGTCTGACGACTTCAGTTTCCATGGGAATACTGTGTAATGCCGTTCTAATGGGAAGTTAGTAGATGAATGTAAGTTATGTTCTTCAGTACATGAATAGCAGTCAGTGCTTCAAACTGAACTCCATCGTGATGCAAATGAAAAGAGAATGATGACATCTCCTCGATTTCGCCACCCTCTTTTCCCCGGAGAGGAGGGGAAAGCCCGTCGCAAAGTCCTCGTTGTGTCGTCATTCCGTGCTATGTGGTCGCACGTGTTTTCTGCCGATTCGTTTCGTTTTCTCTCCACTCTCCCCTCTTCCCACACTATTTTCCGTGCGCTATTTGTGCTTGCGACCGCCAACTTTTCGCACGTACAATTATATTTCTATGATCAAAATGTGACTTGACGGGTATATAAAGCGAGTGTGGTGGGGCAATCGGAAAACGCGTTCAGTTTGCACTCGAAATGACCAAGTATCGTCTTCACTACTTCAACGCTCGCGGATACGCCGAGGCCACGAGAACGGTGAGTTTCATTGAGAATTTCAGTTCAGACATGTACTTGTGATTTCAGATGTTCCATATGGCCGGTGTGGAGTTCGACGACGTTCGCTACGAGCTGAACGACTGGATCGGTCCGGAGAGCACGCTGAAGGAGCAGATGCCGTTTGGACAGCTGCCGGTGCTCGAGGTGGACGGAGAGAAGATCCCGCAGTCGGCGGCCATCGGTCGATTCGTCGGAAAGCAGCTCGGATTCGCCGGACAGGGAAACGTCGAGCAGGCGTGGGTCGACGCGTTCGGCGACCTCTACAAGGACTTTCTCGTGGAGATGAAGCCGTGGGGAGTGGTCGCGTTCGGCTATCCCGGAGCGACCGGAGACCGTGATGAGCTGAAGAAGAGCGCTTTGGATCCGGCGAGAGAGAAGTACTTCAAGCTGCTGACGGCGAGAATCGAGAAGAGCAAGTCTGGTGGGTTCTTGCTCTTTTGAGCATGGAAGTCGGATTGTTCCGGTTTCAGGATTCATCGCCGACAGCGGTGTCACCTGGGTGGACCTCTTCTTCTTCGAGACCACCACGAGCCTGATCAACTGCGAGCCGGGCTATCTGGGAACCGATTTCCCGGTGGTGACCGCCTACTTCAAGAGGATCAGCGAGCATCCGAAGATCAAGCCCTACCTGGAGACGCGTCCATTCCAGGAGAAGTAGCTCTCCAGTGTCCTTTATTTACATGCACTCTTTTGAATAAATACTCATTGCGGAATAGTGGTCGGTATCTGGAAACACGTGGAATTCGCATTCGCATCGTGGCAGATCAAAGGGTTCGCCATCAGAATTCCCGCAACGGTCGCATTCATGAAACAGGCGATGGCTCCGGCACAAAGAGCCCTGAGCATCATTTCTGAGACGATGGATTTCTTGCTCGGCGCCATTCCTCCAATGATTTCCGTCTGTATTCCCATCGAGCCAAAGTTCGAGAAACCGCAGAGAGCGTACGTGGCAATGAGCACCGACTTGGGCTCCAATCTGTTGGCTCTCTGCAGCTGACCCAGTTTGTCGTAGGCGACGAACTCGTTGACCGCCGTCTTGGAGCCCATTAGTTGAGCAACTCTGGAATGAGCTTAAATTGAAATGAGCCCGTACAGGTGTGTACTCACAAAAGCGTCTGATCCGAGTTGCTAGTGACGCCCATCATGTAGGCGAGCGGGAAGAAGGCGTACCCGAAGAGCATCTGGAAGCTCCATCCGTCGTATCCGATCAGGTCGCCGATGTAGAAGAAAACCTCGTCGAGAAGAGCCAATAGACTCATCACAACCACCAAAGTGGCTCCGATGGCGAAGACAGTCGGCACGAGAGCCACTCCCGCCGAGCACAAAGTGTCGAAGAAGCCCTTCTTGCCTTCCGAGTCGTGCTCCAAACTGAAGTCCTCTTCCTTTATCCTCGTCTCCTCTGTCTCGGGAAACATGATTTTCGAGCAGGCGAGCGACATCGGAGCCGAGAGAAGACTCGCCGTGAGGATCGACTCGGGACATGCTCCGAGAGCCACATAGGCGGCGAACACGGTGCCTCCGGTGGTCGAGAAGCCGGCGGTGAGCACCGAGAACAGCTCCGAGTCGGTCATCATTTCGAGGTACGGCCGGATGACCAGGGGCGCCTCGGACTGTCCCAGGAATGTGCAAGCCCACGCGTACACCGACTCCACCGGCGTGGTCCCAATGAGCACCTTCATGAACCACGTGCTCTTTCTCAAAACCACCTGAATCACTCCGAAATAGAAGAGAAGAGCGACCACCGCAGAGAAGTAGATCAACGTTTGAAGGGAGGTGAAGATGAAGACGGGCGCCAGATCGCAAATGTTCGGAGGTCCGGCGATGAAGCCGAACACGAATTTGGCTCCGACTTGCGCGTACTCCAAGAGCCCCACGATGAGTTGCGAGAGTTGCTCGAAGAACCAACGACCAGTCGACCATTGGAGAATGATGATTGCGATGCAGTAGTGAAGAATGAGAGCGCTGGAGACGACGTTCCAATTGATCTGAAACTGAGTTGGAGAGGTTTCGGAGGATCTTGAAACGTCTACCTTTTGAGGTCTCCTCGAGAAAGATACCATGAAAATGAGGAAAAATGCATATCCGCCGAATCCAGACAGCCTGGAAGGCTGCGAAATCGAGTCAACGACGGTGTAGGCGAGGAGAGCACCGGCGAAGGCCAACTTGAATCCGCTGAAACTCACGACGCTCTCCACTTCCGCAATGATTCGATTCTTACATTGGAACAAACTTTCTTCGATTCGCAAAACCTTCCAACCTGCCTGCCACGTCATGGTATACCCGTTTGAATTGATCCGTACCAACTATAAGGTTCAAGAGGAAGCATCCCCAGAAGAACAAGGTCACGTAGATCAGTGGCGCCGCTTTCTGGTAATTATGAATGGCGGCGGCGACTAAAAGAAGTAGGTCAAACGATACATAGTTGTAGATCAAAACCTACTGAGATACCCGTGAAAGATCAGTAGGAGAAGGAGAAGTACGACGGTGCCGATGTAGGGCCTCAACTCGTGAATCACCTTCTGCACAAAGTTCGCATTGTGCTCGAAGCTCTTCTGGGTTACTGTAAGAGTTGACCCACTTCACAAGATAGATCAAAATGTAGATCAAGAAACGAACCTGTCAAACTTCTGTCCCAGACGCCTTCCACCCGATGGTCCTTTCGATCCACTTCCATTCCCTCCCCCCAGAAAAATGACACAAATTTTGAAATCAACGAAAGAATTTGGAGAAGGTGAGAAAAAGAGAAGGGTGACAGTTTAGCAGTGATAAGAGATATAATGAAAGCAGCACGCGGAAGAATGCATAAAAAACGGTGCCGGTTGTTAGTGTTGCCAAGTTTTATAGGTTAGAGAAAGCACGTGGTGAGAGGGCGAGCGAGAAAGAAAGAAAGTGTTGAAGATGATATTTACAGATAGAAGAATGTAGTAGTAAGAAGTCAGTAATCAGGAATCTTGAAGCACTTGGACGGGTCGTTCGTCGGCGTACAAATGACGGGCGTCGAAACGAGAATGCCTGTAAGTGGCGGGGCGGGGAAAGAGGATTAGAGAGGGCGTAAACAACGAACCTGCCACCGTCGCATTCATAAAACACGCGATGGAGCCGGCGACGAGCGCGCGGAGCATCAGATTCGATATCGTGGATCGCTTCGTCGGCGCCATTCCGCCGAGGAACTCGATCTGCATTCCCATCGACGAGAAGTTCGAGAAGCCGCACAGGGCGTACGTGGCGATCAGCACGGATTTTGGCTGGAAGAGAGAGAGAGAGAGGGTATGAGTCAAGAGGCACTTGCTCGGGAACTCACGTGCAGTTGACCGCTCTTCTGCAGGTTTCCCAGATTGTTGTAGGCGACGAACTCGTTGACTGCCGTCTTGGTGCCCATCAGTTGAGCCACTCTGAAGACGTTCTTGTTTCCTTTTCTCCGATCACCTCTTCTCACTTACAGAAGAGTCTGATGCACGTCATCGGTGACACCCATCATGTAGGCAAGCGGGAAGAAGGCGTACCCGAAGAGCATTTGGAACGTCCAGCCCTCGAAGCCGATGAGGTCGCCGATGTAGGCCATCACGGTGTCGAGAAGAGCTAGAAGGGACATGATGACCACTAGAGTGGCTCCGATCGCGAAGACAGTCGGCACGAGAGCCACTCCCGCCGAGCACAAAGTGTCGAAGAAGCCCTTGTCGGAGTTGTGAGTCAGTTTGAAGTCCTCCTCTTTGATCCTCGTCTCTTCTGTCTCGGGAAACATGATTTTCGAGCAGGCGAGCGACATCGGAGCCGAGAGAAGACTCGCCGTGAGCAGATAGATCGGACACGCTCCGAGAGCCACATAGGCGGCGAACACGGTGCCGGCGACGCACGCGAAGCCCGAGGTGACCACTGCGAAGAGCTCCGAATCGGTGAGCCGCTCGACGTACGGAGCGATCATCAACGGCGCCTCGGTCATGCCGAGAAACGTGCACGCCCACGCGTTCACCGACTCGACGGTCGTCGTGCCGATGAGCACTCGCATGAACCAGGTGGTCTTGACGAGCACCGTCTGAATCACGCCAAAGTAGAAGAGCAGAGCGACCACCGACGCAAAATAGATCAGAGTTTGAAGGGAGGTGAAGATGAAGACGGGCGGCAGATCGCAAATGTTCGGAGGTCCGGCGATGAAGCCGAACACGAATTTGGCTCCGACTTGCGCGTACTCGAGGAAGCCGACGATGAGACGAGCCACCTGCTGGAAGAACCACTGACCGGTCGACCACTTGAGAATGATCAGTGCGAGACAGTAGTGCATGATGAGAGCACTCGAAACGATGCTCCAGTTGATCTGAAATTGGAGTTGCCGCTGGAACTGGGAGAAGAAAAGAGGAAGCAAAACTCACTTTCAGTCGATTATTCGAGAGCACAAACATGAAAAGAATGTAGAAAATGTAGGCGAAGAAGCCGGTGAGTCTCGAGAAATCGTGGATAGAATCGACGATGGTGAAGGCCAGCAATGCCAGAATCACCGCGATTTTTATACTTCTGAAAGTTTTCAGATGCTGAAAATCGATCATGAACTCATCTCTTACAAGGGCACAAATCGTTTCTGGCGAGCAAACTCATCGAGCCACTCTGCCACGTCATCATAGATCCGTCTGAATTGAGTCGTCGTGACGAGGCAGTTGATGAGAAAACAGAGCCAGAAGAACAGTGTGATGTAGATCAAAGGCGCCGCCTTGTGATAGTTATGAATACCCGCGGCGACTGAAAATCGTGGAAGATAGGTACAGTAACCCATCTCGCCAACTCACTCAGGAACCCGTGATAAGCCAGAAGAAAGACAACGAGAGATCCGACGCCAAGAAACGTTTTCAGCCGCTGAACCAGTTTGTCGAAGATGTTCAGGTTGTTGTTCAGACTCTTCGAAGTGACTGTAATGGGAACGTCTTCTTCTTCTTCTAAAGCACCGTCAAGATTCAGAAGACTCACAGGAGACACTCCGCTGAAACACGCCGTCCGCTCCGTTGGCCTCCGCATCGTTCACTTTCATTCCGACGCGAATGCAAATCAAACTGCAAAAGTATGTAGATCAAAAACTGTGTGTCAACTCGGGGCAACAGCAAAAAAAAAAAAATAAAACAGTAAAAGCGAACCGAAGTGAATGTTGCGATAACGGGAATGAGTGCTGGTGGACAGAATGAACCCGCCCGTTTTTATACGCCAATCCGTGTCCCGGCGAAAGTACAGTTCGTTTGCATACCAAATTCCAGTCCCGTGATGACAGACTCGATTTCAGTGAAATTGTTGGGTGTTTCAAGAAGCTTTAAGCAAACATTAAAATATCATCAATTTTATCACTAGAAATGACAAAGGGGGGACAAAAAACGGCGGCCCAGCAGATGTGTGATGCGGAAGTGATAAGGAGGGGGGAGATGATAAGAGGATGATGGACGAAAATATAAACAAACCGCGAGCGACTTATGGTAAGTGAGGAGTGTGTTCGATTTGAATTTGCGATTGTTCATGAAGACTAGAACCCACTGGGCAGTACACAGAGTTCGCGACGTCGCCGCCGCCAAAAAAACCGCGGTCATTGTGAGAATGTACATGATTCATTTCTATCTGTTTATATGTGGGTGTCTGCGTCTCTCAACGGTATTCAATGTCTCGTCAGTCCTCACAAAGAGTGGGGGAATTAGGTTATAAATCATCTGAAATCGGTTCTCCTTCGCCTTCATCTTCATCTTCACCTTCATCTTCTTCTTCTACGGCGTTGTTGAGGTTCTGACTGGATGACGTAGTTATGGAAGTTCTACATATTTGTAATCGAGAATGGAGCCACACCCAAAAGTTCAAATTGCACATTCCAGTTGGTCATATGATTATAATCCTTCCGCTTTTTATCTCCCTCTCTCCCCCTGATGACTGGTGAGTTTCGAAACGAAATGAAATGGTATGACATGGTAGAGTACATGATAAAGAACAGGAAAGTGCACGAGACATGAGAATTGAGGAGGGCGAGCGAAACGGGACGGGACGAGTGTCTGGTGGTGGTGAGAGCGAATGCGAAGAATGGCTTTTGGGTCGAAGAAATTAGTTGGAGAGAGAGAGATGGGGGGGAGTGTCAAAAGAAGTTGAAGAACTTGAGACGAATTGAGGTACTTCCAATTGGGACTCGACTCGACGTTGCCCAGATTTGCGGACGGACCGCCTTCGGGTCTTGTGGAACTCGGCGCCCACTACACAATGAAATAGAGCTTTCAAACTTTTGCAGACTACAAACAAAGTTAGAAGCCGAAAAGTGGACGGATCGGCTCGGACTCGCATATCTCTCAAGAGTACCACGGAATAGAACTTTCCGGAATGGAACTTGCCTTTTAATTTCCGGACTCCCGTCTCTTCGCTCCCCCATATGCCCTTCATATCGCCGCTCGATCGACAGTCTATTTTTCCATTGGTCCCTCGATTCCCCCCTTCTTGCCGGTCCATGACCCCTTTTCGTCGTTGGTGGTTTTGGCAATGCGTTTCTCTGTTTCCGAGGAGCTGCTTTTTGGCGAGGCTTCGTTGCTAGGGGGAGGCGGAGATCAAAGGCGCCGCCGTGTGCATGTTGGTAAGGGAACATCGGATGGGAAAGGTGCGGGAAAACGGAAAATGAGATTCGGCAGTCACACATGCATCTTTTCCCGTGACTTTTAACTCCAGAGTAGTCACCGGCTCTTTCTATGGAAACTCAACTCGAAATCCCGTCGTTCGAAAACATTTCAAACGCGCTCCACTGGCAATCTCATAATTATATGTATTGTTCCCTCGCTTTCCATCTCCACCTACCGTAATCCTGTCAGTCTTCCCTTTTCGGTGACAACTTGTAATTTTGTCTTCTCCTTCGAGTACTCCCCAATTGAGAACGTCGTCAAGAGAGAGCCGCCAACTTTGATTGAGCACCTCTGCTGCCACACTTCTTATTCGTCTTTTGCCCCTCGGATGGACGAGTCCCCCCGCTTCCTTTGTTTTGCTCTTTTTCGGCGGCTCCCCCCTTCTGTGTGTGGTGACGTGGCACAATCGTAAAGCTCATAAATCTCGAATGGGGGGCTCTTTCCTTTCTTTCTCAGAGCACATTCCAGAAGGGGGAAAATGACGGCCCCCCCCCCCCCCCATAAGTGGACGGATTACGGTAGACGGGAGAGCAGAATTGGCGGCTCCCCGGATATTCGAAGTGACTCGCCAAGGTGCTCTCTTCCTTCCGAACAAGAGCGTCACAAAATTGCTGTTATTATTTTTTATGAGCGCGCGCGCGCGCGTGCCACAAATGATTACCCTTGGGCTCAATCTCTTTTCCTCATTCTCCAGGTCGTCGTTTTTATTTCGTTTCTTGGTGCGCGCACGAGTTTTATGAGCGCCCATAAAATCGTACAGTGAAGGAATGGGCTCTTCTGGAATTGGAGGGAGCTCCGAATGGAAATGTCAATGGGATTTAGGAAAGTCGTTTAAGAGAAAGAGGGGAAGCTCATTTGAGAGCCCGAAGAATGGGAATTGACTGTACGATTTTATGAGCCAATTTGTTGGAGCTGTTAGGAAAAGGTCACGATGAGAATTGAGGAACTGGGGGATTTGGAGCTCTGCTCCTGACTTTCAAAGTTGAGGGACGGAGAGCATCTTAATTGTATGAAAATAGTTTCAATGGGGTTTCGACCATTTCACCGAAATTGACTGGAATTGTTAGAAACGTTTCTTTGAGCGGAATGTTCACATTCCGGTTTTGGAAGTTTTCGGAAAATCAAACGTTTCGAAAGTGATAGAAAGAGCTTCCCCCCTGGAAAATGAAAGATTCAGTCTTCTGCCAGTATCTATTCATTTTGACGTCTTCACCTCTCCCTGACGAACCCAAGCCTCGGCTTCATCGTGGAAACGCTCCAGAAGCACAGAAGACGTCGTCAATTCGAGTTGACGTCAAACAATTCTCGATTCTCAAATCGGGGGCTCACATTGAGTACCTGGAAATCCAATCGGGCTATTCGTGAAATTGCCCAATGAATCGGGAAACCAGAAATTGGCTCCGGCAAGTTATTTTTGGCGAGTTGTGAATTATAAACGCGATACGCATTATTCAGAACGATTCAATTCTATTAGGAAATTTTGCATTCTTGCTTTTTCATTTAGCCTTGGCTGAAGAACTGAATTTAGAAATGTGAAGTTGAGAATCTGAACATATTCGAAAGATGAGTCCATTTTTCCCTTCTTTTAATTTATTCTTTGCCTCTTTTACGGGGGAGCTTCAGGATTACGGTAGCTCTTTCCCTTCTCTTTCGCTCTTGATGAATCGTTTTCGATCCGTCTTGCTCTCTTGAATCCGTCCATTTAATTTATTACCTTCGAGGTCAGCGCTTTTTTTTCCTTTCGTCTCTCTTTCTCTGAGTCTCAAAATCTCTTCTCGGGCAAAGGAGCCGAAAGCCACGCCCCTTTCGTGCCCCGCCCACTCGACTCTCAAAACCCCGCCCCCTTGGAGCTCGAAGCTCGGAGCCCGGAGCCATGGCTCATTCTGGCTCGTGCGGCCGTGCCGAGCGGTCGCCCCCTTTTTTGCTCTCTTCCCTTTCCCTTGCCTTGCCTCCCCTTTCCCACTTTCCGATTTCGCCTGTTTCCAGGAGAAAGCAAGACCCCCCTTCCTCATCCTTCCTTCCTGCCAAGGGCTACGGCCCTTCTCCCTCCTCCCGAGCCATGATCGTCGTCTCGGTGTTCCGTGTCATCTTCGACACGGCAATCCTCTTCATCTTTCTGTCAATGTCGAATCCGCGCCACGACGTTCGCAACCCGTACTGCCAAATGCTTCACTACGCCGCCGTCCCGTTCGCCGCCCGCCTCTTCCCGGACTTTGTCAACCTTGGCACCGCCCGTCTCTACGAGAAACCGGTCATCTCCTTCCCGGGCGGCACCATTCTCAAGGCGGAGCCGAAGTTGATGCTCCCGCTCACCGGCGACGACGAGGCGATCGAGATCCATCTCGAGTTCAGCAACGCCACTGCCACCAATTTCCAAGACTTGTGAGCGCAAGCTCAATTCTCTGACCTTCCTCTCCTTTCCAGCCTCGTCGTCCGTGACAGCTCGTTCAAGTTCTTCATGAACATGTCGATTCTCGTGTTCATGTACCTCGGCACACTGCTCACCTGGGCGGCCATCCGCCGCTCGCAACTGACCGGCGAGAAGATGGACATGTCGCGGATGCGCAAGGTGTTCCTGATCCTCCTCTACTTCTCGATCGTCGGCGTCTGGCTGTGCTGCAACACCGACACCATGCGGGTAATTGTCATTGGAGCGCGTTTCTCTGTCTCACGTCGCCAGCCTTTCAGAACCACTGGAAGACCGTCATCGCTCATCGGTACGGCGCGGCGCTGGTGGTGAACATCATGGCGTGGAGCTTCCTGGCCGTCTCGGTCCGCGTCTGCTTCCACTGCATCCAGGTGATCCCGCCCCGTTCGAGCAGCCAGTGTCACTATCTGATGAGCTATCTGGCGATCCTCAACATCTCCGTCTGGTACTCGTTCGTCGCCCTCTACTTTGCATGTGAGTCTAGAAGACCATCTAACGACGTCTTCTTCTTCTTCCTTTCCAGATGACTTCTACCAACCGTCGATCTGGTCGCAAATCGAGACGATCGTGCCGCTCGACGAGAACCTGCTCGTCTCCGTCCTCTTCGCACTCGCGTTCATCTTCTCGCCGCCCTACCGCTACCGCTTCCCGATGCCGAGTTTCTTCCTGATGCGCCACATCGGAGGAGGCCTTCCGCTTCTCTACGACAGTCTCCGCCGTCAGGAGAAGGCACGTCGTCACGAGCAGGAGCAGGAGGAGGCCGACGCCGCCGCCGCCAACGGAGGAGCCGTCAGCGAGAGCGTCAAGCTCGAGATGGAGCCCGAGGAGAAGGAGGAGCTTCCGCCGGCCTACGCGGTCGCCTAAGGACCGCCGATCCTGTCTCCCCGACATGCTCTTGGAACCCGGATAACCCTTTGGATTTTGCGCCCGACCCGTTCTTCCCTATTTAACCCGAAACACACAACTGCAGATTTATTCAGCCAAGCAAGCGCTTCCCCCAGTCTAACCTTTTGCTTCTTCCTTCTTTTGTCCGTCCCTATTCCTTATTTCCTTCGCGATCTCTTCACATTGAGAGTTCGTGTGTGTGTGTGTGTGCTCCGATTGCCGACTCCTTATTTAATGATTTCCTGTTGGGGTGTGGGGCCCCTCGTTTTCCAACAATGTTAATAAAAAAGTGAATGCACACAACAAAATCGTCTTTTTTCTTCGTCTCGTCTCGTCCGGCTACAAACATTTCATATCAGATCGAAATGATGTCGGAATAATAATAGCGCTCTCAAGAAGAAGATGATGATGAGGAGAGAAAAGAGAAGCGTAGAGCCATAAGTTGTCAGTTGGCTCCAACTCAAAGATTATGACAGCCCTCTCTCTCTCTCCGGAACCCCACCACCACCACGCCTCTCCGATTTTTGAGATGCACCCGCCAGATATTGCACAAGTCCGGCTCTCTCTCTCTTGGAGCAACCCGCCCGCCTGCCCTCCCATCAATCTTGCATTATACCAACTAACTCGTTTCTTTTCGCACTTCCCCTGTTCTTTCCTTCCTTCCTTCTTTCTGCGAGCAGCACGTACATATGTACAATGACGTTGCTCGGCGAGCAGGAGGAGGAGGTAAATAATCTCAGCCACTTGAGGGGCCATTCGAACATGCCGCCTTGGTGTGTAGATCAAAGACTGATTGGTACTTGACCGCCACCGTTGCCACCGCCGCCTGTAATCGGACGAATGAAGGATGGGAGGTGTTGTTTTCGCATCTGTTGTCTTATGGTTATGTCACGGGGATACGGTAATGCTACCACCTCTTGCCACGTCACGATGTCCCCGCGTAGGTCAAACACCGTTCGTGTTATTACTACAGTGTGGAATGGTGCCATCTTCCTCTCCAAATCTTATCTTTTCGTCGCAAATTTGTTCCGCTTAATTGCATCGCATCGCCGAAAACTCGCAGAGAGATAGCGATCTGCAATGCGCGGGAACACCTCCACTTTCGACATTTTTTCCATTCAATGCCTTCCCCCACAAATGATTTATGTGTTCTTCTTCTTCTTCTTCTTCCTACACGCGGTTACTCGGCGAAATAAGTAGTTCTCACAAAGCGAATCCCTTCCGGAGCTCTTCCAAGTGCTTGATTGCAAACCGACGACGACAACGACGACGACGCATCTATTCTTGCCATTCTGTTCGGTTCCCGGCTCGCGCTCGTTAGTCGAAATTGTGTTAAGCATCGCTAATAATGGGCGGGAAAAGGGGAATGGGAGTGGCAGACGAACACATGCGCAAGTGCAAGCACGCCAAAACACTCGAAAACTCGGTGGCAGATTGCGATGCGCACGTGCGCGCGCTCCCCCTAACCCACCGAGAACCAATACGCCTTGGCGCCCGGACGCCATCGCCGCTTCCGTAGCGCAGTCACAGGCAAATCGGAACAGGCTTGTAGCAGGCGTGTGGCAGGTCGCTGGCAGCTATTGCGGGAACTGCGGGCAGAGCTGCTGGCGACCTGCCGAGTAGCTGATGTTAGCCCTTTCCCACTTTCCTTGCTATTCATATTATTTTTGGTTTTTTGCTTTGAAACACTTCAGGAATGCATATTTATTTTTAAAAAATCAAAATACAATAGAAAAAAATATATATAAGTAACAGTGAAACTCTAACACTGGAAAAAGTGAGGAAGTGTGGAAATTAGGAGAGGGGGGGGGGGAACATAGTGAAAAAGGATAATTTATCATCGACCTGGCCTTGTTGCACGCTGCTTTTGTAGTCGTCGATGATGGGCAGATCGGCGAGGCTCTTGTCGTCACGCATTATGAACTTCTGGAGATAGTCATTAAGTCGGTGTCTTATCAGTTGGGTCGCGCACTATTTCGAGCCTGAAAGTGCCAGAAATGCGTGAGGATAACTCCTACTGAGTAGAAAACACGAAAAATATCGGCAAGTTGCTGCTTCAATTCGGAGACTTTCCGACTGCACGCGACACGCCTGCGGAAGCAACTTGCCGATTTTTTTCGCAATTTAAAAAAGATTGTGTACCTGCCCATTTCCATATTGGTCGACTCCAAATTATATTGAAGCGTTCGAAGCTAACGTCTGAAACTGAAATCGTTTCACGAGTTTATGGCCTTTTACACTCACATCGCCGCCGAAATAACCGGCTTGACTCCTATGAACGTCTCTTTCGTCGTTGGCCGCCGAAATTTCGATCGATTTCCGCCATCAGTCTGTTAATTAAGTAATATGTCAATTAAAAACTCTGAAAAATACAAGAAATCTGCACGAAAATGGAAAAAACTGCAGTAAAATAGGAGGAAATCAGAAAAAAACGGCGAAAAAAAAATGCGTGTCGGCGGCGCGAAAACTAGTCCGCGGCCACCTCGGCCACGGCCGCCGCCGCGTTTTTGTGCTCAAGTTGTGGAGCTTGCGCAGTAGAGTAGCACAGAGTTTGGATTAGAAAATGCGGTAGACGGAAAACGAAACAAATTTCGCCTCTGGCCGTCCGGACCGCAAAATGTTCGGAAGAAAATGTCAAAATTCGAGAAAAATCGAGGAATCGTCTATTTTTTCTCTCTATCTATCCTTTAATGTTAGTTAATTAGAAAATCGCATTATGAAAATCTCGACCGGACCGGTAGAGGATGGTACAACGGCCCGGCTCGCCCCGTCAGTTGAGGGGTCAGCGCATCGGTGCCTAACTTGTACAAACTTGCGGAGCTTGTGCACCAAAATTGTGGATTACCGCATTATTGCACCAAAGTTGTGAATCTTGTGAGCAGAAGGCGTAAAAACCAAACTTTCTTTTGTCACACAACCTTTTCTTGCGCGAAAGTAGTGGTGCTTACGTGCTGAATTTGTAAAACACCCCTAATTGTGTGCCAAAGAAGCGGGCTGTCAAACCTCTTCGACTGCTGGTAACCTGCCGTTAACCTAACTACGACCGCCAGTAAGCTGCTGGAGAGCTGCTGGCGGTGGTTTCTGATTTTGGCAAGTTTGAAAGTAAAAAACTGTTTTGTCGGACGTTCCCCATCAGTTTATGTCCAAATCATTCTAAAAAATGCGTTCCGGTCTTTTTCTGGACGAATTTTGTTAACCTGCTACTAGCCTGCTGGCGACCGCATCTGCCAGTGAGCTGCTATCTTCCTGTTGGCGACCGTTAACCTGCTGGTGGTCCGCCACTAACCTGCTGGCGACCCTTAAGCTGCTGGTAGCCTGCTACTAGACTTTTCCGATTTGCCTGTGGTAGGCAGCGCGTCAGTCTCATAATCTGAAGGTCGTGAGTTCGAGCCTCACCGGGAGCATCTTTTGTTTCCGCCTCCTCCTCTCGCCCATCTGTGCCTGTTCCTGTGCAAAACACTTGACAATTGTGGGCGAGGGACGAGGGTTTTTGATTGTGTGAATGAATTCCACTTGGAGCGGGCCTATCTTCCCTCAATTGTTCAGAGGAGGCCCCATCTGTTCTGTCAACCGTATTTCGCGCACTTCACTTCGCCCCCCTCATCATCATCATCATCACCATTGTCATCTGGCAATAACACTGACTGCGCGAGCGGAAGGAAGGATCGACTCGTAGTGGTAGCCGCCCCCCATCATCACAACTGACTTGTTTTTCGTGCCCCCCCACCCACCGATGCATCAATTTATCTGCTCATTACTCATCGCCCCCCACCGGCTCTCGTCAACTTGTCATGTACCACCTCACCGCAGCATCCCTTCTCTCTTCAAAACGCTGACAAGTTGCTAATGTCGCTCTAATGCGGTGGGAAGGAGTCGAAAGCGAAAAACGTTTTCTCCCTTTTATATCCGCCGCGGAGGAGGAGCCGCCTCAATTTTTCTCTCCTCTCGCCAAAGACGACGACGACGACACCACACACATTTCCGTTTTTTCATTAGCGTTTTATAGTCGGCGTGCCGGGGGTGTCTCACAAGCGCCCCAACCTTTTTCCCTCCTGTTTTTTCTCCCCCCACGCTCTTCTTTTTCCTCTTACAACAACGATGAAGACGTCAACCTGTGTGGATTAATCCCTCTCTCAGAAGACGTCGTCGTCGTCGTCGTCTCAATTTGAAACTTCTCCTCCTTCTTCTTCTCCGTCAATCTGGGTGGAACCGAAAATCGGCGTTAGTGTGCCTGTCACAACGATTATCGCCGAAACGAAATGGTTAGGTGAGGTGGAGGTGGAGGGGAATCGCGAAACGAAGAGAAAGAGGAAACGAAGAAGAGGTTGGCATCACAACACGCGTATCAAGTTAGAGGGAAAGAGAAGGCAAGGGGAGCGGCAGTTCGTCGTCGGATCACTTCTGATAATTTGTTTTTCGGTTTCCCTTCTCGATCGTCTGTGTAATGTTGCTGCCACGTCCGATCTAGGGAAGCGTTCTGATGACAAACCCTGAGGAGCCTCATAGACTCCTGTCAATACCAAAACAATGCAAATCCGCTCTAGTGCACTCCTTTGGATTTCGTTCGCGTCTGCGTCTCTTATTCTCACACACTCTCTCTCCTTCTCCTTCTTTTCATTTCAACGTGGAAGTTCAATAGAGCGAATCTTCTTCCAGAAGCTTCCATGAACAGTTCCCCCCGTTCATGACGACCTGATCAGGAGATAGTCGAGTGAATTTGTTTGCGGAAACAATAATAAGAAGAACGCGAGAAGAGTCGTCGTTTTGCTTGTTCTCTCTCATTCTCTTTCTGTCTTTCTGTACATATCCCCCTCCTCCTCTCGTGCTCGTTAGACACTACTTCTCGGGACGGGGGGGGGGGGGGGGGGGGGGGGGAGCAAGGCTACCTTCTATTTGCTCACTTCTTATTAATATCTGCTTCTTCTTCTTCCTTCTCCTTGTTCTACCCTTTTCTCACTGTTTACCTTGTTTTTACTATTCATCCCCCCCGTCCCGGGTTTCCAGTGTGTGTGGGGGCTCGCGGAGCTCTCCGAGAAAGACGTCTTTAGAATCTCACCGAATAAGAATAAGCGTGGAGAGAGAGAGAGAGAGAGCAAATTTCATAATCGGGACGGCTCGTCGTCGTCGGTTATGATTGAATCACACTTCTCTCGCGAGCTCTGGTGAGCTCTGCCGAGCCCAGGTCTGCTACTGGCGACCGACTACATTCTTTTGTGTGACTTTTCGACGTGAAGAGGAGGAGGAGTATGAAATTGCAGACTGATTACTCATTCAGCCTTATTCAGCCCTCGCCTGAGTCGTAGTACTAGTCGTCACATTAATTTTTCACTCCTCCAGTCTCGGTTTTCATTGGAGCGCACTTGCTGCCTCCACGGAATGACATCTTAAAGCGGAATGGGATGGGATGGGTTCGTACGAATCCCGGGGCGAAACGAAGAAGAGCTACTACTTCTACGGCTAACTAATCTATGTGAGGAGGAGCCCTGAAGGCCTCACACTTCAAGACGCCGCCCTTCTTTAATATATTCCACGCCTTCAAGTCCTCCTTCCCATGCTCTCTCTCTCTCTCTCTCTCTCTCTCTCTCTCCTTCTCTTCACGCGAGCGCGAGCACTTTCTTCTTTCATATTAGTAAAAGTATAAGCGGATTCCCGTCCTCGTCTACTTCACACAATTTGTTAATCAAATGCCCCCCCCCCGTTCATTCTCGCCTTATGCTCACTTATTCGCACACCCGCCGACTGCATTTTCCATTTCAATGCCATTTCATGCCATTCCAAAAGGTCCATTAGTCACGCGCAGAGAGAGAGCGCTCAAAAGGTACACGGGTTACCAGCTACCACCCGATGCCTCCTTTGACTTTTGCCGCCTCTAATGGAAATTGGCCTAATTTCGGGAAGAGGAAGACCTTCCCCCGGGCGTTGCATAATGTTGGTTTAGAGGCGAGAAAACGGATGGGAATGTGTCGGTTTTTGATGTTCCTCCCTCACCCCTTTGATGGCGAGTGTTGCGTGTTGAGCTACGTCATCGCGTTCCTTTCTTGTGTGTCCTGGGTTGCTACTCAACGAATGCGTTTTGGTTACTGTAGGAAATGAGCAGCAGCAGAACTTGAGACCATCCCTTCTGCACTCTCTTCTGCTATGCCATGCCATGCCAATCCACAACGGTTTCTTTCGCCCAACTGCTCCGGAACAGATGCTCAGCGGGTGGTCTTTTCTCACTAATTATCCCTGGCCCCTCTTACCTGTCCCCTCCTTTGTCCTTTTCTTCTTCTTCTTCATCATCTCTAATTATCTCGAATCGTTCCTCCCTTCGCAAAACCAATCCAAATATCGTTTTTCCCCCCATCCGAATGAGCCTTTCGAAGCGTCGTCATGAAAAGAGAGAAAGAGGGGAAAAAATGAAAGTCTTGGGGAGAGTTCGGTTGTTTAAAATTCATTGAGATCACGCCATGGCATGTCCACTTGGAGCTTGCGCGCCCCCAGAAAGAAAACTTTTGCTCCCCTCGTTTCGGTCTCTCTCTCCCTCAACGAAAAACACTTGGTTAGGGGGGTGGGAACGCCTTCTGCTTTTCTCCCACAAATTAGGTCCCTTTTACACCCAATTAGAAGAAGAGGAAGAAGGGAGAACATCATTTCTCGATCCAGCACATAATTATGCGCACCCCCCCCCTCCCCCATGTAATCCCCTTCCCCTACATTTTTTGGTTGCATAAGACCAACACATAGGTCGTGACCACCTGTTCAGAAATCTCTAATCTACCCAGTAAGATATGACAGCTAATTGAGGGAGGCCTGTATGTACGACGACAGGTGGAACAAAGGGGGAGAGAGAGACAAGATCGCTTGTTTTGATATAGCCACGTGGGAAAGGTCTCGAAGAAGAAGAGACAAAGCGGATTACTACCGGTTGACAGTGGATTTGGGGCAATAGTGTTGGGATTACCTTTCTGACTGTGATCCAAAGTTTCACTTCATCTAGAACTACTAGCTTTTGAGGCTCAAAGCCCTATATCAAGTCTCCCGTTTTCTTCTAGACTAGAACGAGCCTAAGAGATCCCGAGCTGACCTCTTATGTTACTCCTAGGGACCTATCAAAGTCTCCCATTTCGATTTAGACTAGAAAAGTTTTCAAAGTCCTCAAAATGACCGAGTCTCGACTACAAGATCCTTCCCAACCATCAGTTTATTGGATCGAAGCTTGAGAGCTCAAACTGATTTCTAATGTTAGTGCTAGGGGTCCCTTCCCTCCCTCAAAAATAGGACCTCATTGCCCATAGGACGCCTCGCTGGCCCTTCCCATTCTCTGCAATTGGATCGCCAAATGACCTGTCATCAGGTGTCTTTAACCGGACCCCCCTCCCTCGCCCCGTGACGTCTTCTTAGTCTCCTCCTCCTCCCATTCCTTCCTTCCTGTCTTTTCACCTTGGCCTTCTGTTTGTGCGCGTGGCGGCTCTGCCTCCTCTGTATTACCCGCGCGGGTTTGTGCTAGAATTCGCCTTCTTCTCTCCTCTTTCGTGTTGCTTCTTCTTCTTCTCCTGTCTTCCTTTCACGCTCCACTGCCTCGTCTCCCCCCTCTTACACACATTCTTTTCATCGTCGTCGTCGTCGTCGTCGCTGCTTCTGCTTCCATTCATAATTTTCACCTCCTCCCTCTTTTCCAGGAGCTTTTCCTTCTTCTGCGAAAAGGTTTTGTACAACTTTTAGTCTCGCGCCTTTTCTTGTCGTCGTTGCACGGAGGGAGGGCCACAGAGAAGGAAAAGTACATAATTGTCGCCTCCCCCCGTGCTTTCCTCCACTCGTTTCTCACTCAACAAGGAGTACACCCCCCTTCCCATTTTCCCATCGTTTATGCAAATTAGTCAGTTCCCTTTCCTAACACCTTTTGTCACACATTCCTTTCTTCTACATTCACATGTGCGGGCCCCACGTTTTCACACCGAGCTGCTATAAACTGTGCGAGAGCCAGCTGCTCTCGTCCTCTTATGCAACTGGATTATGATTCAGACGGCTAGTTAGTTGGTTGGTTTACACTTTACGCCGAGTGTATCATCCTCCTCCCTCACCACCACTTCTTCTTCTTCTTCTGGCTCCCCTCCCGTCCAACTTGTTCAGTCTTCTTCCTTTGGAAAGTAAACATTGGTGGGGGGTCCTCTCCGGTTCTTAGTAGGACCCTTTACCTCACTTCCTCTTCTTCACTCATTTACGCGTGTCAACGCGACACCTAATGCACTTCCGTTGGCAAATATGACGTGGCACTACCTTACTACATACAAATACACAAATAAGGCAGGTCCTCATATCCCCGCCTCCCTCCCATGTCTACTCCGAGGTTAGGTCAATAAGTCGTTAGTTCATCGATGCGTACTCTCGGAATTCGGGCGTTGTTCTACAATGTTCGGCGCGATTGAATGAACGTGTGAAGGTCACCAGTAATCCTATTTTCATCATCATCACGAATTCATAACTGTATGAACGAATTCAACGGCAACGGGAGTAGTCGACGCCCCAACCTCCTCACAGGCCTCGTCACTTCTCACCTTGGCTCTAGCTCCCCCTCTGGCTTCCGAACCGGATTAGCAGGTGCTCTCTGACACCTTTCCAGCGCCCCCTTTTAACACCTTCCTCACAGGCTCCGCCCCCTTTCTTCCCCTCGCTCTCCTCTCGCATTCCTCGACGCTCATTCATTCAACGTCCTACTGCTGTGTGCACATGTACACACTGGTTTCCACTTGTTCAAGAAGTCAAAACATCTCACTCTCTTATGCAACCTGACACCCCTTGAATTCCTCTCTTCCCTTCTCTCCTCGTGTTCCTCTTCTTCTTCTTAGTCTGCTCTCAATATCTCGAAAGCAGGAGCAGCAGCAGCAGCAGCTTACACATTACGCAACTCAGTGTACGTTACATCACCATCGCACAGTACACACAGTGACCCCCTCTGTTCGGATCTCCAATATCAATACGGTGGGGGGAGCTCCATTGGATGGTTATATACCCAAAGAGCAGTTTTTTGTTGCTCTCTCTCTCTCTCATTTCTAGGTGGTGCACACCAAAAAACTCGAAACGCTGATAGAGCATGCGAATCGGGGAGCCAGGTGTTTGCAAGCACTCGAAGGCCGAAAACGAAGAGAAGAAGAAGAGAGATTTGTTACCATCTCTCTATTTTCTATCCGTTTTATTTTTTGTCATAGACGCCCGTGTTCATCGAAACGAAAGACGCCCTTCGTGTTTAGGAAGACGCCCCTCGCCGACTCGAGCCGGTAATTTGACACCCGATAGGGGGCTGCCTCTCTCTCTCTCTCTCTGCCGAGCTACCGACCGAGCGCATCCTTTGTACTTCTCTCAGATTTCTTTTCTCTCCTGTCTCCTCTACCTTTCCCCCTTCCGCTTTCTTCGCCCTTCTTCTCGTTTATCCTTGCCCATTGGCACCTTAACCAAACCAAACCAAACTAAACTCTTTTCATTTTCCAGACACAAATGCTGCCTCGAATCGTCACCGTTGGCCTACTGTTTTGTGGGCTCGTTGACGCCTTCAAGCGTCAGCAAAAGTGCGAGCCGATCACTATCCCGCTCTGCAAGGGAATCGGCTACAACATGACGTCGTTCCCGAACAGCTACGGACACGAGAAGCAGGAGGAGGCCGGACTCGAAGTGCACCAGTTCTATCCGCTGGTGGAGGTAGGCCATTTGATCTACGAACTTGATTTGATCTACGAACAAAGAGAGAGGTAGATCAGAAGATCATTGTACTGTCATTTCAGGTGGGATGCTTCCAACATCTCAAGTTCTTCCTGTGCACAATGTACACGCCGATCTGCCAGGAGAACTACGACAAACCGATCCTGCCGTGCATGGAACTCTGCGTCGAGGCGCGCAACAAGTGCAGTCCGATCATGGCCAAGTACGGATTCCGGTGGCCTGAAACGTTGTCGTGCGACTCGCTGCCGAAGATGTCGGATCAGATGACGACCGGAAACATTTGTGCGGCGCCGCCAGACACGCCGAAGAAGCACAAACATCAGAAGCACCAGAAGGAGCAGTCGACGCCCGTGGAGCTCCGTCCGCACGTCGGCATCTCGAAGATCGACGGCAGCAACGAGGTGCTTCCCATCGCGCACGACTACGTCTCGGATTCGCAGTGTCAGTGCACATGCAACCAGCCGTTCCAGTTCGTTCCGTCCGAGAAGGCGCGCGTCGGAAACGTCTCCAACTGTGCCTACTCGTGCCACTCGCCGGCTCTCTCGGACAACAAGGCTCTCGTGAGCAACTGGATGGCGTTCTGGAGCATCACGTGCTGTGTGCTCGCCTCGTTCACCTTCCTCACCTTCCTCATCGAAACCGATCGGTTCCAGTATCCGGAACGGCCGATTTTCATGCTCGCCTTCTGTCAACTCATGGTCGCCGTCGGATTCATGATTCGCTATTTCGTGGGTCACGAGGAGATCGCGTGCGACTCGATGCGCATCAAGGGCGCCGACGACAACTCGGGCTCTCTGTGCTTCGTCGTCTTCCTGCTCGCCTACTTCTTCGGAATGGCCGCCTCCGTGTGGTGGGTGATCCTCTCGCTGACGTGGGTGCTCGCCGCCGCCTCGAAGTGGTCGCCGGAAGCCATCGCCTCGTTCTCGTTCCACTTCCACGTCGTCGGATGGTGTCTGCCGGCTCTTCAGACGGTTCTTGTCATTGTGTTCAACGCCATCGACGGAGACCCGATCACCGGAATCTGCTACGTCGGAAACACCGACATTGACTTCCAGCGCATCTTTGTGCTGGCGCCGCTTCTCGTCTACTTCCTCGTCGGCGTCTTCTTCCTGATCATCGGATTCTTCAATCTGTGGAGCATCCGCAACGAGGTCCAGAAACAGCATCCGTCTCTCGAATCGGCACACAAGATCACTCAACTGATGTCGAAGATCGGCATCTTCTCGCTCCTCTACACCATCCCCTCGCTGCTCATCATCACCGTCCTCTTCTACGAGCAAAACCATCGGCCGCTCTGGGAGGAGTCGCAGCTGTGCTCCTGCTCGCCGAAACAGTCCATCGGCGACTCGTCGCTCGTCATCGCCCTCCTGAAGACGTGCTGCATGTGCGTTCTCGGCTGGACGTCCGGCTTCTGGGTGTGCAGCACGAAGACGCTCTCCTCGTGGAAGAACGCGATCTGTTGTCTCGGTGAGTTGCAAACGCGCTCCAGTGCACTTTTCATTCAATCTTGTTTCTTTTTGCAGGCTCCTCACGCTCGCTGCCCAAGTACCAGCCAGCTGACATTCTCTACGCCAAGTCCGACATGTCGTCTCCGCAGTTTTACAACACGAATCTCCGCCACAACCACCTCTACGGCGGCATTCCCGACAAACTCTAGAGGCCTTTCTCTTGTTTGTGACTCCTCTTCCACTGTGACCTCTTCAGGACCAAAAAACCTCCCGCAATACTTGTAGGCTCCGCCCCCTCTTCCGTTCCTAGAGTTTTTCCACCCACCTATCATCCCGTTTGATCTCGCTCCATTCCCGGCTCCCTATCCTTCTTATTTATGTGTGTTCCAGCCGCCCCATCTCAAGGATACCACCCCCCCCCTCCCCCTTTTCTGCCTGTCCATCGAGCTTTATCTGATTGTGTACATACAACAGTTGTTTGATCATATTTATTACATACATAATGAACACTGATGATTCTTCTTCTTCTTCAAACTGTTCATTCACTTCGAACCCGAATGCTTCAACTCGAGCTCCAGACGTTTCGTTTCGAGAAACTGGGCGACGAGTCGATCGGTGAGCTTCTTCTTCAAAAACGTGTTTCGAGTGGGATTCGCGCGAATCGCTCTCCTCTTCAACGCCTGGATTCGTTCATGTTTCGGTGTGCTCGTGCTCAAATCCACAGGCGGATTGAACTGATTCTCGAGAATCTGATGTAGATACTGAAACCAACTCTTCTGCGTTCGTGGAATCGACTCGTTTCGCTTGTCGGCCGTCTGGACAGGCTCGAATGAGACCGGTGTGACAATGGACCGTGACGATGATGAAGAGCTCGGCGATGACGTGGGCGATGGTGAGGTTTTTGGTGAAGGCGTCAAAGAAGAGATGAACGCTTCCAGAGCTTTCAGAGGGCTGAGCGACGGTGCTTGCTGGACTCCTCTGCGGCCACGTTTTCCCTGAACCTCTTCCACTTGTTGGAACGTCTTCTGGAACTCGGAAACTCACGGATATGATGTCATCGGCGACACTTCCGAGGAATGATTTGCAAACGGCTGCTTGCCATTCCATCAATCTGATGAACCAGATGCTTCTGGTCAACGTCTTCTTCTCCATCAAGGCGAAGAAGAAGGCGTTGAGTACCGCCCCGTTGATGAGCTCATAGGGGCTCTTTCCCATCTGAAACTGGGCTACTCTATCGCCGCCCTGTAGTCGGAAGAGCTCGTGCACTCGCTTCACGGTCACTGTCTCGGCTATCATCCCATTCATTGGGAAAATGTGATATGGCTTCTGGAATCAGAACGATGCTCATCATTTACGTATCACCGTCCCTCCACTCACGAATCGGCGAATCATCATAGACAGCACGTTGCCCACTGAAGTCGTCCGATCGCCTATTCCGTAGGCCGCTCCGAACTCCTCGAGAAACGTTTTGTACGGGTCGAGGGCGGCGGGAATGCGTGCGTAGTTCGGGTCCATCTCCAGTTCTCGTTTCGCTCCCTGCTGAATCGTCGCCAGCATTCCCATGTTTTCACCGATGTGCTCGGCCGCTTTGTCGGCAGAGCTGGAAAGTCAGAGAGCAAGGTTTGATAGTCAAAAGTGCCACGTACCAGACTTCGGTCATTGAGTAGAACTTTTGTTGGTCCGGAAGATTGCTCATTTCGACTTTCTGAAATCGACCTCCTAAGAATCACAAGGGAGATTTGAAAAACGGCAGAGAAAACGTTCTAGAAGAAATGAGATCTGGGTTGAAATGTGGGACATAAACCGTGACATCGCGCCTAGTGGACGTTTTAAACAAGAAGTTCATGTGAAGAAAGCTCTGAAAGTATCGCTAGTGCCACATTCCTGAGGTGTTAAGAGAGCAGCCTCAGAGTTAGAGATATACCAAGGCTCTCCGAGCTTCTCACTGTGTCTCACCCCAACATCGTTCCTCCCGGACAAAAGAGCCGACTGATTGTTAAGAATGTCACGTACCAGACTTCTTCGTGCCGCATTCCAGAAGAGAGGCGGAGTAGAGTACGCTTGGTGCCACATTCCGCAAAATACTATACAAAAGTATAATATAGTTCGAAAATAGAGGAATGCGTTTTTTTACTCCGCCTCTCGAAGAAAATTACATCATTGACAGCATGATTAATTAGTTCGCACACTTATAGTTTATCCAATAACCCATCTGTATCATTGCCTGTTACGAAACCGTTTTCGGAGATGCTATCTCGTCTTCTAGCTTTTTCGGTGATGATAGAAAAGAGAAAACGACTAGATTTCGACACTTTTCCAGTGTCGGGAACTTGAAAACGACATTTCACAATGTTTTTCTTTTTATTGACATGTTTGTTGTTTTCTGAGAATCCGCTCATGTTCGCTCAAACGAGTTGAGCACGCTCATGCTCGCTCAAACGAGTTGAGCACGCTCATGCTCGCTCAAACGAGTTGAGCACGCTCATGCTCGCTCAAATGAGTTGAGCATGAGTTGAGCACGCTCATGCTCGCTCAAATGAGTTGAGCACGCTCATGCTCGCTCAAATGAGTTGAGCATGAGTTGAGCACGCTCATGCTCGCTCAAATGAGTTGAGCACGCTCATGCTCGCTCAAATGAGTTGAGCGCGAGTTGAGCACGCTCATGCTCGCTCAAATGAGTTGAGCACGCTCATGCTCGCTCAAATGAGTTGAGCACGCTCATGCTCGCTCAAATGAGTTGAGCATGAGTTGAGCACGCTCATGCTCGCTCAAACAAGTTGAGCACGCTCATGCTCGCTCAAATGAGTTGAGTGCGAGTTGAGCACGCTCATGCTCGCTCAAATTAGTTGAGTGCGAGTTGAGTACGCTCATGCTCGCTCAAACGAGTTGAGCATGAGTTGAGCACGCTCATGCTCTCTCAAATGAGTTGAGCACGCTCATGCTCGCTCAAATGAGTTGAGCATGAGTTGAGCACGCTCATGCTCGCTCAAACAAGTTGAGCACGCTCATGCTCGCTCAAATTAGTTGAGCGCGAGTTGAGCACGCTCATGCTCGCTCAAACGAGTTGAGCATGAGTTGAGCACGCTCATGCTCGCTCAAACGAGTTGAGCATGAGTTGAGCACGCTCATGCTCGCTCAAATGAGTTGAGCACGCTCATGCTCGCTCAAATGAGTTGAGCACGCTCATGCTCTCTCAAATGAGTTGAGCACGCTCATGCTCGCTCAAATGAGTTGAGCACGCTCATGCTCGCTCAAATGAGTTGAGCACGCTCATGCTCGCTCAAATGAGTTGAGCACGCTCATGCTCGCTCAAATGAGTTGAGTACGAGTTGAGCACGCTCATGCTCGCTCAAATGAGTTGAGCGCGAGTTGAGCACGCTCATGCTCGCTCAAATGAGTTGAGCACGCTCATGCTCGCTCAAACAAGTTGAGCACGCTCATGCTCGCTCAAATGAGTTGAGCATGAGTTGAGCACGCTCATGCTCGCTCAAACAAGTTGAGCACGCTCATGCTCGCTCAAATTAGTTGAGCGCGAGTTGAGTACGCTCATGCTCGCTCAAACGAGTTGAGCATGAGTTGAGCACGCTCATGCTCTCTCAAATGAGTTGAGCACGCTCATGCTCGCTCAAATGAGTTGAGCACGCTCATGCTCGCTCAAATGAGTTCTGCATGAGTTGAGCACGCTCATGCTCGCTCAAATTAGTTGAGCGCGAGTTGAGCACGCTCATGCTCGCTCAAACGAGTTGAGCATGAGTTGAGCACGCTCATGCTCGCTCAAATGAGTTGAGCACGCTCATGCTCTCTCAAATGAGTTGAGCACGCTCATGCTCGCTCAAATGAGTTGAGCACGCTCATGCTCGCTCAAATGAGTTGAGCACGCTCATGCTCGCTCAAATGAGTTGAGCACGCTCATGCTCGCTCAAATGAGTTCTGCATGAGTTGAGCACGCTCATGCTCGCTCAAATTAGTTGAGCGCGAGTTGAGCACGCTCATGCTCGCTCAAACGAGTTGAGCATGAGTTGAGCACGCTCATGCTCGCTCAAATGAGTTGAGCACGCTCATGCTCTCTCAAATGAGTTGAGCACGCTCATGCTCGCTCAAATGAGTTGAGCACGCTCATGCTCTCTCAAATGAGTTGAGCACGCTCATGCTCGCTCAAATGAGTTGAGCACGCTCATGCTCGCTCAAATGAGTTCTGCATGAGTTGAGCACGCTCATGCTCGCTCAAATTAGTTGAGCGCGAGTTGAGCACGCTCATGCTCGCTCAAACGAGTTGAGCATGAGTTGAGCACGCTCATGCTCGCTCAAATGAGTTGAGCACGCTCATGCTCTCTCAAATGAGTTGAGCACGCTCATGCTCGCTCAAATGAGTTGAGCACGCTCATGCTCGCTCAAATGAGTTGAGCACGCTCATGCTCGCTCAAATGAGTTGAGCACGCTCATGCTCGCTCAAATGAGTTGAGCACGCTCATGCTCTCTCAAATGAGTTGAGCACGCTCATGCTCGCTCAAATGAGTTGAGCACGCTCATGCTCGCTCAAATGAGTTGAGCACGCTCATGCTCGCTCAAATGAGTTGAGCACGCTCATGCTCGCTCAAATGAGTTGAGCACGCTCATGCTCGCTCAAATGAGTTGAGCACGAGTTGAGCACGCTCATGCTCGCTCAAATGAGTTGAGCACGAGTTGAGCACGCTCATGCTCGCTCAAATGAGTTGAGCACGCTCATGCTCGCTCAAATGAGTTGAGCACGCTCATGCTCGCTCAAATGAGTTGAGCACGCTCATGCTCGCTCAAATGAGTTGAGCACGCTCATGCTCTCTCAAATGAGTTGAGCACGCTCATGCTCTCTCAAATGAGTTGAGCACGCTCATGCTCGCTCAAATGAGTTGAGCACGCTCATGCTCGCTCAAATGAGTTGAGCACGCTCATGCTCGCTCAAATGAGTTGAGCACGCTCATGCTCGCTCAAATGAGTTGAGCACGAGTTGAGCACGCTCATGCTCGCTCAAATGAGTTGAGCACGAGTTGAGCACGCTCATGCTCGCTCAAATGAGTTGAGTGCGAGTTGAGCACGCTCATGCTCGCTCAAATTAGTTGAGCGCGAGTTGAGTACGCTCATGCTCGCTCAAACGAGTTGAGCATGAGTTGAGCACGCTCATGCTCTCTCAAATGAGTTGAGCACGCTCATGCTCGCTCAAATGAGTTGAGCACGCTCATGCTCGCTCAAATGAGTTGAGCACGCTCATGCTCGCTCAAATGAGTTGAGCACGCTCATGCTCTCTCAAATGAGTTGAGCACGCTCATGCTCGCTCAAATGAGTTGAGCACGCTCATGCTCGCTCAAATGAGTTGAGCACGCTCATGCTCGCTCAAATGAGTTGAGCACGAGTTGAGCACGCTCATGCTCGCTCAAATGAGTTGAGCACGCTCATGCTCGCTCAAATGAGTTGAGCACGCTCATGCTCGCTCAAATGAGTTGAGCACGCTCATGCTCACTCAAACGAGTTGAGCACGCTCATGCTCGCTCAAATGAGTTGAGCGCGAGTTGAGCACGCTCATGCTCGCTCAAACAAGTTGAGCACGCTCATGCTCGCTCAAATTAGTTGAGCGCGAGTTGAGTACGCTCATGCTCGCTCAAACGAGTTGAGCATGAGTTGAGCACGCTCATGCTCTCTCAAATGAGTTGAGCACGCTCATGCTCTCTCAAATGAGTTGAGCACGCTCATGCTCGCTCAAATGAGTTGAGCACGCTCATGCTCGCTCAAATGAGTTGAGCACGCTCATGCTCGCTCAAATGAGTTGAGCACGCTCATGCTCGCTCAAATGAGTTGAGCACGCTCATGCTCGCTCAAATGAGTTGAGCACGCTCATGCTCGCTCAAATGAGTTGAGCACGCTCATGCTCGCTCAAATGAGTTGAGCACGCTCATGCTCACTCAAACGAGTTGAGCACGCTCATGCTCGCTCAAATGAGTTGAGCACGCTCATGCTCGCTCAAATGAGTTGAGCACGCTCATGCTCGCTCAAATGAGTTGAGCACGCTCATGCTCGCTCAAATGAGTTGAGCACGCTCATGCTCGCTCAAATGAGTTGAGCACGCTCATGCTCGCTCAAATGAGTTGAGCACGCTCATGCTCGCTCAAATGAGTTGAGCACGCTCATGCTCACTCAAACGAGTTGAGCACGCTCATGCTCGCTCAAATGAGTTGAGCACGAGTTGAGCACGCTCATGCTCACTCAAATGAGTTGAGCACGCTCATGCTCGCTCAAATGAGTTGAGCACGAGTTGAGCACGCTCATGCTCGCTCAAATGAGTTGAGCACGAGTTGAGCACGCTCATGCTCGCTCAAATGAGTTGAGCGCGAGTTGAGCACGCTCATGCTCGCTCAAATGAGTTGAGCACGCTCATGCTCGCTCAAACAAGTTGAGCACGCTCATGCTCGCTCAAACGAGTTGAGCACGCTCATGCTCGCTCAAACGAGTTGAGCACGCTCATGCTCACTCAAACGAGTTGAGCACGCTCATGCTCGCTCAAATGAGTTGAGCATGAGTTGGGCACGCTCATGCTCGCTCAAACGAGTTGAGCACGCTCATGCTCACTCAAACGAGTTGAGCACGCTCATGCTCACTCAAACGAGTTGAGCACGCTCATGCTCGCTCAAATGAGTTGAGCACGCTCATGCTCGCTCAAACGAGTTGAGCACGCTCATGCTCACTCAAACGAGTTGAGCACGCTCATGCTCGCTCAAATGAGTTGAGCACGCTCATGCTCGCTCAAATGAGTTGAGCACGCTCATGCTTGCTCAAACGAGTTGAGCACGCTCATGCTCGCTCAAATGAGTTGAGCATGAGTTGGGCACGCTCATGCTCGCTCAAACGAGTTGAGCACGCTCATGCTCACTCAAACGAGTTGAGCACGCTCATGCTCGCTCAAATGAGTTGAGCACGCTCATGCTCGCTCAAATGAGTTGAGCACGCTCATGCTTGCTCAAACGAGTTGAGCACGCTCATGCTCGCTCAAATGAGTTGAGCATGAGTTGAGCACGCTCATGCTCGCTCAAACGAGTTGAGCACGCTCATGCTCGCTCAAATGAGTTGAGCATGAGTTGGGCACGCTCATGCTCGCTCAAACGAGTTGAGCACGCTCATGCTCACTCAAACGAGTTGAGCACGCTCATGCTCGCTCAAATGAGTTGAGCACGCTCATGCTCGCTCAAACGAGTTGAGCACGCTCATGCTCGCTCAAATGAGTTGAGCATGAGTTGGGCACGCTCATGCTCGCTCAAACGAGTTGAGCACGCTCATGCTCGCTCAAACGAGTTGAGCACGCTCATGCTCACTCAAACGAGTTGAGCACGCTCATGCTCGCTCAAATGAGTTGAGCACGCTCATGCTTGCTCAAACGAGTTGAGCACGCTCATGCTCGCTCAAACGAGTTGAGCACGCTCATGCTCACTCAAACGAGTTGAGCACGCTCATGCTCGCTCAAATGAGTTGAGCACGCTCATGCTTGCTCAAACGAGTTGAGCACGCTCATGCTCGCTCAAATGAGTTGAGCACGCTCATGCTCGCTCAAATGAGTTGAGCACGCTCATGCTCGCTCAAATGAGTTGAGCACGCTCATGCTCACTCAAACGAGTTGAGCACGCTCATGCTCGCTCAAATGAGTTGAGCACGCTCATGCTTGCTCAAACGAGTTGAGCACGCTCATGCTCGCTCAAACGAGTTGAGCACGCTCATGCTCACTCAAACGAGTTGAGCACGCTCATGCTCGCTCAAATGAGATGAGGGCGAGTTGAGCACGCTCATGCTCGCTCAAATGAGTTGAGCATGAGTTCAGCACGCTCATGCCCGCTCAAACGAGTTGAGCACGCTCATGCTCGCTCAAACGAGTTGAGCACGCGAGTTGTCCCAGGGCCAGGGCCAGGGCCAGGGCCAGGGCCAGGGACATCCTTACCACCGAAGCCATCGTGCAAAAGGTGGCCTCGAGATGGGAGCATTCGGAAAGAGTCACGGCGGCAAGGCTCCAAGACATGAAGGAGCACACCGAATCTAGAGGGAGACAGAACAGCAGCTCAACTAGTCCCGACAAGTACTGAGAACCGTGTACAAGAACACGTTCTCACGTCGTCTCAGTCTTCGAAGAGTATGTGAGGATGTGGTCGGGACGAGAGGAATGTAATATCCTCTGCCCGAGCGAAGGACTCGATTAAAGTACAAAGAGCAAATCGATGTACATTCAAAAAAGGGTGAACAAGAAAGAAAGAGAGGTGCGCTCCGAGTTATCGGACGATCCCGTCGAGGCCGAGGTGAGATATCCCAGGGCCAAAGTTGAAAAATAAACCCGACGGCGACACTGAATTAAATGGGCGGCCTTCTTTTCTAGATATCACATTTCATTTGTGTTGGGAACTAAGATTATGCATAAGGGAACAAGAGGAAAAAAAAAACGTTTGCACTAGAGAAAAAGAGGACAATGGTGCCAAGGGACGTCAGTCGGCTCATCAGGAAAAGATAAATCTTCTTCTTCTTCTTTCTTCGTATCTCTCTCCCTTTGCCACTTTTTCTCCTTCTCTTGTCCCCCCTTTGTACATTGTGTAATGAGTGACAAATGTTCTTTTTTTCGAAAGCGACAGATCGAAACGTTTCGATGAAGATTCCAACGTTTTCATTCAAACTCAATAACATACTAACCTGATGAAGCTACGGAACAGAATAAAGAGAAATATTTACGAAAAAAATAATTAACTTTCAGTCACAGCTTCGGTCTCCGAGCAGGTTGCTCATTCCCTCCTCTCGATTTTTGTTCGACAAAAATTGTTTTATCTGAAAAGTTGGAGGATGCATTTGAAAAGGCGGGGTGGGGAAAACGGACCAATCTGTCGGAGAGACATCTCGCCACGTAGGGCTCGTCTCCGGGATTGGCTCGCAGAGCTCGCACTCGCAACGCTTTCACACGTTCGGATTTCGTGGATGCTCGGTCCAGATCGATGGTTGGAATGAAAACTCTATCCAGAAACTCTTGACCGTCCTGAAGCAGGGCAACTAGAGTTTGCGGTTTCTGGTGTCACTTACTATCACTCTCTTCGGCGATTTTCTCTTTTTGGCGACTGGTTCAAAGTCTGAAGGAACGGGAAACGGAAAGTCCGCGGCAGTTTCAGCAGCAGTAGCGGCAAAGACTCCGTTGTTGTTCTCGAGAAACTTTTCCAGAGCCCGCTTGAAGTCGTTCAGAACGGCATCTTCCACGGACATCAGCTCAATTTGAGGATGAGTGGGGGAGAAGGCGGTGAGAGTGGGTGGTTCGTCTTCAGAAGGCATCGTCGGAGAGGACAGGAGACGGAAATCGTGGGGGAGCACGGGCGAGAGCACTGGCGGCTCATCGGCGGGAGCAGAGGCATCGGACACAGCCAAAAGAGGTCCGTCATTGGAGTCGATCTTTGGCTGAACTCATCCATATCTAATTGTCTCTCTCTGAGTAGACCCACCGAGGTTATCGAGCCACTCAGCTCTTTGAAGAAGATGCAGCAGACTCTGGCCTGCCGGCTCACCAGCTCATGGAGCCAAATCGACTTGCTCACCTTCACTTCTAGAAGAGTCATGAAAACGAGCGCGTTCATGAAAGCGACGGCCTTCAACTCCCGTTCTTGCTCGCCGAGCTGAAAGGATGTTGTTGTTAGGACTTGAAGTTTGAGCACTGAGAAGAGTTACATGCTCGCCGCCTTGTTTCGCAAACAACTCCATCACTTTTCTTCGTGTCACTCGCACTTTCAGAACATCTACCGGTCGCAGCTCGTCTACTTTTTTCTGAAACAAACATGCGCCAGGCTCACATTGAAAAGGGTTAAAAATGAAAATGAAAACAGACGAATTTGACGATCATGGCGTTGAGTATCTTGTCCATGCTGATCACTTTGCCGCTCTCTTCGAATGCGGGAAGAAACGCCTCCAGGAAGAAGTGGTAGGGGTCGAGGTGGGCAGAAATGCGACGGTAGTCATCGTTCGTCTCGACTCGGCTCTTCACTTCCCGGTAGATGCTCACCAGCTCCTCCTTGTCCTGCCCGATTCCCTCGGCGACGGAGTCACCAGTGCTGGAAGAGAAGACCGAAGAGTTCAACACATCAAAGATCTTGGCTATCTCTCTTTCTCCCTCTCTTTTTCTCAATTACCATTTCTCATTAGGAGGGTTCGAGGCGAGGCCAAAGTCCATTTGGGCCGAATGTTTGAGCACGACTGAAACACATAATTGGAATGTGGTGGTGGGGTCATTATTGGAGCAAAAGTAATAAAGTGTGTCGAGAACGCACTTGGGCTGGAGAACGAAAGATCCGCCACACTTCTTCTTATTGTGACAACTGACACTCGGCTTGGCCCCGTTGGATCTCAGCGAAGAGGCCCCCGGAAAAAAAATGAAATCAGCGGTCTCGGCGAGGTTTTTCGGGAGGGAGAGATAGGCTCGAGTCGGGTTATTCTTGCCCCGGAACCGGCACACACAGTGTAAAAGACTTTGATGCAACAAGGTTTATTCGTCAGTATACGAAAATAGAACCGGGGGGAAAGGAAGGGGGGAAGGATCAATTGTAGGGTTCCGAGGAGAAGTTGAGCTTCTGGTACATTTCCGGAAGGAAGAAGTACGGGTACTCCAGACTGCACTCTCGGTTCGGAAGACGTGTCTGGTTGGAGGCCTCGAGCAGGTCCATCTCGAAGTAGCTGGAAGGGATTTTATAGAATTTCAGACGCTTCTGTTCCAGTTCCACTTACACTTCAGCATTCTTTTCCTCTCTCACGGTCGACGGATCGACGACGAGCAGTCTTCCGCACGCTCTTCCGCACGTGTGACAGATCTCGTACTTGTAGATCGAGACCGCTTTGAGTATGTTGTGCATGAAGATGTACGGCTGTCGGGTGCAATGGTAGAGGGCTGAGGTGTGCTGGAGGTTTCTGCAAAGGGGGAAATGTAGGCGTCGTGGGAGACGACGTCAGCCGATCGCTCACTTCTCGTTAGTGTAGTAGTACTTGATCTGGAAGCACCACTCGTCTCCGCGTGTTCCATTCAGGCACGTCAGATTGGCGAGCACGGTGTACACCTTCGCGTTCTCGTCGTGCGCCAATTCGCCGGAGACCATGTGGAGGCTCGCGGCGAAGAGCACGATGAGAGAGAGTTTGAGAGGAAGCATCCGTGGATTCTGGAAGACAAAAGGGCTGGTGAAGACGTGACACCGAGTATGGACAAGAAGTGGAATAGGGTGGTGGTGGTGGGGAAGGGGTCTCTGTCACTAATTGGACACGCCCCTTTTGGCTCGAGCCTCCGGCTCCTCCTCTTTCGGCTTCTCATCCCTTTTAGTCGGAAACCACTCAATCAACTTCAATTTGTTGTATGTCCCGGAAAGAAAGAGAATGGAAAGAAGGAGAAGAAGATGGAAAAGAACATGTGCCCCCGCTGAGCACATTCGGTTTTTGCTCGGGGGCGTTTGCAGAAGAGATACATGTTTTCCCTTTCCTGAAGCTCCCTCCCAAGAGAGTCCGTCAGTTCAAATGCTCTCCAATAAACGAGAGCAGCTCTCATTTGCATCAGTAAATTAGGAGCACGGAGCCGGAGCAGAAGCTTTTCGCAAATTGGAATTGGGCGAGGGGAGGAGGCAAGCCGGCGCCCCGGAATATTTGCGGTTTGCGGTCACATTTTTCCAGATGGGTTCATTATTTATGTTTGTGAGTCATCCTGAAATATCCACGGGCTCCGCGAGCTGGATCATGTGAAGACTGGCGAGTAATTAGGGAAACGGAAGACGGCAACAAAAGTGCACGTGTTTATTGGAATTGTGTTCTTCCTGGTTCTGTTATAGATCCTGCTCTTTGACACACTAATGTGTACAATGTTAACGGATGGTCAAGAAGTTCTGATCGTCACATCAATGCCTAGATTCCCAACTGTTCACGAACAAACTCCGAGAGTCAGTTGCATCATTTCTTCACTTCATACTCACAATCAGTTGTAATACACCTCGCGAGTCGAGACTGGAGCCCCGCAGGGAGGAGCACGAATCACACGTGGAAAGTCCGAAAAACAATTGTCCGAGAGTGGAAGTTCAGTTTTCTGATTGAGGATGTACAACAGGGGTGTGCGGGAAATGAGCACCGGGGTACCGTTACTATGTAGACTTGCGATTTTCCTTGACAAGCCAAAGGACAAGCCTACACGACACACTAACGCCACGTCACACAATGTCGCAGTCGCTTCTATCGAGACACATGGTGACGTGTATGTTATCTAGGTATCAATCGATCGAGGTGCCAGGCAGGTGGGCTCATTCTACAGTCAATCTAGATAATTTATCAAGAGAGACACTAGATGAAGACACAACATAGGTGGCTCAATGACGGTAATTACGTAATACCGATCAAGATAGGGGTTCAGGAGGTACGACACAAAAGGGGCGGGGCTCACTTTGCAGAGATCAAGATGCAAAATAGGTGCGACACAAAGTGACTCATCTTGATAATTATTAATTGATCAATCTCGAGCCGAAAAGGTTACCGCGTTTTGGAAACCATTGTAATGGGAGAAAATGGCTGAGAGGTTTGAGAAATAAGTTGGCCGTAAACTACCGTAAGCGGCATCCTTTCAAGTTTCCCAATTCCCGATCTTAGTCCTAAACTTCCCCATCGTCCTGGCAAAATTTCCCGTACAACTCTGATGTATAGTAGGATACGGTGTGTTCAAGACTTCACTCCTTATTCCCTTCGGCTCATTGTAAATATCCCAGTTGAGCGTTGCTCCTCCCGCTATTCCACATAGCAGTAAGGAGCTTCTCGGCGAGCATTCTGGAATGGAGCCGAGCAGAAAGAAGGGAGGAGCACACTTCCTTCCACAACTTCCCATTGCCTGACAAATGAGATAGGGGGGGGGAGGAGGCTTTGCACACAAAGCTCCGGGGGGAATTGAAAAACGGCTCGTCTTCTCTTCGCTCCTTTCCGGACGCAACTCAATCAACCGCACTTTTTTGTGTTCTGCCTCTGGAGAAATGAAAAAGTGAAGAAGACGGAGAAGAAGATGGAAAAGGACATGTGTCCGTCGGGCTTCTTCCGCTGCTGCTGCTGCTGCACAAAGAGATGTTTTCTGGTCTCTTCGCGTGTTGAGATGAGTCGAGTTTCAAGGTTTTGCAGAAGAGTGCTGGGGATCGAGAGGGGACTCTTTGAGGAATCATTTATTTAATCGAATAATAGTTAAGTGTTTAGGAAAGAGGCCAGGAATGGATAACAAGAAGGAATTGAGATCATTAATGCTTGCGGAGTCCTTGCACAAACCGGGTCGTCTTTCTGAAATTAAGATTTGACGTCTTCTGATGTAATAAGTTCCCAAAACTCACTCAACAGAAGAACCCGCGCTGAACACAGCTGTGACGAACTCCCGGATCTCCTTCCTGGAGCAGTTCTTCTCACAGCTGTGCTGCAGGTTCAAGTAAAAATCGAAGCGGTCGCGTGTC
The DNA here is from genome assembly GCA_963570955.1 of Caenorhabditis afra. Taxonomy (NCBI): domain Eukaryota; kingdom Metazoa; phylum Nematoda; class Chromadorea; order Rhabditida; family Rhabditidae; genus Caenorhabditis; species Caenorhabditis afra. Next base: position 3,133,603 of record OY751536.1, on the reverse strand, counting down.
GGATCCTTCAGCTTCCTTCTCAGTCCTTGAACCATTTTCTCCAGGAGTTCCTTGTAGCTGTAAGTTTATCCATGTTTATCTGGAACTGGGAACGGAATGAGCACTTACTCATTGTTTCGCTGCTCAATTTCTTTCTCATCAACAGTGTTCGCGGGATCGCACGTTCCGGGAGAAGAAGACGAAGAGGAAGGGGAAGAGAAGGGCGAGAAGGAGGACGAGGACGATGAGGACGAGCAAGAGGAGGAAGAAGAAGAAGACGTCAGAAGGGCGATGAGAACGACGATGAGCGTGGAGAGAACGAAGAATTTGGTGGAGTGCATTGCTGAAATATCACAAACTATTTGCTAGAAGTTTGACAGAAGGAAGAAGGTTAACGCGAGGAAGACGAACTCAAAACGAGGCTCGCATTCGCCGTTTTCCTCGTTTCCGCCGACAAATCACATCTATCAACTGGACTTTTGCGCGTTCTTCTCCTTCTTTCTCTGGAGAAAAGGAGAAGATGGCGAAGAACTTGTGCTCGCCGAGCTGCTGGAGCTGTAAAGTGCTAGCAACGCGCGTCTTTTGCGAAGCGGATTTTGGTTGAACTGCAGAACTTGTGTCAGAAGACCGTCACATCATCGTGCCTCGCTTCCGAAGACCTCCTCATCTTTCTCGACAGAGCCCAGGTCCCCGCACGATCCGCTCGCTTCCTCGCAATCAAAACGCCCCCGGACCTACAATTGTGTAATGAGGGGAAGCGGCCCCCGGAAAAAAAAACCGTTCTCTGTTTCTCTGTGTCTCTCAATTGCCCGCACTCTCTCCACGCGGCCCACATTCCTTCGCTGGACTCTCTTCTCTCGAGTGGATCCCTCGAGGGTCCATGGAAAGTGTAAAAAAGTTCATCTTCTGGCGGTGACGGCCGAGGGAGGAAGGAGCAGAACAGAAAACATCTCGAGTCCGGCACGTGAAACACTGGCAGTTGGTCCTTTCCTCGGTGGAGCAAGAGCAACGGGAAAATGAAGAAGAAGAAGAAAAAACGCTCGGGCGAACCTTTGATCGTGCGGGAAAAATGACGGATGGGATGGGGAATCGATTGGAGGAAACGAGCAACCTCATGTTTCTCAAGTAATTCTCTTGTTTTCACTGAAACTTATCAAGCTTCCAGACCTCTTTTTGGTTTTCAGAGTTCTGCATGAAGAGCTATTTGCACTTTTTCGCGTGTTTCCTCCTATTGCTCGCTCTATTCTGCGTTTGTGATGCTCAACAATATACGAGAAGGTTTCCACCGATTCGAGGCAGTCCCCGTTACCTCCGAAGTGTGACGACGTCGCCGATCCATCCCGGCTTCGTCAACCCTTATCCGGCAGGTCTCGGCGGCTTTCGTCGCTTCCAAACCGCTCCCACGCCGATAAATCGAGAGATCAAAGTGCTCAACAACTGCTCGTTTCCCGTTTGGTTTCACGTTTCTGGCACGCACAAATTGCCGGTGAATAAGGGAGCCGTTCTGAATTCCGGAGCCAGTTCGAGTGTGCTCGCTGCGAGAGGCTGGACTGGAAAGATTTGGCCGAGAACGGACTGTGACGAGATTTCCAGCTGCACCAGTGGAAGATGTGAAGTGAGTAGGCTTCTTTCAGAAGACGTTGGAAGTTCAATGATTTCAGCACAACGGGGAGTGTACTGGTGGCGATAGGAATGCAGTGATAAGCTCCGCCTACTTTTCGTTCTACGGAGGCTCCGACGTCTACAAAGTGTCCATGGAGCAAGGCTACAGTATCCCGATTCTCATCGATCCCACCAACGCTCACGAGAAGTGCAAAAGAGCCGGAGAGTGCTCGGAAGACGTCAACAAACTGTGCCCCGACGAGTTCGCAGTTAAGAGGAACGGAACGACGGTGGCGTGCCGATCCGAGTGCCACGTCTTCAGAACGGACGAGGCGTGCTGTCGTGGAGATTACCAAGACAAGTGCAGAGAAAACGGAACGACGATTCTCTTCCGAAGAGCCTGTCCGAACAGCTGGATGCACGACAATCCGAAACGATTCAGGTGCCGAGGAGCTCAATACACTGTCCAGTTTTGTTGATCTGACTTTTTGACTCTTCCGTTGATAAACTGACTATGAAGACTAAAAGTTGTTTTGTTCTTTACCTCGAAGAAACACCGGAAACCAATTTGTGTAAAGTGTTCTCTTCTTCTCTGGCGAGCAATGGAGGAGAGAGCCAGAAGTCATTCCACAGAAACTCTTCAGTTTCTTTGAGAACCTCCTCTCCCTACCAACCTTTCCCAGTTTCCAGTTGTCATTCCACTCGCTTCTGATGGTCGCGACTCCCAACATGAAGCCTCCGCCAGTCTACCTCGTCCTGGCTCTCCTGCTGGCTCTCATCGGAGTGTCCTACTCCACGAACAAGATGCCGATATCGTACGCCGAACTGGTGGCTACCTACGGTCGTCCTGCTCCGACTGCCGATCCATGTCTTGCTCCCGGCGCCGAGTACCTTCCCGACGAGCCTCGCAAGATTCACGTCTTCAACAACTGCTCGTTCGGAGTCTTCTTCGAGGCGTCCGGATTCCCGCACGTTCGTGGAAACCAGGGACGTGTCTTGGCCACCGGGGCGACGTCGACCGTCTTGCTGAACGCTTCATGGATCGGAAGAGTCTGGCCGAGAACCGATTGTGCCGAGATCAAGGATTGCTTGTCTGGCAGTTGTGAGGTGAGAAGTTTCTAGTTTGAAGCTGACCACTTTCTCTTATTTCAGCACAACGGCACTTGTACCGGTGGAGATGCTGCCCTGATGATGAGCGAGGCCGACTTCCACTTCGAGAGATGCAAGCCCAATAGCTATTGGGTGTCGATTGAGCACGGCTTCAGCATCCCAATTCGCATCGCTCCTGTCGCCGTCGATGGGGAGAAAGTGTGCAAGACCGCCGGCGTCTGTCTCAAAGACCTCAATGCGATCTGTCCGGAAGGGCTTGCGGTGAAGAGGGACGGCAAGACGGTGGCTTGCATGTCGAGTTGCAATGCTCTCCGAACCGACGAGGCCTGCTGCCGAGGAGACTTTTCGTGGGATTGCCAGACCGAATCGATGCGTCTCTTCCAGGAAACGTGCCCCACCAGTTGGCCCATCTCGTTCCCAAGTCTCTACTACTGCAAGTCCATAGAGTTCAATGTTCAGTTCTGCTGAAATCATGTCAATTCTTTCGACGTCGTCGTTTCCGTTCGCACAATAAACTGACTATTCCCAAAGATTTTGTTGTTGTGGTCGCTCTTTGAAAGTGAAAGTGAAAAACTAACAGCTGGCACTTTTGGTGCCTCGGGGGAGGGAAGCTTTGACCGCGAGCGAAGACGGACGGGAGTGAGGGAGCAGTTCGTCAAAGTCATTTTCCTTGCTCAATGAAGTCTCTTCGCCTTCTTCTTCTTCTTCTCATTGCTCTTTTCTGTCTCTGTGCTGCTCGACGAACTGCAAGCTCACGTGTGGCCGAGAAAAAGGTACTTTGCGCGCAAAACTTAGCTGCTCATGAGAATTGACACTGGGAAAAGTGGGAAAATGTGCAACAGCAATCGATTAAGAAAATCTCGATAGAAATGGAGAACAGGGAGAGAATCAGTTAGAAACGAACAGAATATCACTTTTTGTTTCGATAAAACACTGCAGAGTGTCAATTCAATACCAAATCCCGATACTACCGAATACTTCAGGTACTTTTGAAAAGTATTCGGTTCCATACCCGAGTGCCGAGTACCGGGTACCGAGTAGTAAAACGACTCGTTCGTTCGTTCAAAAAGTATTGGCTCTCTGGCCCTGGCCCTGGCCCAACACTGTCGTAACCTCCTCTTTTTTTGAGAGCGATCACGTGGTTCCACCGTCTTCTTTCTATCAGCAGCACTCGTTCCCCGCGAGACCACAGTACAAACCCGGATTCTATTCGCATTCATCGATCTTGCCCACATCTTCCGTTCTCGATGATTGTCGTCTCAAAGGCATCCAAGACTCTTCCGATGACACCCGCGAGATCAACGTGTTCAACAATTGCTCGTATGCTGTTTGGTTCAAAGTGAGCGGTTCCCAAATCTACGGACCTGATGCGTTCGTTCTGAACAGTGGATCCAATGCGAGCATACTCCCGCATCCGTCCTGGTGGGGCAATCTTCAGCCGAGAACGGATTGCGAGGAGATCAACAATTGCACCAGTGGCAGTTGTGAGGTGAGAAGACGTCTATACTTAGGATTCGTTTGCACCACAGAGCGCGTCCCGTTTCCAGGTCAACTGGCAATGCACTGGCGGCGGAGAGTTCGGAGTCTTGAGCAGAGCCAGTTTCATGTTCACCCCCTGCCAATCCGACCTCTACTACGTCAATCTGGACCTCGGCTACAGCATTCCCATCCGCATCGAACCCATTCCTGCCGAGAAAGACAGACACTGCAAGACGGCCGGAGCGTGTTTCCGAGACATCAATGAGCTGTGTCCCGAAGAGCTCGCCGTGAAGAGGAACGGAACAACCGTGGGATGCAAGGCCGCCTGCTTCGGCCTGAAAACCGACGAAGCGTGTTGTCGAGGAGAGTTCGCCGCGAAGTGCGATGAGAGAGCATCGGCGAAGATGTTCCGCGAAGCGTGTCCCGACAGCTGGCCTTCTGCTTTTCCTAGCATGTTCTCTTGTCGATCACTTCGTTACAATGTCCAGTTTTGCTGATGGTTTCATTCAAAAGTGCATCTTCCCCATAAACTGACTATGAAAACATGTGCTCGTTCAATGAAAATGATCAGTTAGCGTTGGAAACGTAGGAGCTGACTCTCGAGATGAAGCCCTTCGTCGTGTTGATCGCACTCGAACTCGTGTCCACCGCCGCTGTCTTCCTCCTCAGAATGGCGTTCCGGTAGCTCGGAATCAGATAGATCACGGCCAGCGGATCGATGAACGGGAACGCCGCCAGGGCGACGGTGGCGACGTTCGTGTTCCACCAAGCCATGTCGATGCCGAATATCGGCGCATACCACGAGAGTACGGTGGGCAGAAAGCTCGCGAAGATCGGAATGCACGTCTGGATGATCAGCGTGTGGAAGAGTTGTTTCTGAAGGCGAATGCTGTTCTTGCTCAGCTTGTTCGACGCCTGCATCGCGCCGATTTTACGCATGATCTGTCAAAGATGTATGAAGGTGTGTTCTGTGTGGTCGTCGTGCACTTCCTCACCTTGAAGCCGAGCACAAAGTACACTGTCATCGCGTACGTCGAGATGGCGGTGAGGAGAAGGATGCCGATCCAGCTTCTGACACGGATGTAGTCGCTGGCGCCGTAGTAGAGCGCGGCGAGCATCGGAACGTTGCGCGAGTCGGCGTTGTACTCGGAACGGAACTCGTCGGCGATGAACTCGCGGATCTCCTCGTTTCCAGCCAGGCACTGCTGACAAATCTGAAACTGGTGTGAGTATTTGTGTGTGTCTGAGGTGTAAAGTAGACGTACCACAGACCAGGAAGCTCCGTGGACGAGGAGAAAGAGGACGGCGATCAGAATTCCGAACGGATGGAAGAACCCGGGCAGCTTTTCGGGACTGCAAGTGCACTGTTTTCGTGGAGCTCGGAGCTCTTTGAGGCGCCGAGCACTCACTGGAAAAGCGCCATGTACCGGTAGACAAAGTGGATGATGAGGAGCGCGTAGCTCAGCGAGATGAAGCCGCACCGGTTCGACATCACGTGCTGACCTATTTCCGGATGCTCGAAGAACGGTCCCTCTGTCAAGAAGACGACGAAGCCGTAGGCGTTGCCCTGCACTCCCTGCAACGTCTTCTGATTGAGGAGGTGAGGAAGACCGCTCGGACTCACGATAGGCGTCAAGATCTCCGAAATGGAGTAGAAGATGTCGAAGACGGCGAAAACGATGAGCAGATAGCGATAGTTGCCCATTTGAGAGCGTGACTTCATCACGACCAAATAGATGAATATCGGGTTGATGATGAAGCTGAGGAGGCCGAAAATGCGCGGAAAGTTCTGATGGTACCAGCTGATGTAGATCATTTCACAACGTCTTCTTCTTATCGCTAATGAGAATAAGAAGGTGTTGACTCAAGAATGAAGGCGACGAAGAAAAGGAAAGGGAGATGAAATAGGATAAGGCAGCGAAGAGGTGGAAACGAAAGGAGGAGGAGGGTTTGTTTTCTCATATCTCGAACGGGTGGCTCAATGACGCGAACGCATTCGTCATCACTCCGAGGTGCTCTTTTTCTTTTGGCTCGCCGGCTCCGCGGGGACTATTCGAAGTTCTTTTATTGCTCGAACACCGAAACGCCTACTATAACTTGGTGACTAGAACGTTGCTATTGTTGGGAACGTAGTATCGGGCGCTGTTGTCCATTTACACTGTCACGTTACGCTTCAGAAGAGCGTTCCGGTAGCTCGGTATCAGCAAGATCACTGCCAGCGGATCGATGAACGGAAAGGCGGCCAGGGCGACAGTGGAGACGTTCGTGTTCCACCAGCCAATGTCGACGCCGAAAATCGGGGCGTACCAGGAGATTACGGTGGGCAGGAAGCTCGCGAAGATCGGAATGCACGTCTGGAACGACGGAAGAGAGTGTCTGGAAGTGGAAGGAGGGGTGGCACCTGAACGATCAGCGTGTGGAAGAGCTGCCTTTGGAGTCGGAGGCTCGAGGCACTCAGCGAGTTGTTCCGCTTCACTTCGCGGATCTTTGAGGTTATCTGGAATGAGTCAATTTCAGTTTTCCCGGCTCGATAAGTTACCTTGTATCCCAAAACGAGGTAGACAGTCATCGCGTAGCTCGAGATGAGGGTGAGCAGAATGATTCCGAGCCAACTTTTGAACTTGATCCCATCGCGGACTCCCTTCAAATGCGTACAGATCAAACATCCGAAAATGAAAAGATCGTGTGATCTACCCAGTACAGCGCGGCGAGCATTGGCACGTCCTTCGAGTCGACGCCGTAGTCTTTGATGAAGGCGTCGGAAACGATGCGGCGGATCTCCTCGTTCCCCGCGAGACAGTTTTGACAGATCTGAAGACGGTTTTGAATGGGAGAACATGTAGGTTGGGGGGGGGACGAACGATGGTCCACGAAGCCACGTGGAATGACATGAAGGCCGTCAGAAGAAGGATTCCGATTGGCTTGAAAAACAGATGAAGGAAATAGGGGCTGAAAATGAGCTTCTAGACGCATCCTTGACAATTAGAAGTAGGTCAATCTTACTGTAGAAGTGCCATGTACCGGTAGACAAAGTGGATGATCAGGAGCGCGTAGCTCAGCGAGATGAAGCCGCACCGGTTCGACATTGCGTGCTGACCTATTTGGGGATGCTCGAAGAACGGACCGTCGGAGATGAAAACCACGAATCCGTGTTTGTTGCCCTGCACTCCCAACGGCGTCAGAATCTCAGAAATCGAGTAGAGGATGTCGAAGACGGCGAACATGATCAGTAGCGTTTTGTAGTTGCCGACTTGCGACTTCGACTTGGCGACGACCAGATAGATGAAGATCGGATTGATGAGGAAGCTCAGCGCTCCGAGGATCCGCGGAAGGTTCTGATGGTACCAGTTGATGTAGATCATCTAGTCTGCTTGAAGTTGGGACGGGAACGGAGAATGACGCCAACTTTCAGCCAGACGATATACATATAGCTGCCCGCCAATTTCAGAGGGACACCTCTAATTGGTGTCCCGCGAGACGTACGGAACAGCTATTTTTCAGGGAAAGGCACATTGGCTGTGTTTTGCTATGACTCGCTCGTTTCAACGATCTTTTCGTCCGGAAAACAAAGAGCCCTCTGGGGTTTGCTCGTGACTTTTGGCGCCGATGGTGCGAACACCGTCACGCGCAACCTCGTACTTTGGGTGAAAATACAGATTTTTTTCAAGTTTCTCGCGCTTTCTCGATCAGTTTTCCCGCCTTAACCCACGAATGTTCGCATCTTTTCAATATTTTTTCGACAAATTTATCGTTCAATGCTTTTATCGAATGCAAATCCTCGTTTTTTCGTTTACTTCTTCTGCGATTCTCTCAATTTTCAGCGAACATTCTCGGACAGTCCTGCTGCCCCTCTTCCTGAATCTTCCACCAGTTCTCTAAGTGCAATTCGTCCAGTCAAACACTATCTCAAATTGGTGGTAGATCATAACGGCTGAAAGACGTTGTCAGTCGGCTGTCCTTATGTGTCTTATCGACTATGTGGAATTGGGCGGCTCCAATGAGATCTGTTCGGTTCCTCTTCACAGCATGAGTGAGAAGACACTGTAACTCAGGTGCGAGCGTTAAGATGGATGAAAAAAAAGTATTTAATCGACGCGTTCGAATAGTAATAATCAGTCGGAGTTGTGAGAAGTGGTGGAAGGATTTTCTCACTATTTTAAGATTTTCAATCCAGTCGAAATCTCCCCAACAATCAAACTGTCAAGGTAAATAATAACTTCATTATGATCTGATATGCTCTCACTTTTCAGAACCTAATTACCCGAGATGTTGCGCTTGAAGTGATGAGACCACCACCAGCCTTGGCGAGCCCCAGGACTTTGTTCCGGTAGTTCGGAAGAAGCAAGATGATTGCTAGCGGGTCCAAGACGGGAAAAGCGGACAAGGCGATGACTCCCAGGTAATTGTTCCACATTCCGAGGTCGAGCCCGAAAGCCGGAGCATACCAAGCGGCCATACATGGCGAAAAACTGATGCAGATCGGGATGAATGTCTGAACGGCGAGCGCTTTGAAAAGTTGTTGCTGAAGGTGTTGAGTCGTGAGCGAGGTGAATGAGTTTTCCAAGAGTTTTCTCATTATCTGAATATCATTCTCGTTAATGTGCTCTTTCGGTGCCTATTCTGTTTACCCGGTATCCTAGGATGAAATAGAGAAGTATCGCATAAACAGAGATCGCAGTTAGCATTAGAATTCCAGCCCAACTTCTTCGAGTCATCTGGGGAGTTGCATCCTAAAAAGAAAGTAGTTTGGGGACTTGAAGTCGTTTCTAAAAGCTTACGAAGTACAAAGAAATCAGCATGACCAACTGATGAGAATCCACATTGTAGGCGTTCTTGAAAGTGTCGTGGATGTATTCGGCAACCTCTTCGTCGCCATACAAGAAGTATTGACAGATAAAAGTCCAGGCCAACCCGTGAAGAAGAAAGTATGCGAATAAGACTAGTAAGCCGCGGAGCCGGAGTAACTGCTCCAAGGTTACAGGTCTGAAAGTTGAATAGGTTTGTAAATAACGGTCCAATCGCCAACTCAAAAAGAACAATGTATCGGTAGATGAAGTGAATTGCCAGAATACCGTACGACAGTGAAATGAATCCGCATCGAATTGAGATCGCTAGTTGACTGAATGGTCCCGGCTGAAACTGGGTCAATTAGCACTCGCTCCCTTACTTTCCTTACCTCGTAAAAAGGGCCGTCTGTGATGTAAATCACAAAAGCAGCGCCCGTGCCGTCGATGGCCACTGGCACTGTCATTTCCACAGCCGAGTATACCATATCGAATATCGCGAATCCTATCAACAAGTAGCGATACTTGCCAATACTCGTTTTCCCATCGCTTAGCGCCAAGTAGATGAAGAGAGGATTGAAGACAAAAGAGAGGAGACCAAAGAGTTTGGGGAGGTAATAGTGAGTCCAGTGGATATACATGATGAGTCAATGAGTGGTTTGGCTGTAATTCGAGATTTATAGTTACTTTATACGAATACATTGCTCCGGTGAAATCAGAAGAGGGTCCAAAGACTCATTGAACGTGCTTGGTGAGGCATAGTGACATCAGCTGGCGGATCAAGAAAACCAATTTATAAAAACAGATAATTTTGAGTGTTCAGTGTTCTCCCGATTTGTACCGGTGATTCAGAAGAGCATGAATAAGAGGTACTGTAGTCCTTACTTCAACTTTGAAGTTTTAGGAGAGTTTCTCACATATTTCGCCTACTAATTGTCATTCTTACCAACAAAGTGTTGTTAAATGCTAATTTGGTCAATGGTGCGTGCCGTTTTAATTCGGTTGCAACTGGAGTCGGGATGGGGAAAAGAAAGTACGCACGGACACTCTAGGCTATCCCAATTGTCTTAATTGAGCAGGAGAAAGGAAAACTGAGCTTACTAAGCCCCTCAGTTTCCGTCTTAAAGTATTATACATGTAGACATTCGGTTACCTTAGGTTTTAGACCAACCAGCATTACCTTTCGGAGTCTTGAGACCAATCAACTTCGCGAATGCGTATCTCGGTTCATTGAAGAACCACCTACCGGCAAAACCCTATATCGGATGTTATTTTCATTAACAAGTAATTGTAGTCGTCTGCGTTGGACTTTTTGTTATTTTTCTGCTTCCCCCCGCCCACAATTCCTTATCATCTGTCTGTTTTTGAACGATTTTTGTAGTAGTTCAAGTCACAATGATTCATTTTCACAAAAACATCTAGTAGATCTGAGTGGCCATCGAGCTTTCAGTGGTAGGGCGAACGGCAGAGGTGACAGAGGTGAAGAGGCTCTTCGGGTTGCGAGCAATGCCGAGCATCTTGTTCCGGTAGTTCGGGAGCAGGATGATGATGGCCAGCGGGTCGAGGACAGGGAAGGCGGACAAGGCGATGACTCCCAGGTAGTTGTTCCACATTCCGAGATCGATTCCCAGAACCGGACCGTACCAGGCGACCATGCACGGCGAGAAGCTGATGCAGATCGGGATGAATGTCTGAACGGCGAGCGCTTTGAAGAGCTGTCTGTGAAGCTTCTGGGTGGTCTTCGAGACTCCAGGATTGTCGGCGAGCTTTCTCATGATCTTCCAGCCGAGGATCACGTAGAGAGAGACCGCGTAGATCGAGATGCCGGTGAGGATTAGGATTCCCATCCAGCTCCGTCTTTTGATCTCGGGACTAGCGTCCTGAAAAAGAAATGTAATCCAATTGATGGTTCTTTGGCCGCTAGACTCACAAAGAATAGGGCCATGAGCATCGAGAGATCATGCGAATCGACGTGATAGGCCTCTTTGAACCCTTCGTAGATGTAGTCCTCGACTTCTTTGTCGCCGTACAGAAACAATTCGCACACAGTACTCCACGCGATACCGTGGCAAATGAAAAAGACGAACAGGCCCAGAAGTCCCGAAGGTTTCAGCATCAACTCGATCACATGGGTGCTTTAAGAGTAAAACTTTGAGATCGAAGGGCTTTTGGGCGCTTACTTGAAAAGGACAAAGTATCGGTAGATGAAGTGGATCACCAGGATACCGTATGATAATGAAATACATCCGCATCTGACTGAAACCGCTAGCTGGCCTAGGTCTCCTGTCTGAAAGTAGCCAGTCAACTTTGAATCATCGAATCTCGATTACCCCGAAGAACGGTCCGTCGACTAGGTAGATCACAAAAGCGGCGCCAGTACCGTGTATCGCCACTGGCACAAACAACTCCACCGTGGAGTAGAACATATCGAATATCGCGAAACCGATGAGCAAAAAGCGATACTTGCCAATTGCGGCTTTCTTCTCGCTCAGAATCAACCACATGAAGAGTGGGTTGAACACGAACGAGAGGATACCAAACGCCTTCGGAAGGTAATGGTGGGACCAATGGATGTACATGGTTGTACTGGATTCTCGGAATCCCGGGTGCCAGGTGTACCTGATCGACAGTTTTTATACTGGATATCCACTACGAGAAAAGAGGAGGGACTTGAGAATTGTATGCAGACGGATACAATTAGAGTCTTACATCGGTAGGGAAACGGTGATGAATAACAAGATTAGAGAACGTTTGCCGTAGGTAATCCGGTTGTTTTGGACTCTAGTGGGTCACTTCTGATGTACCCTATCAGAAGAAATCGAACTTGTGACTCACGCTCTGATGATGTTTCAGTCAGCTGGAGAGAAATTGCTAAGAAAAACAAGATGTCACTTTTTGCACCAGTGAGCTCCTCGGTGAAGCTCATTATGGTCAGAAAACGGCTGGCTCGTAGATCTTGAAGTGGCTAAAGTTCCTAGAACACGGGAGGCATCGAGAGAATTATAACCGCCCACAGGGAAATCCTCTGAATCTTCTTTTGTAGTCTGTTATTCGATTCCAAGTCAGGAAGAAAAGGAACATGATATTGCCGATTCGAATCTAGATTCTAGATACCGACCATGGTATTGCAATATCGACGAAAGCTTCGAGGGAAGTTGATATGAGTCAGTGTATATCGCTCAAATCGTTCAGTGCGTTCAGTACAGGGAAAATTATTGAAAGAAGTCCAAAACTCGAGTTTTGTGGCTCCACAGACATCCGAGCCTACTCTTAAATTGGCAATAGAAATGGCCTCCCTAGTAGACCTCAAATATCAATGTCAACTTTTACGCTTCAATCTGATTAGACTTTACACTTTTTTTTTTGAATAACCCAATCATGACTTCACGTAGTCTCCGTTTCCGCTTTTCCCAATTCACTCGACTCTCTCAGTCCAAAAACTATTACTATTTTCGAGACTGCTCCGTGTGTGTGCAAGCGACGTGTATCCCGACTCCGATTGCAGTCTGATGATACAAAACCGTCTCTATCCGTCAGTCGTCGACTCGAAAATGGATTGACGTTGGTTGGTGAACGTCGTATAAGTCATGAAGACAGGGAGTGTCGTCTGCTTAATTCTCAAAGTGACGGGATTCTGGGGAAAAGCAGCTAACGGAAATTGGCAGAATATCGAAAACAATCAGTGGGAAGAGTAGGACGGAAGTGCGTATTGCTAGTGAATGAAGTAAACAGTCTACCGATCCCCCTGTGGATGATCGTAGATCAATTCATGCTAGACGGAAGCTCTGCTTGTTGTTCTTCATTACCCTCTATTTCTATATAGATGAACTATATGTTATCAGTATTTAAAATGAGGTAGAAGCGGTATTTGAGGAAGAGGGATTGTTCAAGGTTTTCACTCGCTTCCGGCTTTCCTCTGTCTCCTCTCTGTTGCATTTCACGATGAATCGGTTGCGAAGGCTTGGAAGACAGCAAATGATGGCGACCGGATCGAAAAACGGGAACATGCAAAGTGCGATGGACACCATTTGGTTGGCCACTCTGCAATGTGCTCTCTGTTTCTTTCTCCTCTATTCCTGTGATCCTTACTGTCCCACATCGAAGTTGATGGCGGGCGCGTACCAACAGACCAGGCATGGGGTGAAGCTGACACAGATCGGGATGATGGTCTGGATGGCGAGCACGGCGAGAAGTCTCTTTTGGAGGTCCGTGGTGGCTGCGCTCATTCTTACCGCCGACTTTCTGAGCTCGCTGATGATTTTATAGCCCATGTAGCAGTAGAAGGAGATCGTACACAGCGGGAACGTCGAAAGAATGGCAATCCCTTCCCAGGATCGAATTACACTTGAGTCGAGAGCCTCCTGGTAGATCGAGGCCAGCATGTTCAGGTGGTACGAGTCGCCACCGTACACCTCTTTGAAGTTTTGATGGACGTACTCTTTGATGTCTTCCGTGTCTTTCAGAAAGATCTGACACATCTAAAAGCCCCCACAAATACCGTTATCCCAACTGTTTTACCCACCGCTGCCCAAAAAGCAAAGTATGCGGCGCAGAGCGCAAAAGAGCCGAGCATGTACGAGACGAAATGTTTGTTGATGAACGCCTTCCGGTGAATGATCATGTAGCGGTAGAAGAAGTGGGTGACAAGTATCGCATAGCTGCACGATACCATCGAGCATCGGCACATCAGGATGAAGCGGTTGAAAGGGGACTTCTGAAAAGAGTGAAGTGGTGTGAGATGGCACTCCACCGTACCTCCATAAAGTATCCATCGCTGATGAAGATGAAGAAGCAATAGCGATACCCATGAACTCCCTGCAAACAACGTATGCCTCTTTAAGTCATTTCCATTCGTTTCACTCACAATCGGTACGAGGATATCGCTTATCGAGTAGAAGATGTTGAAGATGGCAAAGTAAAGCAGAAGGAAGCGGTAGTTACCGAACTTTGCCTTGGTATCGGTGAAAACCAAGTAGACAAAGATCGGATTAACGATGAATGCGAGACATCCGAAGACTTTCGGAGTGTAGTGGTGAAACCAGTTGAGGTACATCGTCTGCTGGTTTGAAGACGAGTTGTAGATCTCTAGGTCTACAAGTCAATGCCGGAAAAAACAAGAGGATGTAGAAGCAATTTCCTTCATAAGAAAAGTTGCGATAATGAAAAAGCGATACAAAAACATGTTGTGGAATGAAAGAAACGTAAGAAAATGATACAACAGCGGTGAAGGTCGGGGGATTCCCGAGTGGTAAAAGTTGAGCTTGTTCGACGAGTCTAGGATGATTTTCTTGCGGCTTCCGCCTCTTCTCGCTCCAATCGGCTGATATCCTTGAGTGCAAGAAGCTCGACAATGTAGAGCTGCGAAGTGGCGATTCTCTGCGGAGACAGCAGAGCATCTGTGTAGTTTGGGTACAGATGAATCATCAGATTTGCTCGGAAGTAGCGTCGCGGACTTTGAATCTCCGCGAGTTTCTCCTTGTAGTCTCCCTCGTCGAGGATTCCGTCAAATATCATCGAGAAGTCCTTTTTGAACTTCGCGACTCGTTTCGCGCTTACTCCTCGTTCAGTGCGCAGCCTCTTTTCGCACGCGTCTATCAGCATCTTCAATGCTTTCTCAATGATGTCGGACTGATTCTTGTCGTTTCCGAGCAGCGGCAGATCATTTTTTATCGCCTCTATGACCCACTCGTGGATTTGGACGACGGCGAAGTTCATGAATACAGGCGAGTAGAAGTCCTCGCCGTTCTTCACCATATCCTTGAACTTGACGGGGTCGCGGCACGCAACTCCGAAGAAGTCGGCAGCTTGGAAAATTTGATCGACGAGGTGGGTCATTTGCTCTTCGCACACGTTCATCTCCATTCCGGCGAGCGCATCCACACGCGAGAGCGGATCTCTGCAGTTTAACATGGAGGAGAGGGCGGCGAGCACTGGGAAGACCCATTCGCTCTTGTAGCCGTCGTCGACGTTCATTTTGTCCATCTCCAAAGTGATGAGGCGGTCTCTGAGCAGCTGATCGTCGGTGGTGCGCTTGGATTTGGCGAACTGCTGGATAGCGCCCCAGAACATTTTCATGTCTTCACCTACAATCGCACACACTCTATTTAGAACCCTGAGTGGGAATTGTTGACTCACAAGGTGTGCTAGTAGAAGCCATGACGACGCGAGAATCGAAGGCGTGAGAGACTGCAAGTATTTTTCTCAGCCGAAGGTGGTAGAATACAGAATAGAACAGAACCGGGAAGAAATAGCACTTGGACAGCGTAGAACTTTCCTGAAAAGAACTCGCCGAGAAAGAACTCGTTTCTCGGTGGCGCTTCAATGGCGCTCCATTGATAAACGAGTTTTTTCGCGGCGAGTTTTTTTTCCCGGGAAATCCTATTTCGGCGAGTTTTATTCCGTTCGAATTCTATTCCTCACCGGTTTTATTCTATTCCGAAGTACCGAAAAGTCAACGGAAACCTTCGCGAATTTAAAAATGGTCGCAAAGGTTAGTACAACCTATTCAAAATCAGAAAAAAAGAGAACGATATAAAAATAGATAGAAGAGAGCTTATTTATACATTTTTTACAAAATTGTTATAACACTACGAGTGTGGACTAGCCAACTCTCGAAATTCGCTGAAAACTGAGCTCCACGACACTTTGCAACCGTTGAGCCTCTCACAATTATATCGGTTGCGAAGTGTCTGGATTCGGGGTCGAGGAATGTGTGATATTGTGTGTTCCTCATCTGCAATAAGAGCAGAAACGTAAAAACAGACAGGAAGACTGAAGAAAGTTGAGGATGCGATACATGAACCGAGATTGGTATTTGGATAATAATGACAAGAAGGACGACATTAGGACGACGGTTGAGAAGTTTGTGGTTTTCCGGTTGAGTGAAGAGTCATGTTAGTTCTGCAAGATAATTCTGTGAATTGGTAGCTGACCCTGAGACATACCCTCATGTTTCTCTGAATCCGAGTGCGTATGTGAAATTTGAGAGTGAGCAGTGTTCGCTTCGGAATGAACGTCTTGTGGCTCCAGTTCGCTTCGTTCCAACGCATCGTAGTGCTGACGCGGAACGTCTGCGCGTACCTTTTGATGGCGCGCATCTCTTTGCTGAGATCGCCCTCCTTGATGCACGCCCGGATGATACGGAAGTCTTCCTTTCCGTTCGCGATGTGCAGCGCACCCACTCCGCGCTTCTGCAGCTCCAACTCGCACTCCCTGATCAGCTGACACATCGTCTTGGCGAGCACCTCTTCGCATGTGGCGTGCCGGACGGACTGCGTTCGGACAGCCTCCCAGGTCGCCTGGTAGACGGCGGTGACGACCTGATTGGCGATCCGCCAAACGTGAACGAGACCGCTGCGTTGAATTAGATTCCACATGTCGCGCTCGCTGCGCGAGGCCTCGGCAAGAAAGGTGGAGGCGAAGAAGACCTTCTCGATGGTCTTCTCGAAGTTGGCCTTCGTGACGTCCATAGTGATGTCGTCTAAGCAAGCCTCTTCCTTGACTGGGTTGATCTCGGACACTTGCAGCGAGATGATTCCGAGAAAGGCGTGCACCCACGAGCACTTTTTGCCCGTGTTCATCGCCGACACCGCCACGAGGTTAACAATCCGATTGTCCAGCTTCATCTTCTGCTCATCGCTAGTCGTCATCTCTTCGTACTCTTCCAGTGTCTTCCAAAACCGCGACTTATCGTGCGACCGCCACAGCCGCCGATTCTTGACTTCGTCTGAAACGGCGACAACTTCAAATTCAAACTGAATCAGATCATCATTTCACTTACAATAGTCTGTTCTCAGTCCGAGTTTGGCGAACGCCTCATTCACTTCATCGTCCGAGTACTGTAGCCGATTCTCTACTGTAAACAGTCGATTCAGTATTTCTGCTCACGGGCGCCCATTTTCTAGAACATACGCCTCGAAGGGTAGTTTGCGATAGGCTCCGCCGGCGAGCAGTGTGCATCCGCTATGTTGTCCCAGTCGAGAAGAGAATCGTCCATCTTGCGTCGAAAAATCTGAAAACGAACGCGACGTACGCATTTTCATCGGTTCAAATGGGATAAGAAGACAGATATTGCCAAAGGTATCAATAACCGATCAATAAGTTACGCAACAAACTACAAAAACAAACAATAAAAAGATTTACTGAGATTAAAACACATTAAACGATGTCCAAAAAAGGTTTTCGATGTGCAACAAATCAGGAAGAAGAAGAAGAAGTGGAAGTAAGAATGTGAGAGTATCAACTGTTGAACTGTAAATAGCAATTAAAAATGTCAAAAGAACAGAGAGAACACTTTGTTGAGATAAGAGTCGCCGTTACCATCGCGCTCCGGGAATGACGGTTTCGGCTGTGGTGGCCAATATTTATTTGTCGCCTTCGAAAAAATCCTTCAACTCGTCAAAGAAATGCTCCATAATGAGAGCCACCGGCACGCCATCGGATGTCATCTTTGGCACTCCTGCCTTCCTGTTGTTTTTCTTGTTCTTCGCCCCCTTCTTTCCGATTTGCTCCTGATCTATCGCGTTCATAACAATGCGCATCTGTTCGGTTAGGCAGATGGTCTTCGGTGCGAAGAGACTCGTCTTTTTTTCACAGTCTGCGTACCATTTGGTGAGAATTTCGAGACGGAACGTGCGCTCCTCGTCGCTGTTCTTGATGTCCGCGAGTTTCGTCTTGCGGTCCAGCACACTTCTGAGCAACTGGAACTCTTCCTTGTAGTATTTGATGCGCTTCTCCGATAATCCGAGCTTCTTCATCTCCGCATCCGCATGAGCGATGAAGAATTTGAGTGTTCTCATCATCATAACGTCAGGAGTGTTAACGAGTGTCAACGGATGGCTTTCGTCAAAGCTGTTTTGGAACAGCGAGGTGATGACGTCGTTGACCGCGTCGCACAAATGGGGAGTTCCTGTTCCGCCAGCCATCAGCTTCAAGTCGGCCTTCGAGGTCGCCGCCTCGGCGAGGAAAGCAGAAGCGAAGAAGAGCTCTCTGACAGGCGACTCCCATATGGTCTTATCCGCCATCGGGAGGCTCGAAAGGTCCGAACGACTCGGATCCAGATCGGAGAAAGCGAACGAGATACACGCGAGCAGGCCGGGAATCCAGGCGGTCTTGTCTTCGAGACTGCGCTTTGCCTCGGTGAGGCACATTTTGACTTTCAATGTCGCCTTTCCCTTCGTAGTTAGGTCAGCATCTTTGGCGCTGTAGCTGTCGAGAGCTCGGTAGAAATCGCTGCGGCTCTTCGCAGCGTATGCGTTATCGATGTCTGAAATGATATATGCACAGCTCTGAGATGAAATCTGTCAACTGCTTACTCATTAATGGCGGCTCATTCTTGTCGAGTTTGGACGGTTTCACCAGACGATTGTTGAAATCGATTCGATACATCTGGCTGAAAATAGTGAACGGATTGAAGACCGACCGCGTATTTGTCAGGAAAAATCGATACGAGACATGCGGTGTAATATTAATCAGCCTGAACGGAGTAATCTTGAGATTTGGAGAAAAAAGGTCCAGCCTCTCCGTTAAGCTTATTCAATTTCATAACTAATGGGAAATTCGTACATGAATCCGATAGAATATAACAAAAAACACCGAGATGGCAGGGAGAGAACCTCGGGACGCAGAATGGGAGAGCTGTCACGCCAGTCCGCAAACACGCAAACGAACGAATACACCGAAAGCGACGGGAATTGGGTGTATCCGTGTGACTGCGTCTCGCCGCTTGACGAGGCAAGGGACACATCTTTCTTCGCTGCGCACCACCCGACGACAATTGTTCTGAACGCCCTCTCTATATCATACTTGGGACGGGGCGGGTCGGGGCGGGGCGGGGCGGGTCGATTTCAAAATTTTTGCCGACCCGAGTGTCGTTGTACTGAAGTCGTGAAATCTCGAGTGTTGCTACTGATTAAGGGTCGGGAAACTGGCTCATAAGTGACAACCAAGTCTTTGAAAGAAAAATAGTATTTGTGGGAAAAAATTTTTTGAAAAAAAATCGAAAAAAAATTTTTTTTTTTGAAAATTTACTAAAGCGGGTCGGGCGGGGCGGGGCGGGTCGGCAAAAATTTTTCTCGACCCGACCCGCCCCGACCCGCCCCGCCCCGGGGTCGGGGCGGGGCGGGTCGGGGCGGGTCGAAAGGCGGGTCGACCCGAAATTTTCCAAGTATGCTCTATATTATGGTCTACGAAATTGTGGCCAACAGTTGATGTACTTTGGATCTTCCGTCTCTGTTTTATGTTTCTTTATTCAAAAAGCCTGAGTCAAGTTGAGCTCGAATTCGTCTGAACTGACTGCGACGGCGTTGGGATAATCTTCGAAACGATGCGATTGCGGAGAACTGGAAGGCAACAGATGATGGCGACCGGGTCGAAGAACGGGAAGAGGGCAAACGCAATGACTCCGGTGTAGTTGATGGTTCTGTCGAGATGTCAAGATCAGCATAACGTCCCACTTGTTTCACCAATCTCACCTTCCCATGTCAATTTTCAACGCAGGCGCGTACCAGCACAGAAGACACGGCATGAAACTGACGCAGATCGGGATGATGGTCTGGATGGCGAGAGCCTTGAATAGCTTCTTCTGAAGATCCGCTGTCTTCTTGCTCATCTGCAAGCTCTCGCAGCTCAGTTTGCTCATGATCCGGTGGCCCATGTAGAAGAAGAACGAGATGGTGCAGACGGAGAAGACCGAGAGTATGATGATGGCCTCCCACGAGCGAATGACACTCGATTCCAGACCCTCCCGGTAGATCGACGTCACAATGTTCAGATTGGTCGAATTGCCGCCGTAGAGCTCTGCGAAGTTGTCGTGGATGTACTCTTTGATGTCGGGAGCGCCGTAGAGGAAGAGCTCGCACATCTAAACCGTCCTGATAGAAACCTTGACGCGACCGCAACGCACCGTGCACCAGAATCCAAAATAGAAGACGCAAAGTAGAAAGGTGGCTGCCATGTACCAGCCAAAGTAGCGAGTAGTGAGGGCACTCTTGTGAATCACCAGATATCGGTAGACAAAGTGAGTAATCAGAATCGCGTAGCTACAGGACACCATCGAGCACCGGAAACTGAGCATGTAATGGTTGAAGTCGGAGCCCTAATAACGTGTGGCATTCATATCGCAACACTTTTTTGCCGACACCCACCTCCACAAAAAAGCCGTCGGTGATGAAGATGAAAAAGCAGTAGCGGTACCCATGCACCCCCTGGAACCCAGTTTTCTCCATGCGAAGTGAACGACTGAACCCCTTACCACAGGTACAAGGATGTCCATTACCGAGTACATGATGTTGAAAAACGCGAAATAAGTCAGCAAGTACCGATAGTTTCCGAGATTCGCTTTGTTGTCGGTGAACACCAAGTACACGAAGATCGGGTTGACGATGAAGGCGAGACATCCGAAGACTTTGGGAGTGTAGTGATGGAACCAGTTGATGTACATTTTGAAGCGAAAGTGAGGCGAAGAAAAATGAACAAGATATGAGAATTTATATACACAGAGTTATAGGAAATTAACTCTGTTGTATTGTATCCGGTTGTTTTCAGACTAGACACCGCCCCGTTCGTTTACCTACAAGACTCTATTCAGACTTCAGATTCTCTGAATCATCAGATTGTTTTTGTTTTCAATTCGTTCAGGCACTACAAAATCACGTTTGATTTGAGCACGGGATTACGGTGTTTAGATCATTCAGGTGTTAAGGAATTGTTTGTGTTTGGATGTCCGCAACCGCTGCGGAACGCTGCTTTCAGTGATTTTAGACGTGAAAATTACGGTATTTAAGCAACATTGCGCACGTGTTTGCGTACATCCAACAGACGCGTTTCGCGTGAAAAAATTTCTTCGCGCGCCAGTCATCTCTGCGTGATATTGTCGTTTTTTTCGGGAGGCAGTCGGTGAACTTTCGCGCTTGCCGAAGTTTGGAGGCGTGGCCAATTTGCAACTGCCGCACGGTTGAAACTCCGCCCACTTTCGGAATTGTCATCACGCCAATCACCGCGTTTCTAAGGCGGAGTCACGCGCGCTGATTGGCGGCGCCACCTGGGAAAATTAAATATTAAATGGGCGGGAGTTTCAACCGTGCGGCACTTGCAAATCGGTCACGACCCCAAATTTACGCGCGAAATTTCACAGACTGCCTCCGGAAAAAAACTTCCTCATAAATAAATTTGCAGAAGTGACTCCCAATTGTGCTGGCGCATTCGGTCGGAAATGTCCGACACGGTAATAAAATGCGGTAAGTGTTCATCAACAACCTAATTTTCAAATAATTCTGAAAAACTGCTCGAATATCATTGTTTTTTTTCAGGCCCCAGGTCTATTGAGCCTCCATTCGGCGTCACCGCCTTTGTTTTCTTGTCAGTGATCTATTCAATCAGCAGCATTGTGGGCGCCACCGTGGCGTGTTGGCTGAAGATGTCCTATCGGCTCGATTATGCGAGAGTCATCTTTAAATCTTACCAAAAAGATGGTTGGGCGGGATTGCGGTAAGTATTAACCAACATAGATCGAATTCCAATAATTTCAATCAATTTCTTTGAAGAAAATTCTTGAAAGAAAATTCATTTCGGCAATTCCGAGAAAGCTGGAAAGAGACAATGAGGAGAGATGAACAACAACGAAGAGCCGAAGAGGCATCGGGACTGAATAACACAGAGCTATCTACGGACAATGATGGCTGGACAGAAATACTTTTTATCTTTGGTTTAGTTCTTGTCGTTTCTTCCTTACTGTTCACTTTCCTTTTCGCTTTCGTAGAAGCTGCGACTATTGTGAGCTCGACATGTGCTCCCTGGGCAGGTATTCATTCGGACGTTCTAGCTCTTTCCACATGTCTTCTTTTTTCAGTTGTCTTCTCAACCTCTTCACTCGGAATGCTCTTTTCCTTTGTGTTTTACCTCATAATCATGGGGGTAACGCCCCAACTCCACTGCACTGCAGTTGTTGTTCCAGGTACTTCTGTCCAGAATTATCGAGTTTAAGAGTCACCTCAGGGAAAACCATCGCGTTTCATTCTCCAACTATTTTATTGCAGTCGACAACGAATCTTACGGAATGGTACGGATTCCTGCTCAGCCGAGTGCTCAGCAACACGCGACGGAATCGCTTCCTCCCAATACGCCAGCACGGGCAGCGGGTATGTTTCAATGAAAAGTAATCTGGAATTCGCACCTTTAGGCTTCAAATAGTTCAACACAGGAAAACAAATCTTTAAATTTCAGCGTATGTGGTGCAACCAGCCCAGGAGCCAGCAGTAGGACAATCGATGGGAACGCGTCCTCGGAATACGCGTATGTTCTAATAGAACGTTTTTTAAGCTTCTGACCTTTAGAGTGCATAGGGTAGATCACAGGAAAATAAAACCGGCCAATTGCAGCGTCTGTAGGGCAACAAGACCAGGAGCCACCAGCAGAAGAACGTCCTCGCTTGCAGACGGAAGGTATTTGAAATACAAACTTTCCGCTTAAAAGTGTTAAGGAGCTACAACTATTAAACAATTGCAGGATCGAACAGCTCGAGTGGAACGAGCAACGAATGATTGATTGGAGATGTAGCCGTTGTCAGGCCTACAAAATTATAATCTGTACTTAAATTTGAATTTTGTAATTAATACTTGTAATATTTTTGACTCGAATGTTGGGATATGTTTGAATTTGTATGATTACCGATCGATAAACGTGTGGCTCGTTTCGCGTGAAAATATTTCCTTGCGCGTCTGTCGTCTCTCACGCGGCAGGCGATCTCTCGTTCACTCGACAAAAGTTTATTGTAGTTCGTAGCGGGACCCGAAAGAGGACGTGACGGACTAGCTTTTCGAAACTTCCAATATGGGACATGAAAACCAGGAAAACTTCCAAACGGCTGTGAAAACGAGGGGTAGATCGTACGGATCATTTGTGAATGACTGTAATTCATCAGATTCTGGACGAACGATCGTAAATAGTTATTTTTTCGGAAAACCATTCCATCACATGGTGTCGGTATTTAGTGAAAGAGGGGGAGCTGTTTTCGACATTGAGGTGTTGGTTGTCTGTACTATCCTCCTGTCCTCTGTCCTCCCACGGCTCAATTTCCCGATGAACCGGTTGCGAAGGCTTGGAAGACAGCAAATGATGGCGACCGGATCGAAAAACGGGAACATGCACAGAGCGATAGACACCATTTGGTTGGCCACTCTGCAATGTGCTCTCTGGGTCTTTCTCCTCTATTCCTGTGATCCTTACTGTCCCACATCGAAGTTGATGGCGGGCGCGTACCAACAGACCAGGCATGGGGTGAAGCTGACACAGATCGGGATGATGGTCTGGATGGCGAGCGCAGTGAAGAGCTTCTTTTGCAAATCACTAGTCTTCTTGCTCATGTGCGCCGTCGATTTTTTGAGCTCGCTGATGATTCTATAGCCCATGTAGCAGTAGAAGGAGATTGTGCACAGCGGAAGCGTTGACAGGATGGCGATGCCTTCCCAAGATCGGATGACACTCGAGTCGAGCTTCCTGGTAGATCGAGGCAAGCATGTTCAGGTGGTACGAGTCGCCTCCGTAGACCTCTTTGAAGTTTTGATGAACGTACTCTTTGATGTCTTCCGTGTCTTTCAGAAAGATCTGACACATCTAAAAGCCCCCACAAATACCGTTATCCCAACTGTTTTACCCACCGCTGCCCAAAAAGCAAAGTATGCGGCGCAGAGCGCAAAAGAGCCGATCATGTACGAGACGAAATGTTTGTTGATGAACGCCTTCCGGTGAATGATCATGTAGCGGTAGAAGAAGTGGGTGACAAGTATCGCATAGCTGCACGATACCATCGAGCATCGGCAGATCAGGATGAAGCGGTTGAAAGGGGACCCCTGGGAAAAGAGAAGTGGTGCGAGATGGCACTTCACCGTACCTCCATAAAGTATCCATCGCTGATGAAGATGAAGAAGCAATAGCGATACCCATGAACTCCCTGCAAACAACGTATGCCTCTTTGAGTCATTTCCATTCGTTTCACTCACAATCGGTACGAGGATATCGCTGATCGAGTAGAAGATGTTGAAGAATGCGAAAAAGACCGGTAAATACTAGGTACACAAAGATCGGATTGATAAGGAAGGCGAGACATCCGAAAACTTTGGGAGTGTAGTGATGGAACCAGTTGAGGTACATTCGGAAGTGAACGAAAATGAGAGAGATAGGGGAATATTTATGCTTCTTCCCAGAAATTCAGATCTCTGTGGTATTGTATCCGGTTGTTTTCCAGACTAGACACCCCCCGTTCATGTACCTACAATCTTCAGTTTTCCGACTTTGAATCATCGGAATCTTCTGTCCGCTCGGCATCTGAGATCAAAACAGAGTTAAGAAATGTGAGAAACGGAGGCAGATGACGGTTGCTTTTGAGCCCTTCCCTTCGGCAGGACTCGTCTTCGGAGTGGCGGAAGACACATGACGATTGCGATCGGATCGAAGACCGGGAGCGAGAGCCACGACGCCCGAGTAGTTGATGAATCTGAAAGAGCGGCAGAAGACGTTGAGGGGTCCTCAGAATGCTCCATTTCCGGTGTCGATCATGAAAACTGGCGCCAGCCATGCAATCATACACGGCGCAAAACTGACACAAATCGGGATGATCGTCTGAATTGCCAGTGCGTTCAAAAGTTCTCTCTGAAGAGCCGCCGTCTTCGGACTCATACGAAACTGGTTTGATTCTAGCGTCGAAATGATGAGCCATCCGAGAGTGACGAACATCACAATGGAGAGAGTGGAAAGAGTGAAGAGGCAGACGATTCCCGACCAAGAACGGATCACGGCGCTCTCGGAGAGCTCCTGAAATCGTTTCAATGGAGGGGTTTCTGTTATTTGAATAACTCTCACAAAGTAGACAGCCGTCAGCATTACAGTCTCCATTGATTCGGCCTGATACGCGTCCCGAAAGCCGTCTCTCACATATTTCCGCACTTCAGTGTCGGCGACAAGCAAGTATTTGCAGACGGACGCCCAGATGGAAAAGTATAGAATGCACAAAACAAAGACGAGCGATATGAAGACCGGAAATTTCGATCTCGTCAGTTTGCTGTTGATCAGTACCAGGTATCGGTATACGAAATGACTGACGAGAATTGCGTAGGAACACGAAACCAAGGAGCATCGGATGCAGAGCATGAACTGCCCGAGTTCGCTTCTTTCATGAAATGCACCATGGGTAATGAAAACGAAGAAGCAGTAGCGGACGCTGTGGAGTCCCTGGAAACCCGCGGTGCCACTTCATACCACGTCACATACTTACAATGGGTGCAAGTAGATCGACAGTCGACTCGACTGAGTCGAGTAGATCACATTGAAAGTGGCAAAGTAGCACAAGAGGTAACGGTAGTTACCGAACTTTGCCGCCTTTTCCGAAAATATCAAGTACACGAAGACAGGGTTGACTAAATAGGAGAGCACTCCGAAGACGTTGACAATAAAGTTGGGGAACCAGGCGATGTTCATTTTGACAGTGAATTACGAGAGGAAACTGACAGTACCACGTAGTATTCCCAGGATCACTATAGCCGGAATGTTTACGTCGTCGAGCTCGCCGTCACTGGAGCTTTCCGAGGACCGCTCGTTTCTTGCCAAAACGAGGAGCGATCCGCCTTCGCAGAACTGGTAGACACGTTATGATGGCGATCGGATCGAAGACCGGAAACGCCGCCAAAGCGATGACTCCGGTGTAATTGACTCCTCTGAAAGTGAGGGACTTTCATTGTAATGTAACTCGTTTGGTTGGCAACCTGCCCAAGTCCAAGTTGAAAGCGGGCGCGTACCAGCTCAGAAGACACGGCGCGAAACTCACGCATATCGGGATGACGGTCTGAATGACAAGAGCTTTGAGCAGTTCCCGTTGAAGCTGTGCGTTCTTCTCGCTCCGTCGAAACGAGACACTATTCAAATCGGCCATTATCAGATAGCCGAAGAGGAAGAAGATGAAAATGGAGACGGTTGAGATGGAGGTAAGCGATATGGTTCCTGCCCAGGAACGGTACACGGTGGCATCCGATCCTTCCTGGAAATGAGGATCTTCGGGGCAAAAGACAAGGGAGCTCCTACACTGTACAACGTGGCAAACATGTTCATGTCTATTGCATCCACTCCGTAAACCTTCTTGAAATCCTCTCGAACATACTCCCGCACTTCCAGATTTGCGTGCTCCAAATTGTGACAGATGGCATCCCAAAAGGTGAAATAGGCGGTGCACAACAGAAAGCTTCCAGTCATGAAGAGATGAAAGTGTTTTTGAACGAATGTGCTCCGGATGACGACTAGATATCGGTACACAAAGTGACTTATGAGAATGGCATAACTGCACGCGATCAGCGAGCACCGCGCGGAGAGAATGTGCAAGTTGATGGCCGAAGACTCGATGAACCGCCCGTCGCTGAGGAACAGAAAGAAGCAGTAGCGGTACCCGTGGATACCCTGCAACCCTCGAAGTTCATACAAATGGCACTTGATCAACTCCGGACTCACAATCGGGACGACGATATCAGTGATCGAGTAGATCACGTTGAAAGTGGCAAAGTAGAGAAGAAGGAAACGGTAGTTCCCGAATCTCGACGACTTTTCCGAGAATATCAAGTACACGAAGACAGGATTCACGATAATAGCGAGAATCCCGAAGACCTTGGGAATGTAGTGGTGGAACCAACCAATGTACATTAAATAATACGGAACTGACGGAATGGATCTGTTTTCGAGGGAACGAGTGAATCCCTCGACTACAATGAACCCCTTGAAGCTGCACTCATTTGGATTTCCTTCTTTGGTGCCTTCTTTCTACGTAACAGCCGATTTCGGAGAACCGGGAGACAAATGACAATCGCCACTGGGTCGAGGAATGGGAATGCTGCGAGGGTGGTGGCACCGAGGTAGTTAATAGTGCTGCAACTTCTTCAACTCTGTCATGCACACTAAATCCAGTTCAAACCTGCCCAGATCCAACAAGAAGAGAGGGGAGAACCAGCTGAAGAGGCACGGCATGAAGCTGACACAAATGGGAATCACCGTTTGGACAATCAGTGTTCGGAGCAGCAGCTTCTGCAGTTTCGTCGTCCTCGTGCTCAATGAGCCTCTCCCGGAGACGCTATTCAGAACTGACATTATCTTGAAGCCAAGCACAAAGTACAGAGAAATGGAGACCATCGACACGGCCATGAAAACCGAGATGGCCGCCCATGATCGGAAGATTAGTTCGGGAGAAGCTTCGTCGTAAATGGCGTAGACTAAGTTGACTCCCATCGAGTCGACTCCAAAGTTCCGACGAAAATCGCTCCGGATGTACATTTTCACTTCCTCGTTCGCACTTATCAGCAGCTCAGCGACCTGAAATTTCATTCTCTTTGTAATTTTCTGGAACTTTCTCTCTAACGCAGCTCCAAACTGTGAAATAGACTAAACAAAGAACGAATGTGAATGTCATGAAGAGCCGGAACTTCTTGCGAGTGTAGACGCTGTCGTTGACAATCAGATAGCGGTAGATGAAGTGACTGACGAGAATCGCGTAGCTGCACGCCACCACCGAGCATCGGGAGGTGAGCATCAAGTGGTTCAGTCGCGAGCTCTCCACAAACATTCCGTCGGAAAGGAACAGAAAGAAGCAGTAGCGGTACCCTTGGATGCCCTAGAACCTTCCTTATTTGTTCGCGAAACCGGCGTGAAATTCTTACGATGGGCACGAGAATGTCGAGTGTGGAGTACAAGACATTGAAGATCGCAAAGAACAGAAGAAGGTATCGGTAGTTGCCGAAAGTGGCGACTTTCTCCGTGAAGATGAGGTAGATGAAGATCGGATTCACGAGGTAGGCCAGGATCCCACAGATCTTGGGAACGTAGTGGTGAATCCAGCTGATATACATCAGGCAGAATGAGACACTTGAACACAGCGGAAGAGAGATTGTTGACACAAATGAAATAACACATCAGTCGTCGTCAAGGGAGAATTCATCACGGAGGCGTTTCCCCCTGAAGGAAAACCAAAACCGAACGGTCGAGTGGATGCCGATGGGTGTGACCTCCATACAATGAAGTACGGGGGGTGATTCCTCAGAGCAGGGGGGAGATCTTATTCATGACGAATCGAAGTGGATCCACAAGGGATCCGGGGGGTTTCGACCGCTCGCGGAAGCGTGCGGAAGAAGGACAGAACGTTAACCCATCGACGCCGGACCGAACGAGAGAATACGAAGAGTGTGCGCGCTTACATAGAGGCTGCTGGGCGAGCGGCCGACGTTTCGCGGGCGAGGCGAGTGGCGAAAGATTTCGCAATATTGTGACCTGGCTGTTCACAAGTCTTTATTCTCTACTGCAATTGGACAGAGCTCGGAACGTTCTTCCTTCCCATCAGTCCACTTCGAAATATTCGCTTTCTGAGAACAGGCAGACACAGCACGATGGCGACCGGATCGAAGAGTGGAAACGCCGCCAGTGCGATCACTTCCACGTAGTTGATTTCTCTGAAAACACCAATCCATGGATCAAGACGACAGTCATCGGGGAACCTTCCCAAGTCGACGTTGAAAACGGGGCTGTACCAGCTCAAAAGACACGGCGCGAAACTGACACAAATCGGGATGAGGGTCTGCACTGTGAGCGCCTTCAGCAGATCGCGTTGCAGTTGACACGTTCGGCGGCTCATTTGGGACACCATCTCGTTCAAGCGGCTCATCGTCTGTTCACCCTTTCTCTATTCAAGACCACCTTTTGCTACCTTACCAAATGCCTCAAAGTGATGAAAATGACGACGGAGGAGACTGAAATGAGGGTGAACAGACAGTTTCCGATCCACGATCGTAGGAGCACATCTGTGGATACTTCCTGAATGAAGAAAGATCGGATACGAAGAGGTCCAATTGTTACACTGTAGATCATTGCGAACATATTGATCTTCATCGAATCGACGCCGTAGACACTTGCGAGGTTTTCTCGAATGTACGTTCGTATTTCGAGATTAGCCACTGCCAGATTGCAGCAAAACAACCAGTACGAGAAGTAGATCAAAAACATCACGAAAGAGGCGGTGATGAAGAAATTGAAGTGGAGTTCGGTGAAGCTGTGCTTCCGGACGACCAGGTAGCGGTAAACAAAGTGACTGATGAGCACCGCGTAACTGCCCGAGATCAGAGAGCATCTCACGGCGAGCAAGTGAGCATTGAGCTCCGAAAACGAGTAGAACGGACCGTCGGAGATGAAGATGAAGAAGCAGTAGCGGAAACTGTGAATTCCCTGAACATTTATTCGGTGGGGGACTCTTCAAGACAATCGGAAAACGGTTACAACTGGCACGAGCACGTTGAATATCGAGTACAACACATTGAAGGTCGCAAAGTACAACAGGAGGTACTTGTAGTTTCCGAACTTTGTCGACTTTTCCGAGAATATCAGAAAGACGAAAATAGGGTTGACAATGAACGCGAGCGTCGCGAACACTTTGGGAGTGTAGTGGTGAAGCCAGCCGATGTACATCGGAAGTCTGGAAACGATACGATTGTGGGCGACTGAAAACGGAGCACGCGTACCGCTCACGTTCCCGAGAGACCAATCGACATGATCCTTGATGCTAGGCATACGGAAACAATGAGAAACAAGGTGGAAAACAAAACGTCGGTCTAGGGGGTGCCGATGGGAAGGGGGGTGTCCGTCAGATATCGAAATATCTGGAACGAACGGGGCGTCCTCTGACAGACCGAAGCCTGATGGGAAGACAAATCATGATAACCCACCGACGCCGGACCGAACGGGAAACCGAAGGGAGACGGGTGTTTATATAGGGGATGGGGAGCGAGCGACCGACGTTTCGCGGGACGGGGGAGAAATGTTTCGAAATAGAGAGAGAGGCAGCTGATTGTGAAATTCCTTCATTCGCACTTTCAAATCGAATACAAAATTATGCAATCGCAGTCCGTCGAGCTCCCGACACAGTACTGATTGCCACTTCTTTCTGTCTCCTCGGCTTCTGCCGAAGGATTCGTTTCCTCAACACTGGAAGACAGAGGACAATGGCGATCGGGTCGATGAGGGGAAACGCTGCGAGTGCAGTTGACTCCACGTAGTTGAGACCTCTGAGAATGGTTTCAGCTGTTTCAGCGCTCAACATGAGTCACCTTCCCAAGTCAATATTGAACATCGGACCAGGCTTGGTCGGAACCGTTCCGATCGGAACATTCCGACCGGAACTTTTCGGAATTATTCCGACTCGGAACGGTTCCGAATTCCGTTCCGAAGAGATTTTTGAAAATCGGAACGGTTCCGAATTCCGTTCCGAAGCGTTTTTTTTAAATTCGGAATTGTTCCGAAAAGTTCCGAAAAAACTTCGGAACTTCGGAACCAAAAAGTCGGAACTTTTCGGAACTTCGGAACCAAAAAGTCGGAACTTTTCGGAACTTTTCGGAACGTTTCGGAACTTCGGAACTAAAATCGAATATTTTATCAAGAAAAAGTGTGATTTGAGGCGAAAATGGTTTTAAATAGGCGATTCCGATAAGTTCCGAAAGTTCCGAAATTTCCGACCCAAAAAAGTCGGAATCTCAAGTCGGTTCCGAAAGTTCCGACCTAAAAAAGTCGGAATCTTAAGTCGGTTCCGAAAGTTCCGACCTAAAAAAGTCGGAATTGCGAGTCGGTTCCGAAAGTTCCGACCTGAAAAAGTCGGAATTGCGAGTCGGAACTCGGAACCGAAAAATTCCGGTTCCGACCAAGCCTGCATCGGACTGTACCAGGACAAGAGGCACGGCGCGAAACTAACGCAGATCGGAATGACACACTGGACAGTCAGAGCGTTGAGGAGGTCCCTTTGGAGTTGGCAAGTCTTGTGGCTCATTTGTCCCGATGCTCGTTTCAACTCGCGCATTATCTGATTGTAGAAGGTGTACAGGAAGAAACCTATGAGTGTCAGAAGTACCTTGATTCCCATGGTGATAAGGATAACAATGGAGGTCACCGAAATCGAGGTGACCATGAATAGAGAAGCTCTCCCTCTGAACACCGCAGTGGTACTCACTTCCTAAAGTCACTTTCCGTATTCAGAATACATTTTCCGTAATCATACTTTGAAAACCATTACAAACATATTCACACGCATCGAGTCGATCTGGTATGCTTTTTGAAAGTCCTCCCTCGCATACTGGCGGGTTCCCAAGTCAGAATAGGCCAATGTTTGGCACACCTGAGAAAAAATCTTAATGAACCTATTCAGTTAGAATTCAAAAAAAAAACGTTTCGTGTGTATTTTCCAAGGCCAGGGCCAGGGCCAGGGCCAGGGCCAGGGCCAGGGCCAGGGCCAGGGCCAGGGCCAGGGTCAGGGCCAGGGTCAGGGCCAGGGTCAGGGCCAGGGCCAATTAAACTACACACGAAACTTTGATGGAGTGCTCACCAGACTCCAGTTCACGTAATACATGAAGAACAACGCCAGTGATCCCGTCATGTAAAGTTTGAAGTGCTTCTGGACTAAGCCTCTTTTACGAATCACCAAATATCGATAGATGAAGTGAGAGATGAGGACTGGGTAACTACAGCATATCATGGAGCATCTCGTCGAGAGCATGTAGACGCCGAGCTGGGAAGATGTGAAGAAGAAGCCGTCGGAGATGAAGACGAAGAAGCCGTAGCGGTAGTTATGGATGCACTGAAGTGCGTTTCGAGGAACCGTCACTCAGGGTAACTTACAAGAGGCAGAAGCATATCAATGCACGAGTACAAGACATTGAAAATCGAAAAGTACAGTAGGAGGTACTTGTAGTTCCCGAACTTTGCCGACTTCTCCGAGAAGATCAAATAGACGAAGATAGGGTTGACAACGAAGGCTAAGCTCCCGAATACCTTCGGAACGTAGTCGTGAGCCCAGTTGATGTACATATTGAATATGAGTGGGAGGAAGAATCGGTTGTCGGTCTGTCAGAGAAACTCCCAAATGGGACTGCTTGTTTGCCGTTTTCAGTTCTCGTCCTCCTCTGCAGAAGAGTTCATAATTAGAAGAGTGCTTATTACGATTGTTAATTGGGGTTTTGGACACTCTTGGAACTCAATTCAAACTCCCGCGCTCAGTAGATCAAAGTAGGTCATTCCCGTTTGCTTTCCGTCCCAAAGACATCCAATAAAACGCGATCCGCTCGGCGCCTGTCAGTCTCCTTTGTGTAATCGAAACGGCAGTTTTCCGAATGACGAAATACGCCCGTACATGTACCACGCCGGCCTGTATTTCAAAACAATACCACTCAAGAAGAATTGTATGTGTCACGGCATGACGTGGCACCCACAACATTTCCTTTCTTTTCGTGTTTCGTCGTCTTCCAAGTTCAATGGCGGCGAGAGAGTGGGAGAGACGGCAGACATACTGCAGGCAGGGCAAAGCAAAGCAAAGCCGATGATGATCAGCAGGTAAACTTGACATCTCTATGTCTCTCTTCCTCTCTCTCTCTCGCTTTCCTTTCCCCTTTGAAAAGGGGGCGTGTCGTTCCCGAGGCCCCCGAGACAGACAGCGGGCGCCCGCGCGCGCGCCCCCTTCCCTCTCCTTTTCTTCGTACGTTCCTCCTTCTCCTTCTTCGTCTTTTTCTTCTTCTTCTTCGTTCGCCATCCTTGAATTCAGATGAAGCACCTGGTTCTTCTTCTTCCTCTGCTCCTTCTGTTGCTGCTGACAAGTTCAGCGGAGGCCAAGGTATCCTTCGTTCATTTGATTCACCTCTTCAAAACGAGCTTCCATCCCCAGGTGAAATGTCCGAAGAACCCGTTCGGAACGGAAATCGAGTGCGCCTTCGAGTGTTGCACCTCGTTCGAGGGCCCCAACCAGGGCTACTACTGTTGCGGAATCGAGGAGAAGCAGCTTCTGGAGCGTCAACAACAGGAGGGCGATCATCTGGTCGACCCGATCGGCGGCATGACGAGGGCCGAGCGATTCGTCGCCTACGGCAACACCTTCCAGTGAGTGTCACGCGACACCTCCCTCCACTCTGATGTTCGTTTGTTCAGGGTGGACTACACGATGCTGGTGATCGGTCTGATCGTGTCGATCCTCATCTCGATCCTCCTCTCCTTCTTCTGCTGTCTCCTGTGCAACGGATGCTGGCTGCATCGCCGTCGCAACCCGCAACAGTACGAGAGTGTGCACGAGAATGGATGGTACCCGATCTGTTGTGAGTTGCTTCTCCTTCTCCTTCCTTTTCCCTTTTCCTTTTGCCTTCCTTCGCTACCAGTAGTACCTTGGCACACAAAATCTCGCCTCGTCTGCGTCTCTCACTTCCCTGTGCTCTTTCGTCGTTTCGAGAGAATGAGCAGAAGAGACAGAGAGAGAGAGAGAGAGAGAAGCTTACTGTTTGTTCACCTCCTATCCTCTCGCTCCACCGAAAAGTTTTGTTCGAGAAAGAGCGGAGGCAGTAAAAAGAATCCAAGAGAGAGGGAGAGAGAACGAGAGAAGCAGACAGTTGACTAATCACCAAGAGATGGAAAGAAACTGAAAGTTCTTGGGCGTTGTCCATCTTCTCCCTTCTCGTCAGAAGAAGAAGACGACGAAGACTTGTTTTCTCCCCCAATCGGAAGCCAGGGACATGTGATGGTCATTGCATTTTGGGGGGACAGCGAGACGAGAAGAAAAACGAACAGATAACGGGAAACACAATGGGGACGAGGCTGGTTCTTCTCTTCGATTCGCAATCGCGCTCTACCGCACACCCACACTTCCTCCCTTCTCTTTTCTTCCAGGCGGCTTCGGAATCCCGATGGGCACCGTCGTCTTCTCGACCCATCCGCCACAGTATCGTGAGGAGAGCGAAATGTACGGCGGCTCGTCGATGTCGAGCATTCCGAGCTCCAAACAACGGTACGTCTTCTGACCATCTCTTTTCTCCCCACGTCTTCTGAATCGTGGATTCTTGCAGTGTGCGCTTCAACCCCGACG
The DNA here is from genome assembly GCA_963570955.1 of Caenorhabditis afra. Taxonomy (NCBI): domain Eukaryota; kingdom Metazoa; phylum Nematoda; class Chromadorea; order Rhabditida; family Rhabditidae; genus Caenorhabditis; species Caenorhabditis afra. Next base: position 3,099,748 of record OY751536.1, on the reverse strand, counting down.
GAACGCCACGTGGCGTGCTGAAGAACGGTCACGAAGGAGGTCATCAGCCGCAAGGGGGCCAGTATTATAGAGACTAATCTATAGACCCCCCGCTCGCTTTTCTCTCATTCCCTCTCTCTCTCTCTCTCTCCCTCTGTCTCACTTTTTTCAGCTTTCACGGTGCAATCGAATCGTCCAATTTCACTCGTTTTTTACGCCCCCCCCCCTTTCTCCCCTGTAACTAAATGTTTCCAATGTAGTTAGAAGAAGAAGAAGAAGCGTCAAATTTCATTCAATGAATCCATTTCTTTTTTCCGTTCTTTCATTCGTTGAGCATTTATTCCGAGAGAGACAAAAGACAAAAGCGGCGAGACGGGGAAGGGAGAGAGAGTGAAGCTGTGTGTGTTTTTCAGTTATCGACCCGGAAACTGTGTGTAGAAACGAAAAGCATAGTGCATAGAATTGAAGAAGTGGGAAAGGGGGGCACAAAACAAACTCTAGAAGGTGAAACCGGTAGGAGCACGAGAAGAAGAAGAAGAAGTGTTAGCGAGTGGAGAGCCAATAGAAAGCGGTTAGAAGTGTCGAGATGAGCAACGTGGAGTTCGCCGGAGCCGTGTTGCCGTTGCAGTGGTCGGCGTAGCACGTGCAGACGTCGATCGTCGAGTCGTCCGCCGACTCGCCGCCCAGCTTGAACAGCTCTTTTTTCCTGCAAAGAGCCAGTCTACAGTAATCCCCCGAGAGAGAGAGACAGCCTACCTATAGGGTCGGCACGAGTCGCGATGCATCCAGCGATACCACGTGACGATGGTCTGATTGAAGCCGTTGATGAGGACGTCGCTCATGCAGCCGCGGATGTAGCCCTTTATTCGGACGCCTGGAAGGAGAGGAGTGAGGATGAGGTGGGGGGGGGGGGGGGGGGGGGGGGGGGAGCCGTGAGAGCACCTGCAATGTTGGGCTGCTCGAACAACGAGACGCATATCGTCGGACAGTGGACGATCGGAACGCGGCCTTCTGCGATTCGATCGTCGTCGCAGTCATCTGAAGCGGGACTTTGGGAGACGTTCTTTGAAGACGTTGTCAAAAGGAGGGCAAACCTGTGAAGTTTCGCGGTCGTTTGTAGATGTGCGACAGGGACGGCCAGACGGCTTCGTACAGTTTCGACATGCACGAGTAGCAGCGAGCAGTGTCTGCAACAATAGAATAGTTTCAGATTGGAAGAGAAGAAGATGTCAGTCTGTATTTGGTCTCATCTAGTCTACTGGCTTCACTAGACTCTCGTACCACTTGTCAAGAAAGGGCCGACGGCGTTCTGAGCGCGCACTCCTCGCGTCGAGATCAACATGAGCGTCGGGAGCACAAAGAGCAACACGACGACGACGACGGGACGACGACGGATCGAAGGCATCGATCATCGAACGACACGAATTTGCATTGGAGAGGCGGGGGGAGGAGGAGTCGATTGCTTCTTCTTCTTCTTCCACGTCTTCCTCTTTCAGGAATGGAGGGGTGGGGTCTAGAGTTGTGCTCTTCTTTCTCTCGATACGACGACGACGACGAGGAAGGACGGACGGTTGCGAAGGGTGACGGGAGGAAACGAGGGAAAGGAGACAAATAATAATGTGAATATGAATATGAATAATGAAACTTTTAATGGGGGCTGCTGGCTGCCTGGCTCTTGGCGGGGAAGGGAAGAGATTTAATGGGCTGTGTCCATATTTTCGATGAGGCGGAGCCGGTGGATTAACCGGCTCCCACACCGGCTCAAAATGAGCCCCCCGGGCAAACATTTGTGGTGGGAATCGCGAGGGGGAATCTGAATCAAAGTCAAAGAAGTTAAAGTGGAAAGATAGAGAGAGAGAGAGGAAAAGGGGGCCAGATGGCTTCTGCTTCTTATTCTTATTAATGTGTACTACGCTAAATACTCTCCCTGTCGGGAGGCTTCATTGTAATAGTATCTCGGATTCCGTTCCAAGTAGCCCTAAACCCTACGTAAGCGGGAGCCCTAAGAAGAAGAAGAAGAAGAAGGGGGAAAGGTGTCAAGAGGAAGTCAAAAAGCCACGAAGGTGATAAAAGTGACACGTTGACGATAGCAGAGAGAAAGAAAAGAGATAGGAAGAAGAAGAAAGAGGAAGGAAGGAAGGTGACGACGACGATGATGATGATGATGATGATGAGGAGAAGGAGAGAAAAGACAGCTGGTGTATTGGTGTGATGTCGACGATTGGGGAGGGAGGGACGGGATGGATGGCAGGCGAAGTGTGTGTGAGTCTCGAGAAAAGACACCGGGAGCAAAATATATCTTCCTCTTTCTCTGCCCAGGTGTGCCCTCATCATCCTCCCGCATCGCCTCGCCCCGGATGATCGAATTGATTGGATTGCTCTCTTTCTCTGATCCTTCTTCTTCTTCTTCTTGATCCTCTTCTCCTCACTTCAATGTAATCGGAAAGTGGGTGAGCACTTAATTTATGGGGAGCAGGATGGGGGAGAGACCGAGATTGAAGTCGGAGATATCACTTCAGGTGTGATGGAAAGTGTGGTGGCAAACGGGCGACAGACTTTAACTAGATCACCGTGGGGAGGGGGGGGGGGGGGCAATCGAATTCAACGCTTTCTTACTTTTTCCTGCATCGTAACTGTGTTAAAGTTGCACTTGTGCTGCTGGAAGCTATGTAGGACATGCCGGAGTATTGGCATGAACCGCGACGCGTCTGACTCACGTTGCGAAGCGGTTCAGGAGGATGCCAAGGTAGAAACTATGAGTCTGTCACAAACCGCGACGCGTCTAGCCTATCCTAGACAGTTAGAAAGTCCATTTGATTGCAAAAGTAGGCAAGTTTTGACATGAACCGCGACGCGCCGATAGGATTTCAGGTGAGACGCGTTGCGGTTACCGAACCCTTCAGGTTGTCACAAACCGCGACGCGTCTAGCCTATGCGAAACAGTTTGCAAGTTCAACCGCGACGCGTCTGACTCGTTGCGAAGCGGTGCAGGAGGGTGTCAAGGTAAAACCTATGAGTTTGTCACAAACCGCGACGCGTCTGATTTGCTACGAAGTGGTTCAGGAGGATTTCAAGGGAGCCGCGTCGCGTTTACGATCCTTTGCGCTTGTCAGAAACCGCGACGCGTGTCTAGCCAATGCGAAAACACGGATTGGCATGAACCGCGTCGCATCTGGCTCAGAAGCGGTGCGGTAAGTGGAATCCAATGTCAACGGATGATAAAAAACCAACCAAATAGGTTGTTGGTCTGGCGTTTGTGTGAACGAAATGTGTATTATGGAAACAAAGCGGTGTGTGTGTGTGTGTGTGTGCATTGGCAGATACACATATTCGTTTTCGGTAATGAACGGAAGAGAAACTCGGCCGGTTTTGGGCGGGAAATTGAATCAAATTTCTTTTTCGTCGTCGCGCAGATTTCGCTCCTTCTCCTCCGCCTTTCTTCCTTTTTCTCTTTCCTCGGTTTCTTCTGAACTGAGAAATTGGGCGGAAGAAGAAGGCGGGGGGGGAGGAAAAGATGTCCATTCGTGACATTCCGACGTTAATAAACGGGGAAAAGAAGACGTGACGGCGATGGGGGGAAGGAAGAAGAAGAAGAAGAAGAAGAAGGTGTTCACAAGATGAGACGATATCAGAAGAGAACCGCAGAGCCGTGGAAGTGTGCAGATGATGAATTCGGAAGTGGTTGTGTGTGGTTATGGGGGGGGGGGCAGGGGAAAGTGCAGAAGAAGCAACACAAAAGACAGTGTGTGAAGTGGCGTTTTGGAGCACTTGAGAGAGCCCACAAGAAACAGAAAAGAAACCCCCCGAAAGAGAAAATTGTGGAGGAGAAGGAGACGTACGAATGGGGGGGGGGGGGGGGGGCGAACTTTTGATTGGGGAAGAAGCGCCTTCTTCGAAATGAGTGAGAGTGAGCGGGCCCACGTTTTTTGTATTCTACCGACTCGAAGGATGCTGCAGAAGGCGCCAGAGGTCAGAAGGGGAAGAGGAGGACTCGACTCTCAGCTGCGACGAAATGTGGTGATAACTAATGGATCTAATTAGGCACTTGCATAGTACATCGTGCCATTTCATGACGTGGCATCATCCATTTCCACATCAATTTGATATGTGCATACAAACGAGGTATGGACTCGGCAATTATGCACTTTCGGCTCGGACTTTCTACTTCTAGGGCATCAAAATATACAGTAACCCTGTGCCCGATCGCAAAACGAACAGTTGAACGACTCACGTTTGTAGGGCAAATTTCCCTGAAAGCCGCCCTCCTCGTAGACGCGCTCGCCGCCGTTCCCGAATCCGCCGTGGTGTCCGTTCGAGGCGCCGCCGTTGTGATGGTGCGGCGATCCATGCGCCGCTTGTGCTGCTCGCGGAGCCGTCCACGTCGTCGTCGTCGTCGCCACCACTATCAACAGAAGGCGAACGAGCTGACACGTCTTCTTCGTGGTCGGCGACGTCGTTCTACTTGTTCTTCTTCTTCTTCTGATGATGATGATGTGGTCGTCGTCGTTGTCGTCGTCAACCAATAACATCTACTCATCAGGAGACACCGTGCCACGTCTTCTGAAGAAGAAGGAAAAGGTAGATCAAAACTAGAAGAGAGAAGAAGAGAGAGAGAGAGAAAGAGAAGACGTAAGTGTTTCTCAGTTTCAAGAGTCACGGCTCCGTTTGGTTTCTCGGGTAGAAGAAGCCGTGGCGAAAGGAGGAGAAGAAGGAGGAGAATGTCTCAAAAGTGCGAAACGAAAAGGAAACGCCAAGAGAGAGAGTGGAAAAGAGCATACACGGAGCTCTCCTCGTGCATCTGTGTGTGTGCTCACGCAAGAAAAAGAGCACCCCGGTTGGCGGGTTTTGTTCGAAATTTGATTTCAGATCGCCGCTCGAAGACGTCGTCGACGCCGACGACTCCTACTCATTGAAGACAATCGTGCACGCACAGAGATACTCGCGGAGGAGCAACAAAGGGCTCGCCTGCCGGAGGGAAGCTCCCGTTTATCAGTTCTCGTGCTCTCGGCTCCGTCGCCGCGAGCACCACCCACTTAACATTTTTATGGGCTCTCTCTGGCTCAAGAGAGAGAGTGAGAGAGAGAGAGCCTTGATTTATTCGGACGCGTTCGAAGGAAAAGAAGAAGGCGAGAATGGGTGAACAGAAGAAATGAATGAGGAAGCCGAGAAGAGGAAGAAAGAAGAAGAAAAAGAAGAAGAGAAGGGAACAAATGGGTTTTCAAAGTGGGGATTACGATGATAAATCGCTGGGCAAAGGTATTACGGGGATGGGAGAAAACTGGCGGCGGCGTCGGACTAACTGGCGTGACATTGAGAAGCGTGACAGTTCACAATGACGTGGCAGCACCGGGAACACATTTCAGAAATGCACACAAACTACAGCAACCCGGTGTTCTAACACCAAAACACACACACAAATGGGGTGGGGGGTCCGGTAAAATGCTCATCTCAGGTGCTCGTGGTGGGGGGGGGGGGAAGGAAATGACGGAGCAGTGAGGAGAAGACGATGATTGTGATGTGATTCGACACAACACGGAAGATTTTTGACAAAGAGCGAAGGCAGAGGAGGAAACCACAAAACTCCTCTTGACGCGAGACAGGGCGGCTTGCTCTTCTCATTTGCTCCTCATCATCATCATCAGAGAAGAAGGTGGTGTGTTTTTTCCCCTCGCATTGGAAAAGAAGAGCAGGAAGAAGAGCACTAACAAATTTGATGTGGTGTTGTCGCTCGATTGAAATGACAAGATGGCACTATTACACTTTAGCGCCCCGTGTTGTCAATCGGCGAAAAACGGAGCAACGGCGGCAAAAACAAGAAGATGGTGCTCCTCTTCATCTGGAAAGGAAGGAAGGAGGCTGCTCTGAAAAGTTAATGAAAGAAGGGGCAGGGGAGGGGGGAAGCTTTTAATCAAGTTTCCCCCCTCCTTCTGCTTCTTCTTCTTGTTTTAGCTCCTCCCACTTCAGTGTGATTTGCTGGCCCCCTTCTTCTCGAATCGAATCGAATCGAGAAATCCCCCCAGGATTCGGTTTTAATTGCATTCAATCCACTCTTCGCCCACCATTTCCATGGACGCTACAGTAAGAAGCTAAAGGGGGGGGGGCTAAAAGCTTTTCTTAATGAAGTTGGGGACCTCTTCGACGTCTTCTTCCAGAGAAAGAATCCAGAAGACAACGACGACAAGGGGAGAAGAAGTAAAGTAAACAATGTGCATTATCTCGGGGAAGGAGGACGCGGGGGGAAGAGAGCAAGTAGTAGTGAAACTAATTCAATTGACACACACACACAGACTGGCTCTCTCCGCCCGGGGGGCGAAAGGAAAAAGTTTTGGAATCTCGCGGCCGGGAAAATGGAGGAAACAACAACACAAAAGGGGGAAACGATAAATCCGTGGGGACAGAAAATTAGTTAACGCCCCGGTTTCGAAAAGGGGCGCTCTCTGTCTCTCTCGACACGGACGGGCCTTTTCGACGCTTTTGAGGGATGAGTGAAAAAGATTTGCATATATTTTTGGAGGGTAAACACGGAGAGAGACCAGTTTGTGGTGAAGAGCAACAGTGAGAAGAAGAAGAAGAAGAAGACGTGGAGAGAGAAATCCCAGAAGGTGGGGGCACACGTCCCCGAGAAACAATTCATTTTCGTCGCCTTCTTCTTCTCCTTCTTCTTCTTCTACGACACGTCTTCTCTGGTTTGTCGGCCCGAAGAAGAAGAAGCCTATGGAAGACGTCAAGGTCCAAAAAGAGAGAGATTCTATCGGGGCGGAGGGGGCTACGGCGGCGCTGATAAGCATCTCGACTAGAGGAGGAGGAGGAGGAAGGCTCGTAAAAAACGGAGCCGGCGGCGGCGGGGGGATGATCTGAGTGTGGACGAGGAGCCAGATTGAGAGCGCCAGATTAGAATAAGATGACGATGGTGATGATGGTGGTGACGAAGGAGCAGATGAAGAAGAAGAAGTGGAAGGGAATTGGGATGGGATGGGAGGGAATGGAGAGAGAGAGAGAGAACAACACGATAATTAATGATAAGAGGAAGACGGGCAAGAGTGACGACAAATGACCGAGCCAGAGAGACAGAGAGACAGAGAGAGAGCGATGAAACGACAAGTGTCATTGGCTCTCCGAGACTGCTGCAAGCGCGCTCTACTAAACACTGTTCGCAGACGCCAAGAGTCCAAGGCTTACTGTAGAAACGTGTCTGAACCGAGCTCAACACAACATGTACGTCGTGGGGAAGAAGAATCCGACTTCAAGATTCGGCCGTCACACTTTTCGGTCACAGATTCTGGATCCCCATGATGTACGCTTTCGATTGAGCAACAGGTACCGACCCAAAAGACTGTCCTAGGAGACCGTATTCGGGAAGCCGCCATTCGCGTTCCCAGTGAGAAAGTGCGCTCTATTGATATCATCACAGTTTTCTTTTTTATTTCTCGTCTGCGTCTCTTCTTCGCCCGCACTCTCTCTCTCTCTCTCGTCTTCTTTTTTTTGGGGCGAAAAAGTGCAGTGGAGCAGATGTGCTCACTCAATTTTCTATCTCTTTTCATGTGTGTTTAGTCTTTCAACGTTTTCCAAAACCAAAAAGCGACGAAAAGTGACATTGAAACGGGCGGAAAAGAAGAAGAAGAAGACGAGAATATGAAAAGCGCACTGAGGTGTGATGAACACAGAGAGTAGCCGACGGATTCATATATACGTATTTTCAGCCTTCATTTTCACTTTCAGCAGCGAAATTGACGGCGAAAAGGGAGAGAGAGGGGGAGCAACTATAACTCTCGGGAATGGCTAAAAAGAAGCGTGTCGTCGTGGCGAGAAGGGAAAGTGAGCATTCGTCGCGAAATAAATAAACAAATGTGTTCCTGACACACTCTTCTCCTCCCGCCGGTTATTACAAAATATACTATCGCTAGAGACTCCGTTCGATTAGGCTCCGCCCCCACTACCAAATAATCACTGCTCTTTGGAGCAAGAGTGAGAAAGAGAGAGGGAAAAGTTTGACGAAAAGTGAGAAAATTTGGTGGCGGGCGCGAGAGAGAGAGAGAGAGAAATGGGGGCGGAGCGCTGTTTCCGGTAGAAGTGTCGTTTTGGGGGGAAGGGGGGTTGCCCCCTTCTCGCCCCCCGACGACGACGACGACTAAAAAGGGTAATTGGCAAACGGGCGCGTGTGTGTGTATGTGTGCCGAAAGAAGAAGAAAAAGTCGTGGAGGCAGAAGAAAACCGATTCGAATCTCGCGCGCGATTCGGACGGGGGACTAGGAGACCACCGGTGAAAAAGTTAGGCCATCGGCGAGCATTGCGATTTCAGAAGGAGTTTTCCAGGCGGAAAACCGTGTTTCTAGACTCGTTTTCAGCTCGAGAATTGATGATTTTCAGTTTCAGGCGAGCAGAAAAGAAAAGAAGCGACGTGCGATTAGTGTATTCGTTGTCTTCTTTCCTTACTTCCGACGACGACGTCGATGTCGTTTCGTACTTTTTTTGCTGCTTCTTCTTCTTTTTCTCCTTCTGCGCGCCGAAAATGGTGCACATTTATCTGATGCTGATGCGCGCGCGCCGCCGCCGTGTCCGACGTCTTCTGAATTGCTTCAGAATTATTTAGTCGAACAACGAAAAACGAGGGAGGAAAACGAGTGATTCTTGTTGTTATTACGGAGCTTTACTCTTTCTTCCCGCCGTCGCCTCGCCTCCTTCTCCCTCTCCTGTAATCCATCTCCAATCTTGCGTGGGAACGGCGCGAAATTCGAGACGGATTGGTTTCGAATTCGTACCGCCCCAACACGAACATGGAAGTGATTTCATGGGGCGAGAGGGCGAGAAGGGGGAGGAGAACGGCGAAGACGAGCCGGTTTATTATAGAAATTACAAAAGAAATCTGTACAGAGAGGTTTGCGATGATTTTCGAAGGTGAAGAGGGTGGGGGAATGGGGGAAACAGAGAGAGAAATTACATATTAGATGTTAATGAGGTTTCCGTTGGTGAGCACTGGATACTCTTTGGTGACGGTGTAGAAGTCCAGCACCAGATGACACGACTTGTCGACAGAGTCCACCGACCAGTTCGTCACGTCTTTCGACCACCAGCACGGATCAGATATTTCCTTGTCGACCGGGCTGTAGGTCTTGACGGTGAACGCGAGGTGCAGTAGCGCGATGGCGATCATCTGTGGATCCGTCGTGATGCAGAGCGTCGTGTAGAAGCTGTCGTTCAGGAATGTCCAGCCGATCTGCTTCGAATCGATCTGCTGCGCTCTGGTGAGCAGTGGAAACGATTCGCTGTACTCGACGAGCGGTTCGTACGGAAGATCGACTTGAAGATCGAACTTGAGCGTGTGTAGGAGCACTCTCTCCGTTCCCATAACTTCGTCCTGGAAGAATTTTGATATTTTTTCAAAATCACGAAAGAATAACGTTGACAACTTACGACAAGATTAGCATAGCCGGAATAAACTAGGGGGTACAGCGTCATCGCGGCTTGACACACATCTTTGCACTTTTTCGGGAAATCCTCGACTTTTCCCGCCAGAAAGAGGCACGTTATGGCGGTGAGCTCTCGCGGGAACGACTTCATGCTCTGGAGCATGTAGAATCGATGAAAATAGACGGAAGCAACACCCAAGGTGGGGTTCGCTTTGCTGAAATCGAAAATATTCTTGAATTTCGGAATTTTTCGAAATATTCACCATGACAAGTGTCCGCCGATCTCCATAATGAGCTTGATACCCTCACGGCGACACATCATCTCCGTTTCTTTTGTCATACCCGCTTTGATGGAAGGTGTTGCCTGAAATCCCTGCATAACGAGAAATATCGAATTGTCGACCTACTCGAAGCGCTTCCAACGGCCAAATCCAGTCGGGCATAGTTGAGATCTGAAAATAATTGAAGATTTAAAAACTTTCGCAACGAAACTCTTGAAAGAAACAGGAAGACGAATGCAAAGAAAACAACGAAAATCAATGTGAAACAAATTGTCGAGGAGTACGGTAGGCAAAAGTCCGCAATTGTTCGCAATGCGTACCGTACCCTGAGAAAATAATGAATAATCCTCAACATTTTAAATTTTGCAGTTTTTAATTTTTCTTTACGATTTTACGTCTTTCTCCTAGAATCGTTCATCTTTTTTTGTTTGAAGAATGTCGTATCGATCGAGACGTCCTTATCGCGGCGGAAGAGGCGGCGGACGCGGTGGCGGATTTCGTGGACAAAGCGGTCCGGATTATCATCACCAGGGCTTCATACCTCAGCCCGTCAAGACAATATACGATTGTGCACTTGACACAAACAATTTCTCGAAACGTAATGAGGGACACAATTTTGACAAAGTAAGTGCTTAGAGTTTAACATAAAACTGATCATATCGAGATGTTGCAAGGAAATTCTGGAGCGTGCGGCCAATCTCACCCCACCCGAGGATGTTCGAACCCAAATCTGTGATTTCGCCGGAAAGATCATTGCGGCTCTCGAGAAAGAGCGAGTGGAAAAGGAGCTCGATTGCGGAGTGGGGCAGTCGATGCACGTCGGATCTTTTGTGACAGGCACCTCCACTCATTCCACCGACAAAAGTGACGTTGTTGTGCAATTGAGCGTCCTTCCTTCTTGTGAGATTGTTTTTATCAAGTGTATTTCTCTTCAAAACCCGTAAAATGTTTAAGACGAAACGGTCCGCGAACTCGGCGACAAAATCATTGAGAATATGCGGAAGGCGGACGAAAACGACACGAGCATGTCTCTTCCACAGGACTACGGCTGTCTCATCATGACTCAGGGCATTCAAGTCCGCGTTCTCGTGACGATCATGCCCACGGATGCTGCGAAACTGGAGCCGGAGCTTCATCGTGAGTGAGATACACCAAGTTCGTTCAAATTTTCCTTATTTCAGTAAGTTCACATCAACTGATGCTCAACTACTTCGCAGTCCGACATGTCAATTGGTTCCTGGACATAGAGAAGTCGATAAGCGAAACTTTCCTCACCGAGTATCAGGCCCTGGTGAAGGTGCTCAAGGACTGCCGCTCTCGATTCGCCGAATTCCAGGCCCTTTCGATATGGGCTCTCCAGTACTTGGCCTACTACTGCCTCGCGAACGGCCCCAACCGGAGCAAAGTGTCTCTCACGGCCGCTTTCCGGCGCTTCTTCCAGGTGATCGCGTCTGGATTGTTCTTGCCCAAGTCGCCGTGTCTTATCGATCCGACTACGCAGGGACATCCGATCGGATTCGATCTGACGCCCGCACAGAAGGATGTGTTGTGCACTGGAGCGCAGACGCTCATTCGGATCTTCGGAACAGGCTCCCACGGCTACCGAGCGATCCTCGGAACTCACGGAACCGCCGTCGATCTGGCGAGCTCGACGACGACGTGGAACAACATTGAGATCAGTCCGTCTCCACTTGTTTTCAAAAAAGAGCAACCCCAATAGTATTTCAATTCGAAAGTTTTACTCAATCTGTATCTGTGTCATTGTAACACACACTTTGATATTATCCGTTTTTCTTGAACTGGACCCGGGGACGAGAATCGGGAAATGGGCGGCCTAAGATTCGCCGGCCGGCGGCCGCGGCGGTGTGTGTCGATTTACGAGCGCTGGCTCTTCGAAATTGTGGAATTCCAAGCGGAAATCGTTCGTTTTCAACCATTTTTCTCGTTTTACGACAAAAAAATAGAAAAAATGGTTGAAAACGAGCGATTTTCGCTCGTTAATCGAAATACACCGCCGCGGCCGCCGCTGTCGGATCTTCGGCCGCCCATTTCCCGATTCTCGTCCCCGGGTCCAGTTCAAGAAAAACGGATAATAATTGCAACCAAATCTCTCTCTGACCCCCGCTCTAACGTTGTCGAAATTCCCACCCACCTTCTTTCCTTCCACCCCCCGAAAACAACGTTTTGATCTCTCTCACTTGTTTTTCGAATAAAAACACAAGAAAAGAGACGATTCATATAAATGGCCGAGGAGGTGCTGTGCGTCATGTTTACAGATGCGTCACACATTCATACACACATCCACCTCACGAAAAGAAGAAGAAAAAGAAGCGGTATCGACAGCCACGAAGCGATAGGAACAAAGGAGCGAAAGGCAACTGGAAAAAGGTTAGTTGGCTGATTGTTTGGATGAAGTGGACGGCGCCGATGGATCCTCTGGTGGGCCCGAATCGTCCAACGTCGCCTGACGACTCATCGACGGAGATTTGGCGTCGGAATCGTCGAACGAGCTGTCCTGATGGCTATGCGCCTTCTAGAACGAGTGCATTTCGCAGAGTATCGGTGATACGGAGGGAACAACCTCTGTCGAGCTCATCTTGCTGAGACGTCTTCTGATCGCATCCGGAATGGCTCCTTTGACGTGAGAAGTCGGCGTGCGACGCGGCAGACGACGTAGCGCGATTCGGGCGGCGATCTGAAGATGAAGACGTGGAAGTTGGAGGTTCGGACGAGAAACCGAACGTCTACATACGTTCGGAGTGTCCTGAAACGGTTCACCCTCGCTGTTGACACGGGATCCACGTCGCTCGGCGCTCGTCGGTGTCGCCGCCTTCGTCTCATTTTCAGCCAACGCCTTCTCGATTTCAGCAACCTTCTGACGGTCTGAACAAGAAGAAGAAGAAGATGATGAGTACAGTGGAGCGCACTTGAGAAACTAAATATTATTACTCACTTTTCAGTTTTGACGCCATTTCGTCGGTTGCAACAAAGCGGTGTGATGAGCGAGAAGAACGCGCGCGCGCGGGTGGCGAAGAAAAAGAAAAAGTGGATGGAGCGGATGGAAAAGAAGAAGGCGGCGGTCGACGGGAGAGGATGAATCACCGGCTGAAATGGAAAAGGGCGGGAAGCACAAAAACATTGAAGGAAAGAGCGAGAGCCGTTTTTGTGTTCCTTCTCCTTCTCTCCCGGCCCTTCTCGTGCGTCAAAACGGCACCGAATCATTGCGAGATGATGATGATGATGATGAACAGGCGTGAAATGGAATGCATTGTTCGATAACAAGAATGCTTCGGAAAAATGGAACGCCGCCATTATTTTTACAGAACTCGGAAGGAATCGATCCAGTGCGCTCTACTGATAAACTTTTATTCGTCGAGAAATTCTACGCTTTCACATCATTGTTATTGTCGATCGGCGGATTCTGTGGCGGCGTCGGAAGTGCGTCTTTCAGCGCCGAAAGGTCGAGCGTCGTGGCGGGCAGCACGAGCGATCCGCGGCGATTCAGCGAGGTGAGCTCTTGGGAGCACAGTCGGCTCGCCGAGCAACTGCAGAAAAAAGTTTAAGTTTGTGTCGATCCCGATAGAATCGTCTCTTACTTGGCAGACCTCGTGAGATGCGGACACGTCGGCTCATCGTTGATGTTTACACTCAGTTGGCTGTGCGAAGAGAGACACGAGCTGCCTCTTCTGAAAGTTTTCGTTTTCGCATTTCAGACTACGTTTCAGTCAGTTTAAGACCTGGATTCGCTGGGAGACGGCATAAAACTGCCTCTTCGCGGCGCGGCTCTCAGTCGGTCCACTATCGAAGAGACGAGAATCGTCCACGCGCGGCACGCTTCGGGGAATCCACGCACGCAGTCCTGAACGGCACTTCCATAGATTTTAGATATTCATACATCAACGCCTACCTGAATGACGACGTGGTCGACAAAATACTCGCCGACCTTCTCCCAGTGCGTCGACTTGAAGCCGTACCTCTTCAGGTAGGCGTGACTCTGACCGATGTGGTCCAAATGAGCCAGAATCTTGGCGGGCTCTTGCTCCAGACTGGAGACGACCTGCGAGACGAGAGAGACGAAGAAGTGCGTGTGATCTCGAAGAGTGGCTATCGAACCGGATCGTCTGAAATTGAAGAAGGCTGAAAGCGTTTGGAGTAGAGCACAGAAACGAGCAGAAGCAGGGGAAGAACACGGAAAGCGCGAGCCAGAACTATTCGTTTCTAAATTCTACCTCCTCTCACACCTTTCATGCATCGAGTCGACGAACGCCGCGTTGTAGAAGATGTTCCTCACGTTCTTGTCCTTCTGAAACAGTGTCGCCGTCTCTTTCTCAGCATCTCAGCTTCAGAGACTCACACTGTCCAACTTCTCCCAGACGCGCTCGACGAGACTCACGATGCCCTTGCAGTTGGCTCGCGGCGGCTCGCACAGCCGCGCCCACGTCGTTTTGAGCGCGCGCACGTGTTCGTGTTTGAGACTCCAGATGGCGGCGAGAGTGATGAGTTTGATGGACGGCGCACTTCCCGACCGTTTACGGAGTGGTGGGTTCGGCACCGAAAGGCGATTTGCGGAAGATCGCGCCGGCGATGACGTCACCGAGGAGCCCTTCTTCTGAAGAAAATGGTGGTTTCCACGACCATGGCCTAACTTTCCCCCCGCTCACCTTCTTCGGCGTGCTCGTCAACGTCGGATTCGAGGCTCGCTTCTTGTAGAAACCGGCTCTCGCGGCTCCCATCATCTCGAAAACTGAAACGAAAGGAATAAGTGCAAAAACATTTTTTTTTGCGCGCGCGCACGCGACGGAATTGGCTCTCGGCGAAGAAAGTGGAAAACGAGCAGATAACGAGTCTTTCTTCCCCTCCTTCCAGTTTTTCTCCCCAGCCGAATCGGTCCCCCGGGAATTTCGCAAAACAAAAGGAAATAAATCATCTCACGACGGCCTGTGGGCCCCTTTTCTTCGGTTTTTCGTCGAATTCGCAAAAGTTCTCGCGAAGAAAAACAGGCCCACTTATCACGACGAATCGGCATAATGAAGTTGGGGTTGGAGTTGGGAAACATCGAGAAAAGAAAAGAAAACAACAAAAAGTTCATCCATCCGAGTTTTCGCGCAAGCGAAAGATCGAGAATGGAGTGGCAAGTTTTCGAAAGGAAAACAGGAAACTCGAGCGAATTCCGAGTAAGCTCCATTGCGTTTTTGGCCTCGCTATTCTTAGCCCCGAGTTCGGGGTGGATCGAAAGGAGGTCGATGGGACATCTCACGGAGCCAGTCACAAGGTGTCACGTGTTGGAAACTCGGAATCAAAGATTCGACAAAGATACGGCTCCTCCTCCTTTTCTTTCCTTCCACCAAGCCCCGCCCCCTTTCTTCCGTCTCTCCCACGCGCTTCTTTCGTCGGATGTCTCTCTCGTGGGAAATGACGAGAAGAAGTGTGACTATTCGAGTGCGGAGAATAAGAAGGCGTCGGAAGACGACGGAGAAGAAGAAGACGTTGACTCAATTCGGAAGATGTTTGGTCCGCTCGCTCTTCCCGAAAAGTATCAAAAAAGTGAAGGATCCACGCCTTCTTCTTCTTCTTCTCTTTCTCAAGTACGGCAAAACACACATGTCAACATATACTCCTTGTTTTCTTTTTCCAGAATTCGGGAGAAAAGAAAAAGAAGAAGACGTGCCGAGGATTCAGATGATGTAGAAGGTGACGTCGTCGGGAAGAGCGAACACGGAGAGCTTGTTGTCAATCATTTCTCCTTGTCTGGCCAGATTGAACACGCCTACTCACTTGGAAACACGTCTTCTATTTTTAGGTTCGGGCTGTCTGCGAGTGGAAGAGGGAATTCTAGGCCACGTCCAAGAAAAACTTCGGCCAAGACTTACCGGTGGAATACGTTCCGGACATTGCGGCTCTCTTCAGCTTCTCAGCTCGAAGTGTGAATAAGATTGAATCCTTGTGTGCGACTGCTTGGATTTGAGGGAAAAAAGTGTCAGCCCGCCCATCTAGGCTCTCAAATTCAATTGGCACGGATGCGATAGTTTTTATTTTTCAGCAAGGGAGAGTGTTCCGTAAAAGAGGGTACGGATGACGATTATGTAGCTTGTAAAATGTGAGATTCGTAGAAGGTGAGAGAACGAAGGAGAATATGCACAAACGGTGTCAGAAGTAGTTACAAAGTGTTCGAAATGTTACATGAAGTCCCGGTCGGGGAACAAGACGGGCGCGAGAAGGGTCCACGCGTAGAGGCCGGCACAGATCCACGACGACAGGATCTTCACCCAGACGGACGCCATGTTTGAGTTCAGGTGCGCGAGGTCGCTGTCCGGACTGTACCACGAGGTCAACGTCATCATCACGTAGAGCGAGGCGAGACAGAACATGAAGTGGAAGAAGCTGTACGAGTACGCGACGCCTTCTTCCTCATTGTCCCACGTCTTTCCGCCTTCGACGTCGTCTGGAAATTGAGGATCAAACACAATCAAACCTCGGCGAACTCACTCAGTTTGACGTTTTCCTCGTTTCCACCGGTGATCTTGCCGAGAGTTGTGTTGGAAGAGTTCCGGATGGAAGCGTAGATCAGACAGATGAGCCAGATGAACAGGGAGATCAGCGAGTGGACGGGGAGCGGGGTCACGAACGTCTTGTCTTTCTTTCCCGACTCACTAGGGATCGAGATTTGGGGCGTCTGGGTGATGTTGGCGATCGTCGGATTGCACGATTCGTTCGGGTTGCTCAGAAGAGCCGACCACGTCAGGTAGATGATGTAGGCGCTGATGACGACCGCTTGAAGCAGTCCGGATCGCGGCATTCGCTCCTGGACAGTCGGTGTGATCGAGAGAACGCTGATCGAGACGCAGACGAGCACGTTGACGATGACGAAGAACTTCGGAAGACCGCATCCGTCGCCGAGTGCGTAGGAGAGGAAGACATAGACGGCGGCGCAGAAGCAAAGGAGGAAGCCGCCGAACGTGGTGACGAGAAGGCTGGCGTAGCAGGCGCGCGAGTCGTTCTCTTCGTATTGCGCCACCCAGGACTCGGCAAGCCCGTGAGCAAAGTCGACGATGAGAATGAGCTGGATGATGATGAACAGAAAAGCACCGACCATACCGAGCCACATGAGGGCTGAAAAATGAAAGCTAGAGTCGATTTCATGTGGAGCCGGAAGACTAACGAGTCGCCAGACTGTCACTGCCGATGAAAAAGAAGCCGCCAATGATTCCGAACATCAGAAGGTACTTGAAGAACCAAAAACCGTTCTGAATGGAGGATCGTCCGTCACGCGACGAGGAGACTCCGCACATCAGAAGCATGAAGAGGAAGAAGAACGTCGCCGCGCCGGCGCAGACGCGATACACTGCCTGGTAGCCTATCGCATGCTCGCAATTAACTCCAGTGTAGTCGCTGAGCCCGTCACATAGCCATTTGTTCTGAAAAATATCGCCTTTATACACCTTTGCGCTATCCAACTCACATCGACGAGTTTCTGCTGAACGCCGGGCAGGAGCATGAGCACGGCGATGAAAGTAGCAATGATAAGCATCAGCGCGTACATGATTCTCGTGGTCGTCGAGTTTCTCGCACTCGGGCACGCCGAGCAGCACAGCGAGCACGCCGCGCTGCCGAAACAGCATGCTGCCTGTAAAAAAGTGTATTTTTCGATGTTTCTTACGGCGGAAAACTGACCGAAGCGGCGCAGAACGGAGCGGCGAGCAGTGCGCCCATCAGAAATCAATAGAGCCGGTGGCGGAGAGCTGAAAACGAGCTGACTGGGAGCTCCGGGGAGAGTTGTGGCGGCGCGAGACGAAAACAAGAGGTGTGCGGTAGAGCGCTATTGCATTGCCGTTCCATGTGAGAAAAGAACAACAAACATATGAGATGTGTTCTTATGAGAGTTTGGTTCGTTTTATTGCTTGATGATAACAATATAACAATATTATCACTTTATTTAAATGATATTAAATACAATAACGGCGAATTTTTGTAAAAAATTGGTGGAAAATCGCAGTATTTTTTGCAAGTGCGCTCTATCGATGTTGTGATAAATAATTTCCTGCGATGTGGTCTGCGCCTTTAAATAATGAGGTGTACTGTAGAGTCCACAACTTTTGAGCTCATTGTTGTCTTCCGATTTTCTCGAAATGTTCGATAATTTTTCGCCGATTCCAATCAAAAGTTGAAGTTTTCCGATTTATCAGCAATCTGTGTACAGCTGCTGACGGGTGGCAATGCAACATAGCGTGACTTTTTCGTCTCTTATCATCCTGAAACTTTCCACCCGTCTCCCACTCACTCCTTCTTTTATTCTTTGTCCCCCGTCCCTCAAATTCAATAGTTTCTTCGTTTTTAGCCATGTCGACGGTAGATTTGACCAATGTGTTCCACCAAATCGACGCCGATTACGAGAATCTGAAGGAGGTGCTCCGGGAGGCTGTTGCCATCCAAAGCGTGTCTGGAGATCCGTCGAAGCGCGATGAGACGATCCGAATGGTGCACTGGATGAAGGCGAAGCTCGAGGAGATCGGAGTCCACTGCGAGCTCGCCGACATCGGAACGCACGAGTTGGAGGGCAAAACAGTCAAGTTGCCGCCGGTGCTGCTCGGAACTCTGGGAAATGACACGAACAAGAAAACCTTGCTGGTTTACGGACATTTAGGTGCGATTTGATCATTCCACTAGCAAAATCATTGACTCTCACACTTCAGATGTGCAACCGGCGGCGAAATCAGACGGATGGGACACTGAACCGTTCGAGCTCGTCGAGAAGGACGGAAAACTGTTCGGTCGCGGCTCTTCGGACGACAAGGGACCTGTTTTGTGCTGGCTGCACGCGATTCGCGCGGCTCAGAAGAACAACATCGAACTGCCAGTCAACATCAAGTTCTGCTTCGAAGGAATGGAGGAATCGGGCTCCGTCGGGCTCCCGGAACTGCTCCACCGCGAGAAAGACCATTTCCTGGCTGGAGTTGACTTCGTTTGCATCTCGGACAGCTACTGGCTCGGAACGAAGAAGCCGTGCCTGACGTACGGACTCCGCGGCATCTGCTCGTTCTTCGTCGAGGTGACCGGCATCAAGCAGGACCTTCACTCCGGCGTTTTCGGCGGCGTAATCCATGAGCCACTCCAGGACCTGATGTGGGTCATGGCCCAGTTGACGACCGTCGATAATCGCATCAGAATTCCAGGTAAGAAGCATCAGAGAGCAACTGATAAGAGGCTGGTGGAAATCAAACAACCAACTCAGTTTGTTTGCAGGCATCTACGACCAAGTGGCTCCACTGTCGGCCGCCGAGGAGAAGACGTACGACGACATCGAGTTCGACGTGGCCGAGTTCGCCGAGAGCGTCGGCGCCTCGAAGCTTCCCACTGAGGACAAGAAGACTCTGCTGCTCCGCAGATGGCGTGAACCGTCTCTCGCGTTCCACGGCATCGAGGGAGCCTTCTACGGACCCGGCGAGAAGACGGTGATCCCTTCGAAAGTCATCGGAAAGTTCTCGATCCGCATCGTCCCCGACATGGATCCGGAGCACGTGAACAAGTTGGCCATCGACTATTTGAACTCGGTCTGGGCTCAACGCGGCTCGCCGAACACGTTCCGCCCGCGCGCCGGACACTCTGCGAAGCCGTGGGTCGTCGATGTGAACGACTCGAACTTCCTCGCGGGAGCTCGTGCAATGAAGAGGGTGCACGGCGTCGAGCCGGACAGAATCCGCGAGGGGTGCTCCATTCCGATCACGCTGACGTTCCAGGAGCTCACCGGAAAGAGTGTGCTCCTGCTCCCGCTGGGAGCCGCCGACGACATGGCTCACTCGCAGAACGAGAAGAACAACAAGTGGAACTATGTGGAAGGCGTCAAAACTCTCCTCGCCTACATCATGGAGCTCGGAAGCGCGTGATCTGATTTGTGATTGTTTTAATGTGATATTTATTCGTTTGCCCTTCCTACCGCTTCATTTCTCGCCACCAGAGCAAATTAGAATCGTTCTATTCCTCCATTCATCATGATACAGGAAACCGATCAGAAAGCGGAACCTGAAGAGTTATCGGAGAACGACCAGGAGAGGATCGCCTTCCTGACGTCGTTCATCACGCGTCTGATGGAGGCGCCGATGAAGAAGAAGTCGGCGTCGGAGGTGGACGTCGAGGTGACGCGAGAGGAGATTCGCATCGTCTCCAACTACGCCGCCGCCTCGTTCGCCGAGATGAGCTCGTTGGTTCGCCTCGACGAGGCGGCTCTTCCGATGCACGTCGTCGGCGATCTTCACGGTCATTTCGCCGATCTGAGGAGCATCTTCTTGCGGAACGGCGCTCCCGGCCTGACGCACTACGTGTTCCTCGGCGACTACGTGGATCGCGGCCGTCAGGGCGTCGAGACGGTCCTCCTTCTGATGGCCTACCACTGTCTCCATCCGGAGCACTTGATAATGCTACGTGGCAACCACGAGGACTACAACACCACACTGACGTACGGCTTCTACGACGAGTGCCGAATGAAGTACGGCAAGAAGGGAGTGCTCGCGTGGCTCCACGTCATCAACGCCTTCAACCATCTGCCGTTCGCCGCCGTACTCTTCGAGAAGGTGTTGTGCATGCACGGTGGGATCTCGCCGCACATCAACTCGCTCGACGACATCGATGCGATCCAACGACCGATATTCATTCCTGCGTACGGTTTGGCGTGCGATTTGGTGTGGGCGGATCCGGAAGTCACCACTGTAGGGCATTTGAAGACCTTTCCCACAAAACATCGAATTCCAGAACGTCGGCTGGTCACTTTCGGCGCGCGGAATCTCGTTCTCCTTTGACGACACCACCATCGAGAAGTTCTGCCAGGCAAACGGACTCGATTTGATCATCAGAGCCCATCAGATTTCGAGTGATGTGAGTGACGCGGGTTTG
Organism: Caenorhabditis afra; assembly: GCA_963570955.1. Lineage (NCBI taxonomy): Eukaryota > Metazoa > Nematoda > Chromadorea > Rhabditida > Rhabditidae > Caenorhabditis > Caenorhabditis afra. The sequence goes on along the minus strand of OY751536.1, from coordinate 3,079,197 downwards.
AACCCGAGTGTGTCAGATTGACCTGCAAAAACGCTAACCACTCGACAACGCGCGCACGTGGAACGCGAGCTCGTCAAAGTGTACAAGACAGCGCTTCTCATTCCAGATGATCAAAGGAGGTCACAAATGGCACGCGAACGGCCGCATGGTGACAATCTTCTCGGCAGCCAACTATCTGAGCATGGGCAACGATTCGTGCGTGATCCGGTTCGACGAGAAGGTACCGTAACCCAAACACCTTCTCCTTTTATCATCACAAACCCGTTCAGAAGAACCTGCAATTCTGCCTCCTTCGCCCGGTATCGATGAAAGTGAAGAGGACGAAAAAGTGACTAACTCTGTTCTTGTTTCTTCCCTCATTCCCATCTAGAAAAGAAAAGATGCGTCACCCGAAACAACATGAAATCGCTTAAAAAATTAGTTTGGAGCAGCACCGCGTCGGCGCCCCCCCCCCCCCCCCCCCCCCTTAATGAATTAATCGATGTGGTGCCCGGGCCCCGTTGACTGCAGGCAAGCGGGGCGAAAATGCTCTCACAAGTAATTTTCGCGGGCGGCTCGCGCGCGCGAGCGAGAAGAGGAGCCCAGCCAATTCAATGTCAAACCTCATTAACATATTCAACCACGGGGCCGCGCCTCTATCTTTGTGATGATGGTGGTGGGGGGAGCTCTCTGGGAGAGAGTGTGCTCATTCATCTCAAAACCAACTTCTCCTTCTTCTCTCTCTTCCGTTATCGTCGTCGACATCTTCGTCATCATCATCATCATCATCGTCGTCGCCGTCGTCGCCGTCGTCGTTTTCCGAAAATAGGGATCGGCGGTTCCACATCGCTAGGTTGTGAAGTGGGGTAAACTTTGGAAGCCTATCCGACACAACTCGACACCGGATTCCTTGACACTCTCTCTCCCCCTCTCTCCCTCTGTGATTCAAAGATCGGAGCTCTTTGAGTACCCGGAACTTGTTGCACATGCGCGCTCGCTCGCCTTGGACCGTCATTATGAAGGGTTCAGCACCGCCGATTATCGGCTCGGTGAGCTTGCTCCGGGTGCTCGGAGCACCCAAGTGAGCCCATTCCTACCGTAACCATTCTCGGGAGTAGATCAAACGACCAATGTCTCTTTTCCAGTGAAGAAAAAGAAGCACCTTTTCTGTCTCTCTCTTTCTCATTCTTCATGACTTTCATTCAATCTCTCCTCTCATTTTCTTCTTTCTCATCTTCCATTTCGGGCGGTCGTGATCATCTCTCTCTCTCTCTCTTTCCATCTATTCGGGAGGGGGACACGCGGAGGAGGAGGAGGAGGCGACCGGTGTCTTTGAGAGAGCTCGCCCCGTCGTCGTCGTCGTCGTTGTGGAGTGGAGTGTGCTCATTCGACCGTGTTTGGCTGGAGCTCCGTCGTCCCCGCTCTTCTGATCGTGTGGTGGTGATGGTGGTGGTGGGGGGCTCGGGAATATATGACACGCTTCCGGGACACATACGTCTTCTCCATCCATTCCTCCTCCTCCTCCTCCTCCTCTCGGTGGTCACCAATACATTCTTCTTCTTCTTCTTCTTCTCCTACGCCTCCGCCTCCTTTTCCACGTCTTCTCAGACGACGAAGACGACGAGGATGACGACGTCGTCGTCTCCCTATAATTCGGACACGACGTCGTCGTCGGAGGAGGAGCAGGAGGAGAAGAAGAAGACGAACGAACCCCCGAATTTATTTGCTTCTTCTTCTTCTTCTTCTTTGCCTTGCGCTTTCCGTTGAAAACGAGAGAGAGAGAAGACACCCGTCATCCACACCTTCCCCCCTCTTTTCACTGAAAATGGGTCCCCCATTCCTGAGACCAACGAAATTCTGAATGGAAGTGAGTCATCAGGAAGGAGTGACACAATCAATTACCAGCGCTGTCAGTCACTGCTCCGTCCCGGTGGGGGTTGGCCTAGAAAACGCTAATGGACTGGAGGCCCACTCCACTTCACCTCCTCCTCGTGTCCAGGTAATGCGAGTCGTCAGGATGAGTCAGCACGTACGTCAGTCTGGGCCATCTGAACAAGATACCGTAACCCGTGTCCATCCTCCATCTCGTCTCGTCCGAACTCCACTAGCGAGTTTCCAAGAAGAAGAAGAAGAAGGAGACAAAGTAATAAGAGAGCTCGAATTTCGATTGGCTTAGAGCGATGTGCAAAGTTCGAAACTTTCCCACGTCTCCTACTTTCTGGCGTGCTGACGAAGGATTCGTAAAACGATTAAAAGTCTCCTCCTTCTTTTATTTCTTCTTCTTCTTCTGTAAGATCGTTTGAACTACTCGAAATATGGATTCGAAACGGAGGAGAGCAATAGAGCAAAAGTTGAGGAAACCGGGAGAAAAGAGAAGAAGGAGAAGGAGAAGAATGGGGTGAAGGGAAACACTTTTTGATTTCTATCTATCTCTCTCGTTTCTGTCTATCTGACACCACCACTACCAAAAGACAACAAACACGCCACCACCACCACCACCAACACCCTCCTTTCTCGCCTTCGAAATCTCTTTCTCTTCTTCTTCTTCTTCGTTTCCCAGACAAAGTTGACGTCTTCTTTCTAATCCAGAAAAGATTCACTTCGTCTTCTTCTTCTTCTCCTTCTTCTCCTTCTTCTTTTCCTTCTTTTCCCTACCATCACCATTCGGGCTCGTCCGCTTTCTAAGTCTCTCGTCGTCGTGATAGTGGTGGTGGTGGTGGTAGTGGGGGTGGCGGTGAAAAGTGAAAACGGAACGGAAGAGCACTCCTCCTGCTTTTTGGGGGACCCTACGAAAGTTGAGAAGGAAGTGAAAGGCGACGGGTCTAAGATCCCATTCTAACCCAGTTTCCCTCTCCTTCTCACTGTTTGTAGCTCAACTGCCCTTCCGATCAGGTAGGTCGATGGCAATCAATTCTAGGCCCTTTTGACAGAATCTAGAGTTGCTTTTAGCAGCTCCCACTCGAATTATCATCACTTGAAGCTTGTCTTTAAAAGTCAATTTCACAAAATGACTCAAATTTGTCCAGCTAGGAAATCCGTAAATCCAGTCGATAGGTTCTAGAGTTTTTGCCACAACTTCAAGCTTTTTTGTATTTTCCGCCTTTTTCACTTGCAGCATACCGTCTTTACTCTATTATAACGGCATCCCGTTTAGGTGGTACCCTTACGATTTTGGGTTTTAGGTATCGTTCAAGAGTAAATGCGGTAATTGACTGATTCTATACAGTTTGGAAATCTGGTCGTGTCTGGCCCTGACTGCGTTCCCACAACATCCGCTGATCAAGACTGTCTTAACTCCGATGGCCTAACACTCCCAGGAATCTAGGCCAGGCCCCGAATGTTTCCTCCTTCTTCTTCTTCTTCTTCTTCTTCTTCTGTACTTCTTCTGCTTTCTTAGCTCCTCACCAATCCGTTTCGTTTTCCATTTCCAGAGCGCCGCTGTTGCTGTTGCTGTTGCTGCCGCTGCTCGCAAACCTCATCAAACATACACACCCACGGATCGTGCCTCCAAGATATGGTAAGCCTCTTCGAGAATCGCAAAACTCGGTGTCATCCATCACTTATTGTCCTCCGACTTGTTTCCGTGTTCACTCTCTTGTTTGTTGCATATTTGTTTGCATCCTCATTCCTTCTCCAAGAGCAAGAAGAAAAAAACAACAAGCTCTCCTTCTCCGTTTCCCAAAACTATGCTCGACACGCACAGAGAGACACACACACTGATGTATCTATCCATTTTGGTATGTCAGAGTGAGGGTGTATGAGGGTGGGTGGCCCCCCTCTCGAATTGATGGAGTAGACGGGCGGTCCGGGAGAGGAGGGAGGAGGTACCATAAGTTGCGATAACAAGAAGGAGAAGGAGAAGGAGAAGAAGAAGCGCTCTTTGGCACCCCCAGCTCTCAGATATTGGCGACTGGGGAATTGAAATTCGCCTCTTCTTTGTCTTCTTCTTCTTCTTCTTCCTCTCTTTAAGGCTCCTTTAAGGCGCTCATCCCATCCGCCGTTTTCCCCACTTTTTTCGCACTTTCACACCACCTCCATCTTCCCATTCACTTTCAATTTCGCCTCTCTTAGTGATTGATGGCGGGGATAAGGGGGGGAAGGTTGGAAAAGAAGAAGAAGATGCTCCGGAAGTCGAAAGTCAGCGTTGTGTCACAGGACATAGTTCACTTCGCATCGCATCGGAGGTGATGATCATCGATCAGAGACCTCGTGTCGATTGGATTTTTGAGAGAAACGTACTGATTGACCCCCCCCCCCCCTTTCCACTCCGAAAACGATCGGGAACTGTCCATGGATCCATACCCTTGAGGCTGAGATCTTTCGATTTCCAGACCCAGACAGGACTGGAATCTCTTCTGGATGTATGGTGGAAAAGAAAGAGAGAGAGAGAGAGAAGGAAAGAGCTGTTGTTGTCACAGATTGTCGGCGTTTCGACAACTGACACTTTCTGTGCGCCGCCGCCAGAGGTGGAAGGGGGAGCGTCTTTCTCTCTATATCTCCAGTCGCTTCCTCTTATTTCATAGCTCCAACACCACCACCACTACCACTACCATCCGATTTCTCATTTCTTCATCTTTCCGATTCCCTTTTGCCCCTCACCACCAATTACCGTAACCTGTTGCTCCTGCTAATTTCCCGTCCTTCCACTCCCCTTTTCTCTCGGCTCGGCCATCCAAGACAAGAGAGAGAGAGAGACTGGGAAGAGGAGGAAGATGGTGAAAAACGAATAAGGGAAGTAAAAGAGAGAGAGAGAGGGGGGCAAAGGCCAATAAATCAGTGCCAAATGGCCCTCTCTCTGTGTGAGCTAAAAGTTTTGTGGTGCCGGAGCCGAAAGGGGAGAGAGAGAGGAAAGCCCCGTTTGGAAAAGCGAAAGGAGTTTACGACTTTTTGCCCCAAACCTCTCCCTTCCCCTTCTTCTTCGCAATGGAGTGAGTAATTGGCAGAAATGAAAAGTGAGAGTGACTTTTGGGCTCTCTCCCCACCACCACCACCACTACTAACCTGCCGCAATCTAGGTCAACGGCGGATTGTTTTGTTTTTCATTTCGCCTTCTTTCATTTCTAGTTGGCTTCGGGGCAAGCGAGTTATCTCATCAGTTTTGAGCGGGGCCAATCGGGGGGAGGGAGTTGAGGAGATTGATCATTCTCTGTGACGTCGCGCTGAAAACAGACTAGTTGGTTCCGCTGTTGGGGCACGTCGTGTGCTATCTGATATCAAGATGGTGTGCAGTGCACACTGTGCACTTAGGAAGTTAGTACCATCGTTTGGACTTACTTCCGATTTCTGTCTTTGATCATATGGGGATCGAAAGTTTTGAGCAAGACTTCAAAACTATAGGTCCACCTTTGTTCCGTGTTGTTGTTTCATGTTTTAGAACAGTTTGGACAGCTCAGTTTTCTAGACCTGGTCACAAGCGCTTGTGGGAATAGGTAACTGTGAGCCCTGAGCCCGATGTCGTAAATCTCGAGTCATGAACATGAAACGAAGATGGGCCTACAGTTTTGCAACACACTGTATGGGAGTATCCCACGGAACAAAACTCGCCCGGAATAGAACAATGCTTCAGTGCCGGCAGTTCTATTCCAGAAAGTTTTATTGCGGAGTAAGTTCTATTCCGTGGCACTTCCTACTGTATTATGGTCTGTCAATCCGATCTAGCTTGCTTAGACTCTACTTCCCAGTCCCTGTCACCTCTTCCACATGTAACCTCTGGATGGGATTACGGTAGTTCCTTGTGACTACACTTTCTTGCTCTCTTGGTCCCTTCGCTTGATCCTCGGAGCCCTCCCCCCTCCAAAACGATCTCACGTGTCTCCCCACTCCGATCCTCAGTGCGCGCATATGTATATCATCGCGATCATCATCATAATACTCTCGAACAGTGGCTCCCTTCAGCCTAGCCCGTCGGTATTGACATACACTCACTTGGTCTCCTTCACTTGCAACCGTCTGAGAGAGTCTAGAGATCTCTCAATCTCCTCATGCGATTCTTCTCTCCTTCCTCCGGGGAGGTCAACATCAATTCGAAGAATAAGAAGAAGAAGGCGCCCGCCGCTTCTTGGGTTACCCGGCTCGATACAGTAACAGTGAGCGAGTGTGAAGCGCAGAGAGGATCATCTCACAAGTGCCGCGCGGCTCATCTCTCTCTCTCTCTCCACCCAAGAGAGGCAGGGATGGAGAGACCGATCTGATCGCGCTCGCGAGTGCGGACGGATCGCTCGCCGATGGCCACTTGAGATCGCGTCAACTTCTACACTTGAGAGCCGCGCTTCTGGTGCCAAACATCAGAAGAGGGATAAGCGGGGGAAAGGGAGGAGACCGATATATACTGATAATCGAATCGGAACCCCCCGACCGACGAGATCGGGATCGCAGATCGAGAGGTGTGCTTTGAACTGTAAAGAGGAGAGGGCAGCTCCTGAAGGATCCCCAGTCAGATGGTCTGAAAAGATCGGCATCTCAGTTTCCCACCACTAGAAAGATCACATCCTATCACCATCCCGTTTTCCCGTCAAAAACGTGTGCTCTTTCTCTCTCTCCCTCTCTCTATCGCTCAGCTCACCTCAGCCGGCTCCGGGATCCCGTTTCTCTCCCTCTCTCTCTCATATCTCTCTCCCTTGTCTCGATTTCTCTACACCTCCAGTCGTTCGCCTATTTATTTTAGGTTGATGATGACGATGATGATAGAGGGAGAGAGAGAGAGAGAGAGAGAGAGAGAGAGAGAGAGAGAGAGAGAAATGGATCGGATCGGATATGAGGTCGACTCTCTCTCTTTGCTTGCTCACCGAGAAAGAGAAAGAGACCGCCGCCTCTCGGGTTATCAAAAACTTTTTACACTTTGCCCTGTCTCTCTCTCTCTCTCTCTCTCTCTCTCTCTCTTTCGCTCATTGTTCATCATCTCAATCCGTCCTTCCTTCTCCAACGAATCCTTCGCTCTTCTTCTCCCTAGTCGTCGTCGTCGTCGTCGTCGTGAAGAGTGTGTGTCTTCTTCTAGAAGTGGTGGAGCCCAGAAGGACGTCTGGTGTGCTCTTTTATAAACAAAACTCTGGAGGCGCGTACATACGCACACACACAGACCCTCCACTTTTGGAGGGAAAGAAGGGAAAGAAGGGGAAGACAATAATAATAATAGGGAGAGAGAGAGAAAATTGAAATCTTCTTCAAGTTCTTCTTCCCCTTCTCCACCCCTCTTCACTGTTTTATACCCTCCGAATCTCCTTCCTCTTCTTCTTCTTCTTCTTCTTCTTCCAGGTGGTGCCCGGAGAAGAGAGAGAGCTTTCTGGCTCTCTCTCTCTCTCTCTCTCTCTCTCTCTCTCTCTCTCTCTCTCTCTCTCTCTCTCTCTCTCTCTCTCTCTCCCTCTCTCTCTCCATCTCGGCTCCTTTCTCTTTCCTTCTTCTTCCTTCCCCACCAAGAGTCAAAACGTGTGGTGCGATGAACCGTCGTCTAATAGGTCGTGCTCGCCGCGCCTTTTTGCCCCCCCCCCCCCTTTTCCCATGTACATGCCCTCGCTCGTTTTTTTCTTCTTCTTCTTCTTTCCTCTCCGGGAACGAAGAAGGAGGGAAAGGAGAAGAAAAAGACAAAAAGAGAGAGAAAAAGACCTCCGCCCCTCCCTTCCCACTTTTTTATATTACATGTAATTTTTAACGCGACCATGTTTTCCTTGGCGTCCCGCCCCCTTTTTCCCCCATTCTTCCCATATCTCCACTTTTTTCCTCTTTTCCCGCCTCTCTATCCCTATTTCGAGGTTTGAATTTGAACATTTTGTAGATCAGAAAGACTTTCATTTTGGAATAAGATTGGCGGGACATGTGGTGGTGCCACGTCACGCCGCGTCCTTCCAGTTTTCTTTGAAATTAAATGAAACGCATTTCAATCCACGTCACACTCCCACACTGACTAGGAAACCGAAATTGGTTTTTCATTGTCATTGTGACACGTGGCATTTCGCTCGATCACACCGAAACTACCGTAATCCCCATCCGCTCCTCCTTTGTCTTGTCATCTCAGAATCGCACTGGCGCCGTAGGCACACGATCAGAAGGCGTTCTTCTTCAATCGTTCTCCTTCAATCGAGAGCGCCGCTCGGTCCAAAGTGCAAATTGAGACGAGAGCCTAGTTTGTCTTCTGAACGGACGGCGGAGGGAGGGACGAATCCGCATCATCATCATCATCATCATTCACGTCTTCATCATCATCGTCGTCTCTCTCTCTCTCTCTCTCTTCCTCGTTGTTCTGGAGAAGGACAATGAAAAAAAGTTTGGCCGGGTCTTGGAGGGGGACGCGCGCGCGCGCGCTCGGCGCCTGAAATCCGATCCGGGCACCAATATACGAGTATATAAAACCGGCGGGCGGAGCCTTCCTCTTCTTCTCCCCTTTTTGTGAGCTTCCTTCCTTCCTTCCCGAATAAGAAGAAGGAGGAGAACAAGAAGTGTTTTGCAATTCCCCCCTCCCATCTGTAATTTCTTCCAATGTCTTTTTGGGTGGGTGCGAGAGGCTTCTTCAAAAATTCATAAAATTCTTTCGTTCTCCTCCTCCTCCTCCTCCACGCCTCCCTATGCTGTTAACACCACCTCTTTTCGCCGCCTCGTCTCCCCTTCGTCGTTCCCCAGTTTTATGTCGTCCGATGCTTTTTGTGGGATACCACCATTTCGACATCGAGAACAACACTTTTCATCTTCTTCCAGGATCACCACAGACGCGAGGAGGATGCAGTCCTCGTCGTTGGGGAGTGCTGATGATGATGATCCTCGCTTCCGACAGACCCATTTATTTCAAATGTTGATGAAGGTGAGCCGGCGAACAACGAACAACTGCCTCCTCCTCCCCCTTAGCTCTCTATCTGATCGGATAGCAAAAACTTCTCGCACACTTCCTCCAACACTTTTCCATTCATCGTGCTGCTACTGGCCTGCTGGCTGCCCACACTGATGATCAATTAGCGAGATTAGATGAGAGGGTGGCTGGCAGAGAGAAAGAGTGAAAACACTCTGCACAGAGAGAGAAATGGATTGAGATTGAATGGAATAGATAACGAGCAAGTTGTGTGTGTGGGGCAGATGGATTACGATATGCGCGGAAATGAGCCCCTCATTGAAAGGGGGGCCTATCTTCAATCTCCGAGATCCTCATTGCAGGTGATAAAGACGTCGGCCGAGAATGCGACGTCACTGTCGTCGGCGACGTCGTCGACGGCGACGTCGTTCGTCGACACCTACTCGGCGACGTCGTTGCTCGGCGAGGAGGGCCGCATGATTCTCATCGTCGTCGTCGGCGCCATCTTCGCCATTCTCACGTCGGTCGGCAATTTGATGGTGAGCGTGTTTTTCATGAAAACCGGTTCTCTGAGACGATAAAAACTGAGCTCAAAACAAGAGAGAAGGGAAAGAGAGTGGCGTATTCTTGTTTTGCAGGTGATGGTAAGCTTCAAGATCGACAAACAACTACAGACGATTAGCAACTATTTCTTGTTCAGTTTAGCTGTCGCAGATATCGCAATCGGTAGGCTCCGCCCCGTTTTCTCTTCTCACGTCTTCCCCTTGAAGGCGTCATATCAATACCCATGTTCACCTACTACACTGCCATCCAATCGTGGGATCTCGGCTACACGATGTGCCAGTTCTGGCTGTGCATCGACTATCTGATGAGCAACGCGTCGGTGCTCAATCTGCTGCTCATCTCGTTCGATCGCTACTTCTCGGTGACGCGGCCGTTGTCCTATCGACCGCGCAGAACGACGAAGAAGGCGTTGACGATGATCGCGTGCACGTACATCATCTCGCTGATTCTGTGGCCGCCGTGGATCATCTCGTGGCCGTACATCGAGGGCAAGTTCACCGCCGAGCCGGGCACGTGCGTCGTCCAGTTTCTGCAAACGAATCCGTACGTGACGGTCGGCACCGCCGTCGCCGCCTTCTACCTTCCCGTCACGATCATGTGCATTCTGTACACACGCGTCTACTGGGAGACGCAGAAGCGACAGAAGGAGTTCGGAAAGCTGCAGGCGACACAGGTGAGGAGGGAGGGACTAGGAAACTTGTGCCCGGGCGGGGAAAACTCTTCCATCTAACTGTTCCGTTTCCACTTAACAGACTTGGGCGAGCGATGTTGTCGACCGGCCATCGATGAGAAACTCCAAGATTTGGAGAAAAGTGAAAAAGGTTTCAACTCGTTCCGAAACTCTCTTTCTCTCTCTTTTTGATGTTATGCCCATTCCCGATACCTCTTCTTTTTTCCCTTTCCACTTCTAAGCATGTCATCTATCTCTTGCCACTCCCCCACTTCTAGAAGTTTCCACCTGAAGACGACGCCTTCTTTCCAGTTCTCCCGTCGATCGATGAAGCGGGACGTGTCCTCGACGTCGATCGTCAAGTCGAGCGGTTCGATGCGCAAGAAGAATCACGAGGGATACGCCGAGGAGAGCTCCACGCCTTGCACCTCGTCTCGCAACTCGAAACGACGCTCCTGGCTTCGGAATTGCACCGGCAAATCGAACTCGTCGTCCGAGGACAGCTCGGAGGCCGCCGCGATGAATCTCGACGACACGTCGCTCAGCTCGAGCCACTTTGCACTGAGCGGCAGTCGAAGGAGGAACATCTCACCGCCGTGCACTCCGATGCCCACCAACTTTGTGAGAAACAACCTTAATCTTCCCATTAACATCACCTTTTTCCTTTCAGGAAGACGAGGAGCAGACCGACGCTGGCCAATCGATGCGAAACGGCTCGGCGCGCTTCCGGAGCCGGCCGTGCGATGTGAGCAACAAGAACAACAACTCGGACACCTACACAGTGCTCATTGAGCTCAACGACGAGGGTAGCCGACCGTCGGTTCGGCTCAGCAGCTGCGAGCCCTACCTGGAGTGAGCACTTTGCCTTTTACAACTTATGACCTCTCATTTCCAGCTGCTCCGACACAATCTCCACACGGAATCGCTCGAAAAGCGACTGCAACAGCGAGATGGACGAACGACGTCAGAGTCTTCTCGCCAAACAGTCGCCGTTCAAGAACGGCCGCATCATGAAGAACTTCAGCTCGCAGGAGCGGAAGAGCGAGAAGGAGCAGCGCAAGAACGAGCGGAAGCAGGAGAGCAAGGCCGCCAAGACGCTCTCCGCCATCCTCTGCGCCTTCATCGCCACGTGGACGCCCTACAACTGTGAGTGTCGTCGAGGAAAAGAAGACGTCGAGATTCCCGTTGTTTCAGTGATCGTGTGCTGGGAGGCCTTCTTCCCGAACACCGTTCCCAACGTGCTCTGGACGTTCAGCTACTTCCTCTGCTACATCAACTCGACGATCAACCCGTTGTGCTACGCGCTCTGCAATGCCAGGTAGACGTCGAATCTGACGACAACTTGCGGACAAGAGCTCATTGCAGGTTCCGTCACACCTACATGCGCATCGTGCGCTGCAAATTCAAGGCCGAACGGCCGACGATCAACCAAGGATACGTGCGTCGCAACTAGTCCATCCGACGTCTTCCGAAACTCTTCTTTCAAGGATCTCCCTTCCTTCCCGACTCCTCCCATCACAGTATAAACAGTAGCAAATCCCAGAAGACCGGTTCCACATCATCACACACACACCCCTCCCTTCTTTCTTATTTTTCACCCCTCCGCCCCACCCCCTTCTCACTCACTCATTCACTCATTCATTTTTCTGTTTTTCGCTATTTTGTTTCCATTCTCTTCTCCCCCTCTCCAATTCAATTGCTCATCACTTGTCGGCGGGTATTTCTGTGTATTTTGATTCAATTTCAAGAAGCAACAATGAAAAAAAAAGTGAAAAAATGAAAGTTATAATCAGTCATCTCGTCTTCTGTCTACCAGAGATGTCCCGGAGCTCCGCGGAGTAGAAATTTGAAAAACGGTATATGGTTCTTATTTATGAGAGAATTTCGAAAACAATTGGTGTAGATTTCCGATAAACAACACGCGCCACCGTAATTCCGGAGTGTTGTAACGAAAAAAAAAACTGGAGCCTCAACTGATAACAGATAAGAGAACTCGGCCATCACAAGGAAATAGGAAAAGTAACTGATTCATCTGTCGTTTTAGACTAGACAAAAAATCGATTGCAATGTGAAACATGTTTATTCGTTTATTCCTCAGCGTTAAAAAGAGACGGAACCCATTGCTCATGGTTATTTCTTCCTCACCCGTTTTTCCCCGCCGTCGCTGCGGCCGGTTTAAAAGACCTTCTTGCTTATCACTTTTCTCTTTGAAATCACATTTTCCAATCGTCCGATGACAAGTATTTCAACACGAGAAGGTTAGTCGAACATCGCCGTTTTCTGCTGAAAACAAACCCCCACGATAACGAATTCAGAATCGGAAGTTGACACGTTGGAACTTTACGAGATCCAGAATAGCATGAACCAACGAATGGAGATGTTCAACTCCTATTTCCGGACATTCGGAGCAGAAGACATTCAACGGGAGACGTTTGAAGGCGTCTCGAATGAGCTCAGGAAGATGTTGAATTTGTTGTCGATGTTCTGTTTGCATTTCGCACAAATCGTAGACCGCGAAAGCGGATTGAAGGTGGTTCGAGCGGTTTTCAGTGAAATGACGAAGGTGTTGGCGAGATTAGACGACATTTGCGGCGAGCTGGAGGCGTCGGAAACGAGGGAGCAACCTCTTGACGAAGTCTTTTTCGTTGGTGAGTGCAAGTGCGCTCCATTGAACTCCATACACGTCCCCTTTTTTCTTTTTCAGACCGTAAGCTGTCCGTGCAGGAGAAGCCGTTCATCCGAGTTCTAGATCTCGGCGAGAAACAGTGCCGACGTGTCGGATGTATGCCCGTCGCCAACTCAAACTTCGGCACGGCAACCCATCACTCGAAAGTCTACATTGTGGGCGGATCGAGCAAGGGGAACTGGCTGAAGACGTGCGAGTTCTACGATACAGAGTCGAAGCTCAGAAGGGTGTGCCCTGAAATGAAGACGGGACGGGCGAGAGCCGGTGTGGGCTTCCACGACGGAAAAATGTACGTCGTCGCTGGTTACAACGGCGCCTACTTGAAATCTGTGGAGGTCTACGATCCCGAGAAGGTCGAATGGACCCAAGGGCCGGTTCTGAACAAACATCGGACTGATCCAAGTGTCGTCTCTTTGGAGGGAAAGTTGTACGGTAGGATATCATCCCCCCAAATGACTGCCTGATTGGTTTCTTTCATTGCAGTGCTCGGCGGATACAATGGAAACACTTACGAGGAATCGATTGAGTGGCTCAATGAGCAGACTCGAAAGTTCGAAATCGTGGGAACAATGACGGGCCGCTCGGGTTTCGGAGCATGCGCATTTAAGGGACGGATCTATGTGGCGGGCGGATGGAGCACTTCGAACGACACACTGAGATCTGTGAAGAGCTACGATCCGAAGAGGAACACGTGGAGAGAGGAGCCGCCGATGCGGTTTGCGAGAAAGTACTTCACTCTTCACGCGACCAACGAGACGATTTACGCGATTCGCGGATGCTCCAACACTCGGAGCATCGTTGAAGAAATCGAACGGCTCGATATGCGGACCCGCGAGTGGGAACTCTTTCAAAATGAATCGTTATCCTAGCAAAACGCTTTATTTCAAATTATTTCAAACATATGATCAAATAGAACGAGTCAAAAAACCAAAAACAAAACGTCGGTCTAGGGGGTGCCGATGGGAAGGGGGGTGTCCGTCAGATATCGAAATATCTGGAACGAACGGGGCGTCCTCTTACAGACCGAAGCCTGATGGGAAGACAAATCATGATAACCCACCGACGCCGGACCGAACGGGAAACCGAAGGGAGACGGGTGTTTATATAGGCGACGAGGGGCGAGCGACCGACGTTTTGCGGGAAACTAGTTTGTGTGTCACTTTTTTCAAGAGAGAGAGAGTTGGGAAAGAGAACATTTCGCAATAGCACATGTGAAAGTGTGTCAGTTATCGTCAGATTTCGATTCTTGTTCTTGTTGTCGCTGCTCCTTTCTCTTCGCGTATCTGGCCTCTCGTCGTCGGTTCGTGAACCAATTCTTGACCTGCTCCGGGCTCACTCCGATTCTCGACGCCAATTGCCGATACTCTTGGGCACTGGGCGTGGTGCACTGTGCGTATCGAGCCGCGAGAACGCGCTTCTGCTCTTCGCTGTAGCTGGCGCGAACTTGTCGCATCTTCCCGCCGACGGGCGTTGAGCAAGATGCAAAGTTTCCGATGGAGGAATGCGACGGAGGACTCGGATCGGGCGACCAGAAGACGGACGATTGTGGTCTGAAATGACAACTGCAGTTGAATGAATGAGGATGATTCGTACGTCTGGAAAGTGTGAAAAGGGTGGATCATCGTGACGGGCATCGGAATGTACGGATAGCAACTCGCTGCAGACATCGTTCGGTTCTCCTTGTTGTTGCCAAAGATTTGCGGATGAGTGTTGTTGTGAGCATTCTGATGAGCCGACGGTGGCGACGTGACGAATCCCGAGCCCATCGGCACGTTGCCCATTGCCTGTGAGTGGGTGTGGAGATCGCTGGAAATGAGAATGAGCTCAAAGCTCAGCGAAAGATGTATGTAACTCACAACTGATGGTTGAAGTACTGTTGCGGTGAAATCATCGGCATCACCATCTGCATCTGATGTGGTGAATACTGGTACTGGTACTGAGCGGCGGGATACATGGGATAGTTGGGATTGACGGACGGGAACTGTTGAGAAGGTGTCATTCCCGACGAATGATGGTGAGGCGGGAGAGTATTGCCAGACGACATTCCGAGCACTGAATGAATGCTCTCCGACGACGACGATGGTCCAGAATCGAGGAAGGGGGCGGGGTCTCAACGAGGACGACTACAGGTCGTAAAACTCCATCGCTCTGTCGATGGACGGATGAACGGAGGGGGCTCCTTCGGTTGCCGACATATGTAGGTGTGATCCGGAAGAGAGGGTCCGATGAAAGGGAGGAACGAGAGCAATAAAACTGTCCATCTGGAGGTGAGAACCAGGAGCGATGTAGGTGTCCCTGGACAAAAAGATTTGGCAGTTTCAGTGGAACGCACTTCCAACGTGTCAACTGAAAGGAAGACAGTGCAAACATGACTTCACTCCTTTTTCCATGTGCATAATAATGTTTTGTTATCGTCATTTCGTCAAGTTTTCGCATTTGAGACCTCACATGCAGCGCTGCGAGGCGAAAAGAGAGGAGGAGGACGGGAAATAGTGAAGAGGGCCGAGAGAAAAATACTTTCTCAGTATAAAATGGCGTAAACAGCGACGTCTGTTGGACACACTGCTTTCTTATCTTTGTCCGTTTGGAAGACTTTATTAATTTCTTCTTGGATTCTTTAATTCTTAACATCTCGATGAGCACTCTGAGCCCGGGCAGCGGTGAGCTCTTTCCTTCTTCCTCCATTTCATTCACGTCCCACTTCAGAAGCAGAATCAGAAGATGTGGACGTTGGCCGTCGAATGGAGCGATTCCACTCGTTGCAACACCAAATTCAGGCTCGACTCAACACTTTCGAGACCTACTTCAAACTGTTCGAGTGGGAAGAACTGGCCGACGAGTGCTATGGAGACGTCAGAAAAGAGTGCGAAGAGCTGATGAGCACGCTGAGACGAGAGTTCGAGTCGCCGAATCCGAATCCGAACGTCGCTGGAATCGTGACAGAAAGAGTGACAGAAGCGATGCGACGAATAGACGAATCGTGTGAGAGTCTGAAAAAGTTGAAGACCGAACGGTATCCGCCGCTTGCGATTCCCGGTGAGCCAACTTCCCCTGCTCTTTCAGACTGTTCTCCATTCCATTTTCAGACAGAGTGACTAGAAGCGGTGAGCCGCTTAAAGTGCACTTTTTCGATTTGCCCCAAGTGAGGCTTGTGAAGTGTGGCGTTCTGCCGTATAGAAGTGTGCACTTTGCGACTGCACACCATCAGGGGAAACTCTATGTTGTTGGAGGTGCGCACGAAGGGAAATGGCTCGACACAATGTCGATTTACGATCCGGTGGAGAATGTCAGGTCGGAAGTGAGCTCTTCTTCTTTTTCTCTCTGAAACTGTAGCTCTCTTGTCTCAGGGCGCCCGAATGAGGGTGGGAAGAACGCGGACGTCGTCTGGATTCCACCGAGGAAAGTTGTTCGTGGCTGGCGGCTATTGTGGAAGGTGTCTGAACTCGGTGGAGTGCTACGATCCCGACAGTCGGAAGTGGGCCGATTGTCCGAATCTGAATGTTGCTCGTGCTGACGCTGCAGTCGTCTCACTGGATGGACAACTTTTCGGTAGACCTTTTCCTCACTTCTGATGTGTATGGATGTTCGATTTCAGTTCTGGGAGGTTACAACGGAAACGACTACGAAAAGAGTATCGAAATGCTCAATGAGCAGACGCAGCGATTCGAGCTGGTTGGCCGAATGGAAGACGGCCGAGCCGGGTTCGGAGCGTGTGTGTTCAGGGGACGGATCCACGTGGCAGGCGGCTGGAAAGGGCCACAGGACACTCTGGACACTGTCGAGAGCTACGATCCGAAGGAGAAGACGTGGCGAGCGGAGCCGTCGATGAGTCGGTCGAGGAAGTACTTCACACTCCACGCCGGACACAAAACGATCTTTGCGATCGGCGGCTGTTCGGATGCCTGGCAGCAGATCAGAGAGATCGAGCGACTGGACGATGGTGCGAGCGAGTGGAGAGTCTGCTGGAAAAAGGAGATCCCTACCCTGGGATCCAGCTCCTAGTTGTCTTTTAACATGTGTTTCAATCTTTCCCTAGATCATTTCTATCCCATATTCTATGAAATAGTGACTCTTCCGTTTCACACTTCAGCGTGTTGTCTACTAGTCAGGAGTGTCGGATGTGCCAAGTTTCTGATCAGAGGAACGTTTTGATGCATCTGCAGATTGTAAAGATCGTAAACGTCCATCTGCCGTGTAGTAGTGTGCCAGGAGCATCAGGATTCTTCATTTCCACGTCTTCTCACTTTCTATTCCAATAAATACACATTTCCGATGTCATTCGTGCTCTCGAAACCGCATCCGCTCCTCCATATCGGCCGCGTTGAACTCGCGTCGCTCGACTTTTCGATACTCGCGACACGTGGAAATCGTGTTCGGCGAGTCGGATCGATAGTACATCAAGGCTGACTCCTCGACACCGGGACGGTCTTCTGAAGATGAAGACGTCTTCTGAGAGCTATAGGGGGGAAGCAACTCACGGCAAGAGTTCCTCAGAAAGCAGAAAATTGCCAGGCACACTAGGAAGATGACGAGGAGCAGGACGAGGAAAGCGGCCGAGATGACGACGACGGGAATGTGCGAGATGACTTCCGAGAGGCCCATGTCACACTTGAAACTGCCCTGCTCGTCGAATCCGCACGTCTTCAGCCGCGGCTCGATCATCTCGTTCTCGCTTTGTGTCACCGGGATCAGCGTCCAACGCGGATCTTTTTCCGAGCGCAGCGGATAGTTGACGTAGCCGCCGTACACTTTTCCGTCGCCGATTCTGAAGTTTCGCAATGTTCCACAGCAATCCGCGTGTTTGTCGTTTGCCGCGTGGCTCTAGTATTCATGTCATTCCAAGAGTAGATCAAAGATCACATTTGACGATCAACAATGTCGACTAAACACATTTATTGCTCATCCTTAGTTCTTATTCCTCACTCACCCATGGGAAATTTTTTATCTGTGTTATGTCTAGCAAGACAGGACCCCGGCGCCGCCTGCCACTCAAACTTGCTTTCTCTGTTTTCTCTTGCTCATTCATTCATTCTTTCATTCTTCCTAATCACATGTATTTCATAAATTGCTCACCTAAACTCGCCCTTTCTCTTCACCTCTTCTGGCGTCAGCGCCGCTGTGATGTAATAGGGAACGTGATCCGCTTCGGAAGTGGTTCGATCCGCGAGCTTTGTGATATCTATGGGCGCAAGGTCGTAGGGACGACTGTCGACGACTACCATGTATCGCCTGAATGCGTCAGCGCGTCAGATGAGATTCTGCTTCATCGTTACCAGACATCGGCCACCTGTGGCACCTTCGCACTCTGCACATCAATGTCCCTCTGACGTGTGTAGTCTCCCAAATGGCTCACCAGATCGCTGGGCGGATGGATCGAGCAGACGCGCTCGAGCAGATTCCACTGTCGCACCGTGACCAGCGACCAGCGATTCCACACGTTGTCCACTTTGGCACGAATCTCGAACTTGTACTCGCGCGGCCGATGCGGGAGATTGAAGATGAGCGCGCACTTCCACTGACACTCGAACTTCGGACACCGGAGTGTGTCGTCGGTGAGCTCGTCGGTGAGCGTCGACGAGTTGCGATCTTTGAGACTGTACTTGATCTGGTAGGAGATGTTGCGTTGCGCCAACTTCAGCGGCTGGAACACGATCGAGACGGCGAAGTCGGTCTCGACCACGATTCGAGCCTCCGCCACACCGTACTCTCCCTGAAGTTGGGGGCTCCAGGACGGTTCGCAAATTCTATTGCCAGTACCGATTTTGCTTTCCGAATGAGCGCAAGTTTCAAAAAACCAGAAACCTAACAAGAAAGCACCTATTCAGTAAGTTAGTAGAGTGAGCCTACTATCTTACTAGGTTATTTCTTGTCAGGCCTCAGGGTGGTATGCACTTGATTTCATGATTTTTTGAAACTTGCGCTCATTCGGAAAGGCAAATCAGTACTGGAAATGCCACTTGCGAAATGTCCTGGAGTCCAAATCGGAACTAAACGTCGTGTTGCTCACTTCAACAACAGTAGCCTTTCAATCAGGGATTCCTCAGTAAACAAGCAAACGCCCCCCCCCTTATTCCTAAGCTTAGATCGGGTATAAAAGAACCTGTGACATGGTCGAGAAGACAGCCCATCCGTTTTTCCATTTCATCTGCGTCCACTTCTTTCCGCTCTTCTTCTGATCGTCAGAAGTCGTTATCGTGACGTTGTAGCTGCTCGACGGGAGCAGATTGTCCACCACGAACTCGTGTCCCTTTCCCGGCTCTCCCACTGCCGAATTCTCGATCTCCTTGAAGATTCCCGACGGCGAGTGCAGCGTTTTCGCTTTGATCTGTTCATGAATCATGATTCTCACAATCCCAATGTTTGATCTTGTGGATCTTGACCTACCGTAAACTTGGACGTAGCTTTCGGGAGCCAGTTAGCCGGCCAGTAGACTGTAAGCGAGTTTGGAGTTCGTGCCCGCAACTTCAGAATATTGGCTCCGTCGGTGTCGAGTGTGGCAAATGTGCTCCACGCTTTGTTTCCGTACCCGTAGCTAGTGCCCGCCTGGACAGTCACATTGTATGCGGTTCCCGGTTTGAGGCCGTCAATGAGCAGTCTCGTCACCGGAATCGGCACCGTGATTGATCTTTTGCTGGAGGCCGACGGGCTTCCAGACAGGTCGTAGACTTTCACCTGAAAAAAATGATAGGGAGATTAGGAAGAGCGGTGAGCAATGCTTCTCACAAGGTGCTGAGTGATGATAAAATGGTGTCCCGCCTCGAGGACCACCGGCGGGATCCACGACACTTCCATCGACTCGTTCTTCCGATCCATCAGTGTCAGATCGGTCGGTGCGTGCAGCCATGGTAGCGCTGAAATCACATGTCATACCGTAAAACCTCTGGTAGAGCGGCACTCAACTTTCAGCCCTCATATCAGGAAAACTATCAGAGTTGGGAAGAAGGTGTCAACTGTCAAAATGTAGCCAGCATATCAAGGAATATTTCGACAGTTGACACCTTCTTTCAATCTCTTCTAGTTTTTAAGATATGAGTGCTGAAAAGCACGCCGTTTGGGTGCCGCTCTAATACAAGGTTTACGGTACTTATTTGCATTCCTAGTGTGTTTCCGTTTTTTTGAAATTCTTTCTCACGCATCACTGTTGGGTTAGCAATGTGGTGTATAAAAAGGGCTCGATTAGACGTTTACCACTAGCAATTTCCGTTGCTTATCGTTCTCATTTCTTTTCTTCCTTTCTCACCATACATATTCCTAACAAACTATCGAAAACGCGCTCTATTCACTTCAATAGCATGGAAACGCAGAAACGATCTCAATAGCTTACAATAGAGCGCACTTGCATCGAACATTGACCACACAGTTCCTTGGAAAACAATGGCAAGATTCGTAATGAAAAAGGTGGGTTACGAAGGAGATGATGAAGCCCGATCGAATCGAAAGTGTAACCAGCCAACTAGATGTCATTGAGACCCGTCCATATGATCACTTTCTTGTCTCACTTGCCCCCCTCCCCCCTTTCCCACGCCTTTAATTGAAATCTCACTATAATACAGTAGCGGCCACTGAAATATCAATAGGTCATATCTTGAAAACGAGATGAGATATGGGGAAGTAGTCAACTAACCAAATGTTCTTCGCATTGGCTGCTATATTTCAATAGTTGACAACTTTTTCCGATCTCTCCTAGTTCTCTAGATATGAGGGCTGAAACTGTCAGAGTTGAAAAAACAAATGTCGATAGTTCAGTGGCCGGCTACTGTGGATGATTAGCTATCGCTAACTGCTAGTTGTCGCTTTCTTTCAACTCCCGTGAGGTAGGAAGAGACAGCAATAACAATTCCGCCCACATCATTGCTCATCCCTATTTCCCTCTCTTTCTTTTCTCTCCGTTTCCCCTTCTCTCCCTCTTTCTCTTCGTCTCTCTCCCCATCCAGTCTCTGAACAAACAACTTTAGAACTGAATGAAACGGGCGTTTCACCTTCAATTTTTCACTCTTTCCCGCCCTTTCTTCCACGTGGAAGAAAGCATTACACGTCATTCGGCGTCTGCGTCTCCTCTGCGCTCACAGTCTCTCGACTTATTGGTTGAAAAGTGCAATTGAGCGAGATTGCATTTTCCACGAAATCCAACTCACCAGCCAGTGACGTTGTCGCCATATTGCTACTGTACCAGAGACTTGTTTCGTTCTGAAAATCGTCTCGTTTCGGTTTCTCCTTCTTCTCATTCCTCTCTTTCAATTTCAGACACCCATTTCTCAATAGTAACGCATTCAAATTTTCAGACGACCAGAAGAATCTGCGGTTCTTCAAACCGCAGTGAAGCTGGCACAATTGAACATTTGACTGAATTACAACTGTTTCGTTTCACAAGAAAGCATCAATTTCGGATAGCGAACAAGCATCCAGTTCGATTGACTAGACGACACCTAGTCAGTACATTCATTCTTCGGGCGATTCGACGACGTTTCACACGAAAGAATCCGTTCCGATTGCCGCACACCAACCAAACAACTCGATTGAGCAGCGGAAGGTTCGGAACTCGTGTTCTGTCGAAGCGGCGGTTTACAAGGAAGCACCCGTATCGATAGAGAACAACAGACAGAACAGAGCTCCAGACCTCCAGAAAGTGAGTCTTTCCTACCTGAAACGCCTCGACGGAAAGTCGATAGGTGGTGTTGCCGGCGAGTCCGGTGAACGTGTAGTCGCGAAGGAACGCGTCCACCATCACTGTTTGAGATGATTTCTCGGTTTCCTGGGAGCCTAAAGTCTTGTGGTTTTATGGGGGGTTCGATCTGAAATGAGTCCCACGACTCACTCCGCATCACCGTGACAATGAGCCGTTGACGTGTCACGGCGTCGGGCTCCGAGTCGTGACGCCATCTGATGCGAATCGCGTCGTTGCGCACCTCGACGACCTCGACGCCGCCTGACTCGCCATCGCCGAGCTCGTCGTCGTTGTCTTCGTCCTCTGCTGACCAGTTAATGGAGGTTTTTTTTAAACTTGTTCGAAAAAACGGTAGATAGAAGAGAACTTACAAGGATAGGCTTGAGAAAAAGCGAGAAGGAGAATCAGTGGGGAGACTGTTTTGAATCGCATCTTGCGATTAGATGGAAAAGGAGAAGAAGAAGAAGAAGAAGAAGGAGACGAGTCGAAATCATCTTGTCGCATTTGGAAATTGATAGAGAACCATAGAGAAAGAGAGATTGAAGACAAGAATGTGGAGGTCGTGTCTCTCTTTTTTTTGGGCGAGTGGATGAGAAGATGAAGAAGAGAGTGATTTGATATCGCGGGAGGGTCTTTGGTTGCCGAAATGCGGGGCAGAAGAACACTGCGGGGTGTCGAACCAAAACGCACTAGAGTAACATGCCGGCATTAGTGTTGCCGGTAATGGCATGGAAATCACCAAAAATGTCGGTCGGTAGTTGCCGGCAACAGGAAAAATTTACCGGCATGCCGGTAAAAAAATTGCCGCCATGCCGGTGTTGCCGGCATGCCATGCCGCCGGTAAAAAAAATGCCGGCAACCGCCGGCATGCCATGCCGCCGGTAAAAAAAATGCCGGCAACCGCCGCCATGCCGTGCCGCCGGCATGGCGTCGGTTGCCGGCATGCCATGCCGGCGGCATTGAGTTTAAAGGCGCATTGAAAAAATTGTTGGCGGGTCTCGCCACGAAGCGCCGTTTTCGAATATTTTGAAGTTTTCTCTCTGGTTCGAAGTTTTCTCCCCGGAATTCCGCTGAAAATTGTGCTTCGTGACGAGACCCGCCAACAAATTTTTAAATGCGCCTTTAAACTACCGTATCCACGCCATGCCGGCGGTTGCCGGCAGCATGGCGTGTCGGCAACCTCCATGCCGGCGGCATGGTGTGCCAGCGACAGCGGCATGCCGCCATGCCGGCGGCACGGCATGGCGGCGGTTACCGGCATTTTTTTTACCGGCGGCATGGCATGCCGGCGGTTGCCGGCAGCTTTCATGCCGGCAACACGGCATGAAAGGCGGTTGCTGTTGCCGGTAAGAAAAATGCCGGCGGCATTTAGAGTTTCCGGCATGAAAGTTGCCGGCAACTCTACCGGCATGTTACTCTAAAACGCACATTTCTTGACTGTCAGCTGCTTTACCGCCTGAGCCACACGGACCACATGATCAGTGTGCGATACGGATGGTGATGAAAGGCGGGTTCCCCCCTAGTAATCGGGTAAACAAACGTGTTTCAGCACATCATTTCGAATTTTCTCGAACGTTCTCACGTTCTCTTTTGTATCAAAAATTGTATCCCAGTTATGGGCAATTAAGCTCTCTTATCATCAATACCTATTCAAATACTCTTATCTAACAACTAGCGTCTAGCAACATAGATTTGCTCACTTTTATATTGATTGTTTTTTTTTTGTTGAAATCGGACCTCCCAGACGAAAAAAAAGTCTGAGGAAGGCGAGAGGAAGAGTCAGAGTGGGAAAAGAGCACCTGACGTCATAACTTTTGAGTCATATTAGGAACACTGTTTCTA
Source organism: Caenorhabditis afra (assembly GCA_963570955.1). NCBI lineage: Eukaryota > Metazoa > Nematoda > Chromadorea > Rhabditida > Rhabditidae > Caenorhabditis > Caenorhabditis afra. Next base: position 3,056,018 of record OY751536.1, on the reverse strand, counting down.
AATCTAGAAACTTCAATTGTCATGCAAAGTTGTGAAAGATGTTATATGTCATATGACACACTTGCCCTCTCGTATATAATAACCCATATTTTTATCATAATTATCTTTTCTGTTCGTTGCTTTCAACATCCTCACATGTTTTCTGTATGACGTGTCTTTTTCAACAGGATGATGACTTTCGAATCCGATTTCATTCAATTGACCCAAATTTACATATATTTAAATTTGCATAATGATTAGAGAATGTGAACCGAGCGAAATCACACGTTTTGCGTGTCAAAATCCACTAAATCTCACCTCTGATCGATCAGGCATGAGTACCCCCGGGGCCCCCATAAGACAATGGCCTAGGAAACCGGGACGCAAATCCTCGGCCCCAACAAAATTTGCGTTTCACTGACGACGCGTTGCTCAGTGTTGTTTCTCGTTTCGGCGCGCTCTATCCGCGCCGAATCACACGATTTTCTCACACAATTTTCGCACATTTTCAGACAAGACGGGAACAGATTTTCGGAAAATAGAGGAGAAACAAAAAGCATGTCCAGTGTGAACACAACGGAATGCATAATCTGCTACAACGAATACGGTTCGTTTTTGGATTTGTTTTTCAGCGTTTTCGTTGCAAAATTACGCAATTTGTGTTTAGAAAACATACAAAAACGACTGAAAAAGGAAGAAAATCGCGTTTGCAGACACTGAAACTCGAAAACCATGCATCGGGACGTGTGGTCATTCGATTTGCGAGAACTGCAAGCATCAAATGGTTTCCTCCAAGTGTCCGCAATGTAATCGAGAAGAAGCGTTCGCTGTGACAACCATCAATTATCAAGTTCTGGAGCTTATAAAGCATTTCAAAAACATGAAATCCGGCGAGACGCAAGACGCGAAACTTCCGTTCACCGACGATTCTAAGGTTGGTTTCTCTTCTCGATCAGCCGTTTCTCAAAGTCGAAAAGAACTTGCAGGCGATCGATGACGGCCACTGCAGCGAGTGCACAGTGAGGTCGCGAAAACTTCGGATATGTATCACCTGCGCGTCGAAAGCAAATGTTCTACGACAAAAAAAAACTGGCGAATGGGTTTTGAACATAGAGAACGAGAACATTGAGACGGCAGTGAAAAAAGCCAAAGAGATAGCGATATGCGGAGACTGTGCTCTCGACAGTATGCAGCACGAGGGACACAAGACGATGCAGTTGGCGCTGCTCAAAAACACGCTCGATGATCTGCAGCAGGCCACGATCGAGGAGCGCGTCAACAAAATCGGAAAAGACGCTGTAGCCGTCATCGATGATCTCCAAAGGAAGTTCGAGACAGCTCAAAAATCGTTGCTCAATTACTTCAAAGTCTTCGAGAATCTCAAGGCCGAAGACCGCAAGTACCACTACAATCATGTTGAGTTCAACATTGAGCAAATTTATAATACGATATCGATGGTCGGCGATTGCGCAAAGCGACTTGACCATCTGAACAACGAGTTCGAGGAGCAAAAAAAGCATGTGGAAGACACAAAACAGGTATTCTCGAAGTCTGCCGTCCATTTCGCGTCGGCCGAGCCGATACTCGTCGCTGATCGAAAGCAGAGCGCCAAAGAGCCTCTCCTGATTGGAACGTTCCATCCGAAGGATAAATCTTGGATGCCGGTGGGAAGAATGCCGAATCCAAAGTCGAACTACGCGGTCGCAAGCAACAGATCTCAAATTTTCATAGTGGGAGGAATGAATAACGGACAATGGCTGAACAGTTTGGAGATGTACGATAAGGAGAAGAATCTGAGAAGAGACGTGAGTCTGAGAACAAAAACAACAAAAATCGGTTCATCCGTATTATTCAGTGTAACAAGATGCGTCGCGGAAGAACGAGAACGTCGGCCGGCTTCCACAACGGAAAACTGTTCGTGGCGGGAGGATACGACGGCGGATACATGGGCTCCGTGGAGCTGTACGATACAGAAGTGGGAGATTGGAAAGAAGGGCCGATGTTGAACAGACCGCGAGCCGACGCGATGGTTGTCTCGTGTAATGGAGAACTCTACGGTGAGTTACCAACCCGTCCTTCTTAATAACTTTGCGTTTCAGTGCTCGGAGGATTCAACGGAAAAGAGTACGAGGAGAAGATTGAGAAGATGAACGAAATCACGCACAAGTTCGAAATCTTCGGAGACATGCAGGGCTCGCGAGCCGGATTCGGAGCGTGCGCCTACAAAGGGCGCATCTACATCGCCGGCGGATGGAGCAACTCGAGCAACACACTCAAGTCGGTGCGTAGCTACGATCCGATTGCAAGGACGTGGCGAGACGAGCCGTCGTTGAACAAGGATCGAAAATACTTCACGCTTCACGCGACCAACGAGGCGATCTACGCTATCCGTGGATGTGCTGACAGTTGGAGTCTGATCAACGAGGTCGAGCGACTCGACACCCACAAAGGGCACTGGGAGCTGATTCAGTGCTCCCAACCGCCTTCGAGCCAGAATCAATCGGCTACTCCCTCCGTTTCGGCGTCATCGATGAATTCAGCATCGTCGTCCAACGCTTAAGCGCAGGGTTGTCAACGGGCCGATTCCGGGCCGGCCCGCGCCGGCTCCGGGACGTTTCGCAGCGAGACGTTTCGCAGCCAGACGTTTCGCAGCCAGACATTTCGCAGCCAGACGTTTCGCAGCCGCTAAAATGGTCCCAAAAGGAGATTTTGACAGGTTTTGTCTTGTAAAAAGAACCAATTTACCAAATTTCGGTCCTCGCGCCAAGCCAGCCTTGTCGGGGGAGTCTGGAACCCTTTCACAACGCAGTAAATGTCCTTTTATAGAGTCATTTCGCTTGAACTCAACCAATAGTAAGAAAACACAATTTTCAGACTGAGAATCACACTCTTAATTACAGTTTTTGGGAGAAACGCGAAAATGTCGCAAATTGGTTGAATTCAAGCAAAATGACTCTATAAAAGGCCATGTACCGCGTTGTGAAGGGATTCCAGACTCCCCCGACGAGGGCGGCTTGGCGCGATGACCGAAATTTGATAAATTGGTTCTTTTTACAAGACAAAACCTGTCAAAATCTCCTTTTGGGACCATTTTAGCGGCTGCGAAATGTCTGGCTGCGAAATGTCTGGCTGCGGAATGTCGCGACTGCGAAACGTCTCGCTGCGAAACGTCCCGGAGCCGGCGCGGGCCGGCCCGGAATCGGCCCGTTGACAACCCTGGGGAGAACATAGCTATGTTTTGAAAAAAAATTAGGTTTCAAATTAGTTTTTGTGTCTTGTGTTTCAGTTTCGATCTCACACTAGGTTTCCTAATTCTCTCTCTATCCACCGGCACTCTAGTCTTTCCATACTTTTTATGTCTTGAAAACCAAAACTTGATCTCAACAATGTTGTCGCGAAATTATATCATTTTCTTCTCTCACACTCGTTTTCTTTTGTCAATTAATCTGTCTGATGAACCCCGTATTACCTCCTCTGTTCCAATTTTATTCACTATTTTCAAAAGATTATTTTGTTCTCTTTCCCATAATCTTATTTTTAGGGCATCGCCGTTTCAGTATACTGCTGAAGTTATTCTTTCTTTCCATTTTTTGTCCTTCCATTCTACTGATATTTGTCTTTGTTTATTCATAAACGTTCTGTGAGTAATGAGATTATGCGCGGGTCGGAAAAAAAAAAAACTCGAAAAGCGATTTTTCCGGTTTCCAGAATATTTTTTTCCGGCCCGCTCATAAGAACACATAAAGAATTGAAAAGGAAGAGCACGAAAACAAATAGGTCAGTATTCCCTCAAATAGCACTTTCTCGCCATCACCGCCGCCGTCAACGCCTCCACATTCTCGAAGAGCGTCGAGATCTTCGCGTCCATCTGTGACTGCCTCTGGCGCACTTTCTGAAGACGTTCCTCGGTCTCGTTGAACGCGCGACGGGCGGTGAAGTAGTCGTCCTCGTCCTCCATCTGCATTCTCAACTTCCAGCGTGTCTTCCGGAATCTGCAACAGCGCTCCATTGAGAGAATGGCGACGACAAGGGACTGACGTGAGCACGGAGCACAGAAGCATTCGTTGCGCCTTGGCGAGCCGCTGATGGTTGCGACGAGTGGTGCTCTTCTGGTAGTCGCGAGCGCGGAGCACAGTCCGCCACGTGTTCTGGAGCACACACGCCGCCGCGTTCTTGTGTCTGCAAAGTGCGCTCCACTGAGAACGACGGAATCGATGGCCTACTTGTTGGTGATGTTATTCTCGGCGATGATGTGGTTGACGCGCTTCTCGCTCGTCGTCAAAATCATCTTTCGGCTGATCAACGCGATGAGTGTCGATGAGAAAAGGGTTCCCTGAAGAGGAAGGAGTGATAAGGAAGAGGAAGGGATGACTAACAACAATGGCAGTCAGCATGGCGAGTCCTCTTCCGCAGTAGGTGTTCACTTGAACGTCGCCGTAGCCGATCGAGAAGAACGTCTGGAAGGAGGGGGCATATCTTGGAAACCAGAAGAGATGGGGAAAAGTTGTCAACTGATGAAATGTTCCTCAACTTGTCAGCTACATTTCAGCAGTTGACAACTTTCTTCCATCTCTTCTAGTTTTCAAGATATGAGCGCTGAAAGACTCACAATAATCTCGAACCACAGATAGTCGGCAAAGTGCTGAAAGCCGCTGATCGACGGATACGCGTATCTGAAACGACTTCTACATCTTCAGAAGACGTGTTTTCTCCTCACCGTTCGCACTGCGTCAACATCCACGAGACGACGCACCAGAAGAGGAGCGAGGCGATCGAGAGCACGAACAACGGTCGCTCGTACATCTCGCTCTTCAGCACGAACCGAAAATCGACGGCGATGTGGTTGAGCGAGGCGATGGTGCGCGTGGCGGTGTCCTGGTGTTGGGAGCTGTGCAGCACCATGTAGCGGCACGCGATGTAGAAGCGCAAGAACATGGGAAGCGTCAGCAGGACGCTGACCGGTATCGACACGTACTGGCGCGTCTTCTCGGCGATGTTCGACAGTTGCGGCCACGCCACTGAGCCGGTTTCTGGAAGTTCTCCCTTTCTTTGGGGGAGATGTGTCACGTGACAGTGACGCACCTGGAATCGGACAAATCGCGCAGATCGCCAACTCTAGCAATGTGTTCAACACTCGTTCGGAAGTCACGCCTACTCGCCAGTTTGTGGTACCCGTCTCGACTAGTTGGATCTGAAAGCGGACGTCTTCTTTCTTTCTTTTGGCTCTTCTCGCTCACTTTGATATCAATGAAGTGATAAAATAGGAGGAAGAAGAGCAGCGCGATGGTTGTCACAATCGCCGCCGCTCGGAGGATGAACGACAGATCCGACGCGTTCACGAATCGCTCGAGAATGCGGGTGGCGGTCAGCTCGACGTCGAGCATCGCCAACGCGAGTCCGCTGATTGCGAGCACGAGCGTCACGTCGCACAGTCGCACCTTCAGATCGCTGAGCCGTCGCCGCATCTTCCATCGCTGTCGGACCGTCTCCGCGTTGCTCATCGCCACTCCGTACCGTTTTCCGTAGACGGACGGCCGGGCGGCTCGGTCACTGTCACGCGAGTCCCACTCGGATCCTGCAAGAATGGTGTGACAGACAGGTACAGTAATCCCGGTGGAAACGCCTTTCCTTCCAATCTTTGAACTGTTTCATTTTGTGACGCGATCGTCGAAATGGCAACAAGATGACAAACACAGTTGCGACGAAATTAAGGGTGAGCAATTGTTCGTAAACATTTACCCTTGGTGAATTACGTATTGGGCGTCTCCTCATTTTCATGGGGGGTCGGGGGACTAGGGGAAAGCTAGGCCGCCTGACTTTCTGGCAACTCGAGCTCTTTCTCCCTTTTTCGCACGCCTTCAATTTGGACAAACGAGGAGAGACTAACAATCGGAATGGAATGGAATGGAACGAAACCGAAATCGAGAGAATAGAAGGAGGTGGTCTGAATACTGATTCTGAATCCAAGTGAAATGGATGAAAGTGACTCGCTGAAACTCGAAACTCGAGGCAGTTCCTCTTCACGCGTTCACACGGTGTGGAGATGTGCACTCGAAGCGAGATGGAAAGAAAAGAAGAGAAGAGGAGAGTTTCAGTTTCAAGACACGCGACGCGACCGCCACGCGTCCTCTTCCTCTTCCCGCTTCCGCGGGATCTTGTCTGGTAAGCCTGACAACGTCTGGATTGGACGGGGAGCCCGATAAGCGGATGACACGGGCGAGGGTGTTCGTTGTCGAGAGGAGGGGGAGAAGGAGGGATTACGGTAGAAGAAGAAATGGAGAGGTGACGACTGGCAGAAGGGAGGAAGGAAGAAAGAAAGCAAACTCGTCGGGGATCCGAGAAAAGAAACGACCGAATTCACACGATTCTACATTCTCGCGCCCACTGCTCGGTGTGCTCCAATTTCCTCCTCCTCCTCCTCGTTTTCTTTCTGCCGGCTGGAAGGGGGGCCCTCGCCAAAAATGGTGGAGGGTGGATTAGTTGGGAAGGAGAGAAAGCGTGTTTCGCGCGACGATCAACTAACGCATTCAGCGACGAGAAGTGATGGCGTGTCGCCTCGCGACCTCTTCAAGAAGAAGAAGAAGAAGTAGCACACGTCTTCTGATGGATTCTATTCAGAATTCAGATGACGATGATGATGTCAGGTGGTCGGTCGGTCGGAGGGGATGAGAAATTGGAAAAGAGAGAGGAAAATAGGGAAATGCTCCGGGCTCATTATGCAGAGGGGACGCGGAAAAGAGAATGGACACAACAAGATAATGATGGCACGGAAAGCCTGATGTTCTAGAAGGTTCTAGAAGGGTCTAGAACCTTCCAGAAGGGCCTAGAACGTTCTAAAAGGCTTTAGAAGGGTCTAGAAGGTTCCCGAAGGTTCCAGAAGGTTCCCGAAGGTTCCAGAAGGTTCCCGAAGGTTCCAGAAGGTTACAGAAGGTTCCAGAAGGGCCTAGAAGGTTCCAGAAGGGTCTAGAAGGTTCCAGAAGACGTCCGAGACATTCAGAAGATGTCTGAACGCTCCAGATGACGGATTCATTAGAAGACGATGTTCACTTGTCCCCCACGCCGCACACAGACGCACACGCAGGAATAAGTAGGTTATAAAAATGTAAGTAGGCCTGTGAAAAGAAGAAGGGACAGCATATCCTGGAGAGAGAGCAACGGGATAAAAGGCAGATAAGTTTACGACTCGACGACCCACATGTTCTTTTTCTTCTTCTTCTTCTCGTTTTTTGTGTCACAATCGGAGAGAAATGGGTTAACGGCGCTCTTCCGATTGATGCGAAAGATTGTATGGGGCAATGGGAATGGGAAGGGGGTGGTGCAGGTGGAAAAGTTGGAAAGGGGGATGGAGTTCAGGAGACTAACTGCAATCTCAAAGTCGGCTGAATGCTCTGAATGCTCTGAATGCTCCGAGCCACGTGTCAAGTACGGCATACGTGGAACCGCGTGGCAAAACGTGGCGATGCGGCTCGGATCATAAACACCTTTCAAAGAGGATTCTCTCTCTATCAATTGGAACTTCGACTTGATATGCAATTGATCAAACGGGGGAAAATACAGGAAACTACAAGGTTTTGGTTGATTTGGCTGTATTACGCATTCACGTTTGAGTGAACACTTGGAAGAGTTTCGAAAAACTAGGTCGCCACGTCCTCTTTCGGGTCCCGCAACGTTTCGCGTCTGTCGTCTCTCACGCGACAGGCGGTCTCTCGCTCTCTCGATAAAAAAGTTTATTGTAGTTCGTTGCGGGACCCGGAACATGGTGTTCACGCCAACGTGAATGCGTAATAAAGCCAAATCTACCGAAATCGCTTCTTTTCCTTGGTTTGCCCGCTCTGCTCAAAGTTCCAATGGATGGAAGGCACCGAGCAAACACAGTGTTTCCTATTGAAACCGAATCGAAACTCCCCTTCTGAAAAGAGCTTATGAGCCGCCGACCCCGCATCTCCGCCCGATTCCACGTGCGAAGTACAGTAACCTGATGATCTTTTGCACCTGCCTGCCGGCTCCCCGAGACACACGATTAGCCGATTAGCGAGCCGCCCGTGCTCTTTGTGTGCGAGTTAGTCGTACTCGAAAATGCATTGGGAGTTGATTGTGGGAGGGGGGCGATATGGCGAGAAGAGATGAATGTGTGCAAAAAAGAAGAGGAAGGAAAATGGAGAGGGGGGATTAGAAGAGAGCACGAAGACGAATGGATTCTTTCAGATTTCTAGACTTCCGAGCTGGAAAACGAAGGCGCAACTTGTTGGTTTGAGGTGGCGTGACGTGGCGTGACGCGTCAAACACAAATGTATGAAAGATGGTGATGGGGCGGAAAAGCGCGGAAATTGAATTGCGTGAACAACGCACCTTCTGCTCCTCCGTCGTCCTCTTCTTCAATGGAGAGCATCTTTCTCATCGCGGGGGACGACGACGACGTCTTCTTCGTGCACTTCTTCACAGGACGATGATCCGTCTTCTGTCGGCGCGACGTCTTCTTCCTCTTTGCTCCGTCCTCATTCCCTCCCCGTCCCACGTCGTCGTCCAAAAGTTTCCCACCGGGATCTCGCCAACGACTCGACGACGACGACGACAAATAAGTGTCTCCGGTGGATTGAAATCGAATCTCGACGACGACGACGGAGAAACGGAAGAAGACGTGGAAGAGAATGCAGAAGGTGTCGGGGATTGGAAAACGGCGACGGCGACGTGAAAAGAGAAGAAGGAGGAGGAGGAGGAGAAGAAGGCCGGCTGCTTTTTTTGCGGATATATAGACATGTAATCATTGATATCAAGTTGTGTGTGAGAGAGAGAGAGAGCGAGAGAGTGTGCGCGATGAGGAGACGCCGACGAGCAGCGAGCTGGTCGTCATCGGGTTGAGCTGGAAGCGGAGCAGCTCAGCTGACTCGCAGAGCAGAGCAGAGCTCTCTCTCTCTATCGGGTGGAGGAAGTGAACGAGATGATGTCAGGGAGTGAACAACGACTACAGTAGCACACACGTCTTCAGATATGATGACGTGGTGGGCGATGCAAATGCGCTCCACTGCACTCTTGTGCAATGGAGCACATTTGCTCATGACAATGTGGTCACTGAAAACGAAAGAAAACGAACCTCGCGTGGACGAGTACATGACGAATCGCGCCTGTTTGGAGAGACCGACAGCGCCGGCGCGAACCGCCGCCATCTTTTGTTTCTGAAAATCGGCTGAAATTATGGAAAGGCTGGAAATCGAAATTCAACGGAAAGAAGAAGGAAAAGCTTTCCCGAAAAGAGCACAAAAACGTGGCGGAGCACACACACACAATGAGCTCTCAGACCGAAAAGGTTTACCTGAGAGAGAGGGCGGAGAGCTCGTCACAAATGCATTGTTCGCCGGGGGCCCCGAGACATTATTAAAAGGGTCCCCCTTTTTGGAAGCGAAAAGAATGAAAAAGAATGAAAAAGAGAGAGAAAGACAAGTGGAAATGGGGAAATGTGTGTGTGTATTCATAAATCAAAAACAACTGGAAAACAGCGGAAAGTTAGAGGGAAAACGGGATTAGGTGCCCCCCCCCCCCCCTCTCTCTCTCTGTCGTTTTCCTGTGTTTTCGACCAGTTGTTCAGTTTTCCAGCTTTTCCGTGGAATATAAGAAGAAATATTGATGAATATTGGCTTTGGGCGATGGAGAGAGAGAGAGCAAGGGAAAACGAGCATTTCTCCGTTTTTCTCCAACATCACTTTCAGGTTTTCATTCGAATTTCCGGGGCAGGCTGAATTGCTGATATCGCGTTGGGAAGTGGGAGTGCCGTGGAGCGCGTTTCCGATTTGATGGGACGCGCACAAGGAGTGAGCAATGGGGCGCGTTTGCTTTCCTTCCAATTCACTGGCACTCTTGTGCGATAGAGCGCATTGGAAACATAGCTAGAAATTTGAAATAGAGCGCACTTTCTAAAACAGCAACTACCGACATGATCCGTGTTGCAAACGCGCCCCATTGAACAAAAGTCAAATTTCCAGGTGGTTTCCGCCCGTTTTTCTCGATTTTCACCCGATTTCCTTCATTTTTTCGACGGAAAAAGTAGAAATTTTGGTTTTAAGACAGCTTCTGAACAGTTTCATTCAATTTTTTCCCGAAAAACAGCAGAAAATTGGGCGAAAATTGACGAAATCGCAATAAGAATTTCGCCCGAGACTAAGTACTGAGTGCAGCGGGGCGCGTTTGCACGGCGGTAGTATGCGCTTAATCAAAGTGAGCGATGGAGCGCGTTTGCTCTATTCAGTCCACTGGCACTTGGAAACATAGCAAGAAATGTGAAAAAGAGCGCATTTTCTTCGACTACGAAGTGAGCGGTGGAGCGCGATTGCAATCCAATCCACTGGTACTTGTGCGATAGAGCGCATTGGAAACATAACGAGAAATGCGGAATAGAGCCCACTTTCTACCAAAACAGAGCGTTTTATCAAAGTGAGCAGTGGAGCGCGTTTGCAACCCAAAAGTTCATGCTTCAACGTCAGTTCGATAGAGCGCACTTGCCGCCCAACCTACAACTCTTAACTAACCCCACCGGAAAAGAGGACGCAGATGTCGTCGCTGCTTGTTTTCTCTTCTTTTTTACTTTTTCCCGCCAATTCCATTTAACCCCCCCCCCCCCATTTGAGTGTTTTCCGAGTCACTTTCTCTCTCTTTTCGAATGATTATTGACGCTTTCGAGATGGGAAAACCGACTGAAAACGGACTGAAAATAAGAGGAAACGAAAGTGCGCTCTATTGCACTTTTGAACTGATGAGCTCGGAAGGGGGGAGGGAGGATTATAAAAATGCAAATGCAAATGCGCTCTATTGAGGAAATGGGGATGAAAAGTGTTCTTTGGCCTGTTTTCAGCACTTTTCGCAAAAGCGCTCCACTGAGAATCGTCGTGTTATCAATGGAGCGCATTTGCTCGCCGCTCCCTCCGCCCCCCGAAATCCGCCGATTTTCGAGTGAAATCGATGCGTTTTTCTCTACGGAAACGACGACGACGAGGAGCCCTTCTTCTTCTTCTAATGCACACCGGAAGCGGCGCGGGAAATTGAATCTCTTTCCCATTTTCATTCGTGATTTTCGGTTGAAACACACTAAATTTTTGGTGGGGAAAAGAGAAAAAGAGGGTTTTCTTTTTTATTTTCATTTTTTTATTTTCTTGGTATCTCTCTCGGCGCGATTCCCAGGTGGGGCACACGGGAATTTGGATAAGTGGATTTTTATGATGCAATTCTATTTTCCCTCTCTCTCTTTCGGCGGCCGGCGGCTCCGCGAGCTCTCGCTTACAAAAGGCCTAAAAAGACGAGAGAGAGAGAGAGAAATGTTCACGGTGAGCTCAAGAAATATGAGATCACCGAGCCGGGAGGGAGGGGATGAGCTCATCATAATTTGGTTAATTGATGCTCCTCGCGGAGCCCTCGCCGTGGCTGGCAAGAGGTTCCAGACAGTTAAAAACGGGGAAGTGACGTCGAAAATTGAAGCGAGCGAGCGAGAAAGAAGAAGAAGAAGTGGAGCAGAAACGGGACGGGAGATCTAAACTTTAGTCTGTCGAATTCCATTTCTCTCGCTGGCCGGGATGGCGCCAAACTCGATTTTCAATTTTCAATTTCTCAATTTCCCGTCCATTTTGTAGGAACACATACGAAAAACGCCGCCACCAAAATGTATATGTAGATGGAGATAGATAGATAGAGAGAGGAAAAAGTACAACAAAATGCGATCAGAAGAAAAAGGAAGGGGCCGGTAGGGTAATAGAAAAAAGGGGGCATGAACGGAAAAAAGCAGGAAATAGAGAGGAAGAGCTGGGGTTTGGGAGAGGGGAGGATAAAGTGAAATGAACGAGGGGCGGAGGGAGCAGGGAGAAGAGAAGAGGGGGAGAAAAGGGTTACTGGATTAGCAAGTATCGTGTATATTGTTGTGTGGGGGGAAAAGAGAGGAAAGAGAGATCTATCCAATAATAGAGGGGGAAATGTATGATAAGCCGAGGATAACGAGAAGGAGCGGAAGAGGAGAACGCGCTCTATCGCACAAAACTGTAGACGTCGAAGAAGAGCGTCTTCCTCCCCAGGATCTCTCTCACAATTATAAATTATAGCTGAAATGAATCGAATGAAAAGGGAAATCAGGAAAATTGACGGAAAATTCGATGACGAGGAGTCTGAAAATCGGGTGGCCAGAGAGCGAATGAATACTTATATGGAACAATGAAACAGGTGTGGGAATGGGGATATCGAGGGGGAAATAAGTAATAGGTATAGAGTACACGAATCTATTACATTCCATGATTGTTTAGAGAGAAAGAGAGGATTGTTGACAAGGAGATTGTGGTAGATCATGACGATTCGAATGACGGAGCACGCGTGGAATGACAGGCGGCGAGGCGGTGGAGTTACTGGAAAAATTTGAGTTTGGATTGCTAGAAAGGCTCATGTTGTGATCGTGTCGAGCAGTCTAGACAGTAGTCTACTCAGATCAGAATTGAGACTTTCAACAATTCGCTTACCTCCTCATCAATCTTCGGACGCTTCTCACTTGTCTCGCCCATCTCGACGTCCGGTTCGAAGTCTGCGGCTCTCTTCGCGTCGTGCTCATTGCGAATGTCGTCTCCCTCGCGCTCGCCGTCGTAAAAGTCGCCGTCGTCTTGAATCATTCCGTCGGTGACCGCCGCCGGAAGACGAACGTCCGGATTGGCGTCGTCACGAATTTGGCCGTCGATGTTCGGCATGTAGTCTTCAGGAATCGGCTGCATCTGCACACTTGGTACGAACGCGAGCTTCTCGAGGTTCGCAATGACGTCCGCCTCCAACTTGGTCAGCATGTCCGGGTTGTTCTCGTTCGACGCGGTCGAAGCCTCGATGTGAAGGCGGTAGTTGGGGCCGAAGTACTCGAAGTAATCGTTGTATGGCAACTCGTTCGGCACCTCCTTGTCGACAGCGATCGACGTTTCGTAGGTCCAGCAGCGAGCCACGTTGCGCGGAGTGTATCCACCGCCGCCCACCATCATCAGTGGCACGTTGTAGCTGCGGAAGAAGCGAGCGCACTCTCCGTGTCCTCGGAGCGTCAGGTTGAACGGTCCGAGACGGTCTCCGTTGAGCGAATCGGCGCCGCACTGCAGAACAACGGCGCACGGGTCGAAGCGCTCCATGACCTTGGTCATGACCGGCTTGAAGATGCTCTGGTAGGAGTTGTCATTGATTCCGTCACGAAGCGGCACGTTCACCGAGTACAGCTTTCCGCGGCCGGCACCGATGTCCTTGAGGTCGCCGGTTCCCGGGAAGAAGTCTCCGTACTTGTGGAACGAGACGGTCATCACACGGTCAGTGGTGTAGAACGCCTCCTCGACACCGTCACCGTGGTGAACGTCAATATCGACGTACAAGACGCGTTTGTGGTACTTCAGAAGCTCCAGGATGCCAAGAACGATATCGTTGGTGTAGCAGAAGCCCGAAGCCTCGCTCTTCTTGGCGTGGTGGAGACCACCCATCCAGTTGATCGCGATGTCAACCTTCTTCTTGTTGAGCTTCGTCGCGGCAGCCAGCGAGCCTCCGGAACTCAGCTGACAGAACTCGTAGAGTCCGTCGAACAGCGGGCAGTCCTCGCCGACGTTGACTGAAACGAAGAGAATGCTTTTGAGAAAGGGAGCACAGACAAAACTAACACTTGAGCATTTGTTTGTTGAACGACTTCAGGTTGTCCGGATTCGCGCTTTTCAGGAACGTCATGTACTCGTCGGTGTGGAACCGAGTCATGTCCTCGAACGAAGCCGGGAACGGACGCTGAAATCAGAAAATCGATAATTCGACGCCCGTTACTACTGAAATTAATCGATACTCACGAAAATCTCCAAATTGCGGTACAGTCCGTAGTTGAGAACCAAGTGGTGGGTCATACGGATGCGGTGCGGCTTCATCACGTGCCCCTGTCCGTAGTAGTAGTTTCCGATGTTCGAGTCGTAATAGTAAGCGACTCGTCGCTTACCGTGCTCTTGGAGCGGTCCGTTCGAGTTCATTTTTATCGAGCGGTCTCACTGAAAAATAATATTGAATACGACTTTTAGGCCCGCGCGGAGAGGGAAAAATCAATGCGGAACCGAGGGAGAGATGCAAAAAAAGGAAGGGAGCCGAAGAAAACGAATGACAAATGAAGGAGGCTCCAGTGGTAGGCGGCTGCCCGAAATCAATAGCGCGACGCGACGCGACACGCGAACGAACATCTGCTGCATAATGACCTCGCACGCCTACACCTACACCTAAATCCTTTCGTCGACGTGTCCACGTTTTATCGATTTCTTTGGTGCGGCAGACTGAAATAGAAGCAACAAAAACAAAAAAGTAGAGAAAAACGAACAAGAAAAACAAGGAAGAGCGCAGAGATTGCCGACGAAATTCAAAAAACAAGGACAGAGGGAATTCAAAAAAGAACAGAAAAAGTGTGCCGCAGCATTGCAATCGAAAGTGCCGCACGCGCTTTCTTGCAAACGGAGGCGGAGCGTTAGAACCGCCCGTCGCTTTTGGTACCCAATTTTCCGTTTTTTAGCTTGAATTTCGTGAATTTTCCAGTATTTTTTAACGAAAAAATGAAAAATCGCATTCTGAATAAAATCGAAGCATAATAACTCCAAAAAGACAGTGTATGTATTGATGTTTTTACTGGATTTCAGCCGTCTACTTCCTTTGTGTCTCAAAAAATTCGCTACCGACTTCTTCCTCGATAAAATTAACTGTTTTGCAGGTAATCAACTATGGTTGTCGCCAAGATTTTCGAGGCAGCGAAATGGACTGCTGAAACCGTCAAGGGTGCCGCCATCGTGGTTGCCTCGCCGAATGCCGCGGTCCCGGCTACTGACCTGCATCCGCGCATGCCAGCTCGGCCATGGACTGCTCAGGAATACGTGAGTAGATCGACTACGTCTACACGTGATTCAAAACAACGGATTTGCAGTTGAGAATGTGGTCGTGGCGCCACTGCTGGAAGTTCCTCCCGGTGTTCCGCTTCTACATCTACTCCGGCGTCATCCTCTACGGAGTCTACAAGTTTGTCCTTCCGAGTAAGCTAGAAACAAGAAAACACAAGAAAACGTACTGTGACGCTTCTTTCGTTCAGTCAAGCCACGCCACATGGTTCAATACACCAAGGGAAAGGAGGACCACCACCACCACGAGGTCGAGCACTGGTGGGGAATTCGTCAGAAGCTGGCCGACAAGGAGTATTTCAAGAAGTACAACCCGCTCAAGAAGGAGGGTGAGGTCGAAGTTGGACACCACTAAATTGTTCGTTTTCTCTTCACCGACCCGTTAGCCGAATTGTCCTCTCTCTGTTTCCCTCCTCTCGTTTGAATTTAGTAAAGAAACGATCCAAAACCAATTTCCCTTCTTCGATAGTGTATTAGTTTTGGGTATGTAAAAGAATAAAATTATCGAATCATCGAGCGAGATATCCGTCGCACGCGCGGCAGCGCGACGCACTAGGTGATCACCAGGTGATTTGAATAAAGTGGGAGGGTAGGAATGATGAGAAGAAGGCAGATCATTATTATTATTGTCCACGACGAGGACGACGACATTCAAACGGATCACGATGCGCAACAACCTGCCCTTCCTTGCCCTTTTCTTCTCCTCTTTCGTACTTCTCGCCTATTGCTACAATGTGCCGCCGACTGGAATTCCAGCTGTTTCAGAGGTATTTTGAAACTTCTAAACAGCTTCAGATAAAAATAAACTTCTTTCAGGTCGACACGATGATCCGTCAATGCTTTCAAACAGCCTGCAAAGAATGGATGGCCGAGTGTCACTGGTACTGTGATTCGATTAAAGGAGCGAGTTTCCTTCGTCGCTGCAAGGACTGCCTGAGCTTCCGCGGTCAGCAGTGCATGGACTGCTTCGAGCTCTGATTTCAGTCGTATTGCAATCGTAATAAACTATTTATCACACCCCATGTTTCCCTTCTGCAGGAGTTTGAATTGTTGAAGTTTCATATTGTATTTACTTGTTCGTGTCAAAGATTCCCAATTCGTATCCAGAGCAAACTTCAGAGATGCTCAAAAAGACGCCTCTTTTGCTCCGAATAGCTTCTCGAAGCTTCTCATCATCAATCCCGAGCACCTCTTCACCTGTCCAGACATGCGTCGATTTCTCGTTCTCCGATGATATTCTCCAGGCGTCGCAACCAAAAATCGACGAATTCTGTCACGGCTTCATCGAAAATTTGTACATAGATCTACGGAAAACCGAAACACTCCGGCGAAAAATCGATTATATTCGCAGAGATTTGCGAAAATGCTTCCCGAGCCCCGAGGTCCGACTCGTTCCCATTGGATCAGCGGTCAATTTATTGCTGAACCGACAGTCCGACCTCGATTTGGTACGAAAGTTTCAGACGGCTTCATTACCAGTTCCATACGTTTGCAGGTGTTCCTTCCGACGAACGACGAGAAAAAATGGAAGCAGTTCATGACGAAATTCGAGCACTCAATGCCGTTCCGAATGGATTACATGAAGAGAACGAGGCATTCCATCACTGCTAAGCGAATTGGCTCCTCGTGTGATTTGTTTATCAATGCAAAGGTAAACACTTTTTTCAATGACTTCTGAATAACTTTGCCGTTGTTTTTCTGTTGGATCAAAAGGAATCTATAATCAGGTCCCGCTGGTGAGGATGGAATCGAGTCGAGGTCTTCAAGTCGATATTCAGTTCGGGAACATTGGTCCGATTCGCAGCTCTCTGTTCATCAGAACTTGTGTCGAAGTGAGTCACCGCCGACTATCCGACTTTCTGATTCCGACTAGTTTTGCAGTTTGACGAACGTGTGGCACCTCTGATTCACTGGCTAACGATGAAATTCCGGAAAGCCGGAATTTTGAACAGTAAGCATGGCATGTTCTCGAGGTACCACGTCAATTTACTCGTTATTCACTTCCTGCAGGTACCTTCAGTCTTCAGACATCACCATCTCTCATCTCGTATTTTCCAGGCGACTCCCTACCCGGTGCTGCCCGATATCATCCGAATCGCCCCGTTTTTGAGCACCAAAAACGACTGGATCAATGCGGTGACGGTTCTGATGAAACAAGGAACATTGTACGTGCCGTCGAACTCCTCGGAGAATCCGAACGAGCAGAGTGTCGGAGCGCTGGCTGTGCAGCTGGTCGACTACTACTCGCAGATCGACTTCGCGAAACATGCCATCGATACGAGGGGGCAAGTACTGAATCGTCGGTTAGTTAATTTTTCATTAGAGTTTGAAAGAACAACTGTTTATTGTTGGAAAACTGCTAATAACAACTTGGAGTCGTCCCTTCGTGTTGCATTGGCGAGGTTGGCCCGCTTCCTGTCTCTCCCAGATTATCGGTACCAGTGCCGGTGTGATCTGAAAGCTAACAAGTAATCCACCTGCTATTTTTTTTGGTTAATCGTTATCAAATTTTACTGTTCGATAGAAACCTGCTGGAAAATTGCTACCGACTGTTTCAGGCTGAGGTGTGGCAACAGTCATTCCTTAGGAAAAGAGAACAAATAACTGTGCTCTCGGCAAAGGCAACGCAAATCTCGTGATGAATTTTTAGGCAATGGTCTAAGCTTTGTCCGATTTTATACAAACTAGAACGACCTGAATCAGTGCCTGCGGGTCCGGTTGAATCGGCTGAAAAGCATCAAGGTTTTCAGTCAACTGTTGTGATACTTACTTCCTGGTGGGACATTGCTACCTCCTGTGCCAGTTTGAGATGCAGTTCCAGTTATTCCTGAGAACAGTACGGCTATTTTCCTTTTTTCGAACATGACACACTCGATATAAAATGACAATCAAAAGTCTACAGTCTATGCGAAGTTATACGAACGAAACTGACCTGGTCCAGTAAATCCGGGTACTCCGGTAGAATCGGCTGAAAATCATCAGGTATATCAGACAACTGTTGGGATACTTACATCCTTGTGGGACATTGCTACCTCCTGTGCCAGTTTGAGATGTCTCTCTAGTAAATCCTGAATAAATCAATTTTCTGCCTTCAACCACAGTTTTCACTTGAATATGAACACTTTGAGTTTTGTTTAGTTCGCAACTGACCGATCGCTTCTGCCAAGTCCTCAACAGCATTCTCGACTGTTCCAATCCCAGCATTCGCGATATTTTCCAATTCACGAATAGGCCCGCAAGACGCTGAGAGTTTTTGTGTGTTGATACCGAGAAAAAAAAACTGAACTGACCGTGAGCGATGACAAGAGCTAGAAAAAGCCAGAAAACACTCATCTCGAAAAAACCCAGCGTAGATCGTTTTTAGCTTTCCGGGGTACCTTTTATAGGTTGCGATTTTCAAATAACGCGTTACCATCCTCGAATCCAGTGAAAATATAGATCGACAAAAACATGTTTTCAAGCCTGCAGCATGTTTTTATTAAAGTTTTCATCACAATCGAGACAGACTCTTTTCAATATATCCTTCAATGGCGAGTGTCAAAGATCACGAATCCACTGTTCAATTTCCAGAAGCTCTTCTGACGCCTACACCTTCGAACTTGTTGACGAGTACTTCGAGCAGCCGACGTGCCGTGTTCTGGATGCTCCACGTCTTCTGACCGACTTCTTTGCGCAACTGAAATCGAAACTTCAGAACGGAGACTTTGAAGAGCTGTTTCGATATCATTTTTTGAAAGAGAAAAGAAAAATCTAATTTTATTGATATTGTTTTCTTTGCTACTCTTCTATTGGTTCTGTGTGCCATCAACCTATTTCCAGTTTTCCTCTCAAACCCTTATTTCCAGCCCAATTAATTTCAGATCTATTTTTCTGTTGTCTGGAAGCGATTCTCGTCGATGATGCTTCGTCCACCGGCCGCCGTGCGCGGAATGACGAAGCTTGATAAGGAGGCGTTCCGCGTCGCCATCGACTTTCCGGCCATCGAAATCGACGCCCCTGACACGGGAATCGTGTCTCGGCGCGTGCGCTTAGAGCCGTTTTTGATCGGAAACAAGTTCAAACCCCTGAAAAGCTTCATGGAAAGCGAGGATCCCGGCAAGAAATACATGATCTTCCATCCGGACAAGGTGAAAGAAGACGAAACGAGGAAGCAAATCGAGGGAATGCTCGAACGGGAGTTAGCGGAGAAGGCGCCGTTCGAGTGGAAGACGTTGCCGCGAGAAATGACGTTCGAGAACTGGGACACCAAGTCGATCTTCCGGGCGGTGCTTCCCGAGGGACTCGACTTCTCCGGCTACACACAGATCGGACACATCATCCATTGCAATTTCGCCGACGAGACGCTTCCCTATCGGTTTCTGATCGCCGAGGTGCTCCTCGAGAAGATCAGTAACTGTCGGACCGTTGTCCAGAAGGGCAACATCATCACGAATGTTTATCGGAATCTGGATTTAGAGCTGTTGGCTGGAACCGAAGACTATGTCACGAAGATCAAAGAGGGGGGACTTCAGTTCGCAATGGATTTCAGCAAGGTTTATTGGAATTCCAGGTGAGAACGTCTTCTCTTTCACTCAGAATCACTTCTATACTTCTTGTAGACTGAGCTTCGAGCACGACCGAGTCGCGGCCCTCTTCAACTCGGAATCGCTGGTCTACGACGCTTGTTGCGGCATCGGACCCTTCGTCCTACCGGCACTCCAGAAACAAAAACCACGTCGTGTCGTCGCCAACGATCTGAATCCGCAAAGTGTAATGTGGCTGACAGTGAACGTCGGTCTGAACAAGCTAGAAAAGGATCGTATCGAGATTCACAACATGGACGCGAAGACCTTCATTCGCGAGAAGATCGCTGAAGACGTCATACGGCTTATGAAGGAGCAGAGCACGTCTTCCGAGAAGAATTCCGAAGACGGAGAGGCCACAGAGAGAAAGAAGCCGCCGACGGAGATCCACGTAGTCATGAACCTTCCAGCCTACGCCGTCAACTTCCTGCCCGTTTTTCGAGGCGTATTAAGGCCGTACAAAGATGAAATTGAGGCGCTGAATCAGAAATGGAAGTGGAACGTCTACTGTTATCTCTTTGCGAAGGTAAGTGCGCTCTCTCGAACTCCGTACATTGCTTAGCCAACGACTAATTTTCAGTCTCACGTGGATGTTCCGGATGAGTGGTACGAGCAGGAAGCGCGTCGAATGTGCGACGAGAAGACGAGATGGACGGAATCGCTGGTGGTCAAGTTGAAGAATGTAAGAATGTCTCATGAGACGCGACCTCTTAAAGTTAACTCGCAGGTTCGAACAGTCTCGTCCCGGAAGGAAATGTTCTGTGCTCAGTTGGAGCTGCCATACGAATATCTGCTCGCGGAGCACTTAATAGAGGGGCCTGATACTGACAGTGAGCCAGAAGATTCGGATGAGCCGAGCAGCAAAAGGAAGAAGACGGAGGAGTGATTGAATCTTGCGCAAACTTTGTTAAGCATTTTGTGGATTTTCTACTTGTTTCTATTTAAATTCCATGAATTTTTTTTAACTTTTTGAATTCTCTACTGTCGTTTCACCGATTATATCTCGATGTCAATGATATCTTGTAACTTTCCCGGTGAATTTCGTGTTTCCTACTCGAACCCCTCTGTTCAGATGATCACCCGATGTCTTTCGAGGTTCGCGACGCCCAGTTGCAGTACGGCGGTGACACGTGGCGCCGCGACACTTCCGTCGATCAATTTGTACAGTTTCCGGAGGCGGATCGCCGAGAAATTGTCGAATAAGTAAGCGCGCTCTACCGCCAACTGAATATCGTTTCATTTGTTCTCCATTTTCCCAGGTACAACGAAAAACGAGTCCATGAGATTGGCCCCGATCTCGCGTGCCTCGAATGGCTCATGGAGTGCGGCTCGACGAGCGTCCGCATGTCCGATGGTCAGATTCTGACGCGGCAGCGAGAAATGCGCGACTACATCCCACACGCCATCGCCGAATCGACAGCTCCAGCCGATCGACCGGCACTACAATCCGGCGATATCGCCTATGAGAAGCAGTGGCCGAACGCTCCGTACACGTGGATTGTCGAGGTAGATGCGAGTGATTCGGCGATTGCGAACCAAGGATTCACGTATCTACGGGATGTTCGGCGTGTCGAAAAGCTCAAGCTTAATTTCTGTGACTACTTTGGAGACGAGGCGCTCAAGTTTTTGGCTCAAGGAAGGCCTGCACAGTCGTTGACGGATCTCGAGATTGTATTGAACCCGTGCGTCACCGACGGCGCCGTCTACTGGCTGCAGAAGCTGAAGGCGTTACGACGTGCGCACTTCTACTTCCTTCCGTACGTCGCCCATCGGCAAGGATTCGTGCGACAGCTCAAGATTGCACTGCCGCGTTGTCAAGTAACGTTCCCGGAAGTCGATGTGATCGGATACGGATACACGGATCAGAAGGCGAAGAAGAGACAGTGAACCGGCTTCGCGCTTCTAATTAGGAATTCTTCAAATTGAATGATGTTCTCGTTAGCGATACGTAGTGTAAACAGAAGATAAACAGAGTATTTATTGTTGAACAGAAGGGAAGAAGAAAAAAAAAGCAAATCACAAAAAAGGTTGTATTTTCAAAAACACTCAGCTCCAGTTTTGAAGAAATCAAGTGACATAAGGCAGTTTCACAACGAGAAGAGCCAGAGCAGAAAAGCCGATCACGAGAGGAAAGCATTCCGAAAATAGACGTTTCCATCTGATGCTCCCGTTCTCCGGCTCGCGCTCCCTGACGGAGCCCTTCTCGACGATCACGACGGGCACAAGGATGCCAAACTCCTCCTCGAAGATGCTAATGCTCTCCTCTTCGTAACGCTCGACGTCCGGGAGACAGACGACGAGGTCGGCGTGCTCCATTTCCAAGACAACGCAGTCGACGTCGGCCTGCACATCCTGCCGTTTGTAGACGTGTTTGGTGCGCCGTCTCGAAATCGTTCCCTTTTTCGGGTTCAAATCCAACAGCTTGCAGTATATTCGGCCGAGATACATCGCCGGCCATTCTGGGGACGGCGAATCGTGTTGAAAGTCCAAAGTGTACCCGACAGCTCGACGGGATTCTTTTGCTATCTGCAATTTCGAGAGAATGGCGGGGCAAAGGGCGAGAATCGCCTACCGTCAGACACCTTCTGATGTCGTCACTGTCCGCCCACAGCCCGGCCCTCATGTGAGGAGTTTGAATGCTCATCGCCAGTGCCACCACATCGCACTTTCCAATGTGCTGCGAATCGAGTCCAGCGACGTGGCAAATCGTCTTCACTTTCCACCACAACGCCAGATCGCCGAACCGCAGAATCGCGTTGAAGTCGGTGGAGAGGCGGTCGATCGTCGTGCCGGGTCGGTCGAAGAAGAAGCGCGTGACGGCTTCGAACAGCTCGCGGTGCGTCAGATCGGTTTCGACTTCCCAGAGAGGTGTGTCGGCTTTGTCCTTATCTTTCCGATGCATCGCTTTCAAGTTGCGTTTGTCCCCGGGTCGATCCGTCTTGGTGATACAGAAGTGCAGCTCTTCGAAACCGAGAAAAGGCGCATCAGACGATTCGATAAGGTCGACCTTCACTTTCGTGAATCGGAACGGCAGAGTGCTCTCGACTTTTCGAAAACTCGGCACTCGCCTTGCGAATTGAGTTCTGAAGGGGCAGAATGAGAAGAGTTGCTCGAGAGAGGAGCTTCTTACCGCACTTCCACTGGAAGCCATCGAAGGATGGACACTTGCGGGTGGTAGGACAGAGGTTTCCGCTTCTTCTGCGTCCACGACGAACTATCGATTGGTTTCGAGAGCGACATTGTCGACGTCGACGTCGTCGTCTTGGGGGCGATGAGTGTGTGCAATCAGAGAAGGTCATTCCGGGAGATTACGAGAGACCCATCTGTCTCTCTGCGTCTCTCTTCCTCCCACACTATTCCCAAAGGGAATGCAAACGCGGCAGAAGAACGAGAGATAAACAATTTATTGATTGATCATGCCATTTTCATATAAGAAACACTGTCGTCCAGCTCGAAAGTGGTGAGCCAATCGTCGGGCTCACAGTGCTCGACGGTTCCCTTCTCGACGATCACCACTTTCACGATGACTTCCGCATCGACGTCTCCCAAATCTGGCGTGCACACCGCCAAATCGGCGTGCTCCATTTCGAAGAAGACGCACTGAATGACGGTGGCCGTCTGAAGGTCTTCTCTCTCGTAACGACGCTCCGTCCGGTCCCTCGGCACGACTCCTCGCCGCGGATTCAGATC
The DNA here is from genome assembly GCA_963570955.1 of Caenorhabditis afra. Lineage (NCBI taxonomy): Eukaryota > Metazoa > Nematoda > Chromadorea > Rhabditida > Rhabditidae > Caenorhabditis > Caenorhabditis afra. The sequence continues at coordinate 3,032,893 of OY751536.1, read as the reverse complement.
GTCGAGTTCGGTGAGCATGTCGTTCAGCAAGAAGCAGGGACCTGTCTCCTCCTCATATTTGAACCAGACCTCGAAATTCGAACCGACGGCTCTTCGCGATTCGATGACTGTCTGCAAATTCATTGGAAATGGGATCGGTCCGGTCCAACGATCTCACCTCCACAATGGTTCTGAAGTTCAATTGAGCGGCCGTCGTTCCGATCGACAGATGAGGTGCACGGATTCGTAGCGCGCTCTTGTAGTACAGGCTGCCTTCTAAATACCGTGCGTCAGGTTGGCGTCGAAACTGGCGGTTTTTTGCAGTATTATTGATTTCTATTGTTCGGAGTGATGGTGAAAAAAAACATGAGTCGCGTTGCAATCATCTCATTTTTCCACCTAGGTTTCAGCTAAAGAACCATCATGAAGGCCCTAGAGAAACTTTGAAATTGACCAGAAGGTCTTCCAACACCGCGGAGCTCCGGCTCAAAATGCACAAACTACACTGCGCAATCTGATTTCGGACCCGATGATAGTGAAGGGCGCAGTGAACGCAAAAGGAGGAAGATTCAAGAACTAGTTTTAAAAGGTGTTTCCCTATCCTATCAACAAAGTTTGTTCCAAATTTGGTTGGAAACAAACTTGTTTGAAGAAAGTTATGACGGTTCAATTGTGTAACGGTATTTACCAGGCACCCTGTAGTTCCGGGCATTGTCGAGATTATCCGTTCGGAACAGACACATCAACTCGCTTTTCACTTCCAACGACGACAACAGATCGCCGAACATTGCCATTCCGGCGGGTGTCACTTCCAGCCATTCTGTCACACATCCGGGTCGGCGGAGAAATGCGGCGAGGATGGCTTCGACCAGGAGTTCGACCTCCACATCGGTCTCCACCGACCAGAGGGGCGGATCGGGCGACTCCACCGATCTGTCGGTCCAGTTGCGCACATCGAGGCTCACCGTGGACCATCCCGGATCCGGGTCGTCCCACCTTGGGACGACGTGGAAGTACAGTTTGTCGATGGCGATCCACGCATCTTCCTCCGCGCCCACGTACGAGAGAGCCACATCTTTGAAGCGGTAGGGGAGAAGCTTCTCGACCGATCTGATGCTCGGAGCACGCATTGACAGTTTTGCTCTGGAAAACCAACGGATTCGAGATTCCCGAGAAAGGAGGGGGTATTGATTCAAACCTGACGTCTACAGGAAGCCATCGGAGAATGTGTCGGACTATCGGGTAGTACAATCTCTTTCTCGGCTGCCACGGCCCCCACGACTTCCAAAAAGGATCAAGAGGGTCGCGGCTTACGAAAACAACATCGAAGGGGAACTCCATATCGTGAATCGGTCAACGACAGTGGAATGAGAATGGGCTGGGGGGCCTCCATCCCGACCCAACATGCGAGGGAGACATCTGTCTGTCTGTCCGTCTGCGTCTCTCCGCCGCTCACACTATTTCCGAGGGCACGTCACCACTGCGGCTGATGAAGGTAGAACAGCGTGTGCGATGAGTCTCCGAGGAGAGATCACGAGGACTATCTCTGACTGTCTGCGCCTCTACCTTCCACACACTGTCTCCAAGAGAACGCCTACATGACAAGTGGACAAGGGCCGAAATACAAAACGCCTTAGCGAGTGGTCCGTATAGAGAAGAAGGTTAGGTGGCTTCCGCGCACCGAGAGAGGTCATGATTGTTTTATCGATTCCGAAACCGGGGGAAGACAAGTACAGCCCGCCCTGCCAGGAACTCAGGAAAAAATCGGCATGGGGTCGGCAGGGAAACAGCAAGCGAACCCCCATTTTTTCCTGCCGGCAGGTATTTGGCAATTTGCTATGGCGAGAAATTGGTAGCGGCATGGGTCCGGCAAGTTGCGTCGCCACAGCAAGTTGCCGAGTGCTAGCCGCCGGCTCAAACCTCGCCGTGGCAAGCGTGCCGAACCCTTGGTGCCCATATCTCGCCGCAGCAACTTGCCTACCCCACGCCGCCACCGATATCTCGCCACGACAAGAGTGCGGACGCCGACAGTCGACGACTCAATTTAAATGCTGGGCCTAAAATTTCGTTTCGCGAACGCCTGGCTCTCTTTTTTTCCACACTTTCCTTTATTTTACCTTTATTCCGTTTTCTTTTGAATATTTTTTCATTATTTTTCCATCATTCAGATGCTGCTGTCGGAGAAATCGAATTGATGGAAACTACACGAGACAGAAGAAAAAAGAAAACGACGAAGTGTCGGAGAGGGCAGCAAAAGCAAGTCGTCGTTTGGAAAGGTAAGAAAATCTGTGTTCTCCGACGATTAGGCAGCGATTTTCACTCAAAACTCGATAAGATATTCTTAATCTAATTTTTCAGTGAAAATGGGACAAGACATCAAGACCACTAGTGACAACTACTGCTTCTCATCTGGACTGCTCATTTTAATACTCTAAGTTTGTTCTGTTCCTAATTTCCCTTTCCCCATTTTTCACTTGTTAATCATCTCCCACCGCTGTTGAGAATAAAAAGTGTTTTCTTTTACGAATTGCATTGATTGTGCGAGGTGCCAGCGGCACGACAACGGCAACTTGCCGCGGAAGGAAAAGAGAGGTGTAATCGGCCATTTGCTGCGAATATCGGTAATTTGCTACGAAAATCGGCATGTTGCCGTGCAAATCGGCAGGGGTGCCGGCGGCAAGCGGCGTTGAAACAGTCGATCGATCGATTGATCGATAGATCAGGTTGCTCCTCAATTCGACGGCAGCACTGGAGGAATCGAAACTCTACTATCAAGGCGTATTCATGTTGAACACAATTCCAGCCCCCTCCACCAACCCGATTTGCAGTCTTCTGGGCGAGAGAAAACTAGATTCTCTCATTGTCCCGCCCCTCTCCTCCATGCTCCTTATTCTGCAAACCGACCCAAATCAGAAGAGTGAAGATTGACAAGCGAACGTGCATTTCTCCTCTCCCCCAACAAGTGAGTGGGAAACGAAAGGGCGCTGCTTGTTTATAAATAGGTCATGTTTCCCCCCTCCCCCAAAAAAGAGCACAACAACAAATCGGATTCTCTCTCCACCTGCGACGACGGGGCCGACGCCGACGCACCTCATCAGGGAGGCCACCTCTCAAATTGCTCCGCGAGCCACCACACGACTTTGACAAGGTTTGATTGATGGAATTATGGACTCTGGAAGGCGACGCTGAGTCACTTTCGAAAAGGCGCGTGACCCAGTTTTACTCTATAATGGGTCTCGATGCGAAAGGGATGGCTGTACAGTAATGGCCATAAACTGTATCTCGAGAACTAAGAAAGCTGTCAAAAAGTTGACAACTACAAACTTGTAGCTCTTTTTGAGCTCTACAACTTTGTAATTGACAATTTTGTGATAGCTCTCTCGGTTCTCGAGATAAAGTAAGATCAATGTAGATGTGTATTTTGTAAATTCATTTCATTTCCTCCTTCCCGACGATCGTCGAACTAGGCGACCAGAACTTGTTTGCTCCGCCGTCCGGAAACGCGTTCTCTGATTAACAATAAGGTTCTCACTGTCCCGCATTATCCGATTTTCTTCGACGCTGATTCGGAATCGCTGATATTCTAGTTTTGATACTCGACACCACGGTGATGCTGATGATCATTGTGTTCTGTTTTTTTCGTTTTTCTTTTTCTTCCCTCAACTTTTTGACATCTCAACTTTTCTTTCGTTTCTTTAAGTGGTCTAATGGAAAGGGAAAGTTGATTGGATTTGTCTGAAATTGAGCCGCAACTCGGTTAGTTTCATAGTCGAAATTGCCGGTCACACTTTTGGTTTTCGATCCGATTTGCACGAGAATGGAGACGAATAAGGAGAAGAAGAAGCGGTGATTTTCAAAGAATCCCATTGAATCCGGCTAGTTTAGACGCGGGTTCAAAGAGTTTCACACTCGGGATGTGTCCCGTGACTGGCTATCTATCTGTATGTCACGCTCTATATGATGTCTCATTCATTTTTTTTTGTTTTGAATTCCATATTCATTCAAATCTCCAGAGAGAAAGAGTTCCGAACAATAACAATTCTGTGGGAATACGGTGTCATTTCTCTGTTTTCGCGGTGACAGGGGAGGTGTCCCACTTTGGGGATATTCCACGTAATACACCTCGACTTCCAGACGCTGGTTCCGATGGGGAATTGTCTGGAATAACAGTGTGTTCCGTTAAGCATCAGGGACTAGAGTTCTTACTCATTTTCTCTTCCAAGGCAGGGATTGGATTTTGAGAATCCGAAAGGCAGAAGCCTTCTCTGCTGCTGGCCTAGAATTCCCCGTAGTTTCTAGTCCGCGGTGCTCGACGTTCTTGATCACTTTTCGGCGGAAAAAAGTTCTTGGAACAAGTCGGGCAGGACCGGGGAGAAAAAGCTAATTTCGTTTTTCATCTACACTTTCTGTTTTCCGTCCATATCTGTTCAGTTCCAACTAGTGTTTTGGCCCGGGCGGCCCGAAGCTCGAGCTCACCCGCCTTGGAGGAGCAACGAGAAATCGTGTATTGCTTGGTCCCCGTCGGGCTCACCGAGCTCATTTGTGCTCACTTCATCATCATTTCGCTTCGACGAGATCAGGAGCTCAAAAGAGCCCACGCAGAAGAGAGATCTATTCTCATTCAAAAGTGCTGCGTGAGTATCAGGCGGGCACAACAATTAGCGTCTCTCTTCACCTCTAGCCCCTTTTGGGACTCCGCCCCGCCGTCGCTAACCGACGCCATCTTCTTCTTCTTCTCTCGGTTTTCACGTCTTCTCCCTATCGCGGCACGTCTTCTTCCTCATCTGAAACTCGAACAGAAACCATGACAGCAGACTCTATAGAAAAGGTGGAATTTGCAGAAATTGAAGGTAAATGAGTGATATCACACAGGCACAGACGGACCTGGAGGAAATGCAATAATCTCTGAAAATTCGCGCCCCTTGCTTGCTTTCTTATTTCTTTCTTCGGGCCGCCTGACTCATTTCTGTGCGTATTTCCTTTCCCTTCGAACTTACTTCGATTCCAGGTCACCAACAGATGGGCGACTTTCAAGTCGACTTTGGCCAGACCCTCTTCATGTGCGTCCTGTACATCTCCATAGGTACACTGTAATTCCAGCCCCATGTTGCTCATGCCTCGTGGTTTCAGGCTCCATTTCCATAGTTTGTAGTCTGACCACTATCACACTTTATGTGACGAGCCGCGAGTTGCGGCGAAAGTATTGGCTCTATCTGGTGCTCGACGTGTGCGAGCTTCTCGACGGTGCGTTGCGGTCGCGTCGCGGTCGATGACCTCACTCCATGAGTTTTTTCAGCGGTCAGCTACGTGCTACTGGGCACCGGACGCGGTCACCTGCTGCTCATCGGCTCACTCGGCACCTCGATTTCAGTCAGGGATTGCTTCTTCACGGTAGGTCGGCTTGGAACTGAAACTCTGATTGGTCGGGGGATCTTCAGAGATACTGGCCGCACTCGTTGATTCTGGGCACACAGCTGCCCTCGATATGCACACTTTTTCTGTCGTTCGAACGAATTCTGGCCGTCGTGAGGCCGGCGGCGTACAAACGGGCGTGTACGCAAAACTTCAAGTACATCCTCTCGCTGATGGTCCCTGTCTGGGCTGTGGTGAGTTTCACGAGGTTTAGGCAAGGACTAGAATTCAAATTCCAGCTCACCCTCACGGCGGCCGCCTTATCAGTCGCCGGGTCGGACGGCGATCGAGTGGTGGGAACGCGGCACTGCGCAATCATCACAAGTACCAGCCGATGGTTCGTTGTTTTCCTTTCTCGCCCCTCCTGATCATTGGTGTGGTCGCTGGGACGTGGGAACTTCCCGTGAGACTGTCTCGTCGTCTTCCAGGTACGCCACATTCCACTTCCTGTTCGTCGTGCTCGCCTACGTCGTCTCGTTTCTGTCGACGTTGATCGTCTGGTCCACCAGGAGGGTATGGCGGGTTAGATTTTACACCTTACTTCTTAGCATTGCCCACCCAATCTACTCCTTTGTGATCACTGTCCTTTTAGAACCTCACAAAGAGCAAGTACGGCTCACAATCGGACAATCTGAGCATGATTCTCGCGATGTCGGGCACGTCGATCGTGCTGCTCGCCTCGCCGGCCGTCGTCATGCTGACGATCCGATGGGACATCACCGAGTGGGGCGACATCGAGGTGGCGGTGACGTACGCGATGCCCGGCTTCCTCTCCGTCGTCAACACCATAATCGCCTTTCGGTTCCGGAAGGAGCTCCGAGCTCAGCTGTGGCATCTGTTGGGCGTGAAGTGAGTTCTAGGGGGGAATAGAGAAGAGGCAAGAACTTCACATCACAAGGATCCGATTCTTAAGGTCAAATAGAACAATCAGTGTGACTATGAAAGAGGTCACTGTTTGGAGGCACGAGTTGTGAGTTTACATCATCAAGGTTCTTCTTTTTCTTTTCCTCTTTTATTTTTGATCTCAGTTGAAGTTTCACGTGCCGCGATTCAGTTTCCATAGTCATAGTCAGAATAGATCAATCAATCAATCAATCAATATATCGATTTTCCACGCACTTCCAGAACCGTCCATCACGCGAACGTCGAGCCGTCGGTCTTCACGCGAACGACGTTGACGTCCCGCAAACCGACGACTACAACTCATCACATGAGCTGACCAATCGTTAATCGTGTCGTTTTTACTAGGCATCGAATAAAGAAAGAGAGATTTCGAGAGAGAAAGAGAGGGAAAATCAGCTTTTCTCGACTCGCGCGGGGATGAGAAATCCTCTTCGAAGGAGGCGAGAGAGCGAGTGAGCAAGGGGGTGTATCTTTTGGCAACCCGCGGCTCTGTGAGCTCAATCGACGTTTTTATTGGAAATTCTAGTTCGGATTCTTCGTTCGTTTCGTTCTACAACACTTTGGTGGCGCGGGGACTCACGGTACCGTATTCATTGTCTTAAAACGGCTATATCTTGAAAACTAGAAGAGATAGAAGAAAGTTGTCGACTACGAAAATGTAGGTGACAAAGTAAGAAACATTTTGTTAGTTGACACCTTCTTTCGATCTCTTTTAGTTTTCAAGATATAGCCGTTGGAACTCAAACTGTCGATCCGCGACTACCGTAACCCTGACGTGCGCATCCTTCCAGAAAGAATGGACTTGTTCGCGGTGCTGTCGCCGTTGCTCGTCATCGCACTCATCGCATTTCTCACCGTCCGTCTCGTCTGCAAGTACTGCCGTCCATCGGGCGCCGCCTCCTCCTCATCGACAGGAGACGTCGAGGCGCCCGACGACTTCACACGTGTCGCCAATCATCTGTTCGTCTCCAACACACCGCATACATGTATGTCACACACACACATTCTACACTTAGAAGAGGTGGTGAAAGAACGAGAAGGGGAAGGGGAAGGGGAAGGGAGAGAGTGATTGATGGGGGGATCGGACGAGGGGCAATTCGTAATCGAATGGGTGGTGAAAGCGAAGCTGGAGGGTTTCTTTGTTCGAACTGCTGTTCGATTGATGTGTCACCCAGTTTTAGTGTGAGAAAAGGGGGAAATCGCGAGATTACGGTATCAACTAGAAGCTCTAGAACTACAGAAGACCCCGTAAACCCTGTACCAGAGCGGCCCCAGAGGGCTTGCCTTTCAGCCCCCATATCTTGAAAACTAGAAGAGGTAGAAGAAGGTTATCAACTGTCAAAATGTAGCTGACAAATCAAGGAACATCTGATTAGTTGACACCTTCTTCCTATCTCTTCTAGTCTTCAAGATATGAGGGCTGAAAGACAACCTTTCATCCAAAGGAGCTAGGAACAAGATTACTGTACTCTTTTCCAGACAGCCGCATCTACGTGGACGAGGCGTCGAACGTGCGCAGCGTGACCATCACCCGCATCGCACCGCCCGGACAACACATTCTCGGTTCGTTTTCCGTTTTCCGTTTTTGTTCTTCCTCAATTCATTTTCTTCACACACACGTTTTTATTATGGTCATCAGTAAGGGGGGTGGAAGGCGAAGCGACGACGACTACATGTGTCATCGTCGCCAAAAATACAATACAACAATTGGAAACTCATGAAAGGGGGGGTCGTATCATCATCATCATAATCATAAGAAGACATGTGTTCGAATTCAAACGAGAGAAATCCGTGAGAGGAGGAGGAGATGAGTGGAGAGAGAGACGAATGTACAATACAAGTTATGGGGGGCGAAAAGTGTTTACCAGGGTCCGAAATGAGACAATGAGAGCTGGAGCAAGAAGCGGGGAGCAACCAAATAAAGCAGGTGGGGGGGAGTTTCTGAGTCGAATGGGTTGAGTACAGTGGCGAGAAGCGGGAGCCCGTCGAGAAATATGAGGGGGGAATCGATTGATTGGGATAATTGGGGAAGGGGGTGGGAACTCGAAATGTCATTTGGGGGAGGTCGTTTGTGGCAGACCCGACGATTGGGAGGATGCAAGAGAGAGAGAGAGAACGAAAAGAAGACGTGGAAGTGGAAGTAATAACAGGAAGCAACACATCGGAAAGAAGAGAAAAACGCAATGACAAATATAGAGGTGATAAGGTGTAGAGAGAGAGAGAGACAAAGTAGGTTAGTGTTAATGTTAGGATGTTCAACAAGAGCCCAGTTTCATTTGGCTCAATAGAGGCCTCCGCCGTTTGGCACCGGACGCAGGAGCAGCTCGTTGGCGTTGATGGTGGCGGAGCTCGGATAGCCGCCGGTGTTGCTTGTGCAGCTCGCGTAGTCGTACGGATAGTCGGCGGTCTGGATGAAGAGCGGCTGTGTGACCGGCTTGTGCTCGTCGGCCGACTGCGGCGGCGAGGGCAACTCGAGTGTGCTCGTTCCGGTCGTCATCGTCGATGTGCTCGCCGTCGCCGAGGTCGGCTCGTACGGAATGTAGTTCATCGGCCAGTGGTACATGGTGTACGAGCCTTCCGGCGAGAACTGACAGTAGGAGCCGTACGAGGAGTTGGTGCTGGAGCTGTGCGACGATGAGCCGGCGTCGAAGAGGGTCGAGATGGAGGGAAGAGGCGGGAGAGACTGCTCCAGCTGCTTGGACGCCGGACGCTTGCGATTCTTGTTGAGCGACATTGTGGTCGAGGAGGCGATGGCCGACTTCTGAAAGAGAGAAGAGATTGTTTCGGGTTTCGCGGGGGAGGTTCCAAAAGGTCAGTGTCCTTGTTCCGCAAGCGGATTGGATAGGGTGGAAGGAAGAGGAGAGACAGATGTTCTCTCCTTTCTGATTCAAGGACTTTCGCTTCGGTTGCGCGCGCGCGCAGAGAGAGACTTGTTGTACTCTCTCTCTCTCTCTGCCTGTCTCTATGGGGGTCTGTTGCGCTCGCGAGCGCGCGGCCGCATAAACGATTAATTGGCTATTGTTAGACAGTGCCTAGAGAGAGATAGAGAGAATGAGCGCGTGTATGTGTATGTATGTATGGTGTGTTTCCCCCCGTTTTTGCGTCGTCGAACCTTCCAATCTCTCTAAAGATCGAGTGAAAGGATTACGGATTAAGACATCCGTCAGTGATGGATCGACATCTGGAGCACTAACCATTTTGAGTGTGGCCGCCATTTTGGTCGAAGTGGATGCGGAAGCGGAAACCGCCGCCGCTGCGGAAGAGCCGATGGTGTACGGTTCGGACTTCATCTTGTGATTGTGTGTAGGTGGGAGAGTGAAAACAACGAGTTTTGAAGTTCGGCGAGGATTTCTGTAATATGGAGACGTTTGAGATGAGGGCAACGAAGAAGAAGAAGGAGAAGAAGGAGAAGAAAATGAGGTGAAAGGCGAGGCTTTAGGTGAAAGTGGCGACGGCGCCGATGACAGTGTTGTATATCGGATGAGAAGGAGATGGAGATGGAGATGGAAGAGGAATAGAGGGAAGGCGTACAAAAAATACAGATGCAGAAGAAGAAGAAGAAGACGATGATGATGATGGGGGGATGGCAAGAAGCAAAAGCCAGCTTCTTCTTCTCTCGAGAAGAAGAAGAAGACCAAAAAGACAGGTTTCTTTTCGGAAGAAGAAGAAGGCCTTCTCACCACCACCACGTCTTCTTCTTCTTCTTTTGCTTCTTCGTTTTTTGGTGGTGCCGCCGCTTTTCAACTGATTGTGATTGATAAGCGGTCAGTTTTTCCTCTCTCGCTTTTTTTGAAAAGAAGAAGAAGGAGAAGAAGCGGAGTGGAATGTGGAACGGGACGCCTCCTGTCTAGAAAGGTGACTTTTTCGAAAATGGAGATGGAGAAGACAAAAAGTAATGTATAGGGTGGAAAAGGTGTCGGCCGGTTTGTGTGCCTCTATACTCTCCAATAATTGCTTTCTCCTTGCTTGTCACCCAATCGGCATTGAAGGCGAAAAAGTAAAAGAAGAGGAAGGACGACGACGACGCCTTGAGGAGGTGAGGAATGAGTTTCGAGAGCGTCAGTGTGTGTTGTAGTAACAGTATTTGGAGGTGAGGGGCTGGTTGTGTGAAGGTTACTACTATTACTAGTTGAATGAGGAGAAGGAGAAGGAGGCGATGAAGAAGAACCTACTGCTGAACAAGTGAAAAGGAAAAGGAAAAGGCGATGGGGGGAAGGAGGAAGGGTCGGCGGGCGATGGCAGGTGGTGCTGCTGCTACTGTGGTCTCTGCGACGACCACGACGACGGCTGGTGCCCTTTTGTGCGCGGAATGGAATTGGTGCGCAGGAGGAGGAGGAGGTCAGGTCATCACGCCCGATGCTCCTCCACTTATGGCTCTTGATTCTTTGGGGGGAAGGGGAACTACCTACAGAGACTCTAGTAATGAGTAATTGGACCCGATCGGCTTCAGCTCAACTCATCGTGTTCGAAAGAGGTGTAGGTACAGTATGCCAAACGATCGGTGCATCTCAGATCATATCAGAGTGACTGACTGACTGTGTGGCATCGGCGCCCAGGGCGGCGGTGGCGATGAAGGATGCCCAGTGTCGTTGTTAGGTCGGGATGAAAACGAAACGACGCTTCGCATCGCCATCGATGCAGCTGCAGCTGCTGCGCGGAAACAGAAAGCCGCGAGGCAGGGCGACACTCGAATAGCTTCTTCCAACACAAAAACACCGTTCATCTTCCAATCTACAAAAAGATGGAGAGGCAGAGAGGAAGAGAAACGAAACGGTGTGTGTGTGTCTTAGTGAACAGGCCTTGCGCGCGCGCGCGCGCTCGTACCGCTGCGCACTTTCCATCTCTCTTTTCCGCACTGCTGTTGTTTTTTTTTGTTGGTGTCGTCGTCTGTTCGGGGCGGCAGCAAAGGAGGCGCCTGTGTTCAGTTTGCTACGCCTCCCCCTTTCGGAAGAAGAAGAAGAGAGATCGGACAGTCTGATAAGAGGAGGAGAACCTGGGAAGAGACAGGGGGGACCGCCGTGAAAGGAAGGAATGAAGGAATGAAGGAAGGTGGTGATAAGGGAAACGGTTACTGTACAAAAGCTTGCATCCTGCCAACAACAGACAAATATCACCACAACAATTCGCGAATATCAGAATCAGAATGATGAATGGAGAGAGAGAAGGTGGTGAATGCATGTTTGATTTGGAGATGAATATGAATATGAATGGGGGAAGATCGCGAGAGAGAGAATACATCATTATGCAATCAAGAAGAAGCGAGAAAAGCGGTGTGGTCGTCGAGTGTGAGGAGGCGCGCGCGCGCACCGGACACTTCTCCTTCACACACACGCTCTCAACACTCGTCGCAAAAGTTTTATGGTATGACTCGTAACCTCCGGGTGGCGGCGGAGGGCCATCAGCCTTCAACACCCGAAGGGCACCACCACCAGCAGGCCTCTCTCTCTCTCTCTATCTCTTTCTCGCGCAAGAGAGAGAGTGAGAGAGAGAGAGAGAGAGAGAGAGAGAGATGGGTATGACGTGACTCTGGGAACGGATATGTGTGTGTGTGTATGCATACAAAGCAGTAGGCAACAGGTGGTGCCTGCTGCTGCTGCTAAACAGGGGGCAGGTGAGGGTGCGGGTGCGGGTGCCAAAATGGGGCGGGGCTTGTTTTTGGTGGTGGGAGGGAGGGCGAGAAGAGTGGTTTCGTACAAGGTTGTCTGTTGTCGTGTCGCCAAGCCATTGCTGCTATCACGAAAAGTAGTAAAAAGGGAAAGTGGGCGGAGCCTAGGAGTGACTTGAAAGTTATGAAACATGACCCTGTTGCCACCGATTTCAAGGCTGTCTGGTCCCGAGACCGGGGGGGGGGGGGGGGGGTGAGTGTGATGATGGCAATGTGTTTTCAAATCCTCCTCCTCATTGTCCTTTTCATTTTCAACTCTCAACTCTCAACTCTCTCATCTCATTCCAATGACGAATCGGCACTGAGAGCGCGCGCGCGCTCGCGCAAGTGAGTGTGAGAAGAAGAAGAAGACAACCGCCAACCGCCACGCCACACCGTGTCAACAAACAGTACTAATAGTTTTGGTATATGTATATGTATGTATAAATATGGTTGCTGCTGCTGATGCTGCCCCGGAAAGAAAAATGCGATGCTGCGCGCTCTCGGTGTTGCTGTTGCTGCCGCTTATCAGCGGGCAATCATCTGAAGGCGGTTGCCTAACCTTCTAGAATTGGTGGAATGAAGCGAAAGAAGGTGTCATGATGGTGTCACAGAGTGACCTGGCCGAGGAATAGGATCCGATGGATGGGAAGAGCAGGGTGGACCTCGCCTGGGAAGATCCAAAAAAGTCCGATTGGGGGGGGGGGGGGGGTAATGAGGCTATAATAGGCCCCACGGGATGGTCCGATCCGATCCCAAACACAGTGAAAACAATCGAGAAGGCCTGTGTCACTACCTCGAGATCAGATAGCTGGTGAGAGGAGGTCCTACTAGAGCCTCCCAGATATCATAATCTGAAGTGGCATCGTCAGGCGGGTTGGGAGACAGAGAGAGGGGAATTCGAATCAAAAAGTGTCATTGTCCGTGGCCCGTGGCCGCTTATCATCCGCACACCGGGCGTTTACTAGCCCCGTCGTCACACTCGCCCCGCATCTCCAAACATGATAACCTGTGTGTGTCATCTCTCTCTCTCTCTGGACAGAGGTGGAAAATTTGAGAGTGGACACAACACGTCTCTCTGTCACTCTGCAACACTCGTAAACCAACTCCTCTCTTTTTTTTGTCGCGACAAATAACTGTCTGCCCTTGCGACGCTCGCTCAGCTGACTGCCTATGTGAATGTGACTTTGAAGGTAACTTTGAAGGTGGTGGTGGTTCTGGTGGGTGGCATCTTCGTTGTTCAAGATTCGAGACACGATGGTTAGTTAGTTGGGTAGTTTGGGAGGGATGAAGAAGAATCACTGAATGCAATGCGTATTTACACTCAAAAGGTATATATCGACGGGGCGGTCGCGGTGCGCATTTGTATGTGTCAACACCCCGTCGACCTTTACCTTTTTCCGAAACTCGGCTCCCCCCTACCACCATGGCTATCCATCCATCCAGATATGCAGGATTATGTGAGAACGAATGACATCTTCCTCCTCCCCCTCCTTATCACCAATCTCTTATCAAAAGACAACAGCTTGCGAAAGGGGGGGGGGGAACACAAAAAGTGGCTGGGAAGGGGGGAATGATGAATAACCGGGAGGCCCGTGGAAAGAAAGAGAGAGAGATAGAAGGGAGACGGTTTGTGTTATGTTATTGGTGGTCGCGGGTTGGTTGCGTGTGTTGTATTGGAGAAGACAGATAGACCGAGGGAGAGGGATGCCTCGGGCCGGCGACGCAATGCGATTTGCAAAAAGGTCAAGTTCTTCTCCTTCTTCTTCCCACCACCACCACCATCACTACTCGTTCATTCTCCTTCTTCTTGCTTTTTTGTGTGTTGTCTCTCTCTCTCTCAATGCCTGTATGTCACCACACAGTTGCGAGACGGCCGTTCGCGTTCACATTTGCGCGCGCGCGCGCGCTCTTTCTTCGCGCGGGGCGCCCAAACCAAACCAATACTAGCTTATACACATATATTGGAACGAATAAAGAATGAAGAATGAAAGGGGAAGAAGAAGAAGAACATTATAAAGGAAATGCAAATCAGCCAATAAGCACAGTGTACTGGGAGGTTCTTCGCGGAAGAGAGGGGGCAAGTGTGTGTGTGTGCCCGAAGGAACATCTGGCGGCGAGTGGAAGAAGTGGAAGATTATTGCATTCGGATAGGACACGAGGGGAGGTTGAGAAGGAGGGGGAAGACGCGCGGCCGGCGACGGATCACACATTCAATGCGCGAAAAACAGGCGGTCTGGTGGCAACGAGGTCAACCTTCCGGACATTCTCTCTGTCCGTTAGATTGGAGCAGACGGAGCCGGCCTTCGATTGCCTTGGAAACCGAAGCCTTATTATTGTTGGGTAATGGCAGGGTCTGAAGGGGTCCAATTAGTGGCTCAGAATGGAAACGGAGTCGTTTGGCTCCGAAGATTGTGAGAAGCTTGTAAATAGTAAACAAGTCGTGGATTGACACACGGATTACGGTAGCTCAATGTTGGTGTCGCCACAAATGACCTTTGAAAGGTGGTGGGACACACACAATGCATACGGTTACACTTGACGAAAAAGGAGTCACCTCTCTTGTGAGGAGGTCTCTAATAAGAAGAACAAAACACGACGATGAGGAGCGCCCGAAAGCTAGTCACATCACTCTTCTTTCTCATTGTGTGTGTGTGTATGAGTGTATGACACTGCCGATTGTACCAATAAACATTGGGTTTGGTTGGTTGGGGTGGGAGGGGGAGGTCGCCGCTCTTTCTCCTTGCCTCTCCGATCATCGGGAGAGAAACTCGCCGCCGCGCGGATCGGCCCGAGCAAGCGAACGATGATGGCATTCCGGGCGTTGCGTCATCGGATCCGGAGGAGAGCGCGAGGGGCGAGCACCGAACAAAAGGTCACCTCATCACCATCATCATCATAAAGAGGGTGGATAGTTTGGAGGAATCGGATAGATGAGAAGCAATCGGAAACCGAGCCGGAGAATGCTCCGGGAGAATGGGAAGAAGCGGGAAGAAGGAGAAGGAGAAGGAGAAGGAGGTCTCTGTGACCATAAGCAATAAACAAAGTGTGTGCTTGGAGGCGAGTGGAGAAGTGTGAGAAGAAGCCGAATACATATGGACGGGGGGAGAAGGAGACCGAGGCAGGGCTCGGATTTCGTTCCTTCCTCGCTTGCTCGCGCACACGCCTCTTCCTCATAGGTCCATCATCATCATGACTTGTGAAGAGCACGATCAAGGATCCCCTCAGATGAGTTCGCTTTGGTATGTCGAAAAGTAGTGGTGGCGGGGGCGACGAGCGAAAAGGGGGGAGGTTTTTCGATTATAAATGCAATACAAAACGGCGCGGAAAGGCGCCACGGGTCTGCGTCTCTTCGTCTCGCACACTCTGTCTCCCTCTCATTCGCCTTTTTTGTTCTTTCTCTTTATCCTCGTCCTCATCCCCCGATCCTTCTTCTTCTACTCCTCATCATTCTAGCGATGGTGGGAGGTGGTGGAGGAGGAGGAGGTACCGTAACCGTGTACGGCGCCGCTTCTCGTCAAACACCCTTTGAATTGGGTGAGGATGAATATAAAGAGGAGGAGGACGAGGAAGAGGCAAAGGCAGACAGGTGCTGCCGCTATTACCACTGATTATTTTGTCGGCGCGAAGGCTCTGTGCTCTGCGCGCGCGCACCCTCTCGCGCTCGCGCTCGCGGCAAAGCTCGCCTAAACAAGAAGAGGCAAGAAGAAGAAGAAGACGTGAGGGTGGTGGAAGGGCAAACAATGAATGAACTAACCGGGTGTGTGTTACCCTCGTAACCAGGTCTCTCTCCTGGGAGCGGCCCGCCGCGCAATAGATCGAAAAGAAGAAGAAGAAAACGGGTGAGCGAAACGAACGTTTGTTTGTTTTCTCTTCTTCTTCTCCCGATACTGGCGGTGGTTTTCTCGCGCAGCAGCAGCATTTCCACTTTTTTGTGCCACACACACACACTTTTGTGTTTGTGTTTGGAGAGAGAGTGAACTACTACTCGGGTGCAAAAGACGAGAAGGACTAGTTGAATGGTTACAAGTTGACAAAATAACTGGGAGAAGAAGAAGAAGGAGAAGGCTACTATTTCGAGTAGTGAGGAGGTAGAAGAAGAAGAAGTAGATCACATGGAATCGGCCAACGGCGGATTGGCGCGAGGATGGTCAGTCATGGGGAGGGGAAGAGAGACCTTGACTCGAGACCAGATGAGAAGACTAACCTGTCCGCTCCCGGCCTTACAAACAAACTTGGTATATAGTGTTGAAAGCGCAAGAGGATGGCGGTGGAGAGGATCAGGTCAAGAGGTTCGACTGGAAGTCCAGGAGAGCTGAGGGATAAGCCTGAAAGCGCTTAGGATCTCGACAAGAAGCTTAGGAAGGAAGAAGATGTTGAAGTAGAAGTCAGTGGCGGCTCGTCAAGGTCGGGTTCCCGTTGTCAACAATAACAGAAGAATCAGAAGCAGGGACAGATTGTGTGGGGCGAGAAGAAAGAATCAAGAAACTAAATGGATGGCACGCGAATAAATAAGCCGAGTGAACGCGCGCGCAAGGTCTCTCTCTGTCTATCTCGCGTCGTTTCGAGCGGAGAAGGAGGTCTAATCGGCCGCGCGGGTGGCTAGCAAGAGCGAGAGAGATGCAATATGTCGCCTTCCTTCCGGCCGTGCATGCCCATCAAGGGTCATTCTCTTCTTCTCTCGATGCCTGTGTGTGTGCACTAGGTGTCTCCCCGGGCGACCCGTCGTGCCCCGATGATGATGATGATGTACTGGTCAGAAGGCGAATGTTGACACCTTCAAAACGGGAAGCCGAGAGGAGCAGAAAAAGGGAAAGAAGAAGATGGGGGGGAATGTTTGGCGCGGCGACGATGCTCTTTGCTGTGTGTGTGTGAGAGAGAGAGAGCACAGCTGAGCCAATCTGAACATTTTTGTATTTGTTTTTTGTGCTCTCTCTCTCTCTCTCATCCATTTTTCTTCGCCTTCTTCTTCTTCTCCTTTGCCTCCTCTTTATTCAGTGCATTATTGACACGTACGCTAGACGACGGCGGCGCCGGACAACCCGTGGAAGAAAAAGAGCTGGGAGAAAAAGACGCAAGATGGAATTGTATACAGTGTGCAAGACGAGAATGGAGAGAAAGTAATAGGGTGGTCGGGAAAAAAACATGTACAGTTGAAGGCGTGGAGGAGAGAGGGGGGAGGGAATCGGATTACGGTAATTGGCATCGGACGTGTCTTTTGGTCTTTTGGAGTGGCGCCCAGTCTTGACTAGACGACTACTAGGCGTGGACTAGAATTGTATGCCGGGAATCCTAGGCCATCGGTCTAGAAGTCCTACAATGAGCCTTTCAATCTTGACTGGACGACTACTAGGCGTGGACTAGATTTCAAGACCGAGTATCCTAGGCCAACGATCTGGCAGATCAGGAGGCTTCCAGTCTTGACTAGCCGACTACTAGGCGTGGACTAGAGTTACAGGCCAGAAATCCTAGGCCATCGATCTAGGAGCCTTCCAGTCTGACTAGAACGCCTTGCAAAGACAACTGATAAGAAGTGATAAGGGGGGGGGGGGGGGGGAGCAACAAACGGAGAAAGTACAGTCTCTCTCTCCCCATCTCTTTCTCTCTCCTCCTCCGACAAAAGGGATGACCGATATAACCTCATCATCACCACCACCATCACTGTCAAATACATACAGGAGGGGGGCAAAAGAGAGAAGGATCGAATGCTCAATAGCATCAGCAGCAGCAGCAGACAAATATACTCACTTCTGTATGTTAGTGTTGGCGATGAGGGAGAGAGAGAGAGATAGAGGAAGGGAAAACGAATGGGAAAGAGGCGAAAGGGCCAAGGACAAACAAAACAAGAAGAAGAAACGAAAAGCGATCCGCGAGAAAGTGACCACTAAGCAGATTAGGACTCGACAAGTGTACATGGAAGCGGCCGGGGCGGCCGAGGATGGATGGTGGTGTTCCTCTCTTTTCACAAATTACTCTCCTCCCCCTTTCCCATTGAGCAGCTTCGTTTCCGGGGGCTCCACCGCAAAGAGCCCGGGCGGCGGTCCACATTAATTATCAATTCTACATGCCCCCATATGCAAATGGGGGGCTTCTCTCTCAGGATCAATCCACTCTCTCGGAGAGAAGCGGAACAGCAGAACATGAAGTTATCTTCTTCTTCTTCGTCCACTTCTTCTGCGGAAGAGTGCAAGAAGAAGAGGGGGGGAGAAGAGATTCGCGCGGAGAGATTAGACGAGCGGGCGCCCACCGGAAAAGAAAAGTGGAAATTGAAAGTGGGAAAGAAAGAGAGAGAGAAGGGATGGATTATATGGTAGTTCTCGACACTCTCGGTGGGAAGTTAAAGTAAAGGAACTCTTCGAGGCTCGTGGAGCAAAAAAGAAGAAGAGCAAGAGCAAGAGGGAGAGATCCGGAAGTGCATGTTGTTCACTTTTCCCCCCTCCTTCTTCTTCTTCTCGCCTCTTTTCCAGCTACAAGTGTTAGCAGGAAGTGCAAGCGTTCGATCGAAGAACTGCAGAATCAGAGCATCTCAGGGCCTACGCCCGAGCAACATGTGCTCCAACACGGCTACAAAGACGGAGACGTGACGTCGTCTCGATTCCACCTGGGAATTTTGTTTGTAACTCGCAGACATACACTCTCTTTTTTCAGTCACAAAACTAGAGTACCTGAAATCAGAAGACAAACAGGCACTTTTTCGAAAATAACAAGAAGCCCTCTTCTCGGTTCGCTGGCTGAAAGTCCATAGAGGAGATGGAAGGAGCGAGGAAACTGGGTAAAGGGGGGTGGGTGAACGGATCTTGTGGCGCGAGCGAGATGACCATCATCGTCTTGACAAGAGGAGGAGGAGACAAACGGACACCCCCTCTCAATTTGGAATAGAGAGGGGCGGCTGGTGTGTTTCTTTAATTGCCCGTCACTATCTTCTCGTCCACATCTCCTCCTCGTCCTCCTCGTCGTCCTCAACTAATATGTCTTCTCTTTTTGCGCTCCGTGAATGAACGACGAGAATGAGAATGAGACGCGGCGCGACGGAGAATCAGAAGAAGGAGAAGAATCGGCGGTGTATGTATGTATGTGTGGAGGAGGAGGAGGAGGCAAAAACGAAAACGGGCCGAACGAAAACGAGGTTTTGTTCGCCCCATTCATTTCTTCCTCTTCTTCTTCGCCTTCGCCGTTTCTGCCGTGTCCTTCCTTCCAACTTCTCATCTTCTTCCTCGTCTTTTCCCGCAGTTGGTGACAGAAGCCGGCGGATTCATTCACGGCGATGACGATAGGAAGATGAGGAGAAGAAGGCGTGGAAGGGGGGACGAAGAAGCGACGACGACAACGCCATTTATTTATCTACACGCGCGCGATTATTGTGGATGCGCCTGTGTGCCTTGGAGGAAGAGCCATCCTCATCATCCTCATCATCATCATTCGTATTCATTGTGCGACGACGACGTTGGGAGGGGTTGGGTTGAGGAGAGAAGAGCACACATACATTCCGAGAACGGAGCAGCACATCTGTTCGTCGCGAGAAGCTAACTACGAGGAGCCAGAAATAGCCTAGTCGAGAGCTTGATGAGCCTACAGGGGACGGCTCCGCTTGGATCTGGGAGAGCCTATAAGCCAGACAGATCTGGGGGTACGGTAGGAATCGCGATCAGGCAAAGAGAGAGAGAGAGAGCAAGAGCAAGTTGCCATTGTGAGTGTGCAATGGCGAGAAGAATGAGAGCCCATTTCCCACGTGCGTGTCAGTGTGGCGCCGGCGCTCCCAGTGTCACACACACCCAGAGTCTGAAAAACAAAAAGTGCACACCCCCCCCCCCCTTCGGCTTCTTCTTCTTCTTCTTCTTCTTCTTCTTTGTGTGTGAGTGTGCAAATGGAAGCGCGAACGAGAAGACTCGCCATGGTTTGGAGGGCGACGAAAGATTGAAAGACAAGAAGAAGGAGAAGGAGAAGGACATGTTGCATGTTCAGGGCCGGATGACAATAGGTTGGTGGTTCACGAGACACTCACGCACAGAAAAAAAACGGAAAAGGGGAGAGAGGGGAGGGAGTGGCGAGTTGTGTGGTCACACTCACACAAACGAATGGAACTTGTGCAGGAGGCGGCGACGGCGACGGCAAATATGTGAGAAGCGAGCAGCGAGTGGAATGAGATCAGAAGTTGTTGCAAACAGGCGGCGAACCGCCAGAGAGAGAGTGAGAGCTCCCTCATGGGTGGTCAGAACGAGATGTTGTGGTGATTTGTGCACGAGTTTGAAGAGGAGGAGTTGAAAGACCTGCTTGTTGGAGCGGAGCCGAGAGAGCGGGCTTATCTTGCCGTATGAAATCAGCCGAGAATTATGGGATGTATGGATGGGTTTTGGGCTTTCTTTGAGAGAGAGGGAGAGATTAGATGGAGATCCGAAATAGGATTGAACAGGCTGGCCGGCCTGATCAGAATGGGAAAGCTGCTGAGGCAAAAGAGCCCAACTATCAATTGCCCCGGCTCTTTTCTTCCAAAGAATGTCGCCTAAATGGGAATCCCGACGTGGACGTCGGCATTCGAATGCCCGAAAGAGCACCACCGCGGAAGGGCGATCGAGAACGTGAATGTCAATTGTGTAGTGGTGCAGCAGGAGGAGGAGGGGGAATAAGAAGTGATTTTGATTTACGACGACGACGACTAGCGGCCGATATTTGCAGCTGTCCTTCCTTCCGCGACGTTTCCACGGCGGTTGGTGGTGGCGGTAAAAAAGAGAGCGGGGGAAGGGAAAACAAGTTGAGTTGAAACAAGTCACCGGGGGGTGAGCGGGGAGAGAAAGGAACATTTCGGGCATGGATGGACGAATACATACTACATTAGGGACGATTGGCGGCGGCGGCGACTCCGCGAGAGCCCAACCCCGCATCTTTCTTGACTTCAAAAGGAGGAGAGCAGATAAATCGCCAATTGTGTGGTTGTTGTCGTTGTGACGAGTGGATAGCGAATTGGTGGATGGACGAGTACCGAAGAGCACCAGTGCGTACGGACAGAAAGACAGACAGACATATAAAATGTATAATAGGCAAGCCATCTGTCGCTGCTCTATGCTTCTTCTTCGCCTTCTTCTTCGCTGCTCATTTAGAGTTACCAAAGAAGAAGGAGGGGGGACCTCCCGTGACGATGATGATGAGTTGCGAAGACGAAGAAGGGGAAGAAGAAGAGCGGAGGAGGAATGGAAATTGGAGCACACACACACGAAGAAGAAGAAGAAGGAGACGCGACGGACGGAGGAGGAGGGCGAAGGGTTAATTGTGAAAATTAGATGATGGATTTGAATGCGCCTTCCTTCTTCTTCTTCTTCTCGGCTCACGGCTCGACGGCTCGACGGCTCGACGAGTTGTATTCGGAATTTTGGAAACAACAACAAGCACTTGAGAGTGTGAGTGCACCAAGAATGGGACGAGTTCGAAGCCGATCCGATGCGGCACACGATCAGCGCGAAGGCAACTGGGGGGAAGAAGAGATAGAGGTCGAACACGGAGAGAAGTGACATCATCCTCTTCTTCTCCTCCTTCTCCTTTCTTCTTCTTCTCCTCTTCAGAGGCGGACGGCGGGTGTGTCGAGGGTGGAGAGGTCGGATGGCGGAGGAGACAGGCGGTTCTTTGGGTGGTCATGATGATAAGTCACCACGGCGCATTTGTATACACAAAAGTGAGGAGGAGGGGGACAGGGGAGAGAGAGACAAAAGGGCGGCGTGGCATTTGAGAAGACGATCTAGTGCCACCCAAAACGAGTCGAGTACTGTAGGATTTGAATTTGAATTTGAATTTGAGTTTGAAATCGAATGGACTACTGTAGCTCTGTAGCTCTGGAGCTCTGAAGCCCAGGAGAGAAGCCGAGCGAACGTGCCAATTTGAGAACGCTACACCTATGTATTCGGTCTCTCTCTCTCTCTCTATTTGTGTATGCTAATCACTCCCTTCGCTGCTCACTTCTGCTCGGCGAGCCGCACCACCACCACCTGCCTCCACTTCTCCGATCTCCATCTCAACGACGTCTTCGCCTTCAACGCCTCCTTTTGAATCCTAATCTCGGGTTATGTATTCTGGCGGGCAGGGTGAGAAGGGGAGAAGGGAGAAAACGGTTGCGTGTGCATACATACACATGTGTGTCTGTTGTGACCTCTCCTCCTATTGTTACATGTCCATTACACTCTCTCTCTCTCTCTCTGTGCGGCGACGCAAATGATGAGCAGCAGGAGGAGCAGAATGCACCCCGTGTATGGAAGGAAAATGGAATATGAGAGGCGAGGAGTGAATTTCAAATCGGAATCGCGTGACCCGGATTCACGATGTACCTTCCCCTCCCAGAAGGGATGAAGAAGGGAGAGATGAAGGCAACGAAACATGTGCAATTTGTGTGACAAACGACGACTACGATGGCTTCCAGCGCGGTGCCCACAGGGCTTCTTCCTCTTCTGCCGCCGCCGCCGCCGCCGATGGATAATCCTTCAATTTCGAATGGATGTAGTGTGTGTCAAGACCTACCCAAGAAGAAGATGAAGAAGTAGGAGAAGAATCAACACACGTGTGAGCCGTATGTCTCTCGGGCAGGCAGGCAGAGAGAGAGCACTTGGCTCATAAAATTGAACGCTCCATCCAACACCAGCAGGAGCAGGAGCCGGAGCAGGAGCCGGAGCAGGACACCACTCACACACCGAGAGGCAATGGAATTTATGATTGGTACATGTACATATTGCAAACGATGGGGGAACTTTTCGAGAGAGAGAGGGGGCTCCAAAAAGAGCAGCCCACAACATGTGTGGGAAACAACCGAGACGCCCATTGTGTCAGGACGGGACCCTAGGACACGTCGATGAATATTTCATGTTTTGAAATCCGCCACCAGAGCAAACCCCCATCCTCTTCTTCTTCTTTGGCTCCCAACGCGTAAATACATGGCGCAACGGCGGCGGCGGGAAGTCATCATGATGAAATCTATGTAGCGCCCCCCTTTAAACGCCGCCATTGCACCCCTTTTTGCTTGCGAGGATATGTATGTGGGGGGAAAGAACAAGAAGAAGGAACAAGGCGGTCCCATGGGATGCATGTCATAGAAATGTACTTATGGGTTCCCGCCCCCCTCCCTTTTCTCTCTCTTTCGAAATCCGTTTGCTCCGGCTCCGGCTCCTGCTCCTTCTGCAGCTGTTGCAAAAAGCGATGGAACGCATTTCGCGAATGGAAATTGACATTGACTAGTGCAGACACAGAGGCATCCAAATCAGAAGAAGGAGAAGGAAAAGAAGAAGAAGGAGGTGTCAAATGTCGAGGATGGTGGGCGTCAAGGGAAAGAGGAAGGGGGGGGGGGGGGGGGGGGGGGGCAAATTGAAATGAAATGCGGAATGCAAATGCGAATGTAAATGGAAATATGTTGATGAAGAAGAAGAAGACGTCAAAGGGCATGGAGATGTTGCGGATATCATATGGAACTGAGCCTGAAGGCATGGCGGACTGTATGGGAAACAAGCTTTCATTCGGATTGGACTGAAGGTTGAGACTGTATGGGCTGTGGGCCGAGCTCCTGTTTGAGCCTTCCAATCTAAGTACGGACTGAAAGTGGAGGCTCGATGAGCTTCAAGTCCAGTTCCCGGGTCAGTAGGTTCAGGCCCGACCGGCTTACAGATCGAGAGAAATAGTTGCGGAAAGTGGAGGCGGTGTAGGCTTCTGTCATCCCTGGGCTCTCAAACTATTGGGGGCTCAGAAGGTGCGGAACTTGCTCACTCTCACTCGATTCCACACATACACACACACATCCATATTCACAACTTCTAATCTCTTCGCTCCATTCTCTAGTCTCTACCCCTTCACACACTCGAGTAATCCCATCCCTCTCTCGCGAATCCCCTTCCAAATTCAATTTCCGGGTAAACTCTTTCTCCCCCCCCCCCCCCCCCCCCCCACTCTCCCACTCCCCACATCCATCCCAGTGCTTGTTCCAAAACCGAGAACGACGTCCTCTTCGCATTGTCCGTCCGTTTGGCAGTCACATAGACCGACAGACAGAGACAGAAAGAGAGAGAGGCCGGGTGACACGTAAACAAGACGCTAAAAATGCGATAAAATCGAAAGCAAATGTGGCGGCAGAAAAAACGCGAAAAGAGCGGGGAGGGGAAAGGGCGGATGAATGGAGCTCTTCTTCTTTTCAGGATACGTGCTCGATCCGAACGCGCTTCTGCCGATCCATCGCCGTCAGCCGCCGACCTACGAGGACTCGATCAAGTCGTCCTCATCGCCGCCCAAATACGACACCACACCCGCCACCACTAATTGTGAGTTGTTGATGACGTCCACACACACACACATAGCAATCAGGTGAGCCCCGTTTTCAGCCACACCGCACAACTCAATGGAGCTGCCGACGAGCAGCGCGACGACGGCTCGCGTCGACGGAGCACGTGCCACGTGCGCGACGACGATGTCGACGATGCTGATGCTTCATCATCATCAGAACACGAGATCGATGTCCGACTCGTGGCTCGACGTCGTCCAGCAGTGCGACGATGGGAGAGCGGAGGAGGAGGGACGCAGGAGTGCGAGATGACGATTTATTCATTCGTTTTGTTGTATTGTACCCATAATACATATGGTGGAGGATCAGAAGAAGCAGAAGAAGAAGGCGTGAAATGAATAAAGATATGAATGGGAATGGAAGTTAGTGGTCGACCATCGAGTACTCGTCACGACGGTCGCGTCGACAGAATCGGACGCTCATGTAGGTGATGGTGCAGATGAGGGTGGCGACGACTACAAGAAGAAGGCCGCAGAGCACGAGGATCACCCACTCCGGAAGTGGCCATGTCCACACTGAAACAGAGTATGAGAGGGGGGACTAGGAAGAGCTAGGCCACTCACACTTTTCCATTCTCTCTTGCCGCAACTTGTGTTTGTACTGTCTCGTCATCCACTCCAACCCCTCGCGATACTTCATCTTCCGGAAGAACGTCTCGCCCTGCTCCGACACCTTCTGAATCGTCGACTCGTCGATCGGCACCATCTGTCCGGCAGACGTGTAGACGACTTGATCCCGCGCCGAGAGGAAGATCACCATGTCGTCGTCGCACTGTCCGCGATTCTGACGATCGCGAACGACGTCGGCGAACTCTTTCGCCGCCTCCAGAATCGAGGAACGTGATCTGAACGTATTCGATGAGACGACGACGTCATCTGGGGAGAGAGATTCGACCTACGTCTCGTTGCTCTCCAATCGCATCTTCTCGACGACTACAATCGAGATGGTGAAGCCACGTGGCGGCGACGTGGCACACATGGAGGGATGCGGACACGAGCAATTGGTCTCGCCGCGCACATACAGGAGCTCTTTCTCCATGAACTGCTCCACGGGCTCCGTTCGATTGCTCGCCTTCACCTCTTCCTCTTTCCCCGTGATATTGTTGGGATCGCAGAAGAACGAGGGCTTCTTCTGACCGCACAGCTCCGATTGTGTCATCGAATCCGGGTAGGTGTAGGGAGTGTAGTCGGCGAACGCCGCCAGAACTACTGTAGAAGACGTCAGGCCCAGAAGAAGAAGGGGAAGTAGAAGACGTCGAGGGACGAACGACATCTGGAAATGGGAACAATCAGCAAGAAGAGAGCAGAGGCGAGCAAAAAACGGAGCAAGTGGATGAGTCAGAGAGAGTGAAGAATCTATCGGAAATGTAGCTGCCTCGTGTACACACACACACATTGCTTATCATGTATTTGTACTTCAAAAACGCATCGTCGTCGTCGTTTTGTTATGCACATTTATTTGCGTGTGTGTGTAGGAGGAGAAGGAGGAGATGGACGGCAGTACAATTCGTTCTTTTACTATCGATTGATGTGTCACATCGCCTCGATTTGGAAACAAATGGCTCGAAAAGCGGCGGGGTGACGCATTCAGGAAGAAGCGGAAGGCGATGAGGAAGATGAAGAAGAAGAGGAGTTGTGCAGCGGAGCCGGACGGGTCTGACGACGTCGTTTGTCTGAAGTTGGGAATTGAGATGACGTTTGAAACGGGTAGGGCCTCACTCTTCATCTTCATTGTTCTCGAGTTTTCTTTTTCCTTCTTCACCTCTTCCTTCTTCTGTTTCTACAACTTCTTACTGTATAGTTTGTAGATCAAAACCGACCGGCTCCCGGCTCGATGTGCTCTGTCTGTAACATCGATAGGCGATGAACAGAGCCACTCCAGACACGACAAGCAGTGTGGCGACTCGCCAATGACTCGAACTCATGGTTGCAATGAACTTTATTCTCTTCTTTTGCTCTTAACGATTATGTACTAGTACAGTCATAACGGACACGTGGATTCCAGTACGGGATACGGTAGGGTTAGTAGGGGTTAGGCGAGGAACCAGTTCACGTGGAATCCCTTGTACTGCACCATCAGATCGGACTTGAAGCGCATCGTGACGTAACGTGACGGTGACACCCACGACCACGGAGCGACTGCCGATCCGGACAGGCTGGAAAGACAGAGAAGGTGTTGGGATTAGAATAGTGTAGGCGTCTTACTTGGCGACGAGATAGTTGGTTCCGACGAACGACGAGTTGTAGATCTCGAGCACATCGTAGTTCAGCTCCGTCTTGAAGTCGTCAATGGTGACGTTGACCTGGAAGCCGACGGGAGCCGTGATGTAGTAGAGTTGCTCCGTGTACGGATCATAGTTGCTCGGGTAGTTGGGCGAAGTGAATGAGCCATTCTGGCCGTCCTGCCTGATAGGCACACTGTTTGATCTGAAAGAAACGGCGATAACGATGATCAATTCCAAAAGGATGGCGTAGAAGAAGACGACGCACTTGACACTCCACGTGGCAAGCCATCCACGATCGGTGATAATGTTGTCGGTGTGGAAGAGGAACGTCATCGAGTTGTTCGAACTCTCGAAATCGTATCTCAGCCAGTACAGCGAGTCGGTTCTGGAAGTACCTATCTTCTGTTTTGGACTTCTGGAAGGGAGATGCTCACGTTCCGAGGTACGGGTACGTCTTGTTCGGGCCATCCCAAACGTCGATGTAGTCAAAGTAGTCCTCAAGGATGTACGGACTGAAGTTGATTGTGATGTACGTGTTCACCGGCGCTGCAACCCACTCGGTCACTTCCTGCCCGGTCACGTGACACCCTCCTCTTACCGATGATCGTGTACCAGCAGTTGAGATTGTTGTAGTACTGCACCGGATAGCCGGGACTCTGAATCGTTCCGGACCTCGTCGAGAGGCCACCGTACGTCGTCTGATTCGGGCACAACGACGGCATCTGTTTGCACAACGCCGGCTGAATACTGTAGCACGGTGTGGCCTTCATACCGCTCGGACTTGTCCCCTTGAACGTCGCACAGTCGCCGTTGTCGCTGGGCTCACCGGCGAGCCAGTAGGAGACGAACGGCGTCGAGCCGTCGGCGTTTTGCCACTTGTTCGAGGTGGCGTTGCGTGTGATGGCGAGCCACGGCTGGGCGAACGACGACGAGGTCAGGTCGATGAAGTAGGTGCGCTCGCGATCGGTGGTGATCCAGACTTGCGAGCCGCCGATCGACTGGCAGTACGGATCCGCCTCGGCGTACGTCATGTAGTTGGTGGAGAGGGTGTAGCAGAGCGAGGTGTTCGTCGAGAAGAACCAGCCACTCGGACACAGAGCGTCATTGGCGGAAGCCACTGGAAAGCGCGAAAGCTCGAGAACTTTCAGAAGACCTCAAGAAACTCACGGTGAGTTGCTGACGCAAAGAGCAGCGCGGTCAGTACGGCAGCGATCATTTTCGTCCGACTGACTCCTATCGCTACCGGAGCACACAATTCTTCGCGACAAGAATTTACGACCCCCTTTTGCCAGCACATACACACTCTTCTTCGCCTTCACGTGATTCCGCTTCAAGTACAGAGCACACAAAATGGGAAGAAGAAGAAGGTTTATTGAATAGGGGGAAGCTAGCAGATGTTCCAGAAGAGGTGCCATCCCTTGTACTGGAGCGATCCGTCGGAGACGAACTTCAGCGACATGTAGCTGGACGGGGAGATGTAGTTGTAGGGGGCCACTGACGCTCCGGACAGTCTGAAGATGTCACTGGAATTCCAAGAAGAGCGGAGGTGTCTTACGTGGCGACGAGAGTGCTGTTCGTCTGAACGCTGCTGTTGTAGATGTTCAGGTAGTCGTACTTGGACTCTGTCCTGAAGTCGTCGATCGTCACGTTGATGTTCATTCCCCACGAGACGCTGATCTGGTACACTTGTTCGT
The DNA here is from genome assembly GCA_963570955.1 of Caenorhabditis afra. Classification (NCBI taxonomy): domain Eukaryota; kingdom Metazoa; phylum Nematoda; class Chromadorea; order Rhabditida; family Rhabditidae; genus Caenorhabditis; species Caenorhabditis afra. The sequence continues at coordinate 3,004,736 of OY751536.1, read as the reverse complement.
CGTACGAGTCGTAGTTGTTCGGATAGTTCGGCGAGACCATCGTTCCGTTGTTGCCCGACTGTCGGATGACCGGCATGTCCTTCTTCGCCTGCCACGTGGCAAGCCATCCGCGATTGGTGACGGCGGAGTTGGTATGGAACTTGACGAGCATAATGTTTCCATCCGACTCAAATCCACGTGCCAGATTGTATGAGGAGACGCTGAAATGAGTTGGGCGCGTTGGTGTGACGTGGCAGAGCAAACTGACGTTCCAATCAAACTCGACCAACTCGTCGTGTTTCCGTCGTAGACGTCCACGTTGTCATAGTACTCCTCGACGAGGAATGGCGAGAATTGGATAGTGATGTAGGTGCCGTTGGGGGCTGAAAACTTGGTGAAGCAAGTGCGCTCTAATCGGGAACCCACATGTGATGAGGTAGGTGCAGTCCAAGTTATTGTAGTACTGAGTGGGATAGCCTGGCGACTGGATTGTTCCAGAACGCGTGTTAGGACCCCCAAAGTTTCCACTATTGCATCTGAAATCAGACAATGAAAGTGTCACGCGTGACATCTCCCCGTCCTTTCCAGCTCACAGTGCGGTCTTCTGTTTGCAAAACGCCGGCTGCAACTGGTAACACTGCGTGACTTGCTGTCCGAACGAGCCAACTCCTTTGAACGTGACACAGTTTCCGTTAGTGCTCGGCTCGTCTGCAATGTGACTCGGGACACACTTTTGGGACACCTCTCGCATTCGGATGCTCACTGGTGGCCCACATGAAGCTGTAGAAGTAGGAGCCGTCGATGTTGTAGAACTGATTGTTCGTCGTGTTTCTGCGGCTGGCGATCCACGGCTGCAGCACTGTCGAGTTGGTCATTCCTGGAGAGAAGTGGTAGGTCAAATCGGGGGGTTACTGTAGCGGGTTGACCTACCGACGATGGCATCTCTTTCCGCGTAGGAGCCAATCGAAACCGGGGTCCCTCCGATGGAATTGCAGTGTTGGATGGACTCGTCGAAGGTGTAGAGGCCCTTGGAAAAGTAGTAGCAGTCAGTGGTGCCCACGTGGAATTGCCATCCATCCGGACACTCTTTGTCGGCTGAAATTACAGACGATTGTGGTGTCTAGCCCTTCTCACACTCACCGACAGCACGGATGGATCCTTGAAGGAGCAGGAGCAGGAGAAGAAGAATCGGAATCATCGGGAGCAAACGGAGAAGGCGAAGAAGCACGGAAAAGAGCAGCAGCGCGCGTTATCAGTAGGGAAGGGGAAGGGGTTGACCGTTTTTATTTGACAAAGTGAGCTATAAAGGGTGATGAATTCGAGGTTGGGGGGAGATGGGAAGATGAGGTAATAATGCTAGCAGATGTTCCAGAAGAGGTGCCAGCCTTTGAACTGGAGCGTTCCGTCGGAGACGAACTTCAGCGACATGTAGCTGGACGGGGAGATGTAGTTGTAGGGGGCCACTGACGCTCCGGACAGTCTGAAGATGTCAACGGAATCGTAAAATGAGCAGAGGTGTCTTACGTGGCGACGAGAGTGCTGTTCGTCTGAACGCTGCTGTTGTAGATGTTCAGGTAGTCGAACTTGGACTCTGTCCTGAAGTCGTCGATCGTCACATTGATGTTCATTCCCCACGAGACGCTGATCTGGTACACTTGCTCGTCGTACGAGTCGTAGTTGTTCGGATAGTTCGGCGAGACCATCGTTCCGTTGTTGCCCGACTGTCGGATGACCGGCATGTCCTTCTTCGCCTGCCACGTGGCCAGCCATCCGCGATCGGTGATCTCGTAGTTGGTCTTGAATCGGACGAGCATCACGTTTCCCTTCGACTCGAACCCTCTGGCCATGTTGTAGGAGGAGGCTCTGAATAGAGGGAGAAGTGGTGTGAAGTGGCACTCGGGCGCTCACGTTCCGATGTAGTCGACATAGCTGGTCGAGTTTCCCTCGTAGACCTCCACAGAATCGTACCACTCTTCGATGAGGAACGGCGAGAATTGAATGGTGACGTAGGTATCGTTGGGGGCTGAACATTGGATTTCTAGTCCCTCCATTCTAGGCCACACTCACCAATGATCAGATATTGGCAGTTCAAGTTGTTGTAGTACTGAACCGGATAGCTGGGCGACTGGAATGTTCCGGACCTCGCCGTAGAGTTCCCGAACACTCCACTATTGCACAGTGCGGTCTTCTGTTTGCAAAACGCCGGCTGCAGTTGGTAACACTGCGTGACATGCAGTCCGGACGGTGTCACGCCCTTGTACGTCACACAATCTCCGTTCGGACTTGGCTCGTCTGGAAAGGCGTGATTGTTGGTGGTACATCTTCTGAAGGTGCCTACTTGAGGTCCACATGAGAGTGTAGAAGTAGGAGCCGTCGATGTTGTAGAACTTTCCATTCGTCGTGTTTCTGCGGCTGGCGATCCACGGCTGTAGCACTGTCGAGTTGGTCATTTCTAAACGGAAAGTGGGTCAAATCGGGGGTTACTGTAGCGGCTTGACCTACCGACGATGGCATCTCTTTCAGTGTAGGAGCTGACTGAAACCGCCTTGCCACCTATCGAATTACAGTGCTGGACGGCTTCATCGAACGTGAACAACTTGTCCGAGAAGTAGTAGCAGTCGGTGGTTCCCGTGTGGAATAGCCATCCGTCCGGGCACTCTTTCCCGGCTGGAATTTCAGACACGTCTTGTTTTCAGACAAGAATCCTTCTGAAACTCACCCAAAGCAGCAGGAATGACACTTAAGAGGATCAGAAGGAGCAGCCGAATCATTTCGGGTCGGAGAAGAAAAGGGAAAGAAAAGAAAAAGTGAGTATCTCTTATCAAATGGCACAATGCACCTCGTTTATTTGGTTTCGCGCAATAAAAATTGACAAATTGGCGGCGCCGATAAGGAGCAGAACAGAAGGAGCTGGCGGTGTTTCGTGAGCTGACGAAATCACTTTCTCTGCACCATTTGCCACGTCAGATGCCATCCTTTGTACTGGTAGCTGCCGTCGGAGACGAACTTCAGCGACACTTGATGCGAGGTGCTCAGCCACGTCCACGGAAGTGTCACGGCGTTACCGGAGAGACGAGCCGTCGGCTTCGAGGCCGTCTGATTCCAGCCGGCGTAGACTTCCAGATAGTCGAACGTCTCCTGCGTGACAAAGTCGTCGATGGTCACGTTGATTTGAGCGCCGACGGGCACTTCGATGTAGTAGAGTTGTTTGTCGAACGTGTCGTAGTCGGACGGATAGTTGGGCGAGGTGAGCTCGCCGGAACTCGTCGAGTTCGCCACTATCGGCGGTTGAGCTCGCTGCACATTCCACGTGGCATAGAAGCCGGTGTCGGTGATGACGTAGTTAGTGCGGAAGACGACGAGCAGCAGGTTTCCCTTCGAAGAGAACGTTTGCTCCGTCAGATTTCCGGTCAGACTTAAAGAGACAGAGTGGGCTCAATGAGCAAAAAGAGCAACTCACGCGACAATCTGATCGGCGCGAGCCGTACTGTTTCCCTCGTAGAGCTCCACAAAGTCATAGTATCGTTCTGTGTTGATTTTCGGAAAGTACAAGTTCACCTGGAAGCCTTGTGGCGCTGAAAACGGAAATGACGTGGCATTTGACAGTTGCCGGTTCTTGATCTACCAACCGTAGAGATAGTAGTAGCAGAGCAACTTGTTGTAGTACTGCTCCGGATACTGCGGGCTCTGAATGGAGCCGAACGTCGCGTTTTGCACTCCGCCATTGCACAAATCGGGCACCACTTTGCAAAACGCGGGTTGAGTCTGATAGCACTGAGTCGTCTGAAGACCAAACGACGTTCCGACGCCCTTGAATGTCACGCAGTCGCCGTTGGTCACGCTGGGCTCGCCTGAAACAGGGGGGTGCGATGGAGCGCGTTTGCATCGGTCAAACCAACCCTCAATCCATTGTCCCGGCAGAAATGTGGTCCGATCGAGATTGTAGAAGACGCCGGTGGTGGTGTTCCGTTTGGAGGCGATCCACGGTTGGAACGAGAGATGCGAGGTGAGGTCTGAAGGCTACAGTAATCCAGAAGGCCTCCCCCCATTTCGGAGCTGTCTCACTTTGAATCGCCTGCTTCTCGCCCTGAATCAACGAGACCAACTTGCCGCCGGTGCTGCGACAGTACTCGACTGCTCCGTCCAAATCGAACATTTGCTCCGACACGTGGTAGCAGATCGCGGTTCCGGCGAAGAATTTGTAGCCGAACGGACACTCATTGTCTGGAAGATTGAGCCAAATTTCCTCTGGCGAGAGCTCTTGGAGAGTGTACCTGCCGAGACTGGAAGCGTCGTGAGACTAGAGAAAACGAGGAGGGAAACTAGAAAACGATGACGTCGCGGAATCATTGGAATCAAGAATGAGCACATGGCAAACGTTTTCCAAAGTGGTTTTTATAGGAACAAAGAAGAGGCTTTTCTTATCAACACTGGATTATGTTCACACTTTACTATTTGGAAACATCGGAAACCGGCATCGGCATCACAGTCCGAGCCGATTCTTGAAAGAGTTGAAGATTCGGGACGCCACGTTCGACGTCGGAAGTCGTCGCATTCTGGAGATGTGACCGGTGACGTCTTCACGATTCCCGTCTGAAACTGCAGGGTCGGCGACGTCGAAACCGACGACGCCGTGCTGAAGGGTGCGGTTCTGCGGCCTCATCTTGCGGATCAACTGAATCTTGCAACGTGGCATCCCGTTCACGTCTCGCTCCTTGCACACCTTCAACTCCACGTCGGTCCGTCCGCTGACCAGAAGCAGTTTGTCAATGTCGGAGAGGATCTCCTCGACGAACTTGTGCTCCGCCTCGAATCGCCGTCCGAACTCGACGCGTCGGTAGTGGGCGGAGCCGAGCGACTTGGCGGCCGGGTTGGCCATCGCCTCGCACAGCTCAAAGTCCGAGACGAACGACGCCTGCGCGGGCGTCTCGACGTACGTGCGCACGTACTTGATGGGCACAATCTGCGGTCCGATGTTTCGCGACTCTTCGCACGTCTTCTCGAACTCGACGACGTCGTCGGGCTCCGGAATCGAGTTCATCGATCGGGTGTCGCACGTCTTCGTGTACATCGAGTTGAGGTCCGCGTCGTACTCGACGACGTGCTCCTTCTGAATTCGGACGGCGCGCGACGTCGTCTTCTTGCACGCGTCGCCCGACGACTCGCGGCTCGTCGATCTGGAGCTGGAGGAGGAGGAGAAGCTGCTCTCGTTGCTCGCCGAGCCGCTGCTCGGAGTCGTCGGCTCGAACGACTCGGTCTGTCGCTCCTCACGCATCTTGTTCGTCAAATTGGCCGTCTGTCGGATCATCAGATTCTTTTGCTGTCTTTGCATTTCGGTTTTTTTTGCAGCAGAAAAAGAAGAGGGGAAAAGAAAATAAATAAAGAGAAAAGCGCATTATTCATCGGTTTCTATCATTCACAAGTGAAAGGTCGACACGGAAATATTAAGAATTGACTATCAAAAGTGGGTTGTCACTTGGTTTGGACTCTCAATAAATAACAAATGCAATTGAATTGTTATAGAAAAACATTGTACAATAGTAGAGCAGTGGGCTGATAAGTAGTTATTATACGGATTCCTATTTCTTTCCCAGAGGCTCCTTGGACTTCTTGGGATTCGTGTCCTTCGACGCTTTCTCCGACACCGAATTCGTCATTTCCGACCCTTCCGTCGTCATCGTCGCCACCGTCGACGGCTCCAGCTCGATGTCGTCGACGTCGGAGCCGATTTCGAAGAGCTCGTTTTCGCGTTCGTTGTAGACGCAACGCTCGAGATGCATCACTTCCGGCTCGGGTTTTCCAGCGAACTGAAAATTGGCGATTGAAGTTCGGAACAGCCGACAACGACTTACGATCGAGTCGTCGACTTCGCGCGGAATGAAGATGGATCCTCTTTTGATGAAACGAGACGATTTGGTATCCTCGGCATTCTCCTTCTGAATTCAATCTGTCATTAAGGACGCCGTCTGACAGGGGGAACCCACTCTCTTCTGTTCCAGATACCACTTGTGTCTCGCCTTCATATCGATCTTCTCCTTCGCCTTGTTCTTCTTCTTGTCTGCCTTTGGGCCCTTTGGCGGACTGTCGTCCTCCTTCGACGGCTTCTGTTTCGGCTCGCTCAGGTCCACTCTCGGTTTCTTGGCACCTATCGGCGGTTTTTTCACGACCACCTTCGGCTGGAAGTCAATCTTGCTGCCGCCGTTCGTCGTCTCTTCTTTGCTCCCCTTCGCCTTCTTCTTCTTCGTCTTCTTCTTCTTTCTGAACACGAACCACCAAACGAGGAAGGCGACGATTCCGAGCACGACGAGCGCTCCGACGATGCCACCAACGACTCCTCCAACGGCACTGAAAGCGTGTCGGAGGTGACGTGAGAGTTGAGAAGGATGAGAAAGACTCACGTTCCAGCGGCGGCAGTAGTCGTGGCCACATGAAGTGCGGCGTGCACAGTGGAACGATCCGGATCGGGGTCCGTGTCCTGCCGCAGAATGTCTTCGCCATCCGGCTCGGGCTTCTTCGCAGTCGTCGTTTTCACTGGCTTTCTCGTACTTGTCCGTTTACGTTGAGCTTTGGTAGTCGTCGGCGGCGGCAAAGTCTGTTTATTTGTAGGGCGTACAACGACTACTTTGGTTGTGGGAGGAATAGGAGGCGGAGTAGTAGAAGTGGTCGACGTGGTCGACGTGGTCGAAGTGGTCGTCGTCGTCGTCGTCGTCGTCGTCGTTGTGCTGCTTGTAGTGGAAGTTGTAGTAGTCGAAGTAGTGATAGAAGGCGTCGTTGTTTCACTTTCTAGTGTAGTGGAAAGAATCGTTTCAGTTGTGACGGTACTATTGGTAGAAGTGACAGGATTAGGTCGCGGGGCTGAAGGTTGACTTGGAGGAGCCGACTTTATCGTAGTTGTCGCCGAACTATTTGTCTGAGGTTTCGGATCCGATGGCTTCGGAGGAGTCGGACCCTTCGGAGGAGTCGGAGTCTTCGGACCATTCGGAGGTTTCGGAGGTTTTGGAGTCGCCGGAGACTTCCCTGTCTTCTTCGTAGTTTTCCCTTTGTTGTTCTTAGGTGTCACCTGTGAAATCGGTTTCTGTGTTTCAGGGGGGAAAACGAATTTACCGCCTTTTTCGTCGTTGTTGTTGTCGTTGGCCCTCTCCTCGTTTCGTTTCCCTTTTTTCCAAATCCCACAACGCTCCTCTTCAGCCGTCCGAAGTCGTTCAACGAATCTTCTTCCAGTCGTTCGGAGTTCTCATGGAGGGCCACGTAACAGAAGCACGCGAAGACGATGAGAGCGAAGAGAGCTGAAATTCCGAAGATTTCAAGATGATGTGGAGAAAAGCAGCTCACCTTTCATATCGTCTTCGCCGTCTCGCCGATCGTTCGCTTGGCCACAGCTGGACGGTCATCAGCCACGTGGGTTGCTTGCAGGGAAACTTAATCTCAAACGAGTGGTCACGTTTTTAAATTGAAAATTCAACAATTCATAAGATAAAGTAACATAACGTTAACAGAAAAAACAACAACAACAGAAGCAAGGAGAAACAAAATAGAATATTTGAGTGTAAAACAATTGGAATCGGATCTAGTGTCTTCTGAACTTCTTCGCGCCGCCACCACCGCCGCCTCTCTTGAACGACGCCTTCCTCTTCATGCCGCCCTTCTTTCCCTTCTTCTTATTCTTTCCTCTCTCGTCGTCTTCCTCCAAATCCTCGAGCATTTCGGCGAACTTATCACCGGCCATCTCGTAGTCGTTGTCTCCAATCTCCTCATCGCTCGAGTCGTCATCGCCGAAGATGTTCGCCGAGCTCTTTCCTCCGAAACCACCCTCCTCGTCGTCGTCATCGTCGGCATCCTCGTCGTCTTCATCATCGTCTTCTTCGACGCCTTCATCATCCTCCTCATCATCATCGTCGTCATCGCCTTCAACATCATCATCGTCCTCCGACATTCCACCATCCTCCTCCTCGTTCAAATCATTCAAGTCGATATCGTCGTCCTCGTCCATGTCAACGTCATCCTCTTCCGACGCCTTCTTCTTTCGCTTACTCTTCTCGGCTCCGAACTCCTTGCTGTAATCGATATCGAACTCCTCGTTCAGCTCTCCCGGCTCGAATCTCTCCAGAAGCTGATCAAACTCTTCCGAGTTGACCGATTCAGCGTATTCCCACTCGTCTTCACCAGACTTCTCCTTTTTGATCTTCTTGTCCTTGTTGAGACTAGAAGTATAACGATGAAGGAAGCGCTCGTCGGCCGGAATCTCTTCTCGACGCTTTTGAGTGTATTCCTAAAAAAAAGACCGTTTATCTGGAGACCTCCTGTAACACTTACATTCGATCCAACAGCCAGCTTCCTGACTCCCCACGGATCGTGCGCCTTCTTCCGAACAATACGGGTTCCAGTCGTCTTTGTGACCTCCTTCGGATTTCTGAACGCGAATCGATCAAGGAATGCCATTAGAGTGAAGTCGTTGAGCGCGTCGCCACCGTAGTTGATTGGTCTTCCCTCTAGAAGAGCTTTTGCGAACACGGATACCGACGGATGGAAATGGTTGGCCAACAGAAGCAGTTCACTGTCTGCCACGTGGCTAGCGTCGACAAAGAGCGGGTTGCGAGCCACCGAATCGTATGGGGTCTTGGCTCCGCGAGCCCCCATATTCCGATGCACCCATCCGCCAGAAGACGATGCTCCGAGCTTTCCGGCTTCAACATTCTTCTTGTCATCGGCTTTCTCCTCGATGACGTCGGCATCTTGCTCGTCTTCCTTTTTCACTCCATTTCTGACAATCTCGTTTCCCTCGGTGTCCAAATCTACGTAGTGCTCCTCGTCGTCTTCTTCATTGTCAACTGTGAGCTTGGCGACGACTCTCGCGGCCGGATCGATATCCTTTTTGAGCACAATCAGCTGCTCGCTGTCTCCGCGGAGCTTTTGCAGACTGGAAATGAGCAGAAGAATGCTCGCCGCAAAATCAGGTTGCGCATTGACCGCGACTTGCAGGAGACGTTTCACGAACGAGCGAACTCGCTGAGCCGACGCGTCCTCCTTCATCGTGTCGAACATAAGCTTCAGAAGTTGTGCATACGCTCCGGACGGACAGTTTTCGAGAAGTTTGCGATAGAGCGCATTGTAGAATCGGTCGGAAACGTAGTCGTTCATCTTGTGGAACTGGAACAACAGCTTCAGTGCCGGGATTGCCGTGCGGTAGTTGGAGTTGTGCGCAAGAAAGTAGACGTCTTTCACGTCTTCGAGAAGTTTGTCGACGTCTTTCGCGAATGGAAAGGCGCGATTGGCTCCGGCGAGAATGATTGGAAGGAGGCGGTTGTCAGTGATCTTCTTGCCGACGATCGTCTTGAAAAGAGCCAGATAGATCGACATTAGACGGCACGCGAGTTCCGAATCCTTCTTGTTGTTGAACTTCATCTGCGATAGGAACGTCATCGAGTAGAGATGCGCACGTTCGTTGACGTTCTTTCTGAACGCCAAACGCTCGATCTCTTCAACCATAACCAGCCGCATTGCCGGATGCTTTCTGGCGACGCCTTCAAGAATAACGACTACGAACGCTCCGATCTTGTAGTTTGGATGACCGAATGCGTTGACGAGAGCCGATAAAACCACCTGAAAACAGTTGTTTCGGGTCGTTTTGTGCAACAACACCTACATTTTCGGCTTCAGGCCGTCCCATCAGACAGTTGGCGAGCGTTTTCAGCGATCTTTTGATGACTTCTTCCAGCGGACGCTTGATGATATCGACGAGCGCTTCGATGAACTGCTGGTAGAGAATCTTCAGTTCGTGCTCAAAAGCCCACATCATCAAGATCTTCTTTCGCGAACGTTGATTTCCAGATGAGAGCTCGGTGAGCTCTTTCAATGCTCTCTTTGAGAACGGAACCAGTTTTCGGGATTCAGGAAGGCAGTGATTGATGAACACGTCCTCCAGGATCGGAATAATGTCGACGACGTCGCGAGTTCCCTGCTTTTTGCACGAGGCAATCAACTTCTCCACGTATTCCAGCGAGTGGACGGGCGATTTGTGCATCTGGAGCTGCATCGCAGTCCTCTTGTCGGACGCTGTTCCCTTCGAGATCACCGAGTAGAGCCACGACGCTTCGGAGCCATTCTCCTGTTTGTCACGTGTCTGCAGAAGAGCCGCGTCCTGAGCGAGAGCCTCTCGTCCCTCTTCCAGCAGCTTCTGAATCTCCGCGGCACTCAGCTTTTCCGTTGTTTCGTCATGAACGTGGTCAATCTGATAGGAGTACCACTTGGATCCCTCCTGATGCTTCACGAGGAGACCCTCCTGTCCCAGAATCTTCTTCCACTGCCGCTTCTGATTCGGTTTCATTTCTTCTGAAGGCGTCGTCGCTGGATTCTTCTGTGACGGCTTTTGAGAACCCTTCTGAGGGGCGGACCCATTCTTCTTGGAGGCACCGTTCTTTCTCGGATCAACGGCGCCACTCTCGAATTGAGCCATCACTTTTTCGGCCTGAAAACTGAGATGATGAACGGGAAGTCGTCGAGAAATCACTCACAGAAGCCAAGTCCGCCGCTTTTTTCTTCTCTTTCTGTGCTTTTCCCAGTTTCTCCACAACTGGTTTCTTGCTTTTCACCACCATCGGACGCTTTTTGAGCTTCATAATGGCTGAAAATATCGAGCTGGAAAGGGTTGAAAATCAGAGGAAAAGATAGTAAAACGAGAAGAGAACTCGAAAAAAAGGAAAAACCGCTCTGAAAATTGAAAACTGTGCAACTTTATACAATCTTTAGACAACTCGTACGTAAGCGGGAAAAGAAGAGAAGAAAACGGGTCGAAAACCGAGAGATTATCGTCGTGGAAAGGAGCAGATTATGAAGTTTCAGTGGGGGAGCAGGATGAAAAAACAACGAATAATTTATTGGGAGGTGAAGAACTCCTTGGCGAATTGCTCGGAAGCGATGGTCACATTGAAGACCGGATTGATTTCGGCGAGCATGTTCACGTCTCCGCCCAATATCGATCCGTCGCGAGCCAACGAGTACTTCTGGGCGATGGAGAGCCCGCTGAGCACGTAGCAGGTGTGGTACAAATCGACAGCTGAAGTCACGCATAGACATAGAAACAAAAGAGAAGTTTCTTACGTTTGTCAGGCTTATCGCGGAAGCCACCAGAAGGGTTTTGGCATCCGACCAGAATGTACTCCTCCAGCATTCTCGCCTCGAAAAGCCCTTTCTCCAGCGATCTTCCCTCGCGCTCCATTTCGCCGTCGAGCAGCGGCAGTATGGCTCCGACCCAGAAGCTGTAGCATCCGTCGACCAGCTTGTTCGTCCTGCCCTGGAAGCCGCCCTCGTAGCGCATCTGACGACGGACAGTCCAGCGCAGGAGTCCTTCCATGTCGGCCAGACGGAATCTGAGTGGGGAAGGATCTTTGAAAAGAAGATCAAATCACGTGAGGAGCACGTGAACATCGATTAGCTACGCCTCTTTCTCTTCTCATCACACATTATGACCTGATAAACGGAATGTGGTCAACTTTTCCACCTTTTCTGCAGACTTTCCGTCCTTTTTCCCTTGTCAAGTACCTGTTGAGAAGAACCAGAGAAGCCACGGCGCAGAAGGTGTATCCTCCGTGAGCCTCTGTGTGGGGCTCGCCTCCGAACCCGCCCTCGTAGCTCTGGCAGCTGATGATCCATTCGGCGACGCCTTCAGACAGCTTATCCGTCGGAAGTCCCACGATTTCGCACGTTGCCAAAGCACAATACACGCTTCTGATATCGATCTGAAACCAATTTCGAGGGGTTTTCTACTTCACTACTGAAGCTCTGACCTCTCCGCCCTCGTGCATGTAGAAGCCGCCACTCTCGTGCTTGCACCGCTTCAGAAACTCAAAGAGTGACCGCTTATTGATTGAAGCAAGCGCCTCTTTACGCTGAAGCGACACGAGGCACATGACCGACGCGTAGGTGGGGGCCAGATGAGCCAGTTGACCCGGCCCACCGCCGTAGCCACCATTCGGATGCTCGCAAGACTTTATGAACGTTACCAGCGACATCGCGACGTCATCCGGGATGGCGGCGTCAAGAATTTTCAACGCATTCACCGCCCAATAGCACATCCAAGTACGGCTCGCATCGAGAGTCTGAACAGTTTTTACATATCGTTTTGCGACGATAAAGCTGGTTTTTTAGCTTACCGCGTAGTTTTGCGGGCAATTTTTGAGGTATCTGAGCAAATAAGCGACATGTTTCGGGCGGAGAACAGTGATCTCTGCCATATCTTCGTCGCCGAGCGCTTTAACCGGCTCCAAAATCAGCGTATTGTAATTTTCGAAAAGCATCGCTTCGATGCGCTTCTGCAAAACGATAAGCTAAAGAAAATTGCAAGCAGGAAGTAAAACCTGCTCGGTACTCGAATAGGTGAAGTTGCCATCGTCATTGCACTCGAATTTGTCTCTGAACGATCGGAACGGCACCAACGACGACATTTTTGCCTTCAAAAAATCTGATGTTTGATTTATAATCTACTAAAGCGAAAAACAGCTCAGAAAACTTTGAAAAACAAAAAAGTCAGAAAAAATAAAATTCGCAACAGTGGCTAAACACAGTGCAGCGTAATGAGCGGAGCCTCGTTGCCGCCCGTCTAATTTTTTCTTTTTTTCTCAATTCTTTCGAACACTCGCTTCCCATCAAAAATCATGATGTTTGCAAATTTTCGACAGTTTTCATCAGTCTTTGATAAGTTTTGCGTGTGCTGATTGTGTGAAAAACTCCGAAACTCGCCGAAAATCAGGCGAGAATTGTCAAACCCAATAATTTTCGGACGATTCCAATTGTCACTTCGTGGTGTGTAATTTTCGCCTTTTCGCTTCCGATTTCTCTGAAGAATCTGTTTTTTGCATCACGTTTCAAATTGCAGGTAATGTCGAAGTTCCCGGTGCCGTTGAGAACGATTGGTGGGCTCCGACCGTCGGCCACCGCCGCCGTCTCCGTCGCCAACATCGGTTTTTCACAATCGAGCCGCGCGCTGAGCACCGGAACCGTTCAAAAGAGTTTGGGACTTGTTGGAGAAGTTGCTCGCAAGTATCCGAATGCCGCCGCCTTCAGTATCAAGCAGGTCCGCCTGTACAGCAGCGGTAAGCATCGTTTTTGTGTGAATGTCGATGAAGGAGATGGAATATTTTAGGGAATCTGCCGAAGCATAACCGAGTGGCTCTTCCGGCTCTTTCGCCAACCATGGAGCTCGGAACTGTCGTCAGCTGGCAGAAGAAGGAGGGAGATCAGCTCAGTGAGGGAGATCTTCTTTGTGAAATCGAGACCGACAAGGCCACCATGGGTTTTGAGACCCCAGAAGAGGGATACTTGGCCAAAATTCTGATCCAGGAGGGATCCAAGGATGTGCCAATCGGAAAGCTTCTCTGCATCATTGTTGAGAGCGAGGCCGACGTCGCTGCGTTCAAGGACTTTAAGGACGACGGAGCCTCTGCCGCTGCTCCGGCCGCCTCAGCCTCGTCGACTCCAGCTCCAGCCCCAGCGGCTGCTGCTCCAACCCCGGCGCCGACTCCAATGTACCAGGCTCCAGCGGTTCCGAAGTCTGTTCCACCCCCGCACCCATCCGCCGGACGCGTTGCCGCTTCTCCGTTCGCCAAGAAACTTGCTGCCGAACAAGGAGTGGACCTGTCCGGAGTGCAGGGATCCGGACCAGGAGGCCGCGTGCTCGCCTCGGATCTTTCTCAGGCTCCGTCTCGCGGAGCAACTTCGGCTCCAGCTCCGGCTGTCTCTGGACAAGACTACACCGACGTTCCGTTGAGCAACATGCGGAAGACTATTGCGAAGAGGCTCACCGAGAGCAAATCGACAATCCCGCACTACTATTTGACGAGCGAGATTAACCTCGATACCCTTGTTCAGTAAGAGATTAGAATGTGTTCAAAACCTTCTAAATCCTTGTTTGTAGAGTTCGCGAGAAGCTCAATAATCTTCTGGCGAAGGGAACCTCGGGAGTCGCCACGAAAATCTCGATCAACGACTTCATTATCAAGGCGTCCGCTCTCGCGTGCCAACGTGTTCCGGAGGCCAATAGCTACTGGATGGACTCGTTCATTCGCGAGAACCACCACGTCGACGTCTCCGTCGCCGTCTCGACACCAGCCGGTCTCATCACGCCGATCGTCTTCAACGCTCACGCCAAGGGACTCGCCACGATCGCCTCGGAGGTCGTCGAGCTTGCGCAGCGTGCTCGCGAGGGCAAGCTCCAGCCGCACGAGTTCCAGGGAGGAACCTTCACCGTCTCGAACCTCGGCATGTTCGGATCCGTTTCCGACTTCACCGCCATCATCAACCCGCCGCAGTCGTGCATTCTGGCCATCGGAGGTGCTACTGACAAGCTGGTTCCAGATGAGGCCGATGGGTTGGTGACCGGAAGGCGATTTCAGCATCGATTCCCCGTTTCTTTCAGATACAAGAAGGTGAAGGTGATGAAGGTGACGCTGTCGTGCGACCACCGAACCGTCGATGGAGCCGTCGGAGCCGTCTGGATGCGTCACTTCAAGGAGTTCCTCGAGAAGCCGCACACGATGCTCCTCTAAACTTCTAGCTCTTCTAGACTTGGATCTTGATTTTGTTTACCGAACCACGCCCACCGAACACCACCACCACCGTGAATTTCTTCTGCTTTTCCCCCCGTTTTCTCCTTATTTCTCTCATTACGTTCTGAAGTAATACATAGTTTCTCGTTTCTCACTCTCTTTTTCTCCTATTTTTGTTTCGAATAGGTCATAATTTTATTTCTCCCGCTCCTGGCCATCTCCCCTTTTTTCATTACTCTTGAAACGACCCGTAAATTGCAATTTCCTGTCTCTTTCTCTCTCTCTTTTCCTCCGGTAGTTGTAAAATGTAATGCAGAAAAACGTAGAAGATTCATTGATTCACAGAGCTGTCATACTCGTAATTTTAGAAAGAAAGAAAAGCCTAGCGAAAAGTTCTTCTTGAGCACATTTTTGGTTTGAGACCCTATATTTCGTTTTAGTGACGCCGACAGAGACCGCAAGTGCGCGCGCAGAACGCCGAGAGATATCGTTGGTGAGACGGCGAGCCGCAGAACTGTCGCCACTGACCGCATCTGCCTTGTGGGTCACGATCCACGCATTCTGAAGCAACGTCTTCTTCACTTCCAGCTGAAGGACTAGAAAACTCACGGCCATCACCACCGCCGCCGCCACCTCCAAACGACTGCTGAAGCTGTTGCTGCTGGAAGCCGTTCTGTCGATTGAAGGTGTTGCTCTGGCCACGTCTCCGTTGGAAGAACACATTATTCTGCGTGTTGAACACCGAATTCGGCTGCTGCGCCACAATCCGCTGTCTCGGACGCGGCGGAATCGGTCGGAACGTCTGGGTGAACGACCTGAACGCATTCTGAAACAACCCGCTCAACTTCAGAATCGGCCTACTGTTGCGGTGACGGCGTCGTCGTCGTCGTCGTCGGGAATTCAGGAGAAGGCGTCACCTGGGCGTCTCCGGAAGATCCTCGTTGGAAGCCGTCTGAATTGGAGCAACTAGGAGAACGACTAGCGAACCGAGAGTGGAAATCAGGGAAACTAGAGAAGACACGAGCAAAAAACGAACTGACATGCGCTCTATCGAGAAACCAAGGGAAGAGGAAAACCTAGGCCATTTCTCCAGCAACCAAGTCTCTAGGCCACGGCCTAACTTCTGCTGTCTCTATGCAAACTAGGCCACGCGAATTGTCAATGGAGCGCACTCGCTACAACTACTGACTAGTCAACTTCTCTCGTCACATACGTCTATGCATGATTTCCATACCTGCCACGGGAATAATTCTCGTCATGTGCGGTGTCGTCGACGAAATCGGCAGCGGCTGAACGTGTGAAACAAACAGTTATTGGGGAATGGAAAGTGAATGGTGCGATTCAAAAGGGGGGAGGTGCACAGATTGTCTGAAAGAACGAGAAGAGTGGTGCGAAAAAAACGGGTGACCTGGGATTGTTGTGGCTGTTGTTGTGGAGACTGCTGCTGCTGAAGTTGGTCGAGCGCCTGAGCTCCCTAAAATTTGAAAACGCGGGCTTACGAACGAACCGGAAGACACGACTTTCGAACGGAACAGAACGGTGCAAGTGCGCTCTACCGCACTCTGTGATCTACAATTCTATTTAAGCATGTTTATCGTCGGCACATACAGAAACAAGGAAAATAGGCGAATTTCGAGATCAAACAGAGAAAGGGTGAACATAGAAAACAGAAAAGGAAGAAAAGAAGGAAGAAAGCGAGTCGGTTAGTTAGGCGGAAAAGGGGCGTGGCCTACGCACAATGCTGTCGAAGACGCGGAACGTTTCCATTTTGAACTGTTTCACTTGCGGCGGAACGGACGGCGCCGGCGCCTGATAGTTGGGAAAACCGTCGCGATTCAGGCGGCACGGCGGAAGGGGGCGCGAACGGACGGACTTCACCCAGAACTGCGTTTGGTGGCGGACGACGGTGGCGCTGGAAGAGAGTTCGGGTGGGGGACTAGGTTTTCGCTAGGCCATCGGGCTCTTACACGAATTGCACAGTGTCGACCTCGTCGTCCACTTTCCACCACATCTTGATGTGCTTCTTCTTCTCGTCGTGCGAGTGTGTGGCCGACACTTGGTATCTGAAAATTGGTATCTGGAAGTGGTTCCCTCGGACGAAAACCCGGCAAGTCTCGGGAAACTCTCGACTTTCCACTGGAAAGTTTCCAGCTAATCACTCGTTTTCAGGCCGGAAACGAGCGCCGCTTCTCCCCGCCGTGTGCTGCAAGTTCGCTCTACTGACAAGCCCCGCGAAGCGTTCGCCGTTCGAATTTAAATCATTTCGTTTTGTTCTTTTTGACGCCAATTTCCCAATTTCCCGCCTTTTCCCCCACACTGAACGACCGTTTTGGTCCAAATCTAGGCAATTCTAGGCAGTTCTTGATTCGGAAAGACACAACTTTGCCACAAAATCGCGTGCACACGATTTCGAATGGCGAATCCTTTGTTCGTTTCCGATTACCTGAAACACTGCTGCTGCCACGATCCATTGTCATCGAGACGGACGAGTTGGCCGAATCGCTCTCCCAGCACGTCATTGTTCCATTTGAACGGCTGAATGACGAATCCCTTGAACCACACCGACTCGTTCAGTCCTTGCAGTGTCACTGAACTTTGGAAGTTCTCTCCTTTTTCTTCTGGAAGCAAAGGGAGACTCACATCCGATCGGCTGATTGCGCCAGTAGCACTTCTGATCGACGGCGATCTCGTAGGGCGGTTGTGAGAGTTGAAGGCCGCCCTGATGCTCGACGGCCTCCAGCGGATTCATGCTCTCGAAGGCGGCGTGCACGCACGGCGCACCGTCGGGCCACGCAGCGTTGAGCTCGGCGAGCAAGAGCCAAATGATGGCGGGAAAGAAGAAGAAGAAGGTGGACCGAAGCATTGAGAAGGCGTGCGATTCTGAAGCGAATTTGAAATGGAAGGGGGCGGTGGAAGAGGAGAAGAACTCGATAGGAGACGCGAGATAACCGAGACGGGGCACTCGGAACGAACGGAATTTCGATTCTAAGAGATTTAAAAATTGGCATTGAGAAGCGAAAAAGAAGACGTCAAAAACCATGTTGCCTTCCGAAATGAAATGAACTTTACAAGAAACAGAAACAGAAAAGCGAAAAACGAAGGCGATTAGAATCTTTGGCAGACGACGTCGTCGACGTCTTCTTTTTCTTCTCCTTCACGGACAGGCAGGCAGGCGGCCCACACTCCGAAAATGTAAATGTAAAACGATCCACACGTCTTCTTCTTCTTCCTCAGCGATGGTCGTCTGGAGAGAAGGGAGAAGGTGATGATGGCTATCTTCTGTTCCCTTCTTCTTCATTCGCCTTCAGAAGACGTCGTCGACGCCTTCAGAAGACCACCACCGCCAGAAGAGGAGGAGAAGGAGGAACTGTTTACGGTTCTAATAGTTGGTACTAAAGGGGGGGGGGGGGGTAAAAAGTAAAAGGATAACCTTCAGCATGCAATGAAGTAATGATGATACGGCCAGTCACTGACAGAGAGAGGAAGTGAAGTTTTGGTTTTTTGGAAGGACATCTTCTTCGTCTTCTTCTGTGTAACACTATCCCTCTGCCCCTTTCTCGACGTCTTCTTCTTCTTCTTCTCCGTCGTCGTCGTCTACTTTTGGACAAGGAATGTTACAGTTCAGTTCTGTCAGTTTTCAACGTCTTCTTCTTCTTCTTCTTCTTGCCCTTCTGAACGGTCTCGTTTCGGAATGTTGCGTTGCTGGCGAAGAAGAAGAAGAAGAAGAAGGCGTCAACGTCGTCGGGGGGAACGTCTCCAGAATTGAGAATAGAATCAACGGACGAAGGGAGAGAATGGGTCGTAAATGAGAAGTAGGAGAAGAAGACGTCGTCGTCGTCATGTTTTGGAACGTTTTGGGAACTGGGAACATGGTGGGAGGTTACTGTCTGCAATCGGTCCGCAAACACCACATTTGACGACGGAAAGTTCTTACTGAAGGAAAAACGTGGGTTCTCGAAGCTTTAAACTAAAAACTATAAAGGAACAAAGAACGCAACACCGACACTAACCTACAGTAATCCTATTACAATCTCCTTCCTCCTCTTCCTTTTCTTTCTCTTTCTTCTTTGCTTTCGAGAAGATCAAGGAGTCAAACACAGGATTACGGTAGCGCCGGACGCTTCTTCTCGGCTCTCGCGATCCCAATTAATACCAGTTTATTAATAATAATAATAATAACGAGCCCTAATCCGCGCGTTTTCTTGTCGCCACCTGCTGCCAGATAGATGACATTCTCGCACTCACTAACACACCTGTGACATCGTCACTTAATGAGGAGCAGAAGAAGAAGAAGAAGAGGAAGAAGACAGAAGCAGTAATGAGAGAGGAAGGTCAACGTCTTCGTCTTGAAGACGTGACTGAAAACAGTGTGTAATCGTAGAAGTTGAAGCTGAGACACACACAGGGCACTAAAAATGACCACGATTCGGCGCCTCGAGGGGTTACTTTTGCCAAAAGAGGGAAGGGGAGCGTGCGGCGAAAGACGAGAGCGAAAAACCGAAACAAACAGGAACCGGTTGGCCTCCAAAGTTGAAGACGTTGAAGAAGATGAAGACGTCGTACTGCGAGTGCGCTTCTGAAATAGTTGACACCAAACACTCACACTCTTGTGGGCTTGTGGTGGGCGGCCGTTTTGGAGGAAGGACACGGGTTGGGAGTGTGAGCTCTGTGTGCAATGGGAAGAGATAGGTAGATCTCTATGAAGTTCGGGAGAGGTAGATCAAAAACCGGAGAGGATCTCTGATGCCACAGGAACTGGCTGGATGGCAGCGAGAATGGGTGGGGGAGGAGAGTGAATGGCGGGAATACAAGGGTGATCGGAATGAAGAGGAGGGCTGGCAGGACGAGAGAGAGAAGGGGAATTATATAATGACGCAACTGGCGGAGAGGTTAAGCACGACGAATGATCGGTGTGATGACACCTGGATACCCCCCGGTACCGAGGATACTTGAATGTTACCACCATAGTTTCAGGGGGCCATATCTTGAAAACTAGATGAGATTGGAAGAAGTTGTCAACTAACAAAATATTCTTCATACTTTTGGCTACTTGACATCAGTTGACAGTTTTTTCCTAGCTCTTCCAGTTTTCAAGATATTTGGCTTCAAACGTTCCAGTCCTGTATTTCCTGCGGTTTCCCCAATGAGTTGAGTTTCGGGGGCCATATCTTGAAAACTAGAAGAGCTAGGTAAGAGGTGTCAACTAACAAAATGTTTCTCATCATGTTGGCTGCAATCTGTCAGTTGACGCCTTCTTCCCAACTCTTCTAGTTTTCATGATAAGCGCTTCACTGCGCTTTCCAGCCAAAGACCTCTCAAAAAGAAAGGAAGAAAAAACGCTTGCCGCCAATTGTCTCGCCCCCGTAATTTTCAATTCCGTCACGCTCAATCGTGTTTCTCGATCGTCGAGGAAGCACAATTATGCGGTGTTCCTGGGTAAACATGCGCAATGACGCATGTCATCACCAATTCGCGCCTCCTCCTCCTTCTGATTACTAATATGAACAAGGACCGACGATGCACAGACAGACACATGTGTTATTCTTTTTGCGCCAATCCTCGCCGCCCTGTGAAATTCGAGTAGGGGCTCCTAATCCAGTGTCGAGGGACCCTCCTTGAGACAGAAGGAGGAGGGGCTCCGATAACATTTGATCGTTCTTTTTCCCTTTGGCGGTACAGTGGTTTGTTTGGGCTTCCTGACCTAAGCAAACACGTCTACATTGTTGCCAGTCGCCCCGAGATGACACCTACAAGAGGAAGATACTACTAGTGTTGTCCTTCCTTCCCCCCTTATTCAGTTATCCCCCTACCACCAAACCAATGCCGGTTCATTCAGTGCTGGTTCTCGACCTTTGAAGTCGCCGCGCAAGGATAACTTGTGGAAGAATGGAGAAAAAGGAGAAAAGTTGTGCAATATCGCGTTCCCCTCATTCGTTTCGAGGTCACTGACCCCACATTAAGAGTAGCTGCGTGTGGGGGTGGCTAATATGGCGGTACCCCCCTAGAGTTACTCAACCAAATCCCATAGAGCAACCAAAAAAAGAAGAAAAGTTCCCCCCTCTCGAATGGTAATAGATTGATGCTAATAACGAGCTATTCGAGAAGACGAGAGTAGAAGCTCGTCGCTCAGATTCCCATGCACTCTGTTGACCCATTGTTAAATGATACTAATTGGCGATGGTTAGACTGTGTGCGAGTGAGATTCGGTTGCGTAATCGGTATGGTTTTCGTGTTGCAAACGCGCTCCGTTGAATGCAAGCCAAATTTCCACGTGGCGGCGGCGAAATTTTTCGACAGATTCCGCCCGTTTGTCTCGATTTTCACCCGATTTCCTTTATTTTTTCGACGGAAATAGTTTAAATGTTGGCTTTCAGGCAGCTCCTCAACAGTTTAATTCAATTTTTACCTATGAAAATAGAAAAATTAGGGCGAAAATTGTCGAAAATGAGACGAGTTCAATTCAAATTTCGCGCCGATTTCAGTGGAGCGCGAATAGTCACACACACCTTTTCGCCACCAATAACTAATCCACTCGAGACCATCGTTGCGTAATAATCCAATTGCCCCAATGACCCTCATCGCTTTTTTCTGTTTGATTTGCATATCAAGAGCCCCGCGATGACGTAACAAGTCGCGGCGCACTTCAAAGCGACATTTCACCTCGATAACAATAAGGAGAGTATCGCTTCTCTCACTCACACACGCGCCAATTAATCGCATTCACTAAGCGGTTCGGCTTGCCGACAAAACGGTTCCCGATGGGGATTAGTGTGTCGGAAGCCATGCAAACAGGTTGAGCCTCTCTGCTAGGTGCTAATTATTGATGAGCTTCACAGTGTGGCTCAAAGAGCACAAAAGAGAGCGCCGATCATCGGGAGCGGATAAGCGCATGATTGTTATTATTGGACAGTGCGCGAGAATTGTGGAGCTTGTTCTCTTATGGTTCTATTAAATAGAAAAACTCAGCTTCATTTTTGGGCTGTCAATTACACAGTGTGTGTGTGTGCTCACACGAGTACTCGACGAACGGCAGGTGCACAATCAGAGTCTTGACATCGAGATGATTGCTAATTGAATGCATATTCACTGGGTTTTACCTCAAAAACTAATCAGAATACGACGAATTCTAGTCTAAACTTGTTTTTGCTAAGTGCTGCGCCTTTAAACCATACCGTAACCCGCGAACGGAAACTTGCGCGAATTTCCTGTTTTTCGACGGATTTTCACAGTGAAAATCTCACATTTTCTTTATAAACTCGTTATTTTCACGCAAGATTCAGGAAAATCTATCTGAAAATCCAATTTATCAGATCTAAACCGGATGCTCTGTTATGAAATCGGTGCTGCGCCTTTAAACGCTACCGTACTCCCAATTGTCGATTTTGCGAAACTTTTCGCTTCTTTCCGAAGTTTGGTGTCGTTTTTCAGACTTTCCCTTTCTTTTTTTCCGCTAGCGCACTGCGCAACACTAATTTCGTAATCCGCGCAACGTCTTCTGCGTCCGACAGCTGTTGCGCAACACGCTTTCCCTTCTCGCGAATCACATATCGCGTCGTCCCGTAAATCCATCAATTTGTCATCAAAACTTGACTCATTTCTCCAGTTCAGACACGATGTCAACGTGACATTCGACACCTTCTCGTCGTGTCCCCCCGCACGAGGAGGAGGAGGAGGAGAGGCGAACACTGGGCGGAGCGAGATGCCGGAGGGCGGGTGTGAAGGGGGGCGTGGCCTGCCGGAGGAGAAGCTGTGCACTTCCCGTCATTCACTCCTAAGCGCTCGTAACGACTACACCCGATCTCGCTGCTCTCCTCGCTTTTTCGACGCACTTCTCTATGATTGTGAGTTTTTGATCTACCTTGTTTTGAACGCAACACAAATTTGTTTCGTCAAACAAATATTTGTTTCGAAACATGTTTCGGTGTGTGTCTCGTCAGTGAGCTTGCCAGAACAAGTTTTTGTTTCGTTCTTCTCTTGCCTTCTCCCCTTTGACGCGCTCTTAACCTTTCCTTCTTCAGATGCTCGCATTCAGTCCTTCCACGTCTTCTGCCACCTCCGACCTGCTCTTCCCTGTCCTCGCCCATCTTGACGTCCATCCGGCCAAAAACTGCTACGTCGCCGACGACGACGACATGTTTCCGACCTCCCGCTCCGCCACTCACGACGACTACTCGACGTCTTCTGACATTGATGACTCTGGCTTTTTCGGTGAGTTTCAAAACTTTCAGCCCTGAATTTCCCGGTTGTTAACTGTTTTCTCTTTTCAGAAGACTCCGAATTCGCCGACTCGAAATGGATCGCCGTCGAAATCGCCGACAAATTGACGTCGATGTGCGACGACTTCGACGCCGAGCTGGAGTCGTTCAGAAGCCACCGCGCGTGCCGCTCCAGAAGCCTTCTCGCCCGCCTCGTCGACTTCTTCGCCTTCTGAATCTCGCCACGTCGCCCATCCCTATCTAATTGCTCTCATCATAATCATCCCGGTGTTTTTCCCCGCCCGCCCTATTGTGATCTCGTTTGTACCATAGTCTTCCTCCTAATTCGTTTTGTACCATGATATTTCAACATATTTATGCCTCCTAATAAATATGGTTTTTTTTTTAAAGAAAGTGAAGAAAATTCGTAGGAAAAGAGTCGTAAATGTATACAATTCGTATACAAACCGGCTCTCCTTTGGGCTGCCAGATGTGAGAAGGAAAGAAGAAGGGAGAAAAAAGGGGATTGGCGGGCACGAGGAGTCGAACTCGTGGGCGTCCGCGTGACGGGCGAGCCTGCTATCCACTGCGCCAAAAGCGTAACATGAGCAATGCCCACGCAAGGCAGTGATAACATCGGTGCGCAACGGAACTTTTCACTGTTTTCTTTTCCCAGACAAGCTGCCGGTTCGCCATTCCGTTTTTCGCGCATCAATTATTCGTTACGTCGCCGCCGCCGCCGTCCCGTGTCGTTTTACGTCTTCGTCTCAAGGGAGATTGTTTTCTCAAAAGAGCCGCGCCGAGAAGCCGAGAAACCTTACGGACACATTAAACACAGTAATTATATTGACGAACCGCGCTTTTCTCGGCTTGTCGATGGGACGGAAAAGGAGGTGTCTCGTGAATTATGGATCCCGGAGGGCGTTTACAAACACAAAGCATACCGATTATGTCATCAATTTAATCGGTGCGCCCGCGAAAAACCAGAAAACCTCCCACGGTTTCCTCTTCGTGGAGGGATCGGATCCGGGGTGAAGATGTGGTAAAACTCTCAGATTGGAACAAAATGAGGAAGCACACAGCTGCAAAACCTATCGAATGACCGGAATTACAACGGACATCCGATCCGGAACCGAGTCAATTAGACAGGAAACGTGGGGGAGGGAAGGATTGCGCGAGAAACAGGTGCTAATCAATAGACAACTGCTTCTCCTCCTGGCACATTTCGACTAATTAGCCGGATGATCGGAGACGTGCAAACAAACTGGACCCAGTCCACCCAACTGCCAGGAGGAGGTACGACGAAACTGCGAGAAAACGACGGACCCCTCCCTCCCGAGTGGTTTTGTTGGCACAGGTGTGTTGAGTAACCATAATATTGACATTATGTACATAAATAAGGACCAACTGATCGGGGGGAGGGTGTGGAATGAATCGGGGGATAAGCTGCCAATTGATACGCGGCGGGTCTCGACAGGAAACTGTTTGTGTCGGAAGGGAGGGAAGAAGAGAGACCACGTGCACGCCATCCATCAAACCCTATTCAATTCGCCATTCATTCACTCTCCAACTACGACGATTAGTGTGTGTGTGTGTGTGACGAAATTTGCATCTCGCACTCTCTTTTTGTCATCCATCGTGTGCTCCAGATGAGTGACATCGGAACCCTTTCTCCACCCAACGGCTTCAACAACGCCCATTTACATAACCACTGCCCCTCCGTCGAAATGGATGATCTTTTGTGTAACAATTAAGGGAGAGAGAGAAGGCAGATGGAGTTCATTCCGGAGAGTTTCCGCGCGGAAGTCCGCAGCCGGGGGGATATCCGCGTGGAATTCGCGCATTCAATGGCGTTGGGTAAATATTAGTGGGAGAAGTGAACAATACACACACGCCAGTGCACAATTAGAAGACGATGATGAAGCCACCTGCGACGGACGAGAGAGTGTGTGAAACGGAGAGACGGTGTGTGTTCACACTGCTTGAAGACGTTCCCCCGGAATTAATCCGCTCGCTTAGCTTCTCCTAGTTATTCTTCCTGTTGAAGGGGACACCCTATTATTCCTCGTTTCTCCTAATTGAATGGCAAATTGATTGGAAGAACATATTAGTATTATTAGGAAATGAGTGGAAGAGCCCACTTGAGAGAGAGATAATACGAGGTAAATGGAGCAAAAACGTCAGTTTCAGGTTCCCAGGACTACAGAAAAGTTTGGGGTCTAGGTTTTCAGATTTGGAGTTCTAGGCCATGGGAAGTTTTTGGTCCGTTTTTCTCGATTTTCATTCGATTTCTTTCACATTTTCGATGAAAACAGTTACGATTTTGGTTTTGATACAGCTCCTCCACATTTTCCTTCAATTTTATATCCAAAAATTAAAGGAAATTGCGCAAAAACTTTGCAAAGTGCCCAAGTCCAGCGGAGCGCGTTTGGAACACCAATCACGATGACACAGTACTGCACTTCATAAATATCCAGAATTTCTCCCACGCCTCAATCGGAACCGACTTTCTTTTCCGATTTCCGGCACATCTGCTCTCTCTCTTTTGCCTCATAAACATCATAATATGGTGTGACCTTGCACCGCCGCGCTCTTTTCTTTTCGAGAGGATCCTCTCCTCGGAAACAAAAGGCAGATGCTGTGAGTAGTTGTGTTACCCAAACGCATACAATTTATCATTTCTCGCAACACCCTTTTACACGCTAATTTGTCGCGAGATTTATGGCGGGGATCGGCGCCCGCCAAAAGCGCGCGCTTCTTATCCCCACCCCCCCCCCCCCCCCCCCCCAAAAACCACTAATTCAATGATTTGTGGAGCTGCCGGCGGCCTCTTTTGACTTGGAAACGCAACTTGTTCGAACTTCGAATCAAAGAATCCGCGAAAAGTGAGAACAACTGCTTTGTTTGGAGTGTGAGGGAATGGCGAATGGAATCATGGAGGAGGAAGGGACCACGGACACGATGCTCCTTTATTCGCCGTTTTATTGCCCGTTATGGACCACCCGGTGCGGCTTTTTATACAATAGACTATTAAATCTCATATTTTTATGTTCTTCGACGTTCTTCGATGGGTGCTGTGGAATGCTCGGCATGGTGCAGGAAAATGATGGATGAAGGGGACTTTTGATAGTAATTTTGGGTTTTTCGCAGTTAAACTGCGGTTCTTGCATGTTTATAATATTTTAAATGCTCTAAAAATGCATCTAATTTCAGACAGGCTTTTTTAAGCGAATTTCTGGAAAAATGATCGTGTTTGGAGAAGTGTGCGGTGCGCTTGCGAAAGTGCGCGCCGCACTTGCAAACAAGGCCACGCCCACAGAATTAATTTTCAATTTCGGCCTTTTTCACTGTTTCGCAGCCGTTTTTCAAAATTTCGCCTGAGTTTTGTCGTGAAAAATTGAAAACAGTTGTCTCTCATTAATATCTTGTGAAATAATTCGAAAATTTCGGGATTTCTGGTAAAGATTATACTGTTTTGTCTCGCCAAACCTTTTATTATTCGAAAACGATTTTCAACGGTTTCTCCTTAACGAATCAAAACTTTTTTATAGTTTTTGCAGTTCTCATGTTTTTGACTTTGCAGTAAAATGATCGACAAATCGACAGAAGTCGAAAAGGCTATCGATCCGATCATCGACTTGGGCAACTTGCTCATCATCGATCGAGAACCGATTCAAGGCGATGCTAGGTATTCTTTCATTTTTTATTCTGTGGATCACTCAATTGTTTCAGTGAGGGACTCGAAGAACGTGCCAGAAAGAACACACAACTCCTGTACAACAACATCTGGCAGTTGGAACAAAAGAGAGTAGAGGAGGCGATCATTGTGAAGCTCCCCACAGCTACATACCGCCTTCCGCGCGAAAAGCGTCTTCCGGAGAAGAAGGAGCCGACGAAATGGGAGAAGTACGCGGCTGAAAAAGGAATCGCCAAGAGAAAGAAGGACAAGAAGGTGTTCGACGAGGCGACGAAGGAATGGAAGCCGACTTATGGCTACCGTCGTGGTAACGACGACACGAAGGACTGGCTGATCGAGATTCCGGACAACGCCGAGGACCCGAACAAGGACTTCTTCGCCGAGCGTCGCGAGAAGAAGAAGGAGCGCGTCGCCAAGAACGAGATGCAGCGAATGAAGAATCTGGCGCGGCAGATGAAGACGACTGTGAAGAGCGGTCCGTCGACAGAGAAGATGATCGGAGTGGGCGTCGACGCGAAGGAGAAGACGAAGCAGCAAGTTCGCTTCGCTGTCGATCGTGCCAAGCTCGCCACGGCTTCTGCCGGAAAGTTCCAAGAAGGACTGAAGGGCGAGAAGGCCAACGTGAAGACTGGCAAAAAGAGAAAGTTCGAGTCGAACGAAGCTCCCGTCTCCGGCGAGAAAGAGCGCGCGCTGCAAATTCTGCAGAGGATGAAAGCGAAGAAGGCCAAGATCGTCGAGGAGAAGGCCGCCGCCGTGGCTGGACCTCCACAAGAGTGAGCTTCTAAACAACAATACGCAGAAAATAGAAACATTTGATTACAGGAAGAGAGAAAGGAAAGAGAAGAAGGGCGCGAAGGGACAAACTCGTCAGAAGAGTCAAATTCACAGACAGCAGTGGTTCAAGAACAAAGTTGACAGCAAGAAGAAGAGTCACGGAGGTGGCGGTGGTGCCAAGAAGGGTGGAAAGAAGTCCAAGTAACCTGGGTTCACCCGAAGTTGTTGTCTTTTTATGGAAATTGTTGATTTTTTATTTGTTTCTCTTGTTTCCTCTTTATCCGTTATTCGAATTCGTCTCCTTTTCTCACTCTCACTTTTAAATTCAATAAAGTTTATGTTTTCGATTACTCCTCCAATTCTTATTGGTTCTTCTGATGATTTCGTTGTGAATACTTGAAAATTCGCCAAAAAAAAGTGGAGAACGTTGGTTTCGCCACAGCGCGTCAGCAAGTGCGCTCCACCGCACACCCTTTGAAATTGTCATCCTCTTTCAATTCTCATCATTTTCGCGGCGTTTCAACGCAATTGTGAGCGAATTTCGACTATTTCCAGCCATAATGTCTCTGAATTTCGTGTCACACGACGATGACTTCTGCGGATACTGTGGTGCGATTCTGGAATTGCCCGCACAAGCACCGGCGGCGGTCACTTGCAAAGTGTGTGCCACACAATGGAACGTTCGAGGTATGCGTTCTAACAAAGTCGTTGAGTTTCTAGAAGCAACGTTGAGTTATTCAGAGAAAACCGAACACGTTGTGTGTCGAATCGAGAAGATTTACGAGCGGACGGTCGCCGATACGGACGGAATCGAGAATGACGAGTCGGCCGACGCCGTCGTCGATCACATTTGCACAAAGTAACTCTCTCGGAATGTTTCTCAATCGGAAATGTGAATTTCCAGATGCGGACACACGAAAGCGTCCTATTCGACGATGCAGACGAGATCAGCCGACGAAGGACAGACGGTGTTCTACACGTGTCTGAAATGCAAGAAAAAAGACATTGAATACTCATAATTCTGTATATTTCCCGCATTTTTGTTGATTTTCTTCTGTTATCTTGTTGATTTTCAATTGTTTTCGTCATACAGACTGCTAGAAAGCCGTTTTTTTCATTTCACTTCTGCATTGGATTTGACTCTTTCATACTGGTTCCCATCCAGAACTCATATCTCTTCTTTCTCTTTCTCTCATTGTGCAACTGTTCTCGTTGCCAAAACTAAACTTATAACGATTTCAGATGTCTCGCGGAAGCAGCGCCGGATTTGATCGCCACATCACCATCTTCTCCCCGGAGGGACGTGTCTACCAGGTGATTTTCGATCGCTGACACGTTTTCGAACTCTTTCGAGCTCGTTTCCAGGTCGAGTATGCCTTCAAGGCGATCAACTCCACCAACCTGACCGCTGTCGCTGTGAAAGGAACCGATACGTCGGTGATCGCCGTCCAGAAGCGCGTGCCGGACAGTCTCATCATTGGCGACACCGTCACCTCGGTCTACCAGATCTCGCAAACCGTCGGATGCTGCGCGATCGGCATGATTCCCGACGCGAAGTTCCAAGTGAAGCGCGCACAAGGAGAGGCCGCCTCGTGGAAGTACAAGAACGGATACGACATGCCGTGCGAGCTGCTCGCCAAGAAGATGGCCGACTTGAACCAATACTACACTCAGAATGCTGAGATGCGCTCTCTTGGATGTGGTGAGTATCCGGAAGTATTTGGCTTGAAATCAAGAAGTATTGCTCCTTTTCAGCTCTCATCTTCATCTCGTTCGACGACGAGAAGGGTCCGGAAGTTTACCGCGTCGACCCTGCCGGATACTACCGCGGAATGAAGGGCGTCTCGGTCGGTGTGAAGCAAGTGCCGGCCACCTCGTTCCTCGAGAAGAAGATCAAGAAGAAGTCGGATCTGTCTTCAACAGAGGCCATCGAACTCGCCATCGAGGCTCTTCAGTCGTCGCTCGGCATCGACGTGCGTTCCAAGGATCTCGAGGTGGTGGTGGTCACCAAGGAGAACACCAAGTTCACCAAACTGAGCAACGATCAAGTCGAGCACCATCTCAACCAGATCGCTAATCGCGACTAATCGAAAGACACGCCCTCCGGATGATAATAAAGATTCTCCCCTGTCTTCGTGTCCGGTCCCGCCCTCCTCCTATTTATTGTCTCCTTTTACCCCCTCTCTGCTCTCTTTTCACTCTTTATCATCGCTTCTTCTCCTTGTGAAACTATATTTATTTATCAGTAAAGGAACGATAAACTCTCTCCTTTTTCTCTCTCCACCATTAGTCATGCCTTGGTTTCGTAAACCTGTTCTCAAACTATTTCTCTTGGTTTTCTCTCACTCTTAGTACTAGTTGAAGCTTCTGACGGCGATTCGGTGTACTAACATGATATTTACCAGGCCAATGGACACTTCGGAAGGCGAAGAGTCGGGATGGTTCCCGTCGATAATGCTCTACGGCGCCGTCGCCTTCATTGTGCTCTACTTCGTCAGGTGGGAAAGGCTCTCCGCTTGCGTGTAATACGCCGGTGCTTCCAGACGCTTCTTCAAAGGCGCTCAGTTCACTGAACGCGTCTCGGCGAAGGATTTGGTTGCTGTGGTGACCGGTGCGAACTGTGGAATCGGATTCGAGACTGTCAGAGAGCTCAACTTGAGAAAGGCTGATGTGGGTTACAAAATGAAGGGAGATCGAGTTCTCAACGAAAAAGCTCGTCGTTTCTAGGTGTACATGCTGTGCCGCAGTGAGCAGAATGCGAACGAAGCCCGCCGAGGACTGGTCCGTCAGGGGTGCGATGCCACACGTCTCCACTTCATCGAGTGCGACCTCACCGACTTTGAGAGCGTCCGTCGCGCGGCTCGCGAGCTCCTCTCTTCCACCGACCGCATCGACATTCTCATCAACAACGCCGGAATCATGTTCCAGAAGAAGCACGAGCTGACCAAAGACGGACATGAGAAGACGTGGCAGAGCAACCATCTTGGTCCGTTCTTGCTCACCGAGCTCCTCTTGCCGGCCGTCAAAAAGTCGACCTACGCGAGAATCGTGAACCTGTCGTCGTTGATGCACACGAGATCTGGAAAGATCAACGTGGCGACAGTGGATGACAAGAAGTCGTTCGGAATGATGAAGGCGTACAATCAGAGCAAGCTGGCCAACGTGATGCACGCGAGAGCCCTTACTGCGGAGCTCCGGAAGGACGGCGCCGAGCACGTCACCGCCAATTCTGTCCACCCGGGAGGCGTCGACACCCCGCTGATGCGCAACACTCTGTTCTACCTGCCCGTCATCAAGCAAATCACCGCGCCGTTCAGGTACCCTTGACTCTCCTTACTCCGTCTTCTTGCATAGCCCCCCATTTTCAGATGGTTCTTCTTGAAGACAAGCCGTGACGGAGCACAAACCTCGATCCACGTGGCGCTCTCGAAAAAGCTCGGCGGAATCAGCGGAAAGTACTTCTCCGACTGCAAACTGGCCAAGGAGAACCCGCTCGCGCTCGACGATCAGGCATGCCAGGATCTGTACAACTACAGCAAGGAAGTCACTGGACTCGCCAAGTAACTCCTTCCAGTCTCCTCTCTGGTTCTTCTTTTACCATTTTCATTTACACAATCAAAAAACCAAAATCTATTCTTCTTTTTCATAGACCTTTTTCTGCTCGTCTTCCCCCCGTTCTTTAATCGATACGCTTTAGACCCGAGATACTTAATACAGTCTGTTCTTTATTTGAA
Source organism: Caenorhabditis afra (assembly GCA_963570955.1). NCBI lineage: Eukaryota > Metazoa > Nematoda > Chromadorea > Rhabditida > Rhabditidae > Caenorhabditis > Caenorhabditis afra. The sequence continues at coordinate 2,973,817 of OY751536.1, read as the reverse complement.
GTTTAAAAACGTGAATCTCCCGTGACGAACAGCAGCGTGACCCTGCCCGAAGCTAACTAAAAGGGGGTCACTTCATTTCACAGAATGCTTCACATCCTCATCACCGCCCTCCTTCTCATCCACCACCTCATCGGATGCGGCAAGAAGAAGACGAACGAGGCGGCCAAGCTGAAGCCACGTGATATGACTGAGAAGACGTCGCCCGCATCGCCCGGAGACGTCGTGCCCAATAAGCCGAATTCGAAGGAGAAGGCGATGACACCGCGCCCCGCCGACGACAACGAGACAATCAACGATGTGAAGTCCGATTGGGGAGAGGTGAAGTGAACTCGCAAAAGAGAGCCGATTTTATAAATCACAGTGAGAAGAACGAGTTCTATTTAGTCTTCGTAGTCTTCGTCTTTGTGGAAGACGTCACGGTCGTCTCCCAGTCGTACGGGGCGTCCATTTTGGCGCCGAAGACGTGACACGCCTCCTCGAGCCACTTGTAGATGTACTTGTAGTCGACGCGGTCCTGATACTTGAGTTTGTCGAGATAGACGATGATGCGATTGAGCTCGGCGGTGCACTTGATGCCGCGGAACATGATCTCCTTCTTCTCGCGCGCCTCCTCCTTCATCTTCAGCACGCCGTCCTTGTCACACCCGGGACCTCTCCACGGCACGCCCTGCGGGACGAGCAGATCGATGAGCAGATAGAACCACGACTCGCAGTCGTCCTTCCAGCCGAGCTCCGTGTTGCGGTGGCACGAGAGCGACGCGAACTTCAGGGTGCCCTTGAAGCGGCACGTCACGCGCGGCGTCTTCAGCTCTTGCCGATCGTTGATGATCTTGCGTGCGATGCCGAAATCGAGGATGTAGATGGTGTGCCTCTTCTCGCCGGCGCCGCACGCGTAGTTCGCCGGCTTCACGTCGCGATGGATGAAGCCGAACTTGTGCAGATCCTCCAACGCCTCCAGACACTGTTGGGCGACGCTCAACGCGGTGCCCGGCGTGAAGCCTTTCGTCTGTTTGCGAAGATCGGCGAGACTCGTGCCGGCCAACTCCATGACGAGAAAAAAGAAGCCGTCCTTCTCCTTTTTGCCGCGATCCACGATCGCCGTGAAGTGCGACTGGGTGCGCTCGTTCGACACCAACTTCAGTATCAGAATCTCCATTTTGAGTTTCGACGGCTTCCGCTCGTGCATCTTTTCGACTTTCATCGCGTACAACGCGCCCGTCTTCGCCTCGCGCACCTTGTAGACGGCGCCGAAACCGCCCTCGCCGAGCAGGTTCACAATCACGTACGTCGCCTTTTTGCTCGCGATCTCCGCGTTCTGAACGGCAACATTGATGCAAGTGCGCTCTATCGGGTCATTTACCGGCTTGAACTTGGCTTCCTCTTCCTCTTCCTCACCAGACATGGCGTCGAGTGTCGCAGTGCTGTTGTTATTGTTTTCTCACTTCTCCCGACTGTTTTGGAATGACCGATCTGTCGGGACGGGAACAATCACAGATCATCACGTCATTCTCGAAATTTCCCCCTTTTTTCTTTCGTCGATGTGTCGGTTGTACTAGACACAGAACCGTATTGACTTACTCGACACTTCCCACGTATATATAAAGGGGGTGCTGAATGGAAGTGGGTGTCTCAATCAACAACCGATGGTGCAGTGGTATTTCACTCTTCTCCTCGGCCTCTTCCAGTTTTCCCATGGCGCTCCCGTTCAGGTATGACGGCCTAGCTTTCCCTAGTCCCCCCGGTCGATTCAGCCATCGGTAGCCATCGTTGGAGCAGGTTTTGCCGGGCTCCGCGCAGCCCGTCGCCTCCAGCAGCTCGGCATTCCGTTCACGATCTTCGAGGGCTCCAATCGCGTCGGTGGCCGCGTCTTCCCGTTCGCCTACGAAACGGGATTTCTCGAGCACGGCGCCGAGTATGTGAACGGAGAGTACAACGAGATCTTCGACATTGTGAAGCGACGCGGGCTGCTGGAAACGCGGAAACTCGAGGAGGTGGGGTTCGAGACGATGCTCGACGGACGAGAAGTCGGCGAGTGAGTTGTCCCCCCATCGGGTTACTGTACTTTGACCCCGTCATTCCAGAAGAATCGATGGAGTTTGGTCAAAGTTCGAGACGAAAACAAGCGAACAATTGGAGACGGAGGCGGACAATGGCAAAGTCAACAAGCAGAGTGTCGCCGAGCGAATCGACGTGCACTTCCGCGCGTTTCTTCGCGCGCACGCCTTCTCGAGTGATGACGTGGCAGTGTTGGAGCAGTTGAGAGACCTCTACAAGAACCAGTACGAGGTGGAGTGGGCCTCCAGGGCCACTGACGTAAGGAAGAAGGAGAAGAAAAAGAAGACGTTTGTGTTGATTCTGGTCTGTTTGCAGTTCTGCCTTAAAAACTTTGACACGTGGAATGTGGCGAACGTTCGAGAAGCGTCGTTGAACCGGTTCGGATTCAAGACGATTCTGGACGAGATGACGAGCGGAATTCCGATCGAGACGTTCCGAATGAACTCGACCGTCTCGAACATTGACTATTCAGACGAAAAAGTGAGGCTGAAGCTCTCCACCGGACACGTGTTTCCGTTCGACGCCGTCATTGTGACCAGCTCCCTGGGCTACCTCAAAAAGCACCACGAATCGATGTTCACGCCGACACTTTCGCCGCTCAAATCGGAGGCGATTCGTCGCGCGGGATTCGGCAACACGATGAAGATCTATCTGGAGTTCGAGCGGCCGTGGTGGACGCCGCGAACGGCGGCACTTCAAATTTCCGATAGCTCGAAGACAGCGTCACGTCTTCTGAAGAGTCTCAACGTCTTCTTGCCGAGCCTGTGGGCTCCGAAAGTAGGATTCTTGTTTAAGATGAAAGCGTCAAGAACTCCTCGCAGATTCTGATTGCCTGGGTGGCGGGCGACGGTCCAGAAGAGGTCGCGAGACTCGACGACGTCCAGCTGGCCTCGATCATCGACAAACACCTTCGCGACAATCTGGGCCACAAGTTCAACGTCTCCAGAATCTCACGAGTCTTCCGCCACAATTGGATCGCCGACGAATTCGCACTCGGCAGCTACTCGTACATCTCGCAGGCCTCCTGTCACGACGACTTCGACGACATTCGCACGATGGGCGAACCGATTCTTCGGAATCGGAGGTACTTGAGGCACGGGCGGTGCTGAAAAGGCTGAACTCTTGCAGGCCCGTCGTCTGTTTCGCCGGTGAGCACACGGACGCGGACATGTACCAGACGACTGTGGGAGCGGCGAGAAGCGGTTTGAGGGAGGCCGATCGAATCGAACACTCGCTCCGCTCCCGCAAATGAACTTCGCTTCCGGAGAGCCACACGTTTATCGATCGGTAATCAAACAAATTCCAACATATCCCAAAATTTGAGTCGAAAATATTACAAATATTAACATTTAAATACAATTATCATTTTGTTGGCCTGGTAGCAGTGTGTTTAACCGGTTACGTAACCGGTTATAACCGGTTACGTAACCGGTTATAACCGGTTAAAAAAAACCGGTTATAACCGGTTTCCGGTTAAAAAACCGGATTTTTAACCGGTTACGTAACCGGATGCACACCCTGCCTGGTAGCGGCTAAATCTCCAATCACTCATCGCTTTTTCGATTTCTTCGAAGTGTGCGATCCGGAAGGAAATAGTTGTAGCTCCTGAATACTAGACGGAGCACCTTCCGTTTGCGAGCGCTGTCGTTCTACTGGCGGCTCCGGGTCTTGTTGCACTCCAACCGCTGCAATTTACCGGTTTCTTTTCCTCTGATCTATTCTATGCACTCTAATGTTCCCCGAAAGCCAAAAAAGTGTCTATCGGAACTTACAGGCTGTTCGTGTAATATTGCGAGGACGCAATTCCATCTGATGTCCTCGGGATGGTGACTGCAGGTCTTGGGGCGCCACATACGCTGCAATTGAATAACTCTCGTTTCTGTGTTCTATTCTTTGAAGATGAATGGTTAGAAGCCAAAAAAGTCTCTATCGGAACATACAGGATTCTCGAGAAACCGAATTACGAAGAGGCGATTCCATCCCGCGTTCTTCTGCTTGCGGCTCCTCGTCTTGTTGCTCTTCAGACACTGCAATTGAACGCATTTCGTTCCGGTTTTCTATTTTTTGAAGCCTAATGGTCCGAATTCTGTTTTTCTTTCTTTGAAACGTACCGGCTGTTCGCGTCACCAAATCGCGAGGACGCGATTCCAAACCCTGTTCTACTGCTCGTGGCTCGGCTGCAATTGGCAGATTTCCTTTTCCGTTCTCTGCACAAAATAAGTACCTGGAGCAACCGTCGACGGTACGAAGCGCTCGGGTGTCACTCCTACCACCCAGCAGTAGAACGCAAAGGACAAGATTAGTCCGAGAACACCGACTGTTAAGACAACTAAACAATTGAACACGTTTAGAAACGGGCTAGAATGATTTAACAGTAAGTACCTGCCCAGTGAGCACATTTCGGGTACTCCACTTTCTGAAGTAACATCAGGCTGGCACTAATGAAAATCACGATGAGAAGCAGGATCGCAAATCCGAATGCGACACTTTTCAATTCATCCAGGGTATTTTCGGGCTCGGGATTATTTTGTCGGATTTCCTCCTCTGCAGCTCGCTGCTCTCTTTCTGTCCTCAGTGCTTTCGCCCACTTTTCTCGGAATAGCCGACTTGTTAGATTTCTCAGGACGTCTCTAAAAACGGAGATGATGACTGATTGAAGTGATTGGAATCTGATCTATAGGTATGTGAAAGTTGGCTGATACTTACCGGACTCCCGCAAAACCACCTTTTCTGTAGGATTTGTAGGTGACCTTCAAGTATTCGAGCCGATGGCTCACCATCAGCCGATGCGTCCCAAAGAAGCAAAGCAAGAAGATGAGATAAAATACGGCTGCTATGAGAGCAAACGGAGTGATGCCGAGCCATGGTAAGAAATACCAGGGGCTTGAATCTAAAACAATGATATTCGAGCGGTTTCTCTGTGTCGTCTGAAAATGAAGCTGTCGCGACGGGAACACTTACCGCATGGCCCCACCGTGGCGGGTTTTTGCGAGCTGGGTATTTCCGAAGACATGCGCCCGCACAATTGGGACCAATTTCTGCAAAATTCATTAAGAAGCAAGGTTTCATTTTGGGTTGAAAGCAATGAATACAAATCTATTCGGCCAAAAAAAACAAAGGAATTTTCTAATCAATCCTCGAAGGCGATCAAAAATCGTCAGAATGCAGCGTTTTGACTTCCAAAATTACAAATGCCAATGAAATGTGCGAATAGGCAGATGAGAAGTAAGATTCGAGCAGAAACTTTTCTGGAAAAGCGAAAAAAAACCGGAGCGAAAATTCGAGACGATGCGAGTTTTCGCGCCATTTTTTGCGCGCGCGCAAGGAGAGGATAAGGCCTAGAAAACTAATGAGTGCACTCGGCCCCGCCCCCTTTCAGCTCAGATTCGTTGGCTGAAAATAATAATTACAGCGTAGTTTAGAGTTGTTGTTGTTGTGAATGCAAAACAGTGGTTTCCAAGTTTTTTGGGAAAAGTAATAGACGATCATCGGCTCCATCTCGAACGATGCCGTGGCAGTGTTGGAGCAGTTGAGAGACCTCTACAAAAACCAGTACGAGGTGGAGTGGGCCTCTAGCGCCACTGATGTAAGGGAGAAGAAGAAGAAGACGTCTGTGTTGATTTTGCATCGCTGAACAGGTTCGGATTCAAGATAATTCTGGACGAGATGGTGAGCACACGTTTATCGCTCGGTAATCAAGCAAATTCAAACATATCCCAAAATTCGAGACAAAAATATTACAAATATTAACATTTAAATACAATTATAATTTTGCTGGCATGGTAGCGGCTAAATCTCCAATCACTCATCGAATTTTCGATTTCTTCGAAGTGTACGACCTTGAAAGTAATAGATGTAGCCTTCTAGAAACTGGTCAACACTTTACCTTCCGTTTGGGAGCGCTGTCGTTCTACTGGTGGCAGCGGGTCTTGTTGCACTTCAACCGCTGCAATTTACCGGTTTCTTTTCCTCTGATCTATTCTATGCACTCTAATGTTCCCCGAAAGCTGAAAAGAACTTACAGGCTGTTCGTGTAATCGTATTGCGACGACGTAATGCCATCTGATGTCCTCGGGATGGTGACTGCAGGTCTTGGGGCGCCACAGACGCTGCAATTGAATAACTTTCGTTTCTGTGTTCTATTCTTTGAAGACTAATGGTCAGAAGCCAAAAAAGTCTCTATCGGAACATACAGGATTCTCGAGAAACCGAATTACGAAGAGGCGATTCCATCCCGCGTTCTTCTGCTTGCGGCTCTTCGTCTTGTTGCTCTTCAGACACTGCAATTGAACGCATTTCGTTCCGGTTTTCTATTCTTTGAAGCCGAACGGTCCGAATTCCGATTCACTTTCTTTGAAACGTACCGCCTGTTCGAGTCACCGAATCGCGAGGACGCGATTCCATACCCTGTTCTACTGCTCGTGGCTCCTCGTCTTGTTGCTCCACCGACGCTGCAATTGGCCGGTTATTTTTCCTAAGTATGGTCTGTTCTATGCACTCTAATGGTCAGAAGCTGAAAAACATTCTTCTAGAACATACAGGATGCTCGAGGAACCGAATGGCGAGGACGCATTTCCATCCCGTGTTCTTCTGCTTGTGGCTCCCCATATTCTTGCATCACATACTCTGCAATCGGAAGATTTTCTTTTCTGTTCTCTACACAAAAGAAGTACCTTGAGCAACAGCCGAAGGGACGAAGCGCTCGGGCGTCACGCCTAGGAGAAAGCAGTAGAACGCAACGGAAAAGATTGCTGCGAAAGAACCGACCGTTGAGAGAACTGAACAATTGAAAACGTTTAGAAACGGGCTAGAATGATTTTAAAACAGTACGTACCTGCCCAGTGAGCACATTTCGGATACTCCGCTTTCTGAAGTACTACCACGGTGGCAACCATACAAATCACGACGACAGTCAAGAATATAAGCAAGAGGAAGACACCTAACAGTACTTTCCAGATACTTCCACGAAACTGTGAGTCATTTTTTCGCATTCTCTTCTCTACAGCTCGCTGCTCTCTTTCTGTCCTCAGTGCGTTCGCCCACCTTTCTCGGAACAGCGGACTCGACAGATTTCTCAGGACGTCTCTAAAAACGGAGTTGATGGCGGATTGAAGTGATTGGAATCTGATCTAGGTATTTGAAAGTTGGCTGATACTTACCGGGCTCCCTCAAAACCATCTTTTCGGAAAGCATTGTAAATGACTCTCACATAATCGAGACGATAGGTCACCTTCAGCCAATGCGTCACCAAGAAGCCCACGGTGAAGCTGCCCATATAGACGAATGTTATGAGAGTAGAGGGCGTTATGCCGACCGGTGGTAAGAAATACCAGGGGCCTGGAAACAAAACAATGATATTCGAGCGGTTTCTCTGTGTTATCTGAAAATGAGGCTGTCGGAGGGAATACTTACCGCATTTTATAATCGTGTCGGGCATTTCCGAATGCATGCGCCCGCACAATTGGGACCGATTTCTGCAAAATTTATTAAAAAGCAAGGTTTCATTTTGGGAATCCGGACAAAAACGAAAAAGGAAAAAGGAATACGGGAATTTCACTAAAAATTCTCGGAGGTGAACAAAAACTTTTCTGAAAAAACGAAAAAAAACCGGAGCGAATCGATTGGAATTGAGAGAAAAATCGAGGGCGAGTTTTCGCGCCCTTTTTTGCGCGAGCGCCAAGCCTAGAAAACTAATGAGTGCACTCGGCCCCGCCCCTTTTCAGCTCAGATTCGTTGGCTGAAAATACTTAGTAATTACAGCGTAGTTCAGAGTTGTTGTTGTTGTAAATGCAAAACAGTGGTTTCCAAGTTTTAGAAGTTTTATTGATGTTTTTTTGGGTTTTACAATGATTATAAAGTGGCAATAGGAATAAGGAAAGAATGGATAATTAAAGATTTCACAGGAATTGGAAAGGGTTGAAGGCGTCAGCAGGAGTCTTCTGGTTCCTCGGCGACAGTCGGGAGTCGTTGTTGGTCGGCGAGTTTCTTGTGCGCCTCGGCGAGCTGACGGCGGTAGTAGTCGCTGATGGTCTTCTGCTTGCGAAGTTTGCGGGCCATCTCGTTCTTCTTCTCCGTCGCCGCCTTCTTCTCCATCTTCAGATGATGCTTCTCGTTCGTCAGCCGTCGGTTCTGCAGCGCCAGCAGGTCGTTGTGGAATCCGAGGAAGCGGTTCTGACGGCGAAGAGTGCGTCGTTCCGTCTCTTCTTCGCGGCTCTTCTGCACGGGCGGCTCCTCGTGCTTCCAGACGGCATCGGAGGCGACGACGTCTTCGGAAGTCTTGACGACGACGTTCTTCTTGCGGAGTTTCTTGAGCAGCGAACCGAACATTGTCTGCAAGAAGAAGAAGACGTTTGGAACAGAAGAAGAGAAAGAAGGGAGAAAAGATTCAGAAGAAGAAGGGAAACGGAGGATGAGAATGACGGCCGGAAGGGGGTCCCCTGAGCCATTCCTTCTCCTAAGCCCCGCCCCTTTTCCATGAGAACCTATGCCCCGCCCCCTTTTCCCAGAGAAACATCTGGCCTCCCAATGGGAAAATGATGATTATACAGAAAGCGATAAAGATAAGAATGTGAAGGAGAAATGGAATAACAGCCAATAAAACACAATTGCTCTCATCCCCCAAATGAGAAAATGGGAGATTCCAGCTCGCGGAGCCCTGTTTCTAACCGTGCTCACACTTGAGTGTGATACTTCACAAAAGAACAATCAGAGAAGAAGTTCTCACTGAAGTGTGAGCATCAGAGCCGAAAAGACCTATAAGAACTTGACTGGGAGGCCGAGAGTGTAGAGACAGAAGGTTGTAACCATAAAACACTGACCCGAGAAAGATACCAGATTCTGGAGCCTTCCTGTTTCCCATGGAGACAACTTGCCACGTCGCAAGTATCCCAGGTCACATGTCACGAAAGGGGGGACATATCGAAGAAACCAAGGAAGGGGTGGGTAAAATCAGGAAAGAACAGCTGTCTGAGTAGGCTGTTCCCGGCAAAGTTTATATTAAATTGCTCAATAACGTACAAAAATGGAAAATACAAGATAATACACGAAATTAGTCGATTGATGATACAAAAAGTGATAATATAAGAAGAAGTTAGTCAGCGTGACGCTTCGCTGTGGCGACGACATCTGCAAACCGTTCCATCTCGAGATTCGAGAAAATAAGAACAACCAACCATCTTGCGCTAAAATCGGACCACGGTGACGGACATCCTGATCTTCGGGGACGGAACCGAACGGAACGGAAGAGTAACCAGATGACGTGGCAGAAGAGGAGTTAGTCGGCGCATACGGTGGTGTCGGGGGGTTTTTGTGCACCGGATCTAATTCTCTGCTCGCTTGATTGTAGTACGCGGCTTGGCGGTTGATTTCTTCTTGGCTGACGTTCGCCATTTGGGAGGAGAAAAAAAGCGGCGCCTGCGGAATCCATGAAGCCTCCGGAAGCGCGGCGGGCCGTTGGAAGTGTTCGTCGGCGCGCACCTGCGCGTTGCCCTCATTTACACGCGGATTCCGGTAGGGAATTTGGTTGGGAAGGGTGATGCTCTCCTCGAACACCGGAAACTGGTGAGGAGGATTTCTGTTGTCAATCACATTCAATTCAATGACGTTATTGTCTGGAAAAAAAGCGGGTGAGGTGGCTTCTGCCAAACGGCAAGTTGAAATGGGTACCTGGAACCGGGACTGGGCCGGGTCTGTTAGTATCGTTGAAATCGATGACTTCGACCATGTCCTGTGCATTCGCGGGTTCGCAAAGACAGAACAAACATCTGCCCACACAGTAACATCTGGTTTTTTGGTTCCACCGTATAAATTTGTCGAGGTAGGTGTCTGAAAGAATGTTGTGAGCAGAGGGAGAGCGAATCTGGAATTGCCTACCCATAGTCCCATTGTACTTGCGCTCATCGTAAAAATAGCCGAGCATTCCAAAACCGAAGCCAAATCCAGAAAAGAGGCATAGGCATATCCCTGAAACAGATGATTTTTGTTCATACGGATGCCTGAAAGGAACAGTACAGAAAATAGACAGGCAGCTGCACTGCAAGCAGTTGCTTCGATACCATTCTTCAACCCATTCGAGGACCATCTGAACAGTTTGATACACAAGATAGTCACGAATAATCGAAGAGGCATTGGGAACGATGTGAGCGCTTTTCAGACGACAAAGAAAGAAATATATGTTTTGAAATTTATCATACATGGCGGTCAGGGCCATTCTGATTGTGAGAGAAACATTTGTGATACAAGTAACGGCTGCAGCGACATGGGGCGACGCAGCAGAGCCAGCGGAACTTGTAGCCGACCCAATCGATTGCGTTGCGAATCCACCAGAAGAGCGACGGGAGCCTGGGGCAATATCTTCTAACGAGAGCATCTGTGCAACACAGAGTCCTGACTGCAAAGTAAATGATTATCGAGAGCGAACCACGAGAGATGAGGATCCCATCATCATTTCTAGTTCCACCATCTCTATTATGACTCCGATTGCATTATCCACCCACCGCATTCCTCCGTGATCCGCTTTTTACACCGTCTTCCGCGCTGATGAGCAAAATAAGTGAAGTGGCCGATGAGGCTTCCGACGGAAAACGCGGAAAAGTAGACGAGCCCGACATATACTGCTGACATCAGCGGGAATATGCACGGATGCGCTGAAATATTCAACGTATCGAACCTGAACTCGAATGTATAAAAGTATTCTCCGTGTTCTCGCAGTCCCAACTTAAATGGAATAAACTCACGGCATAAACTTGCACAGTCCGCCATTCTTGTGTGTGAGAGAGAGTTTGAGCTCGGCTGAAAGGAGGTGTCAGCAGTGAAAATACGAATTCAGCGCTCATTCCCGTAATATTATAGTAAAAAAAAGTCCAGTTAGATCGTGGAGAACGGTTTATTGAATTGAAAACGCTCGAAAACGAAATGAAATTTGAAAATTCCAAAAGTTGCACGAGAGTTGCGCCTTTTGCGGGAAAAAGCGTCAGTGATAGTTTCGAACTGATCACGGGAAGTGCGCCAACGATTCATTCTGCTTCTACTCGGTGCTTTCAGCATCGATCTTAAATTGCCAAGTCACGCCTTTTCGTTATCTGTAGACAGGGAAACTGGCTGAAGAGAAATGGAAACAATGACTTTAAAGTTTTGAGAAGTTTTATTGATGTTTTTTTGAGTTTTACAATGATTATAAAGTGAAAATAGGAATAAGGAAAGAATGGATAATTAAAGATTTCACAGGAATTGGAAAGGGTTGAAGGCGTCAGCAGGTGTCTTCTGGTTCCTCGGCGACAGTCGGGAGTCGTTGTTGGTCGGCGAGTTTCTTGTGCGCCTCGGCGAGCTGACGGCGGTAGTAGTCGCTGATGGTCTTCTGCTTGCGAAGTTTGCGGGCCATCTCGTTCTTCTTCTCCGTCGCCGCCTTCTTCTCCATCTTCAGATGATGCTTCTCGTTCGTCAGCCGTCGGTTCTGCAACGCCAGCAGGTCGTTGTGGAATCCGAGGAAGCGGTTCTGACGGCGAAGAGTGCGTCGTTCCGTCTCTTCTCCGCGGCTCTTCTTCACGGGCGGCTCCTCGTGCTTCCAGACGGCATCGGAGGCGACGACGTCTTCGGAAGTCTTGACGACGACGTTCTTCTTGCGGAGTTTCCTGAGCAGCGAACCGAACATTGTCTGAAATAAGAAGAAGACGTTAGATTCAGAAGAAGAGGAAGAAGGGAGAAAAGATTCAGAAGAAGAAGGGAAACGGAGGATAAGAATGACGGTCGGAAGGGGGTCCCCTGAGTCCTCCCTTCTCCTAAGCCCCGCCCCTTTTCCCATGTTGTACACTGTTCATCCCCTTCCTGTTTCCCTAGAGCATCTGAGAAAGAAGAGCAAATAAATAGAAACGAGACCATCGCAGACGAAACGATGACAATTCCCAATCGAAGGATGTGATCGTAAAAATGACTACATATTAGGGAAAGTGATGACATTTTTCTCGGGGGGGTCCGTTCTCAAAGTATGATTCAGAAGAGAAATCCACGACGTCTTCTACAAATGAGAAACAAGACGTGGGAGATTCCTGCTCGCGGAGCCCTGTTGCCAACCGTGCTCACACCTGAGTGTGATACTCGTGGATACTTCACAAAAGAACAATCAGAGAAGAAGTTCTCACTGAAGTGTGAGCATCAGAGCACCTGGCCGGGAGGCCGAGAGTGTGGAGACAGAAGGTTGTAACCATAAAACACTGATGGATTCTGGAGCCTTCCTGTTTCCCATGGAGACAACTTGCCACGTCGCAAGTATCCCAGGTCACATGATACGGAAGAAGACCAGATGGTGCCCCCAGTGACAACTTGGAGCAATCGTCACTTGTTCGCCTGTTTCCGGGGTCGCCTGCTCGTCATCACTAATCCACTCACACCAATCAAAACGTTGCGTAATCAGCTCACGAACGCGAACAAACACCGAATGATCTGTGTTATTGTTGGGCAACACTAGCAGACACCCTCTTGGAACGCAACATCAACCTTCTCTCCGTCGATCCGTCGTTTTGGCCCCTTCGTACCTTCGGTTAATGGTCCCCTTTCTTCCTTTCCCATCGCGGGGCTCTCTGGGGGATCCTCGGAAGGCAGAGTGTGGAGAAGTCGGAGAACAGGTTACTTCATGACGGGTAACGTCGTAAAGAGCATCCTTTTTGGAGTTACAACCTTCTGTCTCTACACTCTCATTCTCCCAGCCAAGTGCTAGGACGTTTCCGGCTCTGATGCTCACACTTCAGTGAGAACTTCTTCTCTGATTGTTCTTTTGTGAAGTATCCACGTGTATCACACTCAAGTGTGAGCACGGTTAAAAACAGGGCTCCGCGAGCAGGAACCTCCCACTTTCTCTTTTGTGGGATGAGAACAATTGCCTTTTATTGGCTGTTATTCCATTTCTCCTTCACATACTTATCTTTATCGCTTTCTCTATAATCATCATTTTCCCATTGGGAGGCCAGATGTTTCTCTGGGAAAAGGGGGGCGGGGCATAGGTTCTCATGGAAAGGGGGCGGGGCTTAAGAGAAGGGAGGACTCAGGGGACCCCCTTCCGACCGTCATTCTCATCCTCCGTTTCCCTTCTTCTTCTGGATCTTTTCTCCCTTCTTCTTCCTCTTCTTCTGAATCTAACGTCTTCTTCTTCTTTCAGACAATGTTCGGTTCGCTGCTCAAGAAACTCCGCAAGAAGAACGTCGTCGTCAAGACTTCCGAAGACGTCGTCGCCTCCGATGCCGTCTGGAAGCACGAGGAGCCGCCCGTGCAGAAGAGCCGCGAAGAAGAGACGGAACGACGCACTCTTCGCCGTCAGAACCGCTTCCTCGGATTCCACAACGACCTGCTGGCGCTGCAGAACCGACGGCTGACGAACGAGAAGCATCATCTGAAGATGGAGAAGAAGGCGGCGACGGAGAAGAAGAACGAGATGGCCCGCAAACTTCGCAAGCAGAAGACCATCAGCGACTACTACCGCCGTCAGCTCGCCGAGGCGCACAAGAAACTCGCCGACCAACAACGACTCCCGACTGTCGCCGAGGAACCAGAAGACACCTGCTGACGCCTTCAACCCTTTCCAATTCCTGTGAAATCTTTAATTATCCATTCTTTCCTTATTCCTATTGCCACTTCATAATCATTGTAAAACCCAATATAATTCAATAAACCTTCTCAAAACAGTCATTGTTTCCATTTCTCTTCAGCCAGTTTCCCTGTTTACAGATAATGAACAGGCGTGACTTGGCAACTTAAGATCGATGCTGAAAGCACCGAGTAGAAGCAGAATGAATCGTTGGCGCACCTCCCGTGATCAGTTCGAAACTATCACTGACGCTTTTTCCCGCTAAAGGCGCAACTCTCGTGCAACTTTTGGAATTTTCAAATTTCATTTCGTTTTCGAGCGTTTTCAATTCAAAAAACCGTTTTCCACGATCTAACTGGACTTTTTTTTACTATAATATTACGGGAATGAGCGCTGAATTCGTATTTTCACTGCTGACACCTCCTTTCAGCCGAGCTCAAACTCTCTCTCACACACAAGAATGGCGGACTGTGCAAGTTTATGCCGTGAGTTTATTCCGTTCAAGTTGGGACCGCGAGAACACGGAGAATACTTTTATAAATTCGAGTTCAGGTTCGATACGTTGATTATTTCAGCGCATTCGTGCATATTCCCGCTGATGTCAGCAGTATATGTCGGGCTCGTCTACTTTTCCGCGTTTTCCGTCGGAAGCCTCATCGGCCACTTCACTTATTTTGCTCATCAGCGCGGAAGACGGTGTAAAAAGCGGATCACGGAGGAATGCGGTGAGTGGGTAATGCAATCGTAGTCATAATGGAGATGGTGGAACCAGAAATGATGTTGGGATCCTCATCTCTCGTGGTTCGCTCTCGATAATCATTTACTTTGCAGTCAGGACTCTGTGTTGCACGGATGCTCTCGTTAGAAGATATTGCCCCAGGCTCCCGTCGCTCTTCTGGTGGATTCGCAACGCAATCGATTGGGTCGGCTACAAGTTCCGCTGGCTCTGCTGCGTCGCCCCATGTCGCTGCAGCCGTTACTTGTATCACAAATGTTTCTCTCACAATCAGAATGGTCCTGACCGCCATGTATGATAAATTTCAAAACATACGTTTCATTTCTTTCTCTGTCGTCTGAAAAGCGCTCACATCGTTCCCAATGCCTCTTCGATTATTCGTGACTAACTTGTGTATCAAACTGTTCAGATGGTCCTCGAATGGGTTGAAGAATGGTATCGAAGCAACTGCTTGCAGTGCAGCTGCCTGTCTATTTTATGTACTGTTCCTTTCAGACGTCCGTGTTAACAAAAATCATCTGTTTCAGGGATATGCCTATGCCTCTTTTCTGGATTTGGCTTCGGTCTTACAATTCTCGGATATTGTTTCGATGAGTGCGTGTACAAAGGGACTATGGGTAGGCAATTCCAGATTCGCTCTCCCTCTGCTCACAACATTCTTTCAGAGACTCACGTCGACAGATGCATATGGAGCATCGAGGACTCCATTTGTCCGTGTTACGGATGTTTGTTCTGTCTCTGCGGGCCCCCGATTCCACGCACCAGGATAAGCCGAGTCACGCAGTTCGTCTCAAGTAGCAGACCCGGCCCAGTCCCGGTTCCAGGTACCCATTTCAACTTGCCGTTTGGCAGAAGCCACCTCCGCCGCTTTTTTCCAGACAATAACGTCATTGAATTGAATGTGATTGACAACAGAAATCCTCCTCACCAGTTTCCGGTGTTCGAGGAGAGCATCACCCTTCCCAACCAAATTCCCTACCGGAATCCGCGTGTAAATGAGGGCAACGCGCAGGCGCGCGCCGACGAACACCTCCAACGGCCCGCCGCGCTTCCGGAGGCTTCATGGATTCCGCAGGCGCCGCTTTTTTTCTCGTCCCAAATGGCGAACGTCAGCCAAGAAGAAATCAACCGCCAAGTCGCGTACTACAATCAAGCGAGCAGAGAATTAGATCCGGTGCACAAAAGCCCCCCGACACCGCCGTATGCGCCGACTAACTCCTCTTCTGCCACGTCATCTGGTTACTCTTCCGTTCCGTTCGGTTCCGTCCCCGAAGATCAGGATGTCCGTCACCGTGGTCCGATTTTAGCGCAAGATGGTTGGTTGTTCTTATTTTCTCGAATCTCGAGATGAAACGGTTTGCAGATGTCGTCGCCACAGCGAAGCGTCACGCTGACTAACTTCTTCTTATATTATCACTTCTTGTATCATCAATCGACTAATTTCTTGTATTATCTTGTATTTTCCATTTTTGTACGTTATTGAGCAATTTAATATAAACTGTGCCGGGAACGGCCTACTCAGAGAGCTGTCCTCTCCTGGTTTTCCCACCCCTCTCTTGGTTTCTTCGATATGTCCCCCCTTTGGTGACATGTGACCTGGGATACTTGCGACGTGGCAAGTTGTCTCCATGGGAAACAGGAAGGCTCCAGAATCCATCAGTGTTTTATGGTTACAACCTTCTGTCTCCACACTCTCGGCCTCCCAAGTGCTAGGACGTTTCCGGCTCTGATGCTCACACTTCAGTGAGAACTTCTTCTCTGATTGTTCTTTTGTGAAGTATCCACGAGTATCACACTCAGGTGTGAGCACGGTTGGCAACAGGGCTCCGCGAGCAGGAATCTCCCACTTTCTCATTTGGGGGATGAGAGCAATTGTGTTTTATTGGCTGTTTTTCCATTTCTCCTTCACATACTTATCTTTATCGCTTTCTCTATAATCATCATTTTCCCATTGGGAGGCCAGATGTTTCTCTGGGAAAAGGGGGGCGGGGCATAGGTTCTCATGGAAAGGGGGCGGGGCTTAAGAGAAGGGAGGACTCAGGGGACCCCCTTCCGACCGTCATTCTCATCCTCCGTTTCCCTTCTTGTTCTGAATCTTTTCTCCCTTCTTCCTCTTCTTCTGAATCTAACGTCTTCTTCTTCTTTCAGACAATGTTCGGTTCGCTGCTCAAGAAACTCCGCAAGAAGAACGTCGTCGTCAAGACTTCCGAAGACGTCGTCGCCTCCGATGCCGTCTGGAAGCACGAGGAGCCGCCCGTGAAGAAGAGCCGCGAAGAAGAGACGGAACGACGCACTCTTCGCCGTCAGAACCGCTTCCTCGGATTCCACAACGACCTGCTGGCGCTGCAGAACCGACGGCTGACGAACGAGAAGCATCATCTGAAGATGGAGAAGAAGGCGGCGACGGAGAAGAAGAACGAGATGGCCCGCAAACTTCGCAAGCAGAAGACCATCAGCGACTACTACCGCCGTCAGCTCGCCGAGGCGCACAAGAAACTCGCCGACCAACAACGACTCCCGACTGTCGCCGAGGAACCAGAAGACACCTGCTGACGCCTTCAACCCTTTCCAATTCCTGTGAAATCTTTAATTATTCATTCTTTCCTTATTCCTATTGCCACTTCATAATCATTGTAAAAACCCAAAAAAACATCAATAAAACTTCTCAAAACCTCCAGTTCGTCGTCAAAGTTCCACCCATCAAGGTCATGTCGGCAAGTCTCAAACTCTCTTTCTTACTTTCCGAGTGTCTTCTCCGTTGTCGTCTTCTTATCAGCACGTACACCACACATTCCTGGTTTGATGACGCGTCCCGACTCTCATCGCATCAAATAGATCAACAATTTAGTTGCGGCAAGTCTTTAGAAGAACACGTGTGAGGCACGAGATGGGGCTGGGTGCACGGGCGGAAACGCGCTCCATTGAGAAACTACAAAATTCGTGAGTGTGTAGGGAAGAGCTGCAGCTAGAATGTACGAATGAGAGAAGGTGTGTGTGTTATCAGTCGTCGAGATTCTCCCCCCAATGCCCCGGAAGATGACGGGAGGAGAGCTATAAAAAGACGAGGTGTGCGACACATGTGCTCCTCTCGCAGAGCACTCGGCTCACTTTTGTTGTGCTCTTTCTCTCTTCTCCCCCCTGTCCCTTGGTTCCAGTTCATCAGTCTTCAGCGAAATGCTCAAACCGCTCCTGGTGCTCCTCTCGGCTCTTGCCGCCGCCACGACCGCCTACAACTTCTACTGGTACGACAAAACGCAGACGCTGGCCAACCGTCAGACGATGGTCCATCTGTTCGAGTGGAAGTGGACGGACGTCGCCAAAGAGTGCGAGGACTTCCTGCAACACTACGGATACGGCGCCGTGCAGGTCTCGCCGCCGATGGAGCATCTCAAGGTGTTCCCGAACAACAACTATCCGTGGTGGGTACGGTATCAGCCGGTGAGCTACAAGCTCGAGTCGCGGAGTGGAAGCGAGGACGAGTTCAAGGATATGGTCAATCGGTGCAACAAGGTCGGCGTCAGGTGGGAACAGGCCTGTTGGCTGGGGGGTTAGAAGCATGCCCGAACGTCTTCAGAATCATCGTCGACATCGTCATGAATCATATGGTGGGCGTCGGACAGAAGACGGGCAGCGGAGGTGTCGCCTCGAGCGGAGGATCCACTTTCGATGGATCTCACGGAGTTCAGTCGTTCCCCGGCGTGCCGTACTCACTGGAGGACTTTAACAATCCAAAGTGTGACAGCGACATTCAAGGATCCGACTATCAGAACAACGCGGAACATGTGAGTAGAACCCTCTGTCCCCGAGAATCAAGAAACTTCAGGTCCGAAACTGTCGCCTCGTCGGTCTTCTCGATCTGAATCAAGGATCCGCGTCGGTGCGCGCCAAAATCGTCGCCTACCTGGACAAACTCGTCGACTACGGTGTCGCCGGCTTCCGACACGACGCCTCCAAACACATGCATCCCGACGACATCCTCAACATTCTCAACGACGTCAAAGACCTGAGATCTGACGTGAGGCCCGGATTCTTCCGATTGAAGCTGACCCCTACCAACCCATTTTCTAGTTGTTCGGCTCGAACCAACGTCCGTTCGCCGTCCACGAGGTCATCGATCGGGGCGGTGAGGCGGTGAAGTGTGCCGACTACCTCGGCAACGGAAGATACACCAACTTCAACTTCGGTGCGGCCGTGTCGCAGGCGGCCAAGCAGCAGGCGGACTGGAAAAACCTGGTTCATCTCGGCCCCGGCTACGGTTACGGTAACAACGAGGATCACGACGTGCTCAACTTCATCGACAATCACGACAATCAGCGAGACTCGAATCCCTATGTGGTAGGTCAAATTGAGCTCGTTTCAATGTGAATTGAGCCGGTTAAGGTGACCTACAAAAACGGATACCAGTACAAGTTGGCGGTGAGTTTCATGTTGGCGTGGACGTACGGATATCCACGTGTCATGAGCAGCTTCGACTTTAGCTACTCGGACCAGAGCCCGCCGAATCAGGGAGCATCCAACGGCTACGCGGTGAGGAGCACTTCGGGCTCAATGAGCTCTAGAGACTCGAACAGTTTTCAGACGACGAGCCCGCAGTTCAACGGCGACAAGACGTGCAACACCGGCTCCGGATGGGTGTGCGAGCATCGATGGGTCGAGATTCGCGAGATGGCCAAGTTCCGCAGCTCCGTGCAGGGAACCGCCGCCGCCGCCATCGTCACCGACAATCAGCGGATCGCGTTCGCCCGCGACGGCGCCGGCTTCTTCGCACTCAATCAGCAAGGCGGTGCTTGGAATAAGTGGGTGCATTGGAAGAAGTACATAGTCGTCGAACTTGGAGTGTATTCAGAATCTTCTCGACGACACTTCCGGCCGGCGACTACTGCGACCACTACACTGGTGGCATCAGCAATGGGAACTGCGTCGGCACCAAGGTTACTGTCAAGGACGATCGTGAGTCTGTTCCCGATCAATGGAATCTTCGCTATTTCTCTTAGAAACCGCTGTCCTCTCGGTTCCTTCCAACTCGGTTATCGCCATTTCTCTGAGCTCGAAAGTCACACCGTACACTCCGCCGAGCGCTCCATCCGGCTACAGTACCACTGTGATCCTCCTCAAAAAGGACACCAACCCGGGACAGAACGTGTTCATCAGAGGCGGCGCCAGCAGTTCGCACAACGGACGTGAGCAGCAAGACGTGACCGTTACCGTGACTCATCGTCCCTTCGTTTCAGAATGCTCGCCGGGACCGTTCCAGCAGGCCAGCGATCCGTGCGCCATTCCGGTCTACCACAACACGACGGTGCCGTTCGTCTACGCCGAGTACCTGTCGTGGAGCCAACAGGACAACTACCTGGACTTTGAGGGAGCCGAAGTGAAGCAGGGCACTCACGACGGAGCCGCGGCGTTCGGAACGCCGCTCGCCTACTCGACGAACGACAAAACGGCGGTGGAGTATCAGCCGTACAACAAGTACGGCGCCGGCTACTGGCTCGTCGTGCTCAAGATGGACTGCTCGAAGGCCGAGCAGGGATGGTTCGAGGTGAAGGGCTACGAGTCTCCCGACATCGGATGGGAGGGCGACATCAAGCAGGCCTCGTGCTCGGGCTCCGTCGGCGGCTCCGCCCCCTTCTCGTCGATCAACCACGTGGCAAAGTGCGGAGCCGTGAACGTGTTCACGTGGGGGGCCGGCTCGTGCATCATTGACGCTGCCTGACCTGTTCATCGTGTAAATAAATGGTAGTACATATTCATTTATCAGTCATAGATGCTCTTTCTCGACTGCAAAATGCTGTGCCGATAGTTCGAAGTCGAAGTCGAAGTGGACAACGATTCGATGGCGACCGTCGACTCGATGACCATCTGAATCGGCGGCTTCTTCTGTCGTCGTAGGCACGGAAAGACGGGCAGAAGAATGGAAACGACGCCTTCTCGAATCGGCTTCGTGAAACCGATCATAGCGATCGTCGACACCGATCCGTGAAACGAGACGAGCAGCAGAAGGGCATAAGCGATGCCTGCCGAAATTAGGGGATGTGCTGGGATTACTGTAGTTCTCGACCTACTATTATGTGGGAGAACGAAGACGATGGCGTAGATGAAGCCGAGCAACGGAGCACCCAACATGACGCCGTGAATGGCGGCCTGAATGAAGAGGCTCACGAGGAGCATCTTCTGCAGTTGAATCGTCCGCTTCGAGAGATGATGTGCCAGCTGATCGAGCTTCTTCCAGATCGTCACGAACGTCTGCGGAATGATGACGGCGGCGGTGAGCATGGCGGTGATGATGAGCGTCATGAGGGGCGTGAACACCGGATCCAGGAGGGGCGGCGCCGTGACGACGGTGTTGCAGAGCACGTGGATCGAGATGCCCGGGTTGCTCTGCAATAAAGTGAGATGTCCCGTCCGGAAGTCACGGTGGCTTCTCGTGTTACATCGTACAACTCCTGCTTGTAGTGATCCTGCTTCGGATGGCATCGTGGCAGCGTGGCGAAGCAGAAGATCGGAATGATGATGACGATGATCCAGAAGAAGAGGACGATCTTGTGCAACACCTTCTTGTTCAACGTCTCCTCGCTGATGGCGGCGTCGAAGCGATACTTGAACATCTCGAGAATCGACAGTCCCGTGTCTGAAGGTACATTTTGAGTTTCAGACAGTCACTAGGACTGAAACTGACGAATCATGCAGATGACGAGCAGATAGAACTGGATGAGACCGCTGACGTTCAAGTACTTCAGAACGCCGGCTCCCCGGAACACGGGATACGGTAGGTAGGTGACCGGGAGCATGCAAATCGAAATGTAGAGCTCGAAGAGCAAGTTTCTGAAAAGAGATGAGTTGCTCTCTTGGGATTACGGTAGAACTGCAAGAAATGTACCCCAGCGTATGCCAGAGCAGATAGTTGCGGTACTCTTTGAGCGCCTTCGGACACTTGTTGATCAGTGTGTAGATGGCCATCACGTACAACGGAATCGTCAGAAAGTGTGTGAAGTGCATCGCGGATCTGTGAACAAACTATAGAAGGTGTCAGTCACGGGTTACTGTACTTGTAGGGGTCCGGTGCGGCCGATAGACAGTCGTGCTCGGAGGGAGCCGCAGTGGAGACGTTGACCGACGACGACATGCTGGAAGACTGAATGAGATTGGGCGAGGAGGCAGGAGGCAAGAAATGTGCGTCTTGATGGAAGGTAATGCGATTCAGAGGGGGGAGTGAGTGAGTGGTTGCGTGGAACCGGCAGGAGGATCATTGACCACAGGTTGATTGACAAAGTTTGATTCGATTTTCGCACCTCACGAGCTACGAGCTGCAAGTTGCTAGAAATGGAGGAGGAGATGATGGTGGCCGAAGTTTCGTTTGAAGGGGAAACTTCGGCCATGTTCCAGGATCTAGCCAAAATCCGAACAGGACGTCAACAGAAAGAGCACATGAACTCAAGACAGACAATTCGGCGGGAAATATTGTCCCCCCTTTTCGGAGGTGTACTTTGATGTTTTGGGGCCTGAATTGGGGTTCGAACGATTTCAGCTGTCTTCCTCTAAACTACAATTGCAGGTGTGAGGCCGAGTTCCACGAAACGACCGGATTCGAACACGAATGGAGAAGAAGAAGATCAGTGCGATCAAGTGAGCAGAATGAAACTTCATTACAGAGCAGAAGAAGTACCCTCAGCAACCGAAAACCCGATTACCGGCGCTTACAATCAACAGCGACTACAAAGTAGACGTGCCTTCTCTCTCTCTCTCTCTCTCTCTCTCTCTCTCTCTCTCTCTCTCTCTCTCTCTCTCTCTCTCTCTCTCCCTTTCTCTCTCTCTCTCTCTCTCTCTCTCTCTCTCTCTCTTTCTCTCAAATCTTGTTAGTGTCCGACGCGTATCCCGAAACAACACGAATCGGCTGGAAGTTGAAGAATTTGGAGCAATGAAACATGCGGACGACGGCGATTTTGATGGGACGCGTGAAGATCATCATGGCGACGGTGGAGAAGAAGCCGTGGAACGTCAGACAGATGAAGGCGATGTGGGCGAAGACTGGAAATGGGGGAGAGGTGGTGGAAGATGTCCTCTCTGGGACCGGCTTACCCTCGTGGTTGGCTCCGAAGAACGCTGCGTAGAGAAAGAGCACGTTGGGAGCTCCGAGCATGATTCCGTGGATCGCTGTCTGCACGAATAAGCTGACGAGCAACATCTTCTGCATCCTTAGAACAGCCGGCGAATGATGCTCACTGTCGCGAAGGTGTTTGTTCAAGTAGAAGGTGGTTGTCGACGTCGCGGTGAACGTGACGACGATCACCAGAATCCAGACGGCGATGTTGAAGAGAGAGACGGGATCCGAGAACGGCGCGGCAACGACGACCGAGAAGCACTGGAGCTCGGGCGGAGCATCCGGATTCTCGATCTGAAGGCGTTGACGGTACTCGAGCTGTCGGTCGAGCGCGTAGGAGAAAGTGACGACGTCGAAGAGGACGGCGAAGATGAGAATCGCCCGGAAGATGTAGACGTTGCAACGGAGGTAAAGGTAGAAGTGGGACGTTTGGTAGCCGTAGAAGCCGGCTCGGAAACGAAACATGAACATCTCCAGAATCGAGTAGGCGGTCTCTGAGATCAGAAGACGTGTGACGTCATCAGTGTCTTCAACTTACGGGAGATGAGGAAGTTGATGAGGTAGAACTGGAAGAGGCCGCTGATCTCCAAATGCGTCAGAATTCCAGTCATTCGGAGAAGCGGGTGCGGAAGATGAACGACTGGCAGCAGGAGCCACGAGTTGCAGATCTCGGCGGCGAAATTTCTGAAGCAAAGTCCTTACCACATTAGTTTTCTGATTGGGACTGGGACACAACTCACATCGAGGTGTGCCAAACCAAAAAGTGTTTGTAGGTTGCGAAATATGTGGAGTTGATGCGGAGCAACGCGACGATGGCGATCGAGTAGAGGGGAATCGAGAAGATGACGATCGAGTGGAGGACCCACTGGAAACCCTCGGGCGCCGGTTTCAGACAATCCATTCTTCTCTCTTTTCTCTTATCGAGTTGGCAAGTGAGTTGGAGTTTGGAGCAAGAGCCGGAGCCAGATTGGAACTCGCGACGAGTTGTATTCGATTAGGCAGGCGCATGACGAGGCGAGGCGGAAGGGGGTTACACATTGGAAAGCTATTAGTGTGTGGCTGGCCGGTGTGTGGTGCCAACTCTTCAGATTGATGGAATTCGTTCACGGGCGGGAACGGAGAGGAAGGAGCACGTCTTCACGGGCGACAACAGCTCTCGAATGCCCGTCTGGATCGGCTTCGTGAACACGATCATGGCGATGGTGGAGAAGAAGCCGTGGAAGGTCAACGAGACGAAGGCGGCGTAGGCGAGCGCCTCCTGGTTGGAGCCGAAGAAGATGGCGTAGACGAAGAGCAGGTTGGGGATGCCGAGCATCACGCCGTGCACGATCGTCTGCAAGTGGACTGGTTGCATGGCCTAGAAACATCCGCGGCCACCTGAACGTTCAAACTCATCAGCAACATCTTCTGCATTCTCAACACTGCCGACGACATGCTCGACGACAAGGTGAGATTGGAGTTCAGATAGATGGTGGTGCTCGGAATGACGGAGAACGTGATGATGATGAGGGCGAGCCAGATGAGCATCGTGCCCACCATCACAGAGTCCGAGAACGGAGCGGCGAGCACCACCGAGTAGCACGTGACTTCTGCGAACACGGAGGCGTCCCTCTGAAAGAGATGCAAGTGCGCTCCACGGACAACTCGCATTTCTACCTCAACGAGGGCTCTCTTGTAGACTTCTTGACGTTCAATGCTGTAGAAGAAGGTGCCGAACGAGAGCAAAGGGAACAAAAACACGCAGAAGCGACACGAGACGATCAAGAGGCGGATGAACTTCGAGAACGTTCTCGTCTTGTAATCGTACAAACTGGCCCTGTACCGGAACCAGAACATTTCCAGCACCGAGCAGCCGGTCTCTGAAACTGCAGTCGGTAGAAGAGCCACACACGAAACTACAGTAACCCACGAATGATGAGCAACGAGAGCACGTAGAACAGGAAGAGGCCGCTGAAACCGAGACGAGCCAGGAATCCGGTGGCTCGCAGAACGGGATACGGTAGATGGACGACCGGAAGCATCAAATAGACGTTGTGGATTTCGATGGCCTCATTTCTAAATCAGTTCGTTTGGTTTTCTAGTCCCTCCTCCCTCCTCCCCCGTTTACAGAAAAGTGTGCCAAATGAGGTAGAATTTGTAGGTTCGAAACGCGTTCGACCGAATTTTGACGAGCACGACGATGACAATCAGGTAGAGCGGCACGTTGATGACGTGGAAAGTGTGCATTATCCATCTGGAATTTCGAATGAAGACGTGTGGAGAAGACGAGAGAACCTACTTGTATAGAGAATTCGGAGGAATTTCACAATTTCGCATTTCTTCTTCTTCGTTTTCTTCTTCTATACACTCGTTAGAGCCAGTTTTTGAGAAATTGCGAGAAAATCGAGAAGGGAAAAGGATTGACGCCGAGTTTTCTGATTGAATTACTCAATCATGAGCATTCGAGTGTTGCTGTTGCATTCTGAGTGATATCACTAACTACTCGCTTTTTTTTGGATTCATTTCTTGCATCTCTGTATTAATAGCGGAGAAGTTTTCTGAATGAAAAGGGCGGAGCTTATCCAACGGAGTTTGTGATGGGGCAGAGGCGGACTGACGCTCCGCCCACTCTCGTTCGAGCCACATCCCCCCTTTGCGGCACCCCTCGGTCCTTATCTTGGTCAATTATCTAGATACACAGTGTATTTAATGAGCCCACCTGCCTCGCACCTCGATCGAGAGATATTTAGATAAGGTCTTTTTGTCACACCGTCCTCTTTCACATAGGCCACGCCCCTTTTATCCCACAAGCCCTTCTCTAAACAGGCAACGCCCCCTTAACCCTGCAGGCCACGCCCAGGTGACCCCACAGGCCACGCCCCCTGGACCCTGCAGGCAGATCCCCCTTAACCGTACAGGCCACGCCCCCTTAATCCTACAGGCCACGCCCCCTTAACCGTACAGGCCACGCCCCCTTAATCCTACAGGCCACGCCCCCTTAACCCTACAGGCCACGCCCCCTTCGCCACACAGGTCACGCCCCCTTAACCCTACAGGCCACGCCCCCTTCGCCACACAGGTCACGCCCCCTTAACCCTACAGGCCACGCCCCCTTCGCCACACAGGTCACGCTCCCTTAACCCTGCAGGCCACGCCCAGGTGACCCCACAGGCCACGCCCCCTGGACCCTGCAGGCAGATCCCCCTTCGCCACACAGGTCACGCCCCCTTAACCCTACAGGTCACGCCCCCTTAACCCTACAGGCCACGCCCCCTTCGCCACACAGGTCACGCCCCCTTAACCCTACAAGCCACGCCCCCTTAACCCTACAGGCCACGCCTCCTAGGCCCCACAGGCCACGCCCCCTGGACCCCACAGGCCACGCCCTCTCGATCCTACAGGCCACGCCCCCTTAACCCTACAGGCCAATCCCCCTTCGCCACACAGGTCACGGCCCCCTTAACCCTACAGGTCACGCCCCCTTAACCCTACAGGCCACGCCCCCTTCGCCACACAAGTCACGCCCCTTTAACCCTACAGGTCACGCCCCCTTAACCCTACAGGCCACGCCCCCTTCGCCACACAAGTCACGCCCCCTTAACCCTACAGGTCACGCCCCCTTAACCCTACAGGCCACGCCCCCTTCGCCACACAAGTCACGCCCCCTTAACCCTACAGGTCACGCCCCCTTAACCCTACAGGCCACGCCCCCTTCGCCACACAAGTCACGCCCCTTTAACCCTACAGGTCACGCCCCCTTAACCCTACAGGCCACGCCCCCTTCGCCACACAAGTCACGCCCCTTTAACCCTACAGGTCACGCCCCCTTAACCCTACAGGCCACGCCCCCTTCGCCACACAGGTCACGCCCCCTTAACCCTACAGGTCACGCCCCCTTAACCCTACAGGCCACGCCCCCTTCGCCACACAAGTCACGCCCCTTTAACCCTACAGGTCACGCCCCCTTAACCCTACAGGCCAATCCCCCTTCGCCACACAGGTCACGCCCCCTTAACCCTACAGGTCACGCCCCCTTAACCCTACAGGCCACGCCCCCTTCGCCACACAGGTCACGCCCCCTTAACCCTACAGGCCACGCCCCCTTCGCCACACAGGCCACGCCCCCTTCGCCACACAGGTCACGCCCCCTTAACCCTACAGGCCACGCCCCCTTCGCCACACAGGTCAGGCTCCCTTAACCCTGCAGGCCACGCCCAGGTGACCCCACAGGCCACGCCCCCTGGACCCTGCAGGCCACGTCCCCTTGACCCCACAGGCCACGCCCTCTCGATCCTACAGGCCACGCCCCCTTAACCCTACAGGCCAATCCCCCTTCGCCACACAGGTCACGCCCCCTTAACCCTACAGGTCACGCCCCCTTAACCCTACAGGCCACGCCCCCTTCGCCACACAGGTCACGCCCCCTTAACCCTACAGGTCACGCCCCCTTAACCCTACAGGCCACGCCCCCTTCGCCACACAGGTCACGCCCCCTTAACCCTACAGGCCACGCCCCCTTCGCCACACAGGTCACGCGCCCTTAACCCCACAGGCCACGCCCCCTGGACCCAGCAGGCCACGCCCCCTGGACCCCACAGGCCACGCCCCCTTCGCCACACAGGCCACGCCCCCTTAACCCTCCAAGCCACGCCCCCTTAACCCTACAGGCCACGCCCCCTTAACCCTACAGGTCACGCCTCCTAGGCCACACAGGCCACGCCCCCTGGACCCCACAGGCCACGCCCTCTCGATCCTACAGACCACGCCCCCTGGACCCCATAGGCCACGCCCCCTTTACCATACAGGCCACGCCCCCTTAACCCTACAGGCCACGCCTCCTGGGCCCCACAGGCCACGCCCCCTGGACCCCACAGGCCACGCCCCCTCGATCCTACAGGCCACGCCTCCTGGGCTCCACAGGCCACGCCCCCTGGACCCCACAGGCCACGCCCTCTCGATCCTACAGACCACGCCCCCTGGACCCCATAGGCCACGCCCCCTTAACCCTACAGGCTACGCCTCCTGGACCCCACAGGCCACGCCCCCTTAACCATACAGGCCACACCCCTTGGATCCACAGGCCACGCCTCCTTTAACCAGTCTTCTGCGTAGGAGAGACTGTTGAGTTCTGAGAACTGAAGCTTCTGGGGAAGCTCCGCTCAGATAGACTTAAGGTTAGTGTGCTTCTGGGCAAGTGAGCCGTGTCACGGGATGCAACGTGAACGCTTTCATGTTACACGCGCTTTACCGCGCCCCACTGTACGCTTCGCATCTTTGTCTCTACCGTCCGGTTCGGCCCGTGACATCTCTGTTTTTTCTCTAATTTAAAAGAACGAGCGAAGATCCGATGTCTAAAAAAGTTTTTTTTGAGATTTTGACCTATTTTTAAAAATGTTTGATCGATGTGTCGTAAGATAAGGGACTTAGTACGCAAGGCCTATCCCGCAATGTCCACCGTAACCTGAGAAACAGCGATTTGTTTCGAAAGTTTTTGAATTTTGTTTTCGCATTTTCAAAAATTTTCTGAGAAAAACTTGTTTTACAACAGAATAAATTGTAGCCACAAGTATGATGTGCGATGAAATCAAAGAAGAAGTCGATAATCTATCGGATTACACCGATGTTGTCGGAGTGAGCAGTCAAACTTTGGAAAAACTGATCGCCGACAAAGAGAGAGCCGAAATTGAGATTGGCAATCTGAAATCGCAGCTCGATCGTCAGACAAGAATCAACGATGATCGTGAGCTGTGCAGTGGCAGGTTAGTGTTGAAAACATTGAGTAGAAGAAGGAGGAGACGACTGATGCCGCGCGAAAGAGAGCTCATTCGAGAGCTGTTTCGGAACGACGTGACGATCGCAATGTTCGCAGAAGAGTACGGAGACCTCTCGAAAGCAGCTGTCGAACAGATCGAAAGAATGCACGCTCCCGAATTGCCGAGATTCCTCACCCCGCCAGTCAAATGTCGGAGAAACACTTTTCAAGAAGAAGAAGAAGAGGACGAAGAAATGGAGAAGCCGGAGAGCTCTGATCGGGAATGGCGACCCCAAGCGAGCCAATTGTCTGCTGTGACAAAAGAAGAATTTGTGTCATCGGAAGGGGTAAGAAGATCGATGCGGCCACCGAAGAAGCAGCAGAGATGGGGGTTCTCATCGGGCGACGACGACGACAACGAAAAGGAAAAAGAAGAAGTAGAAGTAAAAGACGGCGGCGAGGATTCAAGTCAATCTATTGTACTTCCTTCTCCGACTCATCCCACGAAGCCAGAATCTCAGAGTGAATTGGATAAGATTCGAATGATGATCATCCGTCGTAACGTTCCAAGCCTCGCTGTTGCGAACGGCACCGGTCAGTCGCCAAACGCACTGTCGCCAATCGAAAATTTCGTTTTCCAGGAGTCGGTGTGCAAAAAGTGGGCCTATGGCTCAATGAAGCGGCCCAACTACAACATGAAGAGGCGAAGAGCGTCATCGAATGGTATCGTGCCGTTGAAAATTGTCCGTTCCGTTTCAAAGGGTTGCATCCGGCGGCTCGCGAATACCTGCTTGCCGAGTACAAGAAACGTCGCTACGCGTCGACCATTTTGACGGGCGACGAGAAGGACGAGCTGAGCGAGAAGGCGACGAACCTCGTCAAGAAGGCGATGGGCCCGTTCTTCGGCCAATGGGCGGCCATCTCGCCGACACAAGTCCGTTGTTTCGTCAAGAAGCGAAGGAGCGAAGAAAGAAACCGAAAATACAGAAGTTCTGAGTTCTGAATGCAGTTTTCTCATTTGTAGTACAATTGAATTGGTAATTTTTCATGTTTTGTTCTGTCGTTTTTGCCGTGAAAAGATGTTTTTCGTTATCCGCCAGTGATTCATTGACACATGGTTCTTTACCGGTGATTTATTTTGTCAACTTTATATTTCTCAACCAGTTTCATGATTTAGAATTCAGAATAATGTCCCGCAGACTGACTTCCGACGACGAGACCGAGTTGGAAGAGATTCGTAAGTGGGTGATCCGTCGAAACGTTCCGCTCGTCAAGATTTCTCTTGGAACGAGTAAGTTCTTCGAAAAGTCGAAAAATCGAGAAGTCGTCGGGAAACGCGTCACTCTCAGATCTCGCCGAAGATGTAGTGAGCGGATGGATCAACGAAACGAGCCCGTTGAGTGCGACGGACGGCGGGAAAATGATCAATTGGCGCAGCAACTGCGATCCGGCGACGCTCCGTAACAGCCAAATGCATCCGGTGGCCGTGAAATACCTGCTCACCGAATACACGAAACGTGGATACGCTTCTCGAAAAGGAGGCAACGTATTGCCCAATGAGAAGAAGAAGTTGGCGAGAGAGGCGACAGAGCTCGTCAAGCAAACCATGGGCGAGCCGCTTATCCCCTACTGCTCCGTCACTTGGAGGCAGGTCAACAGCCTGTACAAGGCCAGAAGACTCAGTGACAAAAACAGTTCGACCTAAAATTAGAAAGTTTCGCTAGTTTTTCTGCCTCCACACTTTGTTTTACCTTGTTGAACTGAATTGTTGTTGTTGTTATTCCTTTTTATGAACTGGCCCCACTGGCCATTGTTTCCTGTTATTTTCTCTGATTAGTGCTGGAAAGGGACATGCTTCATTGATTAAAAGATGTTTTTCGTTGTCCGCAAGAGATTCTCTGACACATGGTTCTTAACCGGTGATTTATTTTGCGAACTTTATATTTCTAAACTAGCTTCAAATTCTAGAAATCAGAACGATGTCGGGCAGAGTGAAGAGAGAACAAAGACCGACCATGACTTCCGACGACGAGACCGAGTTGGAAGAGATTCGTCAGTGGGTGATCCGTCGAAACGTTCCGCCCGTCAAGATTTCACTCGGAACGCGTGAGTTCTTCGAAAAGTCAACCCCGTCGGGAATCTCGCCACTTTCAGATCTCGCCGAAGAAGTAGTGAGCGGATGGATCAACGAAACGAGCCCGTTGAGTGCGACGGACGGCGGGAAAATGATCAATTGGCACAGCAACTGCGATCCGGCGACGCTCCGAAACGGCAAACTGCATCCGGTGGCCATGAAATATCTGCTCGCCGAATACACGAAACGTGGATTCGCTTCTAGAAAACATGGTCTCATCTCTACGACTGAGATGAAGAAGTTGGCGAGAGAGGCGACGAAGGTCGTCAGACAAGTCATGGGCGAGCCGTTCTTCTTCTGGTGTGCCGTCACTTCGAGGCAGGTCACCAGCCTGTACAAGGCCAGACGAATCAGTGACAAAAACAATTAGACAAGAAATTTAAAAAATTTCGTGTATTTTTCTGCCTCCATACGCTGTTTTATCTTGTTGTACTGAACTGCTGTTGTTACATTTTATAAACTTCACCCCACTAGCCATTGTTTTCTGCTATTTTCTTTGAAAAGTGCTGGAAAAGGACATACTTTCGTTGATATCTACAAATCCCTTTGTAATTCCGTTTTTAGCGTGCAAAACCCTTTTTCGAAGCAGTGCGCAATTGCAAATATATATTTGTTTGAATTTCCACCAGTTTCTGCCGAGAGTGGTGGTTGTCACTGACGCGTTTGCGTGCTGGCGCGTTTCTCGATTTTTGCCGATGTGTCCATTTTTCATCTTTTCCACTGCAATTTTTCAACAATTTTCACTAAAATTACTCGAATTTAAGCGATGACAAACGATGTGGAGATGAAATCGGAGGCGGAGGAGGTGGTGCCGTTCCCCACTGTTCATATTCTCCAGGTTTGCCGCAGAAAATGTGCAATTTCTATTTTCTTCTGATTTTCAGGTGGTCAAAGACGCCCAACAACAACATGGGCTTCGGCACGGCGACTACGCTCGTTATAGGTGAGTCTAGTGGAAATTTCTTGACGAATTATCGTGTTGTTTTGAAGAAAGTACTGCGCTGCCAAGTTGGAGCGCATGCGAAAGGCGTTGAAGTTTACGAACACGCATAACTGCCAGAAGCGGCGGCCGGCGAAGTTCACCAAGAAGTGGCTGACCGTCGAGTCGCTTCACACCGCCCAATACCTCAACTTCGGAATTTTCGAGTCGGAACGCCGCTACGCCGAGGCGATGCTCGACAAAATCACTCTGGAGGACAACCCGGAGAAGACGAGAAAACGCTTTGCGATGATAAACTCGCTGAGAAAAGCCGTCCTTCACGCTACGAATCTCGAGAAGATCGTCCAAGAAAGCGAGCGGGTAGGATTCTTTCTCAGTTTCGAACTCAAAAGCCGAATTTTCAGTGCGACGCGCCGACGAAACTCGAGGCGCAAGCGTACGCCGCCTGGATGCGTGGAATGTGCGCATTCGAGTCGCGCAACTGGCAAAAAGCGTCCGATGCGTTGAAGTTGGCGCGAAACGTGTACGAGAAGCTCGCCGAGGCGACCAACAACACGACTCTTTCGTCGCTCTTCAAGGGCCGCTGCCGTGAGATTCAACCACAGCTTCGCCTTTGCGAATTCAACATCGCCGAGTCGCCCGGAGCCGTCGGAACCATGTCTGAGCTCATGGAGCTCAGAATGCAGATGGGAGAGGGTGGCGACAGCTCTGTCGATGTAAGTGGATCGGTAATACGGCGAAACAAATCGTTTCTCTTTACAGAAGCTCATCTCTGAAATGCGCGCATCGGCGACGTCTGCCGAGACTGTGACTATCGAATGGGGCGGAATGAAGAGCACTGTGGAGGACGAGAAGGCGAAGCAAGTGGTTCAGGAGTGGAAGCAGACCGAAGTGGAGTTGGCTCAATGCCAGACGGCCAAGGAGAAGATGGCGCTCTACGAGAAGGCCACCGCCGATACCCGCGACGCCATCGACCGTCTCGCCGACGCGATCCGTCGCAAGAGCTCTGAGAACGCGGACACCACGGTGCTCCAGTCTATCCGTGCGTATCTGGAGTTCCTGAAGATGAACGGCACCGCCTGCCGTTACCTGGCCATCATCGAGAACACGAAGAGCGAGAAGAAGAACAAGCCGCAGGATCTGCTGCGTCTCTACGACTCGGTGATCGAGATCTACAAGGAGGTCGCTGAGACTCCGGGCGCCGAGTACGACAAGCCGCTCTGCGAGGCGTTCGAGGTGAAGGTGGAGTACTACCGCGCATTCCGCTGCTTCTACATGGCCTCGTCCTACGCGGCACTTCACAAGTACTCCGAAGCGGCCGCCCTCTTCGATCGCACCCTTTCCCGCATCCAAGACGCTGAGAGCAAGCTGAAGAAGTTGAAGTCCAACTCGTGGCTCACCCAGGAAACCCCGAAGTCGTTGATCGAGCTGAAATCCGAAGTCGAGACCGCCAAGATTTCCGTCCGCGCCGCTCGTCTGGCGTCAGCCGCTGGTGGCGGCGTCAAGAGCGAGGATCACGACGTGGCTCGTAAGATCGATGAGCGTCCGCTTCTGGAGACCGTTGATGAGTGGCGTCAGTGGAATGTGAAGGAGTCGTTGAGAGACAAGAAGCCGATTCACGTCGCCTCGCTGCCGCCCGCCTTCATTCCGATGCCCAACAAGCCGATCTTCTTCGATTTGGCCAACTTCCATCTGACTGTGAGTCTGAAAATGATGAAAACCCAAAAGGAACCACTGTTTTCAGATGCCGAACGTCGAGGATCGTCTCGCGAAGCTCCAGAAGGATCGCGACGCCCAATCGCCGAAGAAGACGGCGAAGGGAGCTGCTTCCGGTTCCGGACAGGCGACTCAGGGCGACGATCAGCAGGGAATCTCCGGAATGGTGTCCGGATGGGGCAAGATGTTCTGGGGAGGCAAAAAATGATTCGTTGATAAATGCTTTTTCTCCTGTTTTCCCCCTCTTTCTCTATGTTTCTTGTCATTTTTCTCGGCGCCCCTATTCTCTCGTATTCGCATGCAAATTCGATGTTATTTGTGATACCCATTCCCCTTCTATTTCTGAGAATAGCTTGAAAAAGTATAGTATTTCTAATCAAAAGTTACCAATATTTATTGCTTTCCTTCTCCCTTTTCTTTTCTGCTAAGTATGAAAACAAATCCGTATATTTATGTTTAAGCCATTTAAAGATATATATATTTAAAAAATGAAAGGTGTTATGTGGAGCTTCTGAGCGAGAAGATTCGCATGCTTTTCGAATCGTTTTCACT
Organism: Caenorhabditis afra; assembly: GCA_963570955.1. Taxonomy (NCBI): domain Eukaryota; kingdom Metazoa; phylum Nematoda; class Chromadorea; order Rhabditida; family Rhabditidae; genus Caenorhabditis; species Caenorhabditis afra. The sequence continues at coordinate 2,940,280 of OY751536.1, read as the reverse complement.
GCGAAAAAGGTACTGAATCCTATTTTTTATTGATTCCCATCCTCTCTTCGAAATCAGAAACGCAGAAAGCGAGAACATAAACCGGCTTGTAAACAGAACATTGCGAAATTTGAACCGCTCTCTCTCTCGCTCTCTCAATTTTTCATCGAGTATTGTTTCAGAAAACTATGCGAAATGGGCTCTTTGTATCCGGATGAGAGCTACTGCACTACTGATATAGGACGGATCCTGTTTCAGTTGAAGGTGAGCCGAATGCTGAAAGTTTGAGATGCAGTCTATGAATTCGGAAGGATTTCCCCACTGAATTCATTAAAATTGATAAAAGTGACTAGAAATTTCGCAACTTCCAGACGGACTGGCAATGCGAGGCGTCGTATTTGGAGCAGAAAGTGGAGCGGAGCCAGTTGGGCACTCGCCACGTGGAATACACGTTTGGCATCGAGGCCACGCCCACTTCTGGAACGGAAACGAAGCGGACGTTTCAGCTGACGACGCGCTTCAAAGAGATGGCCAAAGTGCACGCGGCGTTGTCGAAATTGCACAAGCAGCTCTATCTGCGCGGACACTTTCCGCCGTTTCCCGGCGGAAAACTCATCGGAAACAGTGAGTTTCGGACCTGAAACCGCCTGAAACAGCATCCCGATCGTTGCAGTTTCGCCGGCGGTAATCGAAGAGCGGAGTCGCGCAATCGAGCAGTGCCTCAATTTCGTGTTCGACAGCGAGGTGCTCCGCAAGGCACGTCTTCTGCACGAGCTCGTCGAGGTGAGAGACGCAGAGAGAGAGGTGGAGAGGGACGAGGCGACGAGAAACCGAGCGAAGGGACCTTCTTATTTGTCTTTCCCCGTCTCGTTTCCCTTTTTCTTCCCCCCTCTCCCGAGTACAAATTCTTGCAAGCGAAACGTTTTGTTCCTTCAGAAAGCTTCCGAAGTCTTCCCACAAATAACGGGACACGAGGTGTTCTACAACAATTCGGAGACGATTCTCGATCAGCCCGACAACTGGATGTAGGCGATCCGATGGTTTTCAACGCAATTCGATTCGTTTTCAGTGCCGCCTCGTCGGACGACACATCGGAAGGCGGCTCCACGTCGGTTCTGCAGCCGACAGTTGACCAAGTCAGTGACCGCCTCAATTGAGTTCTAATTCCTCGGATTTCGCTTTGTTTTCCACTCATCAGCTTCACTTTTTCCCTAGTTACATGTAGTTAGAAGGCCATAATAATCTCATCCGAATACCTCTGGAGACCCTCAAAAAAAAAACGAACGTCCCAACAATAATAAACAATTATACGATTTCCTCTCACCTGCTTGTCCCTTGTTTTCAGACCGGCGACGATTTCGAATTTCCGGCAGTGGCGATAGAGGAACGAGTCGGCGGAACGACCGGCTCCGCGGAGCCGAGAGCCGCGAGAAAGAGCTCGATGCGACGACTGTTTCCAAGGTTACGCGGCCACGCGCCCGACGAGAACGGTGTGTGCTCTCTCTTTTCTCACAACCACCCTGTTCAAATCGAGTCTTTCAGAAGTGGAACCTCCGCCGGCCGACTATCTTGTCACGGCGGGACAACTCGTGGCGACGGCGCAGCGAGCCGAACAAGAGCACGCCTACGAGCTGGCGTTTCAGTGCTACAAGAGTGCGGCGAGCAGTTTGATTCAGGCAAGTCCCCAGGGCGCTTTACAGCCAGCGAATGGAGATGATATCTTGAACTAGTTTCCCCCCCTAACGGTTAGCATAAGCCTAGATGCTTCTCCGTCCTCGTCGTATTCCGCTTCTTTTCGATCTCTCCAGATGACTGATGACGTCTTCTGGTTGTTTCCCCCCACACCGACTAATCCTTGTTTTCTCAGGGTGTCCAAATCGAAAGCGACATGACGAAACGGAACGCGGTGCGCAGAAAAACCGCCAAATACCTCGTGAAAGCGGAGAAACTCTATCGGACGTACCTGTCGCTCGATGGTTCGGTGTTCAACTTCGACGGCCTTCTCACCGCCGCCATGCAGGATCCGAACATTCTCGCGTTCCAGTGCTCCAACAAGTCCATGAAAAACTATCGATTTGTGGGCGTGCTGCCCGAGTTGGACGCTCCGCAGAAAGTGCTCCTTGTCGAGGAGACGACCGGTGCGCAAAACCGCAAGTTTGTGATGAAACTGCTCGAGAAGGGCTCGCCGAGCCCGCGAAACACCACCGTTTTCCTTCCTACCAACATCCCGCACATGGTTCAACTCGTGCAGTTCTTCGAGACGGAGACCCATATCATATTGCTGCTCGAGCATGTGGAGCCGGGACGACTGTGGAGCTTCTTAAGACGGATGCTCGACGAGGCGGAGAGCCGGTACATTTTGTGGCTCGCGGAGCTGCGGGCGGACGTGAAGGAGGGAGAGAAGACGAGCGAGGTGGCGGTGAAGAAGACGTCGGAAACGAGACGCAAAGAGGGAAGCTATCGAGGTAGAAGGCTGTTGTTCACTGTCGGCGTCGACTATGAGAGAGCTGTGGAGATGCGGGATCAGACGGATTCGGTGAGAAGATGTGATGTGAATCGGGCTCCTCAGACTGCCTTGTTTCAGAGCGAGAAACCGTCGGAAGAGACGCATATGATCTGCAGTGTCGGCGAGGATCCAACTGGCCGATCCACAGCTCCCGTCGGCGATTTCACACTCGTCGGCCACTCGCAGGAAGCCGTCGAATCCAACTTTTTCCAAGTGGAAGAAGAATCACCGGCCGCCGTCAACTTCAACTTCTCGCCGCCACGGACTGCGCCACGTGGAAATCGCATCTCGTCGGACAACGCTCCCGCACAAGCGACGTCTTCTGGAGACACCGCCGTCACGTCTTCTGAGGTTTCCGGAAAAGAGTTGTTCGTGAAGAATCTCTCGAAAGCTCTTCAAACAGTTCGGAAGCAACTGGGCTCTCGCAAACGCGTCTGGAACTTTCTGGATCTGCCCGAGGCGCTCGTCGTCCACTGGTCCGCCCAAATCGTCTCGTTCTTCTTCGTCTTGCACGCCGAACATCAGGAGTTCGTCGGCGACCTCACCTCCGACGACATCCTCATCGACGCCGACGGAAACCTTCTGATGACCTACATCGGTCGCTGGTACGACGCGAATCGCCGATACCGCCTCGCCGACGGATACGCGGCTCCCGAGAGCACACAGTACGGATGGGAGCCGACTCCCGAATCGGATGTCTGGACGCTTGGAGCGCTGATGTTCGAGCTCTTGTGCGGAAGATCGCTGGCGAACGCGGCTCCACACGGTGTGCTCAGAAATATGGAGCTGCCGATTCCCGAGAGAACCGTGGTTTCGTTTGTGGCCAAGGACCTGTTGAACATGTAAGAACCCGCAGTGCTGCCTGGACACAGAGTTTACACTTCCTCTTTCAGGCTCCTCGTTCCAACGCCCACCCTCCGCCCGTGCCTCGACGAGATCCGCGCGCACCCGTTCTTCCGGCACATCGATTGGCTCCTCTACGACAATCCGACGTCTCCGGCGCCCACGTCGGCGTCCATCACCACGCCGTCAGAGGTGACGTCTTCTTCTGAGTAACTTCTTCTTCCCCGCAAACACCCGACTATTCTTGCTTTTCTACGGTCATTTTCGGTTGTATTTCGTCTGACACACTTTGTGATATTCCCTCTTTTTCAGCTATTTACTCACTTCATCCCATTTTTAAAAACGATTGATTCTTGCATAATTTTGTGATACCTTTGTATAATAATCTAGTCGATTCGCTCCCCACTCCTCTCCAGTTGGTAATATTTATATTCATAAATCCGAACATCTCGAAAGTTTTGTATAGCGATCATTGGACCAGACATGAGGAAACAACGCCGAAAATGTGTTCTCAAAACTACTCTAGATAGTAATCTCCGCAGTTTTCCCCCCGTTTTTCGCAGTTTTTATGCCATGCTAGACACTTTTCAAAGATGCGGATACGTCTTCTTCTTCTTCTTCTTCTTCTTTTCAGCCTCTTTCCCCCATTTTCGTTCGGGATCGACGTTCCGGGCGCTGAAGGTACGGTAGCGGGCGATGGCCTAGATTTTCCCGTCTTGTAAACCTAGGCCACTCTCAATCTGTTTGCTTTCAGTGACCGTTTTCACTGGTGTCCTGGAGGGTCGAGATGCGCACGCGCCGTTCGGAACGTGAGTGTTTTTCGCATGAGTGGACCGAAATCAGACCGCCCGTTTCCTGTTTCAGCGACAATTTGGATCGTTGCGAGATAGCGGCCTGGAACAATCGGACGACTGATTCGGTGCCGTTCGAGAATCTGCATCGCAAATGGATCGGCATGAAGAAGAGCCTTCTGGTGAGTCATGTCGCTGTCACGCAACCCATCTCGTCCCGTTTCTTCAGGAAAATCTCGCCGACGCCGAGCTTCGCGTCGTTTCGGCGTTCGTTTATAGGCACGAGATCGTCGTGACGACGACGACACAGAATCGATTTGGGTAGGCGAAAAGAGCCGAGAGCTGTGAGCTCATTGGAGCCGGGGATTCCAGAAAACGCGTCTTCTGCCGCTACTTTGACTGCCATCGGAACGAGCTCAACGGCACCGCCTGGGAGTCCATCATGTATCCCATTTCGGCGGCGTTTTGTGCTCGGCGAGCCGGCGCGCGCTTCATGAGCCTCACTGACGAGGCGGATGGGGTGGTGCTCGGCGAGCCGGTGCCGCTGGTGGTCAGAGTCGCCGAGAAGTACACGCATGAGGTGGGCGTTTGTGTCGGGCCGATCTACGGCAACGAGAGCAGATGGCTCGAGATTGCCGAGACCACGGAGCACCACTTGCTCATGGTGAGTTGGACTCCGGCTCGGCGAGCACACAAGGTTGGAGCAATTTCAGGGAGCCAACTTCTTCTACTACACGATACTGAACAAGATGAACGAGTACACACGAAAGATCGTCGACGAGTACGAACGACTCGGCTACTTCGAGGTGACCGTCATCCAGAACGAGTACTCGACGATGGACTGGAACTCGCACCTTCTGCAGATCCACGTGAGTTGGCACAAACCGCGACGCGACCGCGCACGCCTTCCCGTTCCAGGACTGCCACTTCCGAAGTCGATACCACTCGAAATGGGTGCTGAACGTCGACATCGACGAGCGACTTGTGATGCTCAAAACGTCGCTTCCTCAATTCCTGCGATCTTTGTCGCCGAACGTCGGCGAGCTCGCTTTTTCGGTGAAACGAGTGATGCGCATCGATCCGCTGCCACAAAAGTACGAGAATCGCGAGAAATTGGTGAGCGAGCTCGAGTATCTCAAGTACAACATGACGACGAAGGCTCAATTCGACGTGCCAAAAGTGCTGTTTCGACCAGAAAAGTGAGTGGTCGTCGTGGACGAGAAAAAGCTAGGCCACGCGGTTTCAGAGTGCACGCCCTGTTCTACCACTGGACATACGGTCAATATCCGGGAGTCCAGGTGTTCGCCGTTTCGAAACACGACGCCTACATCCGTCACTATCGGACGACGATGGCGAGTCTTCTGGGCATTTGGTACATGGAGAAGAAGTTTGAGACGACTCGATTGGATCTGGAACTCGAGAGGAGGCTGACAGAAGCCGTCGTTCGTCGCGTCGAGAGCGTCTATAAAGTGCGTCCGATTCGGTGCGAGGAGCTGCGGCAGGATCTGATGGGCTACTTCTCGAAGGACAACTACGACTGCGTCTTTCGCGACGGCAAGCGTTATGTGGACGTCGCCAAGGGGGACTAGGCGGATTCTAGGCCATCCTAGGACACCATTCATCGTTGTTTATTATTGTTCGAGTTCAATGAATCAATCGATATCCGTTGAACTGAGCCGATTCGGAAGGCGTTGGATTCCAGACTGTGCTTCGTGCCCTCGAGCCGACGGAGCCAGAACTTTTTCGTTATTTGCCAAAATGTCACGTCACATTCGACCGTATCGGGCTGGAAGTCGAGTTTTGCGCAGTTTCTGGCGAGAAACTGAAATGTCAGACTTTGCGGAATCTAGGTCAAACTACCGTACCACAATTTGGTCGACGAACGGTTTTCCTTGCTCGAGAGCACGTTTCATTGAGGGAACTGCAATTTTCCATGGGTTTTGGTGCTGAAATTCTGAAGTCCACTTACAAAACGGCTGAAAGATCTCATCGACGTCGGACGGTTCGTCGAAGAATTTCAGAATTCTCAGAAGATCTCCGCTTTCAAGAGCCACTCGGAAGTGCACGAAAAACAGGAAGGCGGCGTGATTCGGATCGACGACGTCTTCAGAAAAAGAAGAAGACGTCGCGCTCTTCATTTTCAGCAATTTGTCGATGAGCACAACGGCTTTGAAGTCGGCGAGCGGCTGAAATTGGCTGAAATTGTGCTGAAAGTCTGAAAACGTAGGCTTACGGAGATTGAATGTGAAAAATGATTGGAAGTGATGGTTAAAGGAGTCGAAAGAAGAATGAGAAGGTGTTGGAGAAGCATGTTGAACGGGGAAATAAACGAGGAAGAGGGGGGAGGAGAGACGCGTGACGGGACCTCGCGTGACATGTGGACACGTGACACGCGGCACAGATTGGGCTGTTCTTAAGGGACGAGCGCTCTCAGTTCAAAGTCATTTCGGAAGCTTAACCGTCAGACGAACAATCGACACAACAAGCCGGAATGAATCCGAACGAGCGCAGCATGCACCTCTACGAGCAGTACAACTCGCAGCTCGGCGAGCAACTCAAAGCCAACGCATCGCAATATCTGCTCGCCGAGCTCAACAAGAACTCGTCGGAGCAGAAGGCGCAGATTGTGCACGCGAAAGACTCGGAGTATGTGCTGCGCGATTTGCGCGCCCAGGCGGAGGCCAATCCGAACGTGTCACGCGACGCACCGCACCGCGCGTTCCTCACCGGTACTCCGGTGAACGCGAAGGAGATTCGCGCGCAGATCGAGTCGCTCGACAACGCGATCGTCGTGCCGCAGATCATCGACGGAAAGGTGTACTTCACGACGCACGGCGACGCCGACGCGAGGACCGCCGTCGAGGGATCCACCTCCAACACCAACCTCGCACATCAGGGATCTTCCTCCTCTTCTGGAGGCGTCGACCTGCACAAGGTGAAGTTCACGTTCGGACAACTCGTCAAGCTGCTCGGACCGTCGACGTGTCAGCGTCTCGAGCGCGAGTTTGTCAAGCAAAATCAGTTGTCCGAGGCGGAGCACGCGCAGCTCCGCACCGCCCGCGAGTCCGTCTCGAGCACCGGCACACTTCGCACCGCCCAATCGGTGGAGCCGAACCTGCTGAGCACCCGCACCGCCAACTCTCTGGAGCCCAACCTGCTCAGCGTCTACTCGGCTCGCTCGCCGGGCGTCTTCACGCTGAACGACGGCATTCTGACGGCCCAATCGGTGGAGCCGAACCTGCTGAGCACGCGGACCGCCAACTCGCGCGAGCCCAACTTGCTCAGCGACTACACCGCCAAGGATCGGACGACGATGAGCCAGTTGAAGGCGCAGTCGCCAGGTGAGCCCTCACAAGACTCTTCCAGAAACGCCCTCCCCCGGTTTTCAGGAATTCTGACGGCCCAACTGCCGGAGCCGAACCTCCTCTCGGTGCGCACCGCCCGTTCGAGCAACTCGCTCATCGAGGGCGAGTCGACCGACGTGCACACTTGTCTGGAAATCCAGTCGCCGACGACCGGTGTCCACACGGCGCTCGGATTCGCGACGCCGTCGGGAAGCGCGCACGAGGTGCGCTCCTCGCAGGACGTCTCCACCGCCGTCGAGATTCTCAGCAGCAGATCGTCGCAGGACGTCTCCACTGCCATCGAGATTCCAGAGTGAGCCTGAAACTCTTCTTCTTCTTCTACTTCTGAATCTGATTCTTTCAGCCACAGTGGATCGCAGCTCGCCGCCTGAGAGACCGGAAAACGCGGGCAATCAACGCAATTCACGTCAATTGTACAATGGTTTTAAAGTGATTTTTTGAAAAGAAAAGAATAGTGGAAAAAATAAAGGAAGTAGTAGGAGTCACGTGACCCGTTTTGTCCGTTTTGATCCACATTTTGACACGTGGGAAGCTAGTCGGCGTGCGGGGGCTGTTGTTGAATCTCCCTTCATTCCGCGATGTCGACGACGTCTTCTCGACGCATCGTGACTCCTTCGACGAGATTTGCTCCGATTAGCGCGCGCCTCGAGGCCCCCCTTCAGCGGGTGCTCCACGCGAAAGAGGTGCCCAAATTGAGCAAGGAGGAGCTCGCGAAACATCGGAACGAGGTCAAAAAGTACTATAGTGAGTTGTCGAGAAAGAAGCAGACGACGTCTTCAACCCCGGCTCCGAGACCGAGAGTGGCTCCTCCGCCCCCGCCTCCCGAAGATCGGACGCGATTCGTGACACAACGCAAACCGGTCTCCAACAAGGTTTGTGGAGTGTGACACCCCGTGACACCGGACAGATTCTAGCCGCCGCCCAATCCGCGACGCTCCACACTGGCGAAGATTGAGGAACATCCGGCGGAAGTGGTGTGGGAGGAGATGATGAGGTTGACCGAGAAGCTGTCCGAGATGCAGCCCATCGCGGGAGTCGCGAAAGAAGACGTCGAGAAGCACGTCGACCGTGTTCGACGACTCGTTTTCAGCGAATCTTGAAATGAAATAAAGTGTTTTCTGTCCCGTTCCCCACTTCAATATGAGTCAGAAAAGAGGCGATGATGCATAATTGAGGAGTGTAGAACGAAGGGATTAGCAGGCTCATTAGCCTCGGACTGGAGGCGCTTCTAAATATAGACTATTTTCAACTAGCTCCTAATTGCAAAGTCAGACGGGTCCATTTGGCTCAAGAGCCTCGTGACTAATGAATGTTTATTGGCATTATGTTGAAATGTATATGCAGCAAAGCTGCTCTATTGCACACGCGCGCTAAATTCGAAGATCCGGTGTGGTGCGATGGTTGAACGAGACGACTCGGAGCAGGCTGGAGCTCGTCTCTTCGCCCCGCAGACAGCAGACGATCCACCAGAACGCCTTGACGACGTTGTCGTCGAAGAAGAACACCCAGATGGGTGTGGAGAGGCTCATCTGAAAGAAGGCGATGACTCTCACTGCGAACAACACGTTCGTTTCGAGCTTATATGTACCACATCGGACACCGCGAAGAGCACAATCATGCGTGACGCCAGCGGGACTCGGGTCACGAGGTGCAGATACTCCCAGAGGAGGATGAACAAGTGGGTGAGCATGTCGAGCGCCAAAACGCGGAACATCTTGTAGCGAAACACGCGCAGTGTCGGCGAGCCGGTCGAGAAGAAGTTGGCGAGGTTGCGGGTGGTGGCGATGGAGAAGGCGATGGTGGCCGAGATGTAGACGCCCGACTCGACCTTCAGAATGGGGCCGAACGTCGCCCACGAGGAGACGTCGCGCGAGAACGTCCTGGACACCTCGTCGTAGGTCAGCACGTCGACTCCGTGAATTCGGACGAACGGGATCAGAAGCGCCGTTGCGTACATCAACAGAGTCACGTAGGCGAGCGGGTAGTACTTCTTCCAGAAGGGCGCGGCCTTGGGGAACCTGGTCAGAGTGTATCGAAAGATGAAAAGCATCAGAAGACATCCGCTCTGCGCGTGGAAGAACCAATGGGTGAGGACGGTGGAGACGTTGAGAACCGGCTTCGCGTAGTGATAGATCGGCGCGAGCAGGTGGGCGAACTCGACGCTGTTCTCGATGCGCAGCAACCAAGTGTTCAGATAGCAAAGGATGTCCTGGAAGAGAAAGTTATCCACCGGGAAAGTTAGGCCATCCCGACTGGAAACTCACAATCGTCAGATTGCACTGCATCAGTCGATAGAACGGCGAAATGAAGCGACTGTCGAGGGCCATCAGCAAGATGAGAAGCATGGCGAACAGGATTGCCGGAATGCCGTAGCACAACCATATCAGAAACAACGTGGAGTCCTCCATCACATTGGTCTTTTGGTGTGTGCGGAGCAGGGAAGGAGAAGAAGAAGTGCTGCGCTCACTTCTCATTAGGATTATCTCGTGGCAGGTCCGGGCAGGGAGGAGAGAAAGAGCATTGCTCTTAGAGAGCCCGAAAATGATGACTCCACACTTTTTCGTTTTCTGTGCACACATTTATTTGTTATCTCAAACTTTCGGAAGAAACGGTAAAACGAGAGCGATTATTAGTATTTGGATTTGGAGGAGTGCTGCTGATACGACGGCTGGACGTGGACGACGTTCGTGTGACCGTGACAGAAGACGACGCTGCGGACGGTGACGTCACACGCGAGGATGATGAACGGACTGGAGAGGGTGACCAGATCAGCCAAGAAGACGATGACGACGGTTCTCGTCTCGGCGGACAGGTTCGGGACGAGGTACGAGGGGAAGAGGATCCAGACGAAGACCAGGGAGTGCACGACGAGATCCACGCACACGATGCGATCCATCTTCTGCACGTGCTTCGCGAAATTGATGTTACGGTGTTTCAGAGCGCTGCGGGTGAGCCATCCGAGCAGTGCCGTCGCGAGAAAGAAGGCCGCCGTCTCGACGTTCATCAGAATCGTGTAGACGTTGAAAGTGTCGGCGTCGTTGGGGATAGTGTTGACGCCGTCTGTGCCGGCGATGAGCACGAACGGGACGGTGAGGAGGAGACTGAAGAGGACGGTGAGCAGCAGCATTAGTGGGAACCGTTTGCGCCAGAACTCGGGTGCGTTCGTCGATTTGCAGTAGGTGAAGCGGAAGATGCACTTGAGAAGGAGGCTGCAGCACTGAATGTGGTAGGACCAGTGACCGATGAGGTTGCGGGCGCGCAGAAGGATCGGGTAGTCGTGGAAGAACGCGACGACGGGCTCTTTGAGCTCCGAGTCGAGCTCCAACTTGGTGGGAATCGAGTTCAGGTAGATGATGATGTTCTGAACAGGGTTCTCAGTAGAGCGCACTTGTCACACCTCACTTACCATAAGTAGATCAAACTGGACGAAGCGATAGAAGAGCGGTTTGAAGCGCGTTTGGCAGGCCAGATGGACGATGACGACTAGGCCGATGCCCAGTGAAATTGACTCGCAGCACATCGAAATGGAGAACAGGAAAGACATCGGGGGGCGAATGAGTGCCTCTCGATGTGCACAATGACAATTAGTAATACACAACAACACAACCAGCTCTTTCAGCTCTTTCTAGAAGGTGTTTACGAGAGAGAAAAGATGCAGAGAGTCTCCGTGGGGGATTGTGTGATGGTCTCTTGATCTGGAATGACGGGGCAGCGGGAAGAAGTGAGGAGGAGTCCTCTACGTGCGACATAATTGCCGGCTGCGAATAAGCAGCTCGCTCGCGGCTTTCGAAAACCGCACGTGGAGGCGCAAGCCAAATGAGAGGGGGGAGATTCTCCACACAACCTGGATGATACCAGAGAGATCAGAGTTCGGAGAATCGGAACTTTCAGAAGAGCAACAAGGTAGATTGTTTCGAACTCTGCCTCTTGATTCTTGATCCCTTCGAAATGTGGGTGAATGAGGGAATGCAGAAAGCGTGCAGAATCGTTCTTCAACGTACAAACGTTCTTGTTCTACTGCTACAAATGATCACATCAGATCAGTGTCACTGGAAAGCCCACGCCCTCTCTCTCTCTCTCTCTCTCTCGCTTCCTTCACCGCACCCTTTGAATTCATTCGACATCGGTTCGCGCTTCGAACGTCTACGATGCGATTTTGTGACGATCGTGAGTTTCCTGACAGTTCTAGTCTCACAATCAGAGCCTTTCTCCTTCAGCACCCCCTTCGCAATGCTTGGTGTGTGCTCGTCCGGCGCGTGGCTTCCACTGTTCGGTGGTGACGTGTAAGGGCTGCAAGACGTTCTTCCGACGGATGTGTGTCTCCGATCGTCACGTCTCCTGCTTCGCCAAGGACGACTGTTTCGATCTCGAGAAGAGGAGTTCGTCGTCGACTTTCTTTTCTCATCCAATCCGCTCTTCTTTCAGACCAGCCGATGCTCCGATGTCGTGCGTGTCGGTACAAGAAGTGCATCGAGGTGGGCATGGATCCGTTGGCGCTCGAGTTGAACGAGAACGAGGCAGAAGCTCCCAACTACCGAAAACTTGTGAAACGGACTGGATCCGGTCAAGAAGAACAGAGGGACGTCGTCAGAATAGTGGAATCGGCAGAGAACAAGATGCAGAAGCTCCTAGACATGCTGGTTTATCTGGAATTCAAACTGGAAGCATTCCGATCCTGCTCCTACAATCCTAGTTGGCTGGATGTTGGCGGCTTGGAGTCCGTTCTCGGGTCCCCAAACACGTTCAGTCTGGCTGAAAAGACGGGTCCGATGCCCGGATGGCCTCTGTCGTACCAGCCTTCCCAGACTGACGAGAGTGCCTGGACGAAGCCGGGAGTCTTTCCTCCAGCGTTCAGCACATCCACAAAGAAGTGGATATTCTATGACCTGCTGACAACTGTAGAATACGCGAAGACGTTCGTGTTCTTCCACAAACTGAGTCTGAAGGATCGGATGATTCTGGTGAAGCACGTGAGCATCGCGTGCATGATGTTGCACACTTCCTACTTCTCCGTAGCTCAGAAGTTCGACAGCATAGTTCATCCAGATGGAACTCTTTGTCGGATCACCGGGTACTGTAGTTCTTGCCAGATCACCCGTAATTACTCTCTCTCTTTCATCTCAGCGGTAGAATGGGCGTCGTCTGGTCTCTGGCTCTGGCTCCAGTGATTCGCTGCCAAATGAGCTTCATCGAGTACGTCCTTCTGAAGAGTATCTGTCAGTGCAATCCTGGTTTGTTACAGACACCGATCATTTTACCGAACTTCCCATTTTCAGCTGTTTCAGAGCTCTCCGAGCACGCGCAAAAGATAATTTCTGAGGAGAGACACCTCTATGCAGATGCTCTTTTCGATCACTGCCGACGGTCCCGAGCCGACGGAGTGACCCACTTTGCTCAATTGCTCGGACTTCTGGAAGTGGTGGAGAGGCAGCAGAGGAAGCAAAAGGACATCCATCTTTTGTTCGTGACACCGAGACTGGCGAGGATGCCAGCCGAGATGAAGGTGCAACTAGTGGAGGACATCATGAGCTGACGACCTCGTTTCTATTCCCTTCTATAAGTACAGTGCTCCACATAATGATAGGTTCACCCCCATTTTTTGAGATATCTCGGTTCTGAAAAGTGTTCAAGAAATGGTAGTATTGAAAAAATGAGTTCATTTTGATTACATCTTTATGTGCATAAGTGAATTTGAGAAACAATTAGTTTTTGAGAAAATACCCTAATTTAGGTGAAAAATGGGTTTTTGAAGATCCACAAAAAGATAGGTTCACCCTATGAAAATCAGCAATTTTCGAATTTAGCAGTAAGAGAGATTTTTTAAATTATGATTAAACTATGCTTTCGGTCCCTCTTTTTGATATTCAGTTGAAAATTATGAGAATTGGGGGATAGGCAGAGGGGGACACTGAGATGTTGGTCCACTGTCTGAAAAACCGCGATAATCGGATTCTTTATTTTTGCAACTTTTGTGTCCGTCGTTAATTGTGTTCGCCATGTATCCAAACACATCTTCGGTGCTCATCGTGTCCTGGGGAATGGCTGACGAGGTCACATTTGCGACTCATCTGACCTCCAGCCTCTTGTCTGTTCGATGAGCTCGGGCAAAGGAAGCTCCCTGCTCCAGAAATGTCAAGTTGTGGTGTCAGCTTCGACGTGAAAAGCGAGTAATACCTCTTATCTAACATGTTCCGTTCTCGGCTCACTCCATTCAAATGGGTACAGGGCACATTTTCACTTGGCACTTCGGAATCAATGACACCCAATCCATGCATCAGGTTTACGATTCCGATTTGTCTTTTCTGATTAGAGGAAGTTCATATTAGTGTTTTTTGACCCATTCGCGGAAACAGGTTCTTAGTTCTTCCCACCGGAACTTAAAGAGGGAGGAATTGCATTGATTCCGATGTGCCAAGTGAAAATGTGCCCTGTACCCATTTGAATGGAGTGAGCCGAGAACGGAACATGTTAGATAAGAGGTATTACTCGCTTTTCACGTCGAAGCTGACACCACAACTTGACATTTCTGGAGCAGGGAGCTTCCTTTGCCCGAGCTCATCGAACAGACAAGAGGCTGGAGGTCAGATGAGTCGCAAATGTGACCTCGTCAGCCATTCCCCTGGACACGATGAGCATCGAAGGTGTGTTTGGATACATGGCGAACACAATTAACGACGGACACAAAAGTTGCAAAAATAAAGAATCCGATTATCGCGGTTTTTCAGACAGTGGACCAACATCTCAGTGTCCCCCTCTGCCTATCCCCCAATTCTCATAATTTTCAACTGAATATCAAAAAGAGGGACCGAAAGCATAGTTTAATCATAATTTAAAAAATCTCTCTTACTGCTAAATTCGAAAATTGCTGATTTTCATAGGGTGAACCTATCTTTTTGTGGATCTTCAAAAACCCATTTTTCACCTAAATTAGGGTATTTTCTCAAAAACTAATTGTTTCTCAAATTCACTTATGCACATAAAGATGTAATCAAAATGAACTCATTTTTTCAATACTACCATTTCTTGAACACTTTTCAGAACCGAGATATCTCAAAAAATGGGGGTGAACCTATCATTATGTGGAGCACTGTAGTTCATTAATGAAGTTTCGAACGATGTGAGAGTACCGCCGATTAGTGTAACAACTGAAGATGACGTTTCTCGTATGATTCGGGTCAGAGTGTAGCCGATCGAGAGTGGAGATAACGAAATCGACGTTTCTGTTTCTCTGGGGGCAAAAATGTCACTCTAGCCAGTACATTTTACTCGTTTGATCAAATTTAGTAGAATTCTCTTCAATTGCGAGTTATTTCAAGTGTTTGGCAGGCTTTTTCCGCCGTCTCCCACCTATGTTTATTCCGATCGAAACCCTTCTGTCTGTCTTTTCTCTCTCCCTCTCTCTTTGATCGATCTCTCCTTGTTGCGGTCATTCTCTGTCTGCAATGTCGGACAATGGTAAGTCGTTTCTTTCAATTCTCATCAATTCTCGACGTCTTCTAGAATCGCCTCCAAATCCATGGAAGTGCTCGGTGTGTGCTCGTCCGGCGTGTGGCTTCCACTGTTCGGTGGTGACGTGCAAGGGCTGCAAGACGTTCTTCCGACGGATGTGTGTCTCCGATCGGCACGTCTCCTGCTTCGCCAACGACGACTGCTTCGATCTCGAGAAGAGGAGTCTGTTGTTGACTTTACGTCGCTTTTCTCACCCAATCCGCCCTTCTTTCAGATCAGCCGATGCTCCGATGTCGTGCGTGTCGGTACAAGAAGTGCGTCGAGGTGGGTATGGATCCGTTGGCGCTCGGGTTGAACGAGAACGAAGCGGAAGCTCCCAACTACAGAACGCTCCTGAAACGGACTGGATCCGGTCAAGCAGAACAAAGGGACGTCGTCAGAATAGTGGAATCGGCAGAGAACAAGATGCAGAAGCTTCTAGACATGCTGGTTTATCTGGAATTCAAACTGGAAGCATTCCGATCTTGCTCCTACAATCCTGAATGGCTGGATGTCGGAGGCATAGAGAATATTCTGAAAGGCTCAAACACAATAAGCCTGACCGAGACAGCCGGTCCGATGCCCGGCTGGCCTTTGAAGTCTGATCTTCCAAAAATAGACGAAAGCTTCTGGAAGACGTCTGACAACCTGTCACCACCTCGTTCCACCAAAACGAAACTATGGTTCTTTTTCGATCTGCTGACCACAGTGGAGTACGCGAAGACGTTCCTGTTCTTCCACAAACTCGACATGAAAGATCGGTTAGTTCTCCTGAAGCACGTCAGTCTGGCGTGCAAGATGCTGCACATCACCTATTTCTCAGTCGCTCAGAAGTTCGACAGAATCATTCATCCGGACGGAACACTGTGTCGAATTGAAGGGTGAGAAGCATCAGAAGTCATCATCAAACCGACCTCCTTCCAGTGGAACGATGGGAGCCGCGTGGAGCCTTGCACTGGCTCCCCTCATCCGATGCCAGCTCAGTTTCCACGAATACGTCCTGCTCAAGGCCATTTGCCTGTGCAACCCCGTCGTCGCAGAGCTCTCCGAGCACGCGCAACACATACTTTCCGAGGAGAGACAACGCTACGCAAATGCTCTTTTCGACCACTGCCGACGGACTCGAGCCGACGGAGTGGCTCACTTTGCTCAATTGCTCGGACTCCTTGAAGTGCTGGAAAGGCAGCAAAAGAGGCAGAAAGACATTCACATTTTGTACGTCGAGCCGATCATGTCGAAATTGCCAGAAAAAGTGAGAATTCCACTAATTGAAGACGTCATGGACTTCTAATAAACTTCCAAAAGAGACCACCGTTTTCTGACGTTTTTGACAAATGAAATGTCCTTGAAAAGAAGAGAGTCGAATCGAAATAGACGACGAGAAGGGAAGAATGCGTGGGAACGACCTCTTATCAACTGTTCCTCCCGCCGTTCTCTTTTTGATTCATCGGACATTAATGCGAGATAAGTGCATCGGGACTTCCGATCAGATACCGTTCATCAGACCTCCCTTGGCTGCGTTTCCGACACTGATCTATGCCGTCATGTTCGTATTGATCCGTACGAAACGACGACGTCGCCTTCTAATTGCCTCAGTTTCCTTCAGACTTATTCGGCGAAGTTTCTCCCACCTTGGCTTCAAGGGGGGTCTATTTCTATTCGAGAACGGGCTGTTTCAAGTGTTTGATATTGGACTTTTGTGTCGTTTCCCACCTTTGTTTATTCCGATCGGAACCGTCTTTTCTCTGTCTCCCTCTCTCTTTGATCGATCTCTCCTTGTTGTGGTCGTTTGTTTACTACAATGTCGGGCAATAGTAAGTCATTTCTTCCACTTCTCACCAACTTTTGACGTCTTCTAGAATCGCCTCCAAATCCATGGAAGTGCTCGGTGTGTGCTCGTCCGGCGCGTGGCTTCCACTGCTCGGTGGTGACGTGTAAGGGCTGCAAGACGTTCTTCCGGCGGATGTGTGTCTCTGATCGTCACATCTCCTGCTTCGCCAACGACGACTGCTTCGATCTGGAGAAGAGAAGTCCGTCGTCGACTTCGTTTTCTCACCCAATCCGTTCTTCTTTCAGACCAGCCGATGCTCCGATGTCGTGCGTGTCGGTACAAGAAATGTGTCGAGGCGGGCATGGATCCGTTGGCGCTCGAATTGAACGAACACGAGGCAGAAGCTCCCAACTACAGAAAGCTCCTGAAACGGACTGGATCCGGTCAAGAAAAGCAGAGGGACGTCGTCAGAATTGTGGAATCGGAGGAGAACAAGATTCAGAAGCTCCTAGACATGCTGGTTTATCTGGAATTCAAACTGGAAGCCTTCCGATCCTGCTCCCACAATCCTAGTTGGCTGGATGTCGGTGGCATCGAACGCGTCCTGAACAGTACGAACAATATCAGCCAAGCTCAGGGAGCTGGTGTGAGTTTGACCAAATTGCAGTTATTTACAAACTGAGAAGCTTTCAGCCGATGCCCGGGTGGCCGATACAGTTCGAAATCCCTGTCATGAACGTCGACTTTTGGAAGGATCCTGAGAACTGTCTCAAGTGTATTCGCGAGAGAACGGACACGAAGCACTGGTTCTTTTTCGATCTGCTCACTACTGTGGAGTACGCGAAGACGTTCCCGTTCTTCTATCGATTGGACATGAGGGATCAATTGATTCTGATAAGACACGTGGCAGTGGCGTGCATGAATCTGCACGTTTCCTATTTTGCCGTGTCTCAGAAATACGATAGTAGGATTCAACCGGACGGCGTCTTTTGTCCAGTCAGAGAGTACGTCTCCAAGGAAACACTGAAACTTTCAGCTGATTCCGTTAGTTTCAGAGGTCCGATGGGCAATGCATGGGCTCTCTCGATCGGTCCGTTCATCCGATGTCAAGTCAGTTTCCACGAATACGTGCTGCTCAAAATGATCTGTTTGTGCAATCCAGGTACTGAAAACTGGCTGTATTTACAGCAAGTTCCATTCAATTTCAGCTGTTCCAAGGCTCTCCGAGCACGCGCAAAAGATAATTTCCGCGGAGAGACACCTCCACGCGGACGCTCTTTTCGATCACTGTCGACGGTCTCGAGCCGACGGAGTGGCTCATTTCGCCCAATTGCTCGGACTTCTCGAAGTGGTAGAGAGGCAGCAGAGACTTCAGAAGGACCTTCATTTGTTTCACGTCGCCCCGTTTCTGGCTAGAATACCCGGCGTTTCCGACATTCCGCTCGTCGAGGACATCTTCTACCACTAACACGTCTTCCACGTCTTCAATCCCTTCCGGGAACTCGGGAACTTGGGAACCGGCTCAATTTCTCCGAATTCTAGCCCCATCAACAAGTGTTGAATAGCACTTCGATTAGGGCCCCCGCCGAAAAAGCGATCAAACTAAGTGCGCTGTTCGAATGTCCCCCCGAAGGCAAAACAAGCCTGCTCACAAACCCACACCGATTTCATTACCCTGCATTGTTATTCGCCTTTCCACACTCACACACATCCGTTCAAAATAAAACGAGTATATAACGAGACCAACTCCACCTGTCGCCTTCTTCCGTTTCCCCCCATTTCCTCTTTTTCCCCGCATTCGTGTCACTTTCCGATGAATCCGTTGCCGGCGAAATGCGGCGGTTCCTCTTATGTGGATCACAAGTTCACCTCGATTTTCCTTCACGCGATCATCGGAATCGAGCTGCCCTGCTCGATTTTCGCCGTCTATTGCATTGTGAATGTGACGCCGAAGTCGATGTTCATGCTGAAAGTGCTCTTGTTGGCCCATCAGTTTTGGTAAGCCATCGGTTCGGCCACCGCGATGTTCTTCTGATCTTTGACTGTTCAGGGTGACCTACTACAGCTTCATAATCAATATGGGAGCTGCGCCGGTGCTGTTCTTCCCGGACATCGTCATGTACACTCGTGGCCTCTTCGACGTTCTCGGCCTTCCTATCCGCCTCCAGGCCTACCTCATGGGCACCGCGTTCGCCGGAATGGTGTTCTCGATCCTGGTTCTGTTCGCCTACCGTCATCAGTGCATTCTGCCGGACACGCACTTCATGAAGATGAGGGCGAAGAACTTTATGGTGCTCAGCTGCCTTCTGCACCTTCTCGCCACCGTCTACATGGTGCCGCTGCTCGTCGGTGAGCCACCACAGGCGGAGAGCATTGCTGCGATACAGATGGAGTACGCGGATCCGCCTTGCGATCTGTGGGATCCTCACATCTACGTCTTCTTCCACGGCTTCAGCAAAACTATGGCAGTGTACGGAGTTTTCGTCGTGATCTCCAGCAATCTCATGTTCTTCTACATCTCGCACAGCTTCTACACCATCCGACAGTCGCGAACGGTGACGTCGAAGAGCACAAGGAAGCGGCAGATCAGCTTCCTCTACGCTCTCATTCTGATGGCCATGCTTCCGAACGCGCTTCTTCTCTGCCCATCGATCGGTCTTATGCTCGCCACTCTCTACTCGGTCTCCTACAGTCCAGGTGAAAACGGGGTGTACGTGTCTAGCCGCTGAAAAGAGAATAACTGTCTGTGCGGGGAAGGGGGCGGAGCTTAAGGCGTGGTCGGAATGAGAGGGGTGTGGCCTGAACACGAGTGGGCGGGGCTTAATGGGGGTGTAGGATGTGGCAAAAGGGGCGTGGCCTGAACACGAGTGGGCGGGGCTTAATGGGGGTGTAGGATGTGGCAAAAGGGGCGTGGCTTGAACACGAGTGGGCGGGGCTTAATCGGGGTGTAGGATGTGGCCAAAGGGGCGTGGCTTGAATACGAGTGGGCGGGGCTTAATGGGGTGTGGGATGTGTGGCAAAAGGGACGTGACTTGAATACAAGTGGGCGGGGCTTAATGGGGATGTGGGATGTATGGCAAAAGGGGCGTGACTTGAACACGAGTGGGCGGAGCTTGATGGGGGTGTAGGATGTGGCAAAAGGGGTGTGACCTGAGCAAGAGGGGGCGGAGCTTAACAAGGGGTGTGGGATGTGTGGCAAAAGGGACGTGACTTGAATACAAGTGGGCGGGGCTTAATGAGGGTGTAGGAGGCGGCAAAAGAACCTGTTTGAAAAAGGGCGGTGTGACAAAAGTGTCTTATCTTTCTATTTATTTATCGATGAAGGTGCGACACAGATAGGATCATTGCACGGTGTATCTAGATAATTGATCGAGATAGGGGCCAGGCAGGTGGACTCAATCTACAGTCAATCTAGAGGTTTTAAAAGGGGCGGAGCTTAGCGAAGGTTATCATGGCTGGAATTTCAGTGTTTGGAGACCTCCTCGCGTGTTGTCTGTCGGTTCACGGCGTCTTCTCCACTCTCGCCCTAATCTTCAGCTTCAAACCCTACAAAACGGCGGCCACGAGATTCATCAAGAGAATCACTTTCAGTTAGTTTCAGCCCATCAACTCTGAACTCGAAATTTGAACCATTTCAGTGAACTACACACTGTCCAAACGAGTGGTTCAAGTGGAAACAAGTACAACCACAAAGTGTCAATACGGAGGCAGATTCTGATCGGCCTGTTATTCAAGGTGCTCCGCCTCCTTTGCTCATAACAAATCTAAAGATCACCTGACTAGCAGTTCGTTTCCTTATTGCTTTTTCCATTGCCGCCACGGCGGAGCAAGAGCTCACTTATAAACAGAAGACTTCCCCCGTTCCCCCCGATAACCACAAGATGCTCCGAATGCCCGACTACTGCCACAACTCCTCCGCCGTCGATCACTCGTTCACCGACTACTTTGTCCATTCGGCGTTCGTTCTCGAGCTTCCGTGCGCGTGGTTCGCCATCTATTGCATCTCTAAACTCACTCCACGTCACTTGCTCCACGCAAAAGTGCTCCTGTTGGCTCACCAGCTGTGCATTCTGTTCTACAGTGCGATTGTGTCGATCGGCCTCGTTCCCGTCGACTTTTTCCCGTACATTGCGTTCTATTCGAACGGACTGTTCGACTTTTTCGAGGTGAACCCGACGATTGTGATCTACCTTCTTGGCACCGGATTCGGAGGTTTGGGCGTCTATGGGGGATAGGTGAAATGGCACATTGAGCCTTCAGGAATGTTGTTCTCGATCCTCTGCCTCTTCGTCTACCGCCATCAGACCGTGCTTCCGGAGTCGCACTTCCTCAAGCTCCGCCCCCAATCCTTCACCTTGCTGTGCGTGCTCATACACTGCGGCACGATCGTCTTCATGATCCCTCTGATCGTCAGTCCGCCCGATCAACCGAGCTCTCTGCTCTTGCTCCAAACCGCCTTCTCCAATCCGCCGTGCGACCTCTGGCATCCGCGCGTCTACGTCTACTGGTTCGGCGTTCTCGATCAACTCATCGGCTATCTGCTCTTCTTCACCGTCTGCAGTGCGGCGATGACGTTCTTCGTCGTTCACAGCTTCCGCATCATTCGAGCCTATCAGCGGCACACCTCCAAATCGACGAGGAAGCGGCAAATCGGATTCCTCTACGCGCTCATTTTGATGGTACCGTCTGACTGATTGCTCCCGAATGATCTCTGTTTCCAGGCCTCCATCCCAAACCTATTTCTGTTTACGCCGACGCTCGTGGCCGTTCTGAGTAGCATCGGCTCGTGTTCCTATGATCCAGGTGAAAATCGGCGCGCCTGTTCCCGAGAACTCGAATGATCTTGTGCCATTTCAGACCTCGGCAGCGCGATGGTCTGTCTCGTCAGTCTGCACGGCTCGATCTCCACAATCACCATGACTCTAAGCCATAAACCGTATCGGAAAGAAGTCGTCGCGCTGATTCAGAAGACAATGTTCTTGAGTGAGACCCAACTTTTATTCGGAAGACGATATTCATGATTCATATGTTATTTCAGGAAAAGAGAAGCCGAGGCGAGTGGTGATTCATTGCGATACGACTACGAAGACGGCCAAGTTCTAGACTTCGATGGCGATCTTCTTCTTCTTATTGTTGTTGTTGTCGTTGTTTTTGAGCGAGGAGACGTCATGAACGAGTTGATTCCGCTTCTTTTGTTGCGAGTAGTGGGCGAAGATGAGCAGCGAGATGCACGTGAGCACGATGGCAAACAGAAGACATCCGACGGCGAGCTGCGACATCGGAGAGCCCGAGCAGCACTTGAGGTTCTCCTCGAACGAGGCCTGGAAGTTTGGGATGAGCTCTCTAGAGAAGATCTCTCTAGGGGGTTCTTACTCTGTCGATGGCGGGTCCCTCGAAGAAGTAGACGACTCCCTCGCTTCTGTAGACTGGCGTTCCACGAGCCGGCTCTTCGGGCTCTTGCTCCTTCTCTTGCTCTTGCTCCGGCTCCTGCTCCTGCTCCGTCTCCGAGTTGGCGTCGTTCCACAGTTTCTTCACTTTCGCAATCTCCTCAAAATGCTGACGCTGCAAACTTTTACACCTCCACCAATGATCTTCTACAAAACTCACGGCTTTCTCGGAGATCTGAGGGCCCTCCGACGGATCGATGTCCTTGAAATCGACGAGCTGGGCGGCGGTCAGAGAGACGGCGAGGAAAGCAAAAACGAGTGTCACACGCATCTCGCGGCACGATTCGAAGCGGGGAGAGACTGACTGACTGTCGATCCGAGGGAGGGGGAATCGCGATGGGAGGAGGTGGAGCCGTGTGATTGGAATGTGCTCGCGGAGCACATTGTGTGCAGCGGTCAATCTCGTCTAATGGAAACCGCCGCCGACGCAAAAGTGTAACAGAATGGAATGCGTCCACTTGTTGTCCCGTGACACCGTACCTCTTCTTCGAAAGACGTCATCCTGATCTTCTGAGCACTGAAGGTTTTGCAGCGCGGCTCGTGGGAGTCTCCCACCAAAAATCACCCTTCCCGATGGCTTTTGAAGACGAAAACTTTTGCGAGCCCGTGAAAAATCAAAATTCCAAACGCCGCCATGTGACCTATTCTCTCGGTTTTCACTCATTTGGTTTCTGAACTCACGCTCCGATGGCCGAGATTTTCCGCGTGACAAAAGACGAGTCAGAAGTGGCTTATTAGCGGTACTGGTGCACATATTTGTCCGATACTTTCACCCACTTCCTATCGCCTAGTGGGTAGATATGATCAATCATACCGTAATCGGCGACTTTCCGTCGTGGTTCGTGGCCGTCGAGTCGACATCGCTGATCCTTCTGCTGATCCTTATGATCGTCTCGTTCGCCCTCTATTTCGTCGAGATTCAGGTCATCTTCTCGTTTCGAAAAACCACTTTCAGAGGTACGAGACTGGAACTTTCCAGATTGTTTCCCTCCTCGTTACAGGTCCGTTCTACAGACTCATGTTCGTCGGAATCATTGTCGACATGTTGTCCGCCGTCAACTTGTACACGGGACAAGTGATTCCAGCCAGGGGGTTTCTGAAAACTCTGCAGCTCATACATAGTAGAGGTGCCCCGTTTCCAGATGGTTCGCCGACTTCCTGCTGCCCAATCAGAACTGGCTCGGCAAGATCTTCTTCTTCGTCACCTACTCGTGTCGCTGCGTTCAGGGCGCCACCGCCACAATCCTCTCGTTCTGCCGCGTCTGCGCCGTCCTTTTCCCCGTCCTGTATCAGAAGGTGTGTGGTTGTATGTAGACGTTCATTCCAGAGACTCTCGGACGGTTTCAGCTCGGTCAACCCAACTACATCTACGTCCTGCAGACGCTTCAGTTGTCGGGAGTAGTCGTGTCCGGATGGTTGCTGGTTCCGCAAGAGTACGAGTATCAGGTGAACGACGACGGCTTCTATTCGGTGGATTCGACGGAAGACGACTGGGAGGCCGAGTTCTTCTACGCCTTCGTCGCCGTTCTCGAGCTCTTCCTCGTCACCACCATCGTGCTCAACAATCTGGTGACCTACATTGCATTCAAGGTCAAGTTTTCGAGGGTGAGTGGAAGCCCATCTATACACAAAACTGTGATCTTCTCCAGAATCCGCCAAGATCCAACGTCGTCTCGGGACCCCAATACCAGGCCTCACGCGAGAAGCAACGACGCGAGAGCAGTCTCGATCGGATGACGTTGATCGTGTGCTGCGTCGAGCTCATCTACTTCGCCTACGTCGTCTACTCGCTTCAAATCAATAATTCGATGAACAAACGTGTCTTCTACTTCTGGTACAACATCCTGTGCGTCATCTACTCGACGTTCTCCGCCTGGATGCTTCTGATGGTGTCGAAGCCGATCACACAGCAGTTTCAGCAGCGATATCGGTAGGGTTGAGAAGAAACCGGCGGACAGAGTTGAAATGAAGACGTGACACTTGCAGAAGGATGTTTACAGAAAGCTGGCAGCCCGAGGACTGGTCCGTTCGCTATCAGTCTCGGCCCACGGGGGAAGTCGTGACAATCACAAGCCATCTTGAGGGCGCCGAGCGATGAGCTTTGCAGAAGCGCACGTGCTGATCTACAACTTTCCCACACACACACTATGTATGTTACTCATGCGCTCCGTTTTTGCCTTCTGCTTGCCTCGCCGCGCATGACTTATCTCATTCGGTCAGCGATCAGAAAGACGAGCTGAAAATAAAACTTCTTATACTTCTTCTTCTTCTACTTCTTCTTCTTCTTCTTCATTTCCAAATGATGAACAACGTGGTGTACGACGAGTTTCCCACCTGGTTTCTCATCGTCGAGTCCGTCTCGATTGTGGTGCTTCTGGCGATTGTGGTGGCGTCGTTCGCGGTGTACGTCGTCGAGATTCAGATTCTCTACACCTTCCGGACGACTACTTTCAAAGGTGAGTCCGTGTTGTTGATGATCCATACTTCATCATTCCGATGCTACATAGGTCCGTTCTATCGTCTGATGTTCGTCGGCATTCTCGTGGACATGATATCGGCGATCAATCTGTTCACAGGACAGATAATTCCAGCCAGAGGGTACCCGTGAATTTCACGTCATCTGATTCCCAACTGCAATTCCAGATGGCTCTCCTCGTTCTACTTCACCAACGAGTCGCTGCTCGGCGCGATTTTCTACGCAATCACGTACGGCGGCCGGTGCGTTCAGGGCGCCACCGCCACGATTCTCTCGTTCTGTCGCGTCAGCGCCGTCTGTTTCCCCGTCCTGTATCGAAAAGTGAGCCACTTCCCATTCCAGCTAGCTCTCAGCTCATTGTGCTCTTTAGCTGGGCCACCCGAGATATATGCACACGATGCAAGCTCTCCAGCTCGCCGGAGCCGTCGCCTCCGTCGTTCTGTTGCTCCCCAAAGAGTACCAGTATGTGAACGAGAACGGCGGCTACTACTCGGCGTTCGTCGACAACGCGTTCCGCAAGCCGTTCTACAACTTTGTCGCCGTCCTCGAAGTGCTCTTCGTTCTCAGCATCGTTGTCAACAATCTCGTCACCTACACCACATATCACGTCAAGTTCAACAAGGTCAGTCGAAGAATGAGACTCAAAGTGCGCTCCACTGCACACAACGTCTTCAGAAGCAGCCCGATAGGGCGAGACAGCGTGCCAACTCGATTCCGGCCAGCCAATACCAGACGTCACGCGAGAGACAACGACGCGAGAGCAGTCTCGATCGGATGACGTTGATCGTGTGCTGCGTCGAGCTCATCTACTTTGCCTTCGTCGTCTACTCGCTCCAGATCAACCAGTCGATGAACAAACGCGTCTTCTACTTCTGCTACAACATCCTCTGCGTCATCTACTCGACGTTCTCCGCCTGGATGCTTCTGATCGTCTCGAAGCCGGTCACAATGCAATTCCATCTCAAATTCTTCTCGTAAGTGGCCGAGGTCTTATCAATGCTCGCGGAGCAGCTTGTGAGTCACACAATTCGTGTTTACAGGAAGTTGGGCACGAAACGATCGGTTCGCTCGGTGTCGATATCAGTGAACGGGAGTCGCGAAATCAACAACGTCAAGTAGAGATGGCCGGTACCAGGAGAGGGAGGTGTGCGTCATCGCACTGATAACAACCGCAAGTGTGTGAATGTACTGTAAATAAATACGATTTGGTCGAGATGTGTCTCTTGTTTCGCGGCGTGACATCGGGACGCGTTACGCTTCGGTCGAGCAGACCTGCAGCCAAAATCTACCGCTGCCAGGGTCACAATGTTCGCGGGCCATTTGTCCACTGCCATCTGTCTTCTTCTTCTTCCACTTCCACTCTCACTTTCACTTTCTATTTCTCTCTCTTTTCCTCCTCCAAGATCGTTTTCAAAATGTGCATTGATCTGATCAAGCTACGACGAGATGGAGCGTGAAAGTGAACAAGTGCAGTGGAGCGCACATGCACTGAGACGTTTTGGCAGTGAACCCCTTTATCTCTTTTTCAATCTATCTCTCTCTCTCTCTCTCAATTTTTGTTTCGCACAAACAATCGCGTCCAATTGGTTGTTTGTGTGTGTTGCATCGAGATCATCAACGCTTTGATTCATGTAGTTGACCCATGTTCAGGCTTGGTCGGAACTTTTCCGATTTCCGTTCCGAAGCGGTTTTTTCAAATTCGGAACTTTCGGAACCGTCTTTTCTGCCATTTTAAGGCCATTTTCAAAGTTCCGACTGCAAAACTCGGAGTTTGCAAAACTCGGTTCCGATATGAAAAAGTCGGTTCCGATACGAAACAATGATGATTCATCCACGATTTCCACTAATAACTCGACACTTCTGCTTTCTTTTGTTTCTTTTCCGCCTCTCAAATGTGGTGAAGCACATATAAGAGGAAGGTGACAAACGTTTTGTAATAGATTCAGATTTTCTCTTATCATATCACTCGCCTCTTTATCAACCCGATTCTCACCACGTTTTGCCTCTCGCCCAGGTCGACGCGAAATGGAGCCGGCGGACAGGGAGGAGCTGTCGGCGTTCGAGGCGGAGATGTTGAAAACGATGAAGGAAAGGGTGGTGAGTTCTATTTTCTTTCAAATTGAAACCCGTCCCACTTTCAACGCCGTTTTCAGGCCGAGATCCAGAAGAGAATGTTCCGAACGTTCGTCGAAAACACGCCCAGTAAGACGGATGAGTTTCTGCCGACGGGAAGTTCGGAAGACGCCTATCTTCGCAACATGGCACCGATCAACAACGTTCTGAAGGCCGTCATGAGAGAAGCCAAGACGGCGGCCGACAAAATGTGCACTCCGAGACTGGACGAGATTCTTCGCGCCGAGAACACCGAGTTCAATTTGACGACGGACGAAATCAAGAGGAGAATCAACGACGTCTATGAGGGACTTGTGACCAAGTTCACGAACAGCTAGTAAGCCCATTTCACGTTGAAACTCTCCTGAAAACTCTCGATCTTTCAGCGAAGAGTTCGTCAAGTGCTACGAATCGCTCCTTCCGTCCAACGAGGCGAGTTTGCGGCGGAAACAGGAAGCGACGATACTGTTGAACCTCAACTACGTCGTCAAAACGGTGATGGCGAACAACGCCGAGTGTTTGGGCGAGATGAAACGAATGGTGAATGTGGTGCTCGAGCCGAAGACGTCGAACAATCATGACGACGTGGAAGTGAGCAAGAGGGAGCTCCGCGAGAAGATGGAGGAGCACGTCGAGTTCTACCGGTCTGCTCTTGACATTCTGACCGATTTGCCGACGTTCATCGCGTGTCTCGACAGTGAGGAGAGCACGAAGATGCCGATTCTCAGTGCGGAGTTGCCCACTAGGATAGTCGACTTGACGGATTTGATTACGGATGAGTGGCAATCGGGTCAGAAGAGCGTTTTCGAGTACGCCGAGGTGAGCTCCGGCGGTGCCATGAGCACAACTGACAGTATGCTTTTTCAGATGGAAGACGTCGATTGGAAACTGGTGAAGACGTCAATCGAAAACTTTGAGAAGTCGTTCAAGACGGTTCACGGCTCCTTCATCGACTTTTGGAACACTGAGATGGTCATTCAGCCTCGATGAGTTTTTCATTATTCATGTATTTATTCATTCTGTATCATTAAAATAAACTAGCGTTTTTACGAAAAACAGTCGTTCTGTTAGTCGCTTCGGACACTGAAGACGTGACGCTAGACGTCGTCGTCGCCTTGAACAGAATCCGCTTCAGAATCTCCGACGCCACGACACGATGCATTCGGATGGCGTAGATGTGAAGGAGGCAGTCGAAAACGGGCAGCAGTTGGAGGGGAAGAGCCATGAAAAGGGTGATGGGCAGTTTTCTCGACACTTCCGGAAGACACTTTAGAAACATTGAAAGAATAATGACGACGCAAGAGGGAATGTAGCAGATGAGAGTCATCGCAAAGTACAACGTCTCCAGAATGATGAGCCGCTTCTGCTGATCTTGAACGCCGGCCGAGCTCATGCTCTTTCGCTTGTGAATGACGTGGTAGTTGCTGAAACTGACTGGAGTTGCTGGAAATTTCACTTCGGGACGACCTACACAGCGATCAGGATCCCGGAAGCGGTCGGAAATATGACGAGTCCCGCCGAAAACGCGCACACCATCATCAGAAGACCCCACGTGACGACGATCGGAACGACGTTGTTCTCACGAAAAACCGCGTCGAGACGCGGATCGGAACGAATTGCTTCGTGATTGATTCGATCCAAATCCATGACCACTGACGAGTAGGACAAGTGGAAGAAGACGAAGAGGGCCGCCGGCGACGCCAGCTCATAAGCCACAAATGCCACGTTGACGACTGTCTCGGCGGGAATCGTTTTGAGACACGGAAACCGGAAGTTGGTCGACCAGACGACGTTGAGCACGAACGAGTGGAAGCAGATGACGATGACGGCGATGTAGCCGAACGCGATGTTGACGAACACGATGAACGGAACCAGCGACGAATCGGACCATTTGTCTGGAAACTGACTCTTATTCGGAAGAGGTTGTTGGCTGAAACACCGACCCATATAGATCACTCCGTAGTTTCCGATTATGCTGACGCCGCTGACGGGGAAGAGCACGCACGAGTACGAGGAGATGACGACGTGCTGGGCGATGATGAACTGGTACGTTCTCCGGATCTTCGTCGCCTTTCTCATGACGACCATCGTGAACACGGCGAGCACCACCGCAACAGTGGCGATCGCCGATAGAACGAGTCTCGAGTAGAACTGAATGCGGCTGAAAGACCTCAGTTTAAGCCATTAGAATCTTCTGCAACAGTCCTTCAACTCACTTTTCCGTCTGAAACTGGTAGGCCTCGTAGAATCCGTCGAAGTGGGCCTGCGGACTGAGCTGGCTCACCGGCTCTTTGAGCATCGCCAAAATGAAGCTCATTGGTGTGATGATGACGGGAAAAACATATCATGTATCATTACTAGTCTGTCTTTCTGTGTTCAGTTTGAGCCAATTAGGCGGGAAGGAGATTTCATAGTCAGATGAGCATGTGGTAGAAAAACACAAGTCAGAGTCACAAAAAACTCGGGGGAGGCTCGAAGTGAGACGTGGAAAACTGGAATGGAATTGTATTTTGCCGTCCGTCGGGAGAATCAGAATGTCCCACGCTGTCTGGTTCGGGTCGGAGAATGTTCGAAATGAGAAGGAATGGGAAATTGGAAGTGGACAGCGGGGGAAAGTTTCATATGTAGCAGAGTGTCGGAATCGAACTCCCAAATAGGAGAAAAATGAATATTTTCACTCGGTTCATTGAATACAACAAGTTCGAACGCGACAAAAATTGACGTGAAATTGAAAATATTCAAGTGAAAATTGACTGTATTGGGAAAGAATATATTTTTACACGAGTACTATTTTTCCGTGAACTTTTTATTCGGTGCTCGTACCCGAATACTCGAGTACTCGGGTACGAGTACTCTGGATTCGAACCCGAGTACTCGAGTACTCGGATACGAGTACTCTGGATTCGAACCCGAGTAAAAAGTACTCGGATACGAGTACTTTTGAAAAGTACTCGGTTCCAAACCCGACCGGGTGTACCGAGTACTCGGATTCGGTTCGTATTCACTCGGTTCGAGTACCGAGTACTTCTTATCTGAGTTGCAAGAGAGGGCCGGCCATCTTGCTTATCGGGCGTCCCGGGTCTCAGTCAGGCCCGGCCCCGGCCCCGGCCCCGGCCCCGGCCCCGGCCCCGGCCCCGGCCCCGGCCCCGGCCCCGGCCCCGGCCCCGGCCCCGGCCCCGGCCCCGGCCCCGGCCCCGGCCCTGGCCCTGGCCCTGGCCCTGGCCCTGGCCCTGGCCCTGGCCCTGGCCCTGGCCCTGGCCCCGGCCCTGGCCCCGCCTTATTTTTCCAGCCCCGGCGAGGCTGGAAAAATGGACGGGCCAGACTGAGGCCCGGGGCCGGGCCGTACCGAGTACTTCTTATCTGAGTTGCAAGAGAGGGCCCTCTAGCCCGGCGGGCGTCCCGGGCCTCAGTCCGGCCCTGGCCCGGAGTGGCCCGGCCCCATCATTTTTCCAGCCTCGCCGGGGCTTGAAAAATAGGGCCAGGGCCGGGCCTGACTGAGATAAGAAGTACTCGGTACTCGAGCCGAGTGAATACGAACCGAATCCGAGTACTCGGTACACCCGGTCGGGTATGGAACCGAGTACTTTTCAAAAGTACTCGTACCCGAGTACTTTTTACTTGGTTACGAATCCAGAGTACTCGTATCCGAGTACTCGAGTACTCGGGTTCGAATCCAGAGTACTCGTACCCGAATACTCGGGTATTCGGGTACGAGTGCCGAATAAAGAGTTCACGGAAAAATAGTACGAGTAAAAAACTATTTTTTCCCAATTCTATTAATTTTCACCCGAATGTTTCTCTATTTCTATTTATTCACGCCAGTACAGTTCCTAGTCTTCACGTATGAAGTATTCGGTAGTAGCGGGATTCGGTATCGAATCGACACTCTGATATGTAGTCAGATGAGCATGTGGTAGAAAGACACAAGTCAGAGCCGACAACTCAACTTTTCATTACTCGGAAAAGTAAAGTTGTTCGAACGACCAGAAGGATCAGAATGTCACACGATGGTTCGTAAGAAGTTTGCAAAAACACATGTTCGCCGAATGGTGTCTGGAATCCGATTGGTGTGAGTCGCACTGTGAGATCATTGGAAGATCGTCGGAAGACGTCGATTCGGGTCTTTCGTTGGCTCCAGAAGGCACCGAAGACGTCTTTCACTTGAATGATAAACCCACCTTCCGGTGACGCCGAAGAAGTTCAACTCTGACGATGACGCTCCCCACTAGACTGGAGTTTTTCGTTAGTCATTTCGACGTGACGAAAGAGCACAACTCTTTGTGTTTTCGGTCTTTCGAACTTGATACCGCCCATCTTCTGATAGTGAGACTCATGTTCAGAGAACGGATCACTTCTCCTTTGTTCTCCTCTGTGCGGCGGAGAATGACGAAATTGGGGGGAGGAAGAAGATGATGATCCGGTTCTTTTTGAAACAAGCCAAAAAGAGAGATATGAATGTGTCTAGAAAATGACTTCATGTAACAATTCGCAATTTTGATATACAGACAAAAGGGGGGAGAAGTGAGTCAACAATGGATGAGAGAGGTGGGTATTGGAGATATAACAACGACGAATAAATAAACGAGGTATCTAAACGTGTCTAGTGTCCCTGAGCGTATCCTCCGGCTGGAGCGGCCGCCTGGTAGGCTCCTCCGACTGGTCCGGCCTCGACTGGCGCTGGTCCGGCCTGGTAGGCTCCGCCGACTGGTCCGGCTCCTCCTCCGATCGGTCCCGACTGGTAGGCTCCTCCGGCGGCTCCTCCTCCGATGGCCGGGGCGGCCTGGTAGGCTCCTCCGACTGGTCCGGCTCCTCCTCCGATGACCGGGGCGGCGTACGATCCTCCGGCGATTGGTCCGGTGGCGTATCCTCCGGCTGGGGCAGCCGGGGCGGTGGCGTATCCGGCGGCCGGTGGTGGTGGGGCGGCTCCTCCGCACGGGGCTGGTCCTCCGCATCCGCCTCCGAGCGACGGGAGCGAGAGCTGTGGGAGCTGGAGTGGCGGGAGCTGTGGGAGGGGTGGGAGGGCGAGTCCGGCGCCGCCTCCGCATCCGCACGGTGGTGGTGGTGGCGGTGGTGGTGCGCATCCGCATCCGCCGGCTCCGCCTCCTCCTCCGAGAAGGAAGGCCTGAGCGGCGGCGACGGTGGTGAAGAACACGATGAGCTTCTGCATGGCTAGAGAAGGATTGAAGTGAACCAAATAAGATGGATACTTTTTTCGACCGTCAAAATTCGCTATTTATACGTGCAGGTGCGAGGGGGCGGAGCCTAATTCAGAAATGCCAACGACGAGGAGGAGGCGAGCTTCTTGGTCAAAACCAGAAATTGCGACATTGACGGCGCGCGCCGTATATCGTCGCAAAAGGACAATTGATATGACGAGTTCTGCAACAATGTGTCTTGCCTCGATGCTTCTTCTCCCCCCCCTCCCAACCCACCTGCCAGACAAGGATTTTCGACGACGGCGGTGGCCAGAGACACGATAGATACGGAGAGACAGCGACACGGAGCGAAAGTGAAATTTGGGATTATCAGGATTTGGAGGGCGGAAAGAATTGAAGAAGGAGGGGGAGGAAGGCAATGAGGCGAAAAGTGCAACGATCGCTTCCATTGTTTCGATTCCGAAAGCCCAGAAGACGATGGAAAATGGCCTGAAAGATGGGAAAATCGGCAGGACCCCTTTAGTGCCCCTTCACTACTCTTGGATCCGTCGTGTTACAACTGTCGTGACTTTCAGCACTGATATCTCGGGAACTAGAAGAGATAGAAGAAAGGTGCCAACAGCTGAAATATAGCCAACAAGTCAAGGAACAATTTGTCAGTTGACAACTTCTTTCTATCTCGTCTAGTTTTCAAGATATGAGTGCTGAAACTCAAGGTGTCGATCAAGTCATGTTGCTGTAATTCGTGTTGCAAACGCGCCCCGCTGAGCCAGTACTTCGCCTCGGGCAAATTTATTTTTTAGATTTCGTCGTTTTTCGTCAATTTTCGCCCGATTCTCTCTATTTTTTTGGGGAAAAATTCAATGAAAAAGACGAGAAGCTGCTTAAAAATGAAATTCTAACTTTTTACCGTCGAAAAAATGAATGTAATCGAGTGAAAATCGAGTAAAACGGTCAGAAACGGAATTTTTCACCGCTGCCACCTGAAAATTTTTCTTGCGTTCAACGGGCTTCTATTTCTCTACAGCTCGTTTCAGATTTCGTCCAAATACATGAGCATGGGGACCCCACTCGAACACTGTAAAACTACGGAATATGCGTTATGAAATCGTTGCCCACAACACCGTCATCGTCGGTAATATCTTCTTCCTCTTTGCCTCCTTGTAATAATCTTCCATTACACCTCGCAGAAGCTTGTTCGACCTTGAACTCGTTCAGCCGCACGCATTCTTTCTTCTTCGCACTCATTCTGCTGCCACCACTGTTACCGCATGTTGCATAACATTATGACTCTTTTAGACTGATTTAGTCGAAGCCACCCCCCGGTGGTTTCACTTTCACCGCTTCTCCAATTCCAACCCAATGCGTCATCAGAATGCCCTTTGACGACGACGACGACGACGGAGGAGGAGGAGAAGGTGCCGGTTCGGAGCGAGATTCGTTGCGTGTCGACGACGCCGTAAGCGTTGTAGGCGTCGTATCGCGACGGCCGTCTTTCACGTATACGAGTGACCTCCAAGAAGAAGGAAAAGAAGAAGAAGAAGATCGGATTCGGAAGCTTGTCTGCCTCGGCGCAGCGAAAGATACGCATCTTTGCCTTCATCGGAAATGGATTTCGTCTTTTTGTTTCATCGGCGAAAAAGGAAGGAAGGAGCGAGGAAAAAGCGGATCAACGGGTTGCCAGGAAGTGATGATTTAGTGATTGTGATATGTACCGACTACACACAAACTACACTTTGCGACATTCGACTGGATGTAACAATCACACATTTTCCCAAGGAATCTGATCTTTCGGATGCTTCTTTCTAGAGAGAGGAAAGAGCATGTACGAGCCACTGAAAACCCGGAACGTTCCAGAATATTCTGTGAATCTCTTGAAATTTCAGTCTGAAATGGACCAAAACACACTTCTTTCACTCCCCCTTTCGATTCACATGAAACACGGGCGCCGCATTCCATTCCGACGAGATGGGGGGAGCCGCTGGCTTGTTTCGTCCAAATTGCGTCATTCTGATCTCTTTCCATTTTCAAATTCAAACTTTCCAACTTTCGCACATTCGAATCGAAGATATTTAGTAGAAAAAGGCTTTATTGATGGATAAAAAGCGAGCGGGGAATTGCGAAATGGGCGGGACGTTTGAGAACGATTTGAGAATTTTTTGAGGGGGATGAGGGGTGCGAAAAGTTGTTGGGGGGTCATTGATTTACAGACAAATGGCTAAATGTGTGGATTCCAAAAAAGATCTTCGATTCGTCTCGTCTACTTGCGTCCGGCGGTGGCGTATCCTCCGGCTGGTGGCGGGGCGGCGTATCCGGCGGCCGGTGGTGGGGCGGCGTAGGCTGGTGGTGGTGGGGCGGCTCCTCCGCACGGGGCTGGTCCTCCGCATCCGCCTCCGAGCGATGGAAGCGAGAGTTGTGGGAGCTGGAGAGGCGGGAGCTGGGGCAGGGCGAGTCCGGCGCCGCCTCCGCATCCGCACGGTGGTGGTGGTGGCGGTGGTGGGGCGCATCCGCATCCGCCGGCGCCGCCGCCTCCTCCGAGAAGGAAGGCCTGCGCGACGGCGATGGTGGTGAAGGCGATGATGAGCTTCTGCATGGCTAGTGGTAGATAGACTTCTGAATTGAAGAAGACGATACTTTGCCGTGTCGCAGGTGCCACCTTTTATACCGTCCTCCCCCCGCCGAGATACCCTGTGGGGCGGGAGGAACCTGAACAGGAGAAAGGGGGCGGAGCAAAAATTTTAAGGTGAAAGCTTATCGCTTGGCGCCGCGCGCGCGCGCGCTTACGAAAGCAATTCATCAAACGATAGGGAAGGACACGTTTGCCATCTTCAGACGCGTTACGCAAGCCTTTCTGTGTCTTGTCTTTGTGCGCTTCGCGTCTGGACGGCTTCGGAATGGGGCAAGAAGGAGAAGAAGAAGTGCACGGTGGTCAATGTGGCGAGAAGTGCACCGGGGTGGGGGATAATACCAGTTCCCGGCGGGCGCTGGCGCAAGATATACATATTACGAGGATAATGTGGCAATGAGATCAATCGGGTGGAAGAAACGATGGTGGGAAAGTGAGAGAAATTGGATTGGATGATTATATACTTGACAACTTCATCTCACAATATATAATATCACACGAGGAATGGGAATAGAACAGGAGCACAATGTGGCTCCAGATTACTTCACAAGCCATCCGGTGCACCGGATGTAGTGCTGTTGACGATCGAGTGCGGTCAGCGACTGGATCTCCTCCGGCGTCAACGCCACGTCGATCACTTTGAAGTTGTCGGCGATTCGCGCCGGTGTCACCGATTTCGGCACGATTCCGACGTTTTGACGGAGAGCCCACGCGAGCAGAACGAGCGGCACCGTTGTGTTGTGCTTCTGGGCGAGCGCCACGACGACGGGGTCTTCGATGAGTTTCGGCTCGTGTCGGGCGAGAGAGGAGAACGCCTGAAAGACGGGAGAGACGGGTTGGAGTTGGGGATGAGAGGGGGGAAAACCTGGAAAAAGATGTCGTTGTCGTTGCAGTACTTGTGGAGTGGGATGCGAGCGAAGTGAGGATGGTACTCGAGTTGGTTGGCGCACGGCGGCACCTTCGCGTACGTCTTCAACTCTTCCAGGTGGCTGATTTCGTAGTTGGACACTCCGATCGAACGGATCTTTCCGGCCGCTGAAAATGTGTTGTTGGTCCAACTTTCAGGCTTCAATTTTCCGCTAACCTTGCGCCTCCTCAAGCACTTCATAGGCGATTTTCCGGTAGCTCGCGTTGTTCTCATCCTCGTTCTCGGTGTCGTTCGGCTTCGGATAGTGGACGAGATACATGTCGACGTAGTCCGTCTGAAGGCTTTTCAGAGTGTCCTCGACGAATCCGCGACACGCGTTCAGCGAATCCTTGCTCTCCGGGAAGAATTTTGAAGTGAGGAAGACGTCGGCGCGTGTCAGACCGTGCTTTGGGAGCAGAACCTGGAAATGGGCAAGGGTTCTGATAGCTTCCCTCGATTTTCCTGTGCTACCTTGAGAGCCTCTCCGAGCTCCTTCTCGTTCAAATAGTACTTGGCCGTGTCGAACATCCGATAGCCGGCCGTCAATGCGGCGTCGATGGCCGGCAGCACGTTCTCGCCGGTCACCTTATACGTTCCGAAGCCGACGAGCGGGATGAAATGACCAGAGTTCAGTTTCTTCGAGCCTCCTGGCACATTGGCGAACGGAGCGGACATTTTGGGCTGAAGAATCGGTGAGAATAGTAAGAGCAGCAGCGGGAACAACGGAAGAACGAGAAAAACGACGGAGGAACGAGAGAAAACGGGTGACATGCAACACTTTACTCGTGTAAAGAGACGCGGAGGAAGAATCGATACAACGGCGACGGAAAACGAGGTCAATTGTGGGCCCGTTGGGCGGTTCCGACGGCCTTTTTAAAGGTTGTTGTGTACTGAAGTGTTCAATGACCCTCGGATGTGAGCAGAGATTACTGCGTCGTCTCTTTTTCAGCGTGTTTGTTTCGCTGATCGACGAGTTTTGCGATAAGACATCGCGTGGCGAGTGATTTTTGAACAAACATCGGGGAAAACTCACTTTTCCCGAGCTGCAATTTCACGAAATTTTGAAAAAAAAGTGGGCGTGGTCAAGAATCGCAGCCCTGGCACCTGTTTTTGCAAGGCTGCGGCATGTTGACTGAAGTTTGACAATGGTTTTTTTCGTCGTTTAAAGAAAAATATTGTAAATTTTCTAAGTATTCACTAATTAAGCAACAACCCATCCGGTTGCTCTTTTCACATAATTCCTCCCGCAATCCAGTTTCGAGATCTCAGCGATCTCGTTTTCGTCGAGCTGAATCACATCGAGGTTTTCACGCATTCTGGATTCGTTCGTCGATTTTGGGATGACTGCAACGCCCTGACTCGTCGCCCACGATAAAACAATCGTCTGAAAGTCAATGTTTCTTGTAGAAACACAATTTTTGACGAGAGAGTGACCGTTTTCGAAACTTTGTGCAGTTCTGCGAGCTTCGTCACAATCGGCGAATCAAAAATGCCCTTGTCGTGTTTTGCAAGTGATCGGAATGCCTGAAGACGCCAGAAATGTCGAGAAAAATCACTGAATTACCTGCACAGCGATGCCATTTTTGTCGCAAAAGTTCTTGATATCGGTTCTGACGAAATGCGGATGAAGTTCGATTTGATTGCAAAAAGGCAGCTCCAATCCGTGCTCTATGAGCTCTTCCAGGTGTTTCACTTCGTAATTCGACACTCCAACGTTTCGAATTTTGTGTTCATCGCGAAGTTTCAGAAGGGTAGCGTAAGTGGCGATTCGGGCGGCTCGGTTCACCTCCAAATCGTCATCGTCACTGCTTTTCGGCTTCGGATAGTGGATTAGGTACAAATCGATGTAACTGAAAGTGGATTCCGAATAATTTTATGAAAAATCACAGCTCTACCTTGTTTTCAGCAGTTTCAGAGACTCCTCGACTGCATTCCTCACATTTTCTTGCTCGCTTTCTGACGCTACCTCTGGATATACTTTCGTGGCGATCCGAACGTCTTCACGAGACAACTTGTGCTTCGAGAGCAGCTTCTGAACTCGGAAACCTTGAACTTCCAATGAAAATTTTCTGAGTAGTGAGGTTCAAACCTCGAGAGCATCTCCAATCTCTTTTTCGTTTCCGTAAACTTTGGCAGTGTCGAAAAATCGATAACCGACTGTCAACGCCTTATCGAGAGCTGGTTCGACCTGGATATTGCAGGCATTTGACGATTTTCAAGAGGAAGTACTTACTTGGTCACCATTTATGTCATATGTGCCAAATCCGACGAGCGGAACTTGGAAATCAGACATTTTTTAAAAAATTTCACAGTTGGCAAGCCGTAAATTGATGAAAAAACGAAGAAAATAGGCGAAAAAGTGGAAAGCGAGCAAAGTTGCAGGTGCGCTCCATCGAGCTAATTTCAAAAGGGGCACCCCGCGAACTTTCGCGCGTGCCAAAATTTGGAGGCGTGGCCAATTGGGACAAAGCCCCGCCCATTGCATATTATACTTTTCCACGTGGGGCGGCCAATCAGTGATTCCGCCTTAGAAACGCGGAATCTTGGCGTGATGCCAATT
Source organism: Caenorhabditis afra (assembly GCA_963570955.1). Lineage (NCBI taxonomy): Eukaryota > Metazoa > Nematoda > Chromadorea > Rhabditida > Rhabditidae > Caenorhabditis > Caenorhabditis afra. Next base: position 2,902,253 of record OY751536.1, on the reverse strand, counting down.
GCGAAAGTGGGCGGGGCTTTGACCGTGCGGCACTTGCAAAGTGGCCACGCCCCCAATTTCGGAGCGCGCGAAAATTCGCAGGGTTCCTCCCGAAAAAAACGAAAATGTTTGCCGCCAACGAATCCGAGCTGAAAAGGGGCGGTGCCGAGCGCACTCATTAGTTTTCTAGGCCAGATCCTCGCTTGGCGTGCGCGAAAAAGGGCGCGAAAACTCGCATCGTCTCGAATTTTCGCTCGATTCCAATCGATTCGCTCCGGGTTTTTTCGTTTTTTCAAAAACTTTTCTGTTCGAAACTTACTTCTTATCTGCCTATTCGCACATTTTATTGGCATTTGTGATCAAAACGGATTCGGATTCCAAATGAAACCATCACAAGAGATAAATTTGCAGAAATTGCTCCCAATTGTGCGGTCGCTTCCGATCGGAAATGACCGACACGAATGTGCACTGCGGTAAGTGTTTCAGTCGACAGTCTCATTTTCAGATAATATTCCGAAACTGTTCGAATATCATTGTTTTATTTTCAGGCCCCAACTTCTTTAGTATTCCCTTCGGAATCAGCTACAAATGGCTCATTGTCCTCGTGCTTGTTGTCAGCTTCGTCGTAGGCTTCATCGCGTCGTACTGTCTAAAGAAGAGCTATCGGCACGCTCGTTTGGAAATGATCTACAGCACTGGTAAATCAGTCGGAATTTAGATAAAAACTAGAAATAAATTGGCATTTTTGGAATCTGATTAGACAAATTTGAAATTTTTTTAGACACATATAGAATCTATTTGGAATTGTGAATCTATTTAATAAAAAACGGAATCTAATAGACGCATTTATAAATTATTTGGACGGATTTAGACGTTTTAAAGAAATTTTAGACCACTTTAGAATCTATTTAGAAAGATTTTAAATCTATTTAAATAGACTGTAAAGGATTCTAAAAATGCCCATTTTTTCTATTTTTTTCCGTCTAAACAGACTCCAACTGATTTACCAGAGCACTTCAACACGAGAAATTTTTGGAAGGGACTGTTTGTTATTCTCGTTTTCTTCACTTTTGTTGTCGTCCCTGCACTCGCAGTGTGCGGTATTGTTTACTCTTTCAAGGGAGAGATCGATTTGATTCATCCGGAATGTGTTCACTGGGCAGGTACTCATTCGGCCTATTCTTGCTCTTCCAAATTTATTCAATTTTCAGTTCTCGTAATTTCCGCTTCACTCAGTTTAATCTGCTCCTTTCTGATCTACTTCATAATACAGTGGATCGCGAGCCAGAACGCTGCAGCTATTGTTCCAGGTACTTCTTTTTCCGAGACACCGTCTTAGAAAAAACCATCGCGTTCCATTCTCCAACTATTTTCTTGCAGTCGACAACGAAAATCATGAAATGACACTGAGTCCTGTTCAGCCGAGTGTTCAGCAACACGCGATGCAACAAGCTCAGGGGCCAGCAGTGGCACACGGGATGACAAGACGTTCTCGCAGATCGCCGACGCGAGCAGCTTGTAAGTTTCAAAGAAAGTGATTGAGAATTCGAAACGTTCGGTTTCAAAGAATAGAAAACAGGAGAACGAAACTCTTTCAATTGCAGCGGCTCTGGGGCAACAAGACCAGGAGCCACGGGCGGAAGAACGTCCTCGTTCGCAAACGGACGGTATTCGAAATGCAAACTTTATTCGGACCTACAACTATTTTCCTTGCAGGATGGGTCCGCACGAGAAGATCGTAAAACGCTTTATTGTGCCGAAACGAAGCCGGGACCAGGCCGACAAAATTAAACTCTGTAATTAAATTTTAATTTTGTAACTAATATTTGTAATATTTTTGACTCGAATGTTGGGATATGCTTGAATTTGTATGATTAGCGATCGATAAACGTGTGGCTCTCCGGTCTTCGAGTGATTTTTCAGTGCTTTCAGAGAAGTGTTAAATATGTCGTTGGAAGCGAATTTCTTTTCCGGGAGCTGAATGAATACTCAATTCTTTCGGCCAAACGCCACTCTGAACTATTTATCGGATAGTTGAAGTGCCGCCATTGTCGGCGTCCGCCGTTCGAACTTCAGAGATCCAGATATTTAGATCTTCATCGTGTTTCTGGATCCTACCCGCCAAATGGCTTTGCAAGGAGAACACTACCAGCTAGTCGCTGGTGGTCTCCTACAACAACTCTGAACTACGCTGGAATTACTATTTCCAGCCAACGAATCTGAGCTGAAATGGGCGGGGCCGAGCGCACTCATCAGTTTTCTAGGCCAGATCCTCGGCTGGCGCGCGCGAAAAAAGGGCGCGAAAACTCTCATCGTCGCGAATTTTCGCTCGATTCCAATCGTTTCGCTCCGGGTTTTTTTCTTGTTTTTCAAAAACTATTATGTTCGAAACTTACTTCTTATCTGCCTATTCGCACATTTTATTGGCATTTGTGATCAAAACGGATTCGGATTCCAAATGAAACCATCACAAGAGATAAATTTGCAGAAATTGCTCCCAATTGTGCGGTCGCTTCCGATCGGAAATGACCGACACGAATGTGCCATGCGGTAAGTGTTTCCGTCGACAGTCTCATTTTCAGATAATATTCCGAAACTGTTCGAATATCTTTCTTTTGTTTTCAGGCATCGACTTCTTCAGTCTTCCATTCAATATCAGCTCCGCATGGTTCGTGATCCTCCTGTTTCTTGTCAGCTTCGTCGTAGGCTTCATCGCGTCGATCTGGCTGAATAGGACCTTTCGGATCGCTCGTGTGGAAATCGTCTACCAATTCTACAAAAGAGATGGTTGGAGCGGACTGTGGTAGGTATCAACCAACTTTGGCATAGATCAGATTTCAATCGTTTCAACCAATCATCTCATTTCAGCAAAATCGCGAAAGAACTATGGTGTTATTTGTGCGTTGTCACCACTTTTGTTGGCATCATTGTATGCACAGTATGCATTATGCTTCTCAAGTTCAAGGAATATGTCTCTTTGATTTATCCGGAATGTGCTCATTGGACAGGTTCCCATTCGGCCTATTCTATTGCTCTTCCAAATTTATTCAATTTTCAGTTCTCGTATTATCCGTTTCACTCGGGTTAATCTGTTCCTTTGCGCTCTTCTTCATACTATTGTTGATCACGCGCCGACTCCACAACCCTGCAACTGTTGTTCCAGGTACTTCTTTCCATTTCCGAGACACAGTCTCAGGGAAACCCATCGCGTTCCATTCTCCAACTATTTTCTTGCAGTCGACAATGAAAATCATGGAATGACACTGAGTCCTGTTCAGCCGAGTGTTCAGCAACACGCGGTGCAACAAGCTCAGGGGCCAGCAGTGGCACACGGGATGACAAGACGTTCTCGCAGATCGCCGACGCGAGCAGCTTGTAAGTTTCAAAGAAAGTGATTGAGAATTCGGAACATTATGCTTCAAAGAATAGAAAACAGGTGAACGAAACTCTTTCAATTGCAGCGGCTCTGGGGCAACAAGACCAGGAGCCACGAGCGGAAGAACGTCCTCGATCGCAAACGGAAGGTATTTGAAATGCAAAATTTATTCGTTCTTAGGAGCTACAGCTATTTTTCTTGTAGGATCGCAACACTTGAGAAGATCGTAAAACGCTTAATTGCGTCGAAATGTAGCCGTTACCAGGCCGACAAAATTATAATCTGTAATTAAATGTTAATTTTGTAACTAATATTTGTAATACTTTTGACTCGAATGTTGGGATATGCTTGAATTTGAATGATTACCGATCGATAAACGTGTGGCTCTCCAGTCTTCTAGTGAAATTAGACCGAAATCACTCGAACATGTGAAAAGTTGTTCCTTTTAAATATATTGGGAAGTCTTGTCACGAGTTTCCCACTCGCAAACGCTGTAGATGTGTCCGAATACTTGGAAACGAGGAGTGAAGAGGCGCTTATTGTCTTGTTCTTGAGAGGAAACCAAGAAGATCTCATCGTAATAGCCGACTTGATACATTATATTTACTCCAATGATCTTGCAGACTCTTCTCTTGCTGTTTTGTCGACAATTTTCCTTTATTCACTCAATTCCAATTCAAAACTCGATTCTCGGTCGGTCGGCAAGTGCATTCCATCAAATTTTCGATTTCGTTCAGGCGACGTGCAAGTGGAGTGCGATGCTCAAACGGTTTCAGTCCAAATCAAGACTGAGAATCCGTTCGTCGGCAGCATTTTCGTCAAAGATTTCGCATCGGTGGCGGTGTGCAGTTCGCGCGGCACCGGCCGACTCTCCGCGTTTCTCGAGCTCAAAATCGGCCTCTGCGGCGCGCTCCGACAACGAATTCTGAATCCGAAGGGAACCGAAGTGCGGACGATTGTCACGATCAGCTTCCATGTCCGATTTTTAATGAGTTACAGTTTTAAAGTGACAAAATTTCAGCCGTTTTTCATCACAAAAGTCGATCGGACGTTTCACATTGTTTGTCTGTACAAGGAGGCCGAAGTGACCGTCGGCAATGAGATTTCAGTGGAGGAGATCAGCACATCGAATTTGACTCGGAACATCACAATGCCGGTTTGCACTTATCAGGTTTTTTATCGAGAGGGAAATCACCTAGGCCACTTTCCGAGTTTCAGATCCTCGAAGGTGGGCCTTCAGGAGATCCAGTGCAATTTGGAGTCGTTGGACAGCAGGTGTATCACAGATGGAAGTGCTCATCGGAAAACGGTCATTCCGCTGACGTCGTCTGCCTCTGATCTCATTTCCAACCAATTTCAGAAGTCTCGCTTTGCATGCTGATTCACACGTGCTCCGCAGACGACGGAAAAGGCGATCGCGCGTTTTTGATCGACTCGAACGGGTGCGCCATCGATCGATTCCTCCTTTCGAACATTGAATACCCGGAGAACTTGCTCGCTGGACAGGTTCAATCAGAAGACGTTCATTGTCAATGAGACCACTTCAGGAGGCGCACGTCTACAAGTTCGCCGATCGAGACGCTCTCTTCTTCCAGTGCCAGATATCGATCACCGTCCGCGAGCCAGGTGGGGAGTGTTTTCGACCGAACTGCGTGGAGTCGAAGCCTGAAGGCGGCGGAGCTCCTCCGACACCGTATGGTGGGTGGAATGCGATGAAGAGCGTTCTCAATTCAACCTGTCAGACCCCACCAAAAAGACGAACGCCATCAGTAGACGACGTCGATCCGCGACGACACCTGATCTGGACGTACGAACGCGTCTGGCTGTCAGTGCATCGTCCCCTGTCCCATCGTGTCCCCGCAGCGATTGTCTCCTCTTCTCGACGCTCCCGGTTCCCTATCTACTGATCTACCTCCTCATAGTCGTTTCCACGTTTCTCATTCTAACCGGACGATCGTTTTGATAAACGCTATCTGTCGACACGACTTCGGGAGACGCGAGGCACAGTGATTGATGACCCTTGGAAGGCGGGGGCACCTATCAACTCGATTCGCAAGTCCAATTAATCACAAACACGCACGCACGCACACAGGGACGAGAGGAGAAAAATGAAACAGAGATTGTGATTGGAAGAGAGATTGGGAGAGAGAGAGAGATGTCTCGATGATGCGGACGAGTGTGACAAAAACAACACAAGAATGCGAGTGACCTACTTTTGTGAGACAGATAGCAAAAAGGGCATGCGCCTTTAAAGATCCCATTCTTACTGTGGTCGTTTTGGAAACAAGTGTTCCTCCTCGTGAAACTACGCGTCATGTTCAAGTTTACGACCCGTCGGCTGGAACGAGTTTTGTTATAGTCCCCCCCCCCCCCCCCCCCCCCCCCCCCCTCCTTGCTCCATCTGCTTCTGCTCTTCGGAGCATCATCGAGCTCCATCGGCCCGTCCGCCGCACAGAACGAGCGAGACGACGAGGGAGAGAGAGTGTGTAGTAGTAGGAGACGCAGGCTCATCCTCACTCTCTCTCTCGCCTGCACCGCCCTGAAACAGTTTGGTTGTAATAGAGGAGAGAGTGTGGGACGGCGAGAGACGCAGAGTGGGAGACAGAGAGAGAGGGAGGGAGAGAGGGAGAGAGCTTGTGTTCGGACTTCGTATCAATCATGCCTCTGCTCTCAGGTTCCCCTGCCGGCTCTCGAGGTGCCCCTCGTTTATCAAAGTCATGTGACACCCCGCTGACAAACGTTTTTGTCGTCGATCGACGAAGAGTTTCTTACGACAACTGTCTCGTCATTTGTGTGGAAGTGATATCAAAAGTACAGTCGGAGTCTCCGACTCGGAGATGTCCCAAGACTGGGACCCCTTGGGGAGAGAGAGGCATGGACGACTTCTATAGTTAAACAGTGAGTTAACGAGGAGGAGGAGGCAAGAAGTTCTCAGCTCGTTAGCGATTGGCGGGCGGGTTTCCGGATGTTCATGGGCGGCGACGACTAGTGGTGGGGGACCCCCGCCGCCACACATGTTTGGTTCTGCATCAATCACGCGTAATGAATTCCGAGCACCAGACCCTTTGGGCCGTGCGCGCGCGCTCTCTTGCCCCCCTCGGGCCATTCCACACCCACTAAACTTGTGTGCCAAACTTGTCTTCTTGATTCTCGTGGCAACTCTTTGTTTCCATCAGACTCCCCGACTTGATCGGTTGATCTTGAGCATCGGAAGATCCGGTCCTGGTAGGGATCCACTCGAAAGAGTGTGACGGTGGATTCGTTCCTCGCAGCGACTCCAACAGAGTTTTGCCCCATCCGCCGTCCGCCGATTCGTCGCGTAGAGAGTGGGGGGGGGGGGGGGGGGGGGGGAAAGAATGAATTATTCAAATCGATGCTCCTCCTCTATGATTATTCATGAATATTCGCCACCTCCAGCCACCAGCACCCCTTCACTTTTCCATACCTCTTTCTCTCTCTCTCTCTCTATGCCCCAAACTTTAGCCCCTTTAGCCCCGGGCCTCCCACCAAATTCCCAGTCCATTCTTCGACGATTCCGCCCCCCGATCCATTCAATTTCGGGAAAGTGAGCTGAAGAGAGACGACCTTTTGGTTTTGTGTGTATTATAGAAAGAGAGAGAGAGAGTGGAAAATAGAATTGAGCTGGTTGGCTGGCTCGGTGAAAATTGCAGCCAATTTCAATTTTTTGTGCTGCTCTCCCCTCTCCCCCTCTCCCTCTGAGTGTGCTCATCACAATTGGAATGTTGAGAGCTCTTCGCTCCGCCTGTGCTGCTGCTGCCCCCCCCCCCTTTACGCTTGTCTGAAAAGCGTTCTGTAACGGTCACGTGACATCCTCCATATCGTGATCAATTCGAGAGAGCTTTCTCCCATTCATCGTGCCAAAAATCTCAAAGTTCAAGTGGTGCCACCACAAGTCGGCACACACACACACACCTAATCCCACCAAACGCCGACTGATTCCCACGCCCCCCCCCCCAGATTCCAACGCCTTCCCGAAAGTTTTATATACTTCTCTGCTTCAAGAAACCCTCCAACCGATCGACTCGGACCGGCGGCGGCGGCGGTCTAAAGGGTGAAGCGCGGACGCCGGCGGCAGAAGAAGAAGAAGAAGAGGACATAAGCCGCACCCTTCTTCTTCTTCTTCTCGAGGGCATAAAAACGCCTCTGAAAGGGACGAGCCGCCCGACGCTTCATAATCTTCGCCGTTCGATCGCCGTCGCCGCCCTTCTTCTTTTAGGCCACACCCACTTTTGCAGAGAGACGCCGCCGCCTCTCCGACGATCACCAACCGTCCCCGCCGCTATTCATCGGGCGGGGGGGGGGGGGGGGGGGGGCCCTGTTTGAACGGCATTCGAGTGTGTGTTAATTTCAAAACGGTTACCTTCCCTCGTTTATCTCTCTCCTAGCCTCTCTCTCTCTCTCTCTCTCTCTAGTGCGCGACGGGGCGTACTTCTGTTGGGCTGACTGTTTGTATACTGCGCATTGAGGAAGAGTGGTTGTGCTGCCTCCTGCCCTCCCCCCACCGCCGCCGTCGCCGCCTGGTGAGGCACCGAGAGTTCATATATTTCGTTCCCCCCCCGAGACACGAGAGAGGGGTTATCAGAGAGTTACGCAAACCTCTTGCCCGTTTCGTTTCCATGTTTACTCTCTCTCTCTCTCTCTCTCTCCCAAGGTTCGAGCCCTTCGTGTGGTTGCGTGTGTGTGCTCCAAAACCTTCAAGGGATGCTCCTGCTGCTCCTCCACCACCACCACCACCACCACCAACGACTGGTGGGGCAGTGGACTCTCTCTCTCTCTCATCATTTTTATCGCCCTCCTGAACCCCCCCCCCCCCCCCCAATTTCATTCCACCGCCCGACAATTTTCTCTCTCTCCCGAGCCCGAAGGCCGATATAAATTTCAATGTGTGTGTGGGGGGTGCTTTCGCCCCGCGAGAGGTACACCAATTATAGTGAAGCGCGCATGTGTGGCTCGGCGAGCTGCCAGTTTGTGTGTGCCATGAGAGCCAAACGCCTCTTTACTTTTACCCAAAGTCCCGTGGAGCTGCCGCCGTCGCACATATGGGCTCGAAATTATTTCGGTATCGCTCTCCAGGGAGTTTCAGAGAGGGTACGGGGCAGGCAGCGGCGTCATAGGTTCGCCACCCACAAGGACCCCCCTTCCAATTCCCAACAATTTCCATTCCCCCCACCCCACCCAGCCGTCGCTTTAGTGATGCAAATTGAAGTGTTTCTTAATCTTCACTCGTCTCCCCGGACACTCAAGCAGCAGCAGAAGCAGTCACTAATCGATTAGTCAGCCCCCCGGAGAGCTCCCTGCCCGAGTTGACCTTTGAGAGCAGCTTAGAGAGCCGATCATAGGCTCATTTATGTTTGGCCCCCCTCCTGCTCACCCACAGTCCTCGGTTTTCCATTAGAAATTTGATTGCACGCCACGCCAATCACCCGCACCCTTGAACTTTACACTCTGGTGTCGCCCCCCTTTATGTCGTCGGCCGCCGTCGCCACTTTCTCAGCCGCACCTTTTCTCCTCTTCTCCTTCGTTTTTCTGCAGAATTTTATGGTTTTGATGGCTCCTCTCCCTCTCTCTCTCTTCACCGACCGACCGACCGTCCTGAGGAGGGTCCTTTTAAGGAGGGCACTACCGGGCAAACACGGTGGAGAAGGAGAGAGGAATAAGACGCAGGAGGGAAAAGGAGGAGGCACAATTATTGCGTTCAGGCAATGAGCAAGGGCGGGGGGGGGGGGGGGGGGGGGGGGCTCGCCAGGATGGATGAGAGGGGGGTGGTGCGAAAAGGGAGGGGGGAGGGGAAAGAGAGGTGAAGTGCCCATAGGCAATATGATTTTATTTTATGTGCAAAAGACGTGTGAAGCTTGTGTGTGTTTGAGAATGTGCGAGCAAGAGATGGCCTAGCTTTTTCCAGTCCCCCCCAGTCGTTGTTGGACACGACTACTTTCCGTCGTCTCCTCGAAACTTTGAGAAGGAATATGATCCTTCTCAGCTCCTCAGCTCTCGTTATAAAAACGACGTGCACCTGAGAGAATAATGTATCCAGTGTCCTGGCTTTTTGAGTCGAGACTTACCCTAGAATCTGTGGGAAAGTGCTCGCGTGTCATCGTCGCACGTCTTCAGAAGCACGCCATCGTCGAGAGAGAGAGAGGGAACCGCCGTTCTACCCCCCGAGTAGTCTTCTTCTAAGAGTATTTGCGTGTAAGCGTCCCGCACTTCTTCTTCTTATTCTGCTTCTCCTTCTTGTCGAGAGAGGATGCGCCCTTGTCGCATAAGATGTGCCCGCTCTCGTCCCGTGTCCGGCCCGCCGCCACGACGGACCCGTGCCCGCTTCTGTGTGTGTATGTATGTATGTGTGTATGCGTATGTGTGTGTGTGGGCTTGTCTATATGTATGTATTAGAGCAGATGGGCACAAATTGGTTTTGGCTGGGTCCCCCCTCCCACCACTACCAGCATGTTTCGACACTATTCCAGCGGCTTCCAACCCAGCCGACGCCGACGACGTCGACGACCAGCAACCGTGTCTGAGTCATAGTGACATGAAATTGTACTGTTGTATGTACAACCAGACAACAACAACAATGCGAAATTAGAAGAAGAAGAAGGAGGAGGGAGAAGAAGAACCGCGCCCATCCGTGTACCAGAGTGTCTTCAGTTTCAGTGCGAGTTTCAGCCTGATGAAGGTGATGGTGCCAGGAATCGAGCATCGCTGCTCATGCATGCGCGCGCGCGCGAGCACTCTTCGCACCAGCAGCTGGCTTTTACGACATGCCACCTGGTTATACGCTTCCCCCCTCTCTCTCTTTACAACCTATATACCTCGCCTCCTTCCAAGAGGGTCCCCTCGTCGATTTTCACTCCGCCCGGTTTCCATCCTGAAAAGTTGAAGGGGGATGGTGACTGAAAGAAGACCCATCGATCACCTCGCATTCTCGCTCCCCACCGCCATTCAGAAAACGAAGCGATGCGGTACGGACCTTGCCATCGCCGACGATGACAGGCTGTCATTCGTATATTCTCTTATCCATCATCATACCCAATATACATATAGGTGGTGGGGGCTCTTTGAGTGACAGCCCCTTTCGGGGAGAGAGCTCCCGACGATGAAGCTCGCGCGCGCGCGCGCGCCCCGGCTCGTCGTCGTCGTCGAGCTGATCGCTGCTGTTGGGGGGGAAATGAGCCCTGCGGCGGCGCGTCGTGTCACTGCCAATTTATGCGTCATTGGTGCGTCCGGCGTGTGACTTCTCCAGTACCCGTACGGAAAGTTCCGAATCATACGACTGACTCACTGGTCATAGACTATGTTCATAGTAACTCATTGCAGTGAGTTCATAGGGCCAGAGTAGAAGATGGACAAACGTAGAGAAAAGAGCGGGAAGTTTAATTTCCGTCCCCTCCTCTCCTTTCCCCCTTTCCCCTTTCACCACTTTCACCCCGTTTACTACTGAACTTTGTGTATGTTTATATTCGCACCGCTCGCTCCCCACGTTGCTTCTTCTTCATCAAACTCGATCAATAGTTCCATGGAGATAGTAACCTGGCACCTCATTCATTTCGGTGTGTATATGTGAGTATGTCTGATGGTGGTGATGGTGGTGGTGGGAGAGCGGGCGGGTGCGGTTTGTGTTACAACAACCGGGAGGGGGGAGAAACGGGCCCCCGGGGCAAGAGCGGTTTGTCTCTGATGTCTCCGCGAATCTCTTCACCCTCTCACCCCTTTCGAGAGTACCGATGGAGGGTCCGTCGGTCCGTGCGGCCGTTGCCTGCGGGCCTGCTGCCTCGTCGTCGTCGTCGTCGTCGCTACCGAAATCACTCGGGGCGGGTTGATCGTCCATCGGACACGACACGGGCTTCGAGGGCCGAGATTTGCGACTCATCACTCTCGGCGAATGCAACTGTTGCGTTGGTACTCCTCTCTCTTTCTCCGTCTCTCCATCTCCCTCACTATCTCCCGTCACCGACGGGGGGCAGACTGCTGTTAAGAGAAAGAAGTGTCGTCGTCGGTGCGGGCCTGCCTGAGATGTTGCCAATCGGCCTCTGCCGGTGTCCACCCCCCGCATACGTATCGCTTCCTTGTACCTCCTCCTCCTTCCAACCGGATACTTTCTCCAACAACCACCTCCTTCTGCTTCTTGTCTGTTTTTTTTGTTCTCCCCCCGGATCCTCCGATAGATACCTCATCCGGCGCGGCGCCATCAGAACGTGTCGTCGTCGTCGTCCACGATTCATCTTCAACCGGTTCGCTTCAACCAAGTGTCTGCCACTCTTTCCCCTACACTCAAAAAGTTCGCTGACCGTCCGTTTGATAGTGATGATATGGTTTCGAGGAATTTCGATATGAAGAAGATAGATGATAAGGAAGTTGTTGAGGACAAGTACTGTAGTTCCTATTCACAAAGCTGACCCCTTTCATGATACCACCACCACCACCAGCAACCCGAAACTTTCAACATTTTCAAGGTCTCTGCTGCTACTTCTCCAACTGCTAGTTGCATGTGTGTGTGTGATCAGTAAAGTCACCTCCTTCTCCTCTTACGGTGTCGTCGTCGCGTATTTGACCAGGGCCTTGAAACGAGGGGGGTTTTTTTCTCGCCCCCCTTCTTGGTCGTCGTCGTTGTCGAGCGACTTTGGGGACGCATGTGACCTGTCCCGGGGACTGTGTCCAACACAAACATTCAGAGAAAGAAAGAAAAACCCGAGAGAGAGAGAGAAAGATAGTGGCGCCGGCGAGGAATTCGTCGTTGGCTTTGCTTTCGCGCGCGCGCGCGAAATGTTTCACCTCTGGTGGCGTTGACCACGAAGAAGTTAGAAGACGTTCTTCTTCTTCTTCTTCTCCCCCAACGACGACGACGACTACTGTAAAAGGGGGGCGGGAAAGGCAACAGCACAAAATGTCAAATAAGTGAGTTTGTTCGTCGACAAGAGAGCTCCATACACACACACACATACATGTCCGCGAGCAAAAGCAGTCTTCTACTAACACAAATTTAGTTTTCGGCGCGGCGGGGCATGGGAGGACGCGCGCGCGCGCTCTCGGGGCTCGCAACACACGATGTCTTCTTCTCGCCCCACATCCGGAGCCACTAGGACGACTGATTTGCTCCTCGCGAGCCATTTCTCTGTTTTGCTCCCCCTCGATGTAGGCGTCGTCTCTTCTGCTACCGCCGCTTCTTCTGAAAGTGCACGACGAAATCAAGAAGAAGAAGAAGATAGACCTCCCTGCTGCTGGTTTTTTGTTTTCCTCTCTCCCTCTCTTCCTATCCCTTTCTTGACCTCTTCTCCTTCTTCTTCTTCTTCTCCTTTTTCCCGAACGCGAAGAGAAAAGAGATGAAAAGCGAGAGAAAGAAAGAAGATAGAATCAGATGGTTCCAGAGAAGTGCATGCTGAAGCCGCCCATCTCCTCATCCTCATCCCCACCATCACCACCACCACCACCACCATCCGCCGCCGCCATTGTTGTTGCCGCCGCCGCCGCCGCTGCCGTCGCTTCTTCCTCTTCTGGAACGGCGCAAGTGAATGAGTCGAGTTTGAAGAAGAAGAAGACGAAGGTACGGTAATCATCCATCGTTTCCAATCACTCGTCTTTCTCTCGAATCGAGAAGCTCCGCCCCCTGGACACAACCTTGAGGTCCCCTCTCATCAATCCACCCCCCGCTTCGAGAGTGAAAGATAAAGAGAGAGAGAGAGAGATGGGGGGGAGGGGACGGCTGTTGCCTTCTTCTTCTTCTTCTTCTCACCGTGTTGCTTCTTTGCCACCGCTGGCGCTGCACGACTGCACTGATAAAACATCACAACTGACACATACACACACACACAGAGATTGGCTCCTCCTTCTCATGTGTACCCCCCTCTGGTCACACTAAAAACTGATCCTATCCCATCTCAACGCTGGATCCTGGATCCTGGCCGCCCAGGGTTCCAGGATTCAGATAGGGTTTGTGTGTGTGTGTGTGTGTGTGTGTGGTGAGAGACCTTGAACCGAAGATAGTAGCAGGCATGCATCGTTAGTGAGAAGAGGTGGGAGGGGGGAGGCGGGAAATGTGATACCATCTTGCAACACTCTCTTTCTCTATCTTTCCACGAAGAGAGGGAGTTTCGGACGATACCAGTAGTACTTCTCAAGTAAAAGTAAAAGAAGAAGAGGAAGAAGAAGAGGACGTGTTCGGGATGTTTCACTTTTTTGACACGGCGTTCACTTTCAGCAGCGTAAGTGAAACTTGACCTTTCGCTCTTATGACGTGGCACGAGTTGACAGAGAGAGATTATATAAATATGGTTATGCAAATGCGCTCCATTGATATTTGAAACCCCCCCCATCGCTTTCGAACTCGTTTCCTCTACCTGTACATCGACTCCAACAACCCCTCGTCGTTGTCGTTTTTTTCTCCTTTCCCCACAAACTGTGGGCGGAGCCTATTGGCTTTTGTATTTGCCCTTATCAAGCGAAAAAAACGAAGCGGGGCGGAAGAAGTTCGCAAGTTCGACGCCGCCCCCTTTTAGTTTCATTCTTTCACCCTCTCACTTATTCCATGGTCACTTTTTATCACGTCTGATTTACTTTTCTGATTGATTCATTAATCGTCGTCGTCGTCGTCGTCGACGACGTCTTCTTCTTCATCGTCCCCCCTCGCTTATCGTCCGCCCGAATCAGTGCGCGCGCGCCACCCCGCGCGCGCACCTCTTCTGACACCTAATCTCTGTGTGTATATGTATACGTGGGTCACTGTGATGATGGGGGTACTTTAAGAAGAGCGTCTGGACGAACACCAAATCGTTTCCGGTTTTGCAGGGTACAATGTCCGGCCAACAGCAGATCGAACCGTACTCTGCATGGCCCGCCGCCGCGCCGTCCTCCTCCACCACCTCGGTGACGGGCACCTCCGAACTGTTCGGGTCCACCTACGCGATGCTCAGCGACAACGCCGCCTATCCGGATCACTGGACAGCGAAACAAGTGACACAGTCGATACTGTTCGAGCAGCCGCAGATTCAGCCGCTCGTCGGCAGTTCCTACGATCCGCCGGTGCGATTCGATCCGCCGTACGCGTACCGGGCGTCCAGCTACATGTCGAGTGCCGTTCCGGCGTTGACGGCCGCTGCGGCAGCGCAACACTACTATCCGACGGCGCGGACGAACGGCTACACGGGTCAGGCGCCGTTCTACGCGCCCGCGATGGCCGGCGTGCCCAACACGCAACAGCTTCTTCTCGCCGCGCACGCCGCCCACGCACAACACCAGCAGGCGCAACAACTGCAACTTCAGCAGCAGCAACAGCAACAGCAACAGCAGCAAGTGGTACGACCCGAACCGTTGAGGCCGGCCGCCGACCGAAAGAACGGATCGCATCGGAGCACGAGCAACAGTAGCGCCGAGACGATGCGACACGGAGCTGCGGGACTGGGCACCGGATCGACGTCGGGCGCTGGATCGGCGGCGACGATATCACCGTCGGATGATGTAAGTGACGACTTCATTCCGATGACATCGAGATACGGTAGTTGTGATTGGTGATTTGTCACCTAGTTGTGACAAGATTGATTGATGAGTTAGGAGTGAGAAGTTGAAGTCGTTGTTACTGTGCGCCTTCAAAACCTTGACCAATTCCCTTCCGATTTCAGATCTCACTCAACAGTCCGGCGCTCACTTCATCCGGCTCCGCTGCCTCGGGGACACCTCCGCTCAGCGGGGACCTCAACGCCACCGATCTCGAGGGATCCGACGAGGAGCGCGTGATGTGTATGGCATGCCGCGGTGTCTACCCATCGCGTCGCAGTCTCACCGGACACATTGGTCGCAACGAGAAGTGTCGCGAAATCATCGGTCGCAACTATCTGGACGCCGTCGCGCAGGGCACAAATCCGCCGATACCGGGAACCGATGCGGCGATCAAGTCGGGCGCCATCACGACGGGCATCGACGGAATGAGTCCGGTGTGTCCGTACTGCGATCGATTCATCAGCCACTACAAGGGCAACATCCGGCGCCACATCAATCAGTGCTGCAAGAGCACCGAACCGCTGAAGAGAGCGCGCGTCGAGGCCGGCGAGAAGCACTCGACGAAGAAGCGTGCGAAGCGAGAGCCCGTCAGCAATCCGTACGACTTCTCGAACGGAGAGGAAGGGTCGTCGCTCGGACTGCTCGGATCGCCGAAGCTCTCCTCGCCGTCCTCCTCCTACTACGGAGCCGGCGGATCGGAGATGTGCTCGCCGGCGGACTTCTCGAACGGCGCCTACGAGCCGTACGCCCTCAACGGACAGGCCGAACGATCGCCACCAGAGACAGCGGTGAGGAATCGTGTCTCCAGAAGTGTCCAACGTCTTCTGTTTCAGATTCTTCAAGACGCCTACATCTGCGAAGACTGTGACTTTGTGACCGTCTACAAGGGAAACATGAAGCGTCATCTGAATACGTGCCATCCTCTGCCCGATTCTAAAAGTAACAAAGATACCATCAAGGCGCCTCTAAGAGAGGGAGATGATTTCAGAATGGGACACGAAGTTGGAAGGAATGCGTGCCTCGAATCTGGGCATCAGTGGAGACCGACTGCAAGAGAGACTGGCGGCTCACAAGGCCAACTCGTCGCGCGGTCGAAAGCCAAGAAAGAAGAAGGAGAACGGAACCGCCACGTCGGAAGAGGTACCCACTTCGACTCGACGAACAAGAACGTCATCCTTACTACTTCAGAGCGAACCGATGGAGTACAAGCCGTTGATCAATCCGGAGACGGGCGACATCATCGAGACCGGCGTGCCGACGTCTTCAGTCACCCTCGAAGGCTTCTCGAATCACAACAACTTCCCGCCACCGCCACCGCCACCGCCATCCTCGCAGTGCATGTAATCGCCGACTCTCTCCAGAAACGCAATGCCCGATGCCATTTCACACCGCCTCAACGCTCAACTACCTATTCAACAACACCATCATTTCTTCCCTTGTTTTGTCACGTTGACAACGTCCCCATTATAAACACACGCACACATATCTTCATTCCATAACTATCCCCCCGCCCATGACGTCATCGCCACGTCAAAAGTACCTTTCTCTCTGTCTCTCTCTCTCTCTCTCAATTGTTGACCAGTGCCATGTTTGTGATTAGCCGTGTCTAGTGTTTAGTTTAAGTTTCTCTCGTGCTAGAAGACGTGGATCTACCGTACCTCTCGCCCCCTCCATCCTACCGTAATCCTGTCTTGCCCCCCTTTCTTCCCATCTGTCGCTAGATTCTTCCTTCGCCCTTTCCTATCGAAAACACATCCGTTTCCCAACCCCATATTTCCCGGCTTCTGACTCTCTCGCTCCAAATTTGCTCTACTTCTTCTTTTTTGACCTACCGTACTCAGGTGCTGACTCCTCCCCCGCGCGCGCGCGCGAACTATATGAATACTCTCTCAATATGTTGTTCCCTTCTCGAAAACCGATTCAATTTGCCAAATTCTTGTTTTTCTCTCTCTCTCTCTCTCTCTCTCTAACTCTCTCTCTCTCTTGTAAAATCTAGGAAAAGATTCAGATTGACTCTATTTGCAACGAAACAAAAGATCCCCCCCATCTCCAAAACCAACAAAACGAGAATAAATCCAATGTTTTCTACCTCGATTTTATAGTGTCAGGACGAATGTTTGGGGGAACATATGGGGGTCCGAAACATCAACAACATGATAACGAATTCATCGTGAGCGCGCGTCTAGAATATTCAGATGGCATTCGATGCACGCAACCTACACGCCTTCTTATGAAGGCGTCAGGTTGAGACTCATTTCACGGCGGTGTTAGAGTCTTCCAAGCAGCTTATGGTAGGTGTTCGCATTTCGGGCTGCCACGTCATGCCACGCCGTTTCATTTTCATTTCAGTTCGGTTTCATTCACGAATCGATTCGTCAGCTGGTGATTCGCAAGTATGGCGAGGAGGTTTGGATGCAAGTACTGTAAGTCTCTCCACCCCCTCAGAGTTCCTGCAACGTTTCCAATTTCACAGTGAACGGTCGGGATTCGAGAACGGAAAGGAGAACATTGTGAACCACTACTACTCGGACACCGACACCTACGTGCTCGTCGACAGCGTCTCTCTTGTGCTCAGTAGGACCTTCGTTTCTTTCAAAGATCCATTACTGATTCAGAGGTGACCAAGGACCAGGTGTGGGAGATGTACGGCGGCTTTCTGATCACCTACTCGATGGAGATCGGATGGGACGAGCTCGTCCGGAGCATGAGTCCGAACCTCAAAGGCTTCCTGGACAACCTGGACAGTCTGCACTACTTCATCGATCACGTCGTCTACAAGGCCAATCTGCGCGGTCCGTCGTTTCGGTGCGAGGAGAATCCCGACGGCACACTGCTCCTCCACTACTTCACCGGTCGTCCCGGCCTCTATCACATCGTGAAGGGCGTCGTGCGAGAGGTGGCGAAGCTCGTCTTCAACCTCGACATCAGTCTCG
Source organism: Caenorhabditis afra (assembly GCA_963570955.1). Classification (NCBI taxonomy): domain Eukaryota; kingdom Metazoa; phylum Nematoda; class Chromadorea; order Rhabditida; family Rhabditidae; genus Caenorhabditis; species Caenorhabditis afra. The sequence goes on along the minus strand of OY751536.1, from coordinate 2,884,457 downwards.
TCGTGCAAGGCAGAACGCAGCGGAGTGTGCACATGAACAACGGCGAGCGCGTCGAGGAGCACGTCATCTTTCTCGTGAAGAACGTCGGCAACGAGAGAAGAGAGTCCGACGGCTCCAGTGGCAGTCTTCTGGCGTCGGTGGCGCCCGACTTTAGCGAGATCATCGACGACAATCTGCGAATGACGCTTCAGGACTTCTCGCGCGCACTTCCCTACCACTTTGTGCTCGACGAGTCGTGCCGGCTGGTGCAGTGTGGGAATGAGCTCTAGTGGGTGGGCTCGCCGAGAACTCTTTACCTCCCCCCTCTCTTCACTTCCAGCAATCACATCCCGAACGAGCTCCTCCAACCGGGCACCCCGATCCTTCGCATCTTCGAGATCAACCGTCCGCAGATCCCACTGGACTTTGAGAACATCTGCAACTTCATCAACGCGGTCTTCGTGCTACAGGTGAAGACGTCGCCGCTCAAGAAGAAACACATGGATGCGATGACGAAGGAGGAGCTGAAGCAGGAGATGTGAGTTGGAAAGAGGGGGGAAATGATGAGACGTGCTTCCAGTGATGCGATGGAAGAAGAGGGGGAGGAGGATCTGTCGAACGAGCTCACTCAGGGTTGCCATCTGAAGCTCAAAGGTCAAATGATGATGTTGGCGTCGAAGAAGCACATCATCTACCTCTGCTCGCCGTATGTGACCTCGATCAACGAGCTGATGCAGTTCGGAATGCGTCTGACGGCGATGCCGCTGCACGACGCCACTCGCGATCTGATCCTTCTCAATCAGCAGCGACTTTCCGACGTGGAAGTGAAGTACGTCTTCTTCTAGGCTCGAAGACGTCACATGATACTGATATCTTTCCAGTCTGCAATTGGAAGCGAACAACGAGCAGCTGGAGACGATGACGCGCGAGCTGGAAGCGGAACGTCAGAAGACCGACTCGATTCTCAAGGACATGCTGCCGCGGAAGATCGCGATGCAGCTGCTCAACGGCGAGCACATCGAGCCGTGCGAGTACGAGGCGACGGTGATGTTCTGCGATCTGCCCGCCTTCCAGCAGATCATTCCCGTCTGTCCGCCGAAGAACATCGTCAAACTGCTCAACGAGGTCTTCTTCAAACTCGACCGCATCGTCGTCCTTCGCGGCGTCTACAAAGTGGAGACGGTGTCCGACAGCTACATGACGGTGTCGGCGATTCCCGACACCACCGACATGCACGCCGAGAACATGTGCCACGTGGCGTTGGGCATGATGTGGGAGGCGCGTTCGGTGACGGATCCGGTCAACAAGACGCCGTTCCTGCTGCGCATCGGTCTGCACTCGGGAACGATCATCGCCGGCGTCGTCGGCACCAAGATGCCCAGATACTGTCTGTTCGGCGAGACAGTCACACTGGCGTCCCAGATGGAGTCGTTGGGACTGGCGGGCAAGATTCAGTGCAGCAAGTGGACCTACACGAAGGCGATGGAGACCGGACGGTTCGAGTTTTGCGAGCGCGGACGGATCGCGGTGAAGGGACGCGGCGAGGTGGAGACGTACTTTCTGACGAGAAGCCTCAAGAAGAGCATCTGGGAGATCACCGATCACGAGAGAGGTAGACTGTGACAACAGTTGTCCAGTGGACACCTCACCAACTTTCAGACGTCAATGTGAACAGCATCGAGGGCTACGAAGAGCTGGAGACGTCCATCGAATCCGTGCAGCAAGCCAAGCCCGACGGACACAAACAATCGAAGATACCCAATGGAACGCACAATAACTCGTTAGCGTGCACTATTGCGTGACCAAAACAAGATCTGATTCATCATATTAAAAGTGAATGTAACAAATAAAGATGATACTAGTCAACTGGTTGGAAAAGAAACGGTTAGTTCAGGTTGGAGACGTCGACGTCGGCAAAGTAGCAGTCACGTTCGATTCCCATGTTGTACTGGTCGCCCTGACCGTTTTGGAACTTTGAAGTGACGACGCGGAACCATCCGAGCTCACCCTGAAAGGCCGTCGTCATTTGTGGTGCCGGGTGTGTGCGAACACCATGACGCGCAATCGCGTACCCACTACTCACCCATGCCTCTCCCCAACTGTTTCTGGCGATCCAGAACTCGACTCCGTTCTCGTCGACTCCCCATCCGGTCAGCGAGATGATGTGGTTCGACTCGAGATCGCTCTTCTCCGAATAGACGCCCTTCACGTACTCGTACTCGAACTTCTTCGTCGCGCCGATGGCACACGCGATCGGACCGCCCTTCTTGATCTCGGCCTTGATGTTCTCGAGCCCCTTCACCTGTCCGTAGTCCTTGACGTAGTAGCGAGTGTAGTTGGTCAGCGAGAAGCACTCGTTCGGCCAGCACGATCCGCATCGGTGGTACGGATTGCACTCTGAAATCTTCTCGTCAGTTTCAGAATGCTCTCTGGAAGATTCTCACCTCCGTTGGTGGCTCTGTAGACGTTGCAGCCCTCCTCGACGAGGCCCTGAATCTTGGCGTGCTCGAGCACGTCGCCGATCTCGCCGCCCTGACAGTTGCCCTTTCCGTTGCAGTCGATGATCTCCTGCGGCGACAGTTGCGTCATCGGCCACCGTCCCTGACGGGCCACGTTGAAGCGGTCGTTGAGAGCGCCCGTGGTGCCGAACACCCAGCACGAGCCGCAGTAGACGGGGATATGCTGATTGCGAGTCGGCGAGCAGAAGTTGACTCCGCTCACGTTTCTCCAGTCCCACGCGGCGGGCAGCTCGTTTCCAGTGAAATCGGACGATTCCCACTCTCTCGGCGAGGATCTCGACTCGAACACTTTGCCCGACTTCTTGAGACATCCACACTTGAGGAACGGACGGGCCTCCTCCCATTCGACTTCTTCAGAAGATTCTGAAGAGTCCGACGTGTCATCGGAATCGTCGGAAGAGTCATCGTCGTCCGTAGAGTCATCGTCGTAGTAGCCCTGCTCCAAATTGGCCTTGACCACTGGCTCCATAGCGATTTGGCGTTCGTTGCGCGAGTCAAGGATCTCGACGACGTGCTGCTCAAAATCTTCCGGGTAGGCGATCTCGGGACGAGGATCCTCGAACTGTTTGTCGACCATCTTCGGATACTTCTTCGTCTCCTTCGGAACGTCATCTTCCGCATCCATTTCAAACGGCGACTTCAGCTTCATGTCCCTCTCAAAGACGACTTCCGCCTCCTCCGGCGCGTTCTCCACAATATCCTCAACAGCCTGTGCGACCTCGATCTTCACATCGAAGTCGTCGCCGAGCTCGTCGGGAGCCTTGAGCTCCTCCATCCCAGTGAACCGGCGAGTCAACCGGATAGTGGCTCGCGGAATGTTGAACAGGTTGGCCTAGAAATCATCACTCACTGCTCCTAGTCCCCCTTGAACCCGCCAACCAACCTGACATGCGGCAACTGTCAAAAGTAGGACGAGTAATTTGAGGTGCATGTTGAAGACGAGAAAAATGGGGAAAGCGGAGTGGAAAAGTGGCGGCTCGCAGCGATCGCTTATCAGTAAGATCGTCATGATGCTCTGATAACGAGCCGAGAAGAGAGAGGGAGAGAGGGAGAGAGCGCCAATTTGAAATGAAAGTAATTGTAAGCAGCAGAGTGTCGGAATCGAATTCACAAACATGATGAATATTTTTCACCAGGGCCAGGGCCAGGGCCAGGGCCAGGGCCAGGGCCAGGGCCAGGGCCAGGGCCAGGGCCAGGGCCAGGGCCAGGGCCAGGGCCAGGGCCAGGGCCAGGGCCAGGGCCAGGGCCAGGGCCAGGGCCAGGGCCAGGGCCAGGGCCAGGGCCAGGGCCAGGGCCAGGGCCAGGGCCAGGGCCAGGGCCAGGGCCAGGGCCAGGGCCAGGGCCAGGGCCAGGGCCAGGGCCAGGGCCAGGGCCAGGGCCAGGGCCAGGGCCAGGGCCAGGGCCAGGGCCAGGGCCAGGGCCAGGGCCAGGGCCAGGGCCAGGGCCAGGGCCAGGGCCAGGGCCAGGGCCAGGGCCAGGGCCAGGGCCAGGGCCAGGGCCAGGGCCAGGGCCAGGGCCAGGGCCAGGGCCAGGGCCAGGGCCAGGGCCAGGGCCAGGGCCAGGGCCAGGGCCAGGGCCAGGGCCAGGGCCAGGGCCAGGGCCAGGGCCAGGGCCAGGGCCAGGGCCAGGGCCAGGGCCAGGGCCAGGGCCAGGGCCAGGGCCAGGGCCAGGGCCAGGGCCAGGGCCAGGGCCAGGGCCAGGGCCAGGGCCAGGGCCAGGGCCAGGGCCACTCATCAGGGCATTAGGAATCAGAACAGAAGCTCCAAAGATGCCCGGAATTCCGACTTCCAACTTCCGTTTTTAAAAAATCAGTCCGGACCTCCATCTCAAAAATTGTCTTTCAAATTTTCCTGACATCTGAGAGAAGCTCCTTTCTTCTTACTGCCGTCCTCGTCCAAAGTTTGTTTATGGTCGAAAAGTACTCGCATTCCTGTCGATCCCTTTCCTTCTCGTGTCCCCCCACCACTCTTCTCAATGTCCGAAGATAACCTGTGTATGTCTGTTTGTATCTGGGGGGAGACAGATCAGAAACCAACTTCCGTCCTCTCCCCCTTAAGGCCACGGGGTCGAACCGCACTCGAACCGGTTCCAAATATTCGCACACAGAGCGTATCTGACTGACTGACAACGTCTCTCTCGCATTTTTTCGACCTCGAGATAGAAATACCAGCAGATAGAGGCGGAGAGAGTATTAATTAGTTTCGCAACTTTTTTCGGGGCCCCCGCCGAGAATAACCGGTTTCCCCTCGATATGGCCACAACCTTGTCGTCGTCGAGAGAGAGAATGGGAAAGGGTCAGACGACGTTGTGAATTCGAAATTCGGAATCCGACGACGATGCGGGTGGCTGGAAGAAGAATGGTCCACCAGCCACGACGACGACAAAGAGAAGAAGAAGGAGAAGAAGACGTCCACCGCCGATGGAGCCGGTTTTCGAGGATCACACCACCACCGGTAAGTGCACACCACCAACAATTATGTGTGCTTGTTTTCGAGGCGAGACGAGGCACCCCAGAACCTGAATTTCGAATTCCATTTCGATTTCCCAAAAAAAAAAGACCGGGTAAACAGTCAGCCACACACGTTTCCGTTTCTTCTTTTTTCATCCCCCGGGAACGGGGAGGGTGGCCAGTTGACATTTGAAATTTCGAAAATTTAAAATTTAAAAGTTGAAATTTGAAATTCAGATCGGGTCAAAAAACCAGTTGGATTGATTGTGTCCCCCGGGGGGAGACGATGATGTTTCTCTTTTTGTTTGGATTTTGGAAGAGGTCGCATTTCTTCTACAAGTCTCCCCGGGAATGATCTCATCGAAATTCGACTCGCATCTCTCTCTCTTTCTTCTTCTCATCCATTATTCATTCATACCCCTCTTTCCCTTTGAATTTGCATTCTGATAGCATATTGAGTGTGCTCCGCCGCTTTGTGATGGGCTCCGCGAGCCTCTCCCGGCTCGTCTAGACTCTCTGGACTTTTGTTCCAGATGACCGATTCTACAGTAAGCCGCGTGTTGGTTGCGGTGTTTTGTGTTTTTTCTTCATCTTCTTTTTTGAGAACCAGTTCTCGGGAAACCAGAATTCTTCTTGAGACATCGACAGACGATCCTGATTCTTGTTACTTGTGTATAGTGCACCACGGGTCTCGCGTGGAAAGGAGCCGCTTTCAAGGCCCATATCTCGGGAGCCGGTAGAGCTGGACAGAAGTTGTCAACTACAAAAATGAAGCCAACAGTGTGAGTAACAATTCTCTCGTTGACAATTTTCCGCCAGCTCGTCTAGTTCCCGAGATATACCCGCTACAGTATCCAGATGGTCTCTCTGAAGGCCCCCCTTCCCCTTCCAATCCCATTTCATCTCATTTCGAAGAAGAACAGGTGTCCTCTTCTTCCCCCGCTCTGCTTCTTTTTATTCGAACCAAATGTCCTTCTTCTTCTCTCTCTCTCTCTGGTAGATCAAAAAAAAAGCGCTGGATGTCCTCGACGGTGAGGCTGAGGGGCGCGCGCGCGCACCCAATGCCACTATTTTCCGGCTCATACACACCGCCTAATAATTAGTAAGGTAGCTTTTTTCTAAAGGGGGGGGGGGGCATTTCAAAAGCGAGTGTCCTTGTCCTTGTGACGAAGGAGAAAAGGGGGCGGGGCCAGCCCGGGGGCTCATCATTACCAATCGGAAGGGGGGGGGGGGGGGGCTGAATCGTCGGGGAGAATGGGAAGGGGAAGGGCATCTGTCTCTGGTCCTGGTCTGGTTTCTTTCCTTCTGCCCCAAGGGCCTCTCTTCTTCTTTCGTCCGGTTTCGATTCACTTTACGCTTATGCCATTGTCCTCGTCCTCTTCCACTCCCCCCTTTTGTAGTAGGTTTTAGAGACAGAAGAAGAAGAAGTCCGAAAAGTGGCGGAATTCCGCTTCTTCTTGTTCAATGAGAAAGAGACACAGAAGATGTTGATGATAACCTGTTCCACACGGTTTAGTTTTCTTTCGGTTTTCAGTCGGCGTTGAAACTGGGCGACGGCGCCCAGTTTTAACGTCGCATTGTGTAGAGATGTACCTTCCGAAGGAAAAGAAGAAGAAGAAGACGAATACTTTCCCTATTATCAGTGTCTCTTCTTCTTCTCGAGACTTACCTATTTTTACACACACACACACACACAAGGTAGTGGGTTGCGATTGCCAGAGAGAGAGAGAGGGAGAAGAATTTGGAATTCATTCCAAACATAACCAGTTTGATCACCGTCGACCACGGTCTGTCATCAGTTTCAATTTGAGAATATAGAGAGACTGAGAGAGAGAGAGAGGGGATCGAACTTTGGTTTTCTAGTCCCTCCTCAGTGAGCTTGGGATCAGTAAGGCTTGGAGCCCAGAATGGTGGCCTAACTTTCCCGTGACCGAGCTTTTGCTAGTCCGGGTCTCTAGGCTTCCAACTTTTCTGCGAGCTTGTGATCCGCAGGCTTTAAAAATGTTGTGGCCAAGGGTGATGGCACAACTTCTCCATGACCGAGCTTTTCTTTTCTGCTTGCTGCTCTTCCATTTTTGACGGTCTCTGGATTTCTAGTCCCTCCTCGTGCGCTTGTGATCTGCAGGCTTGAAGGCTCGGAGCAAGCCAAGAATGATGGCCGAGCTTTTGCTAGCTCTAGTCCTTAACCTCTGCTGCTTGCTGCTCTTCCACTTTTCATGGCCTCGGGATTTCTAGGCCACACGTTCGGCCCCCACTTGATTTTCGAATCACCTCGCCGTGCCGTCCAATTTCATAGCCCCCCCCCCCCCTCCCGCCTTTCTGCCTAACCCTACGCCCCATCCCGTACCCATCTAGTTTTCTGATCAAGGTCGATTTTACTCCGCCTCCTCTTCTACTACTACCACCACTACTACTGCTACTACTTTTCAAACTTTGTCTTTTCCATTTTCACCTTTCCACCTGCCCCCCCCCCCCCCCGCCCCCCAAAAAAGAATGGTTTCAAAAGGGATTACCTCTATCTATCTATCTATCTATAGAAAGAGAGATACAGAGCGAGAGAGAGAGAGAGATAGCGGGTGGGAAAGGCATACAAATAGACGGCGAGAAGAAGAAGACACCTAAAACCATGTTGTGCCACGTCATAGGAGTGTATGATAAGAAGAAGAAGACGGCTCTTCAACTCGCGGTGCGACCTATGTCACGTGTGCACTTTGGTCTTCTCTCTCTTGTTGTGCTCCCCTGGCTCACCACTACAACTGATAAGGAAGCGAGTGTCTGGTACCAACACCCCCCTTCTCCCTTACCTACCACCACCGCCATCATCATCATCATCATCATCAAAACGACGAAACCCGAGGAAAGGAGAAGCAGGAGAAGAAGAAGAAGAACATATGAAAGAAAGAGAAACAGTGGCGGTGAGAAACTGGACCCGACCGGGAGAGAGGTCCAGGTGTATAAGCGAGGAAGAGAGAGATTCAGACAGAGAGAGTGTTTCGTTTTGTATTCCTGTCCTTTTGCGGAGTGGTGGTGGTGGTGAAGCAGGAATGGCAGTGAGAGAGAGAGAAGATTGCGCCTGGAATCGACGGAGGGCGGATGGGTGCCAACTCGTTTGACTGGTATCTCACCGCCGCCGCCACCACCACCGTCAACCACTTCTTCTTCCACCATCCCACTTCGATGAGGACGACCGGACTGTCCTGTCCTAGTGCTTCTTCTTCTTCTTCTTCTTCTTCTTCTCCTTCTCATCGTGGTGGAGACGACAGAGAGCGAAAGGGGGGGACGATGGCAACTTCTTCTGGTGTGATCTGGCTGTCCGATGAGAGAGAGAGCGAAGCTAGTACGACGACGACGTCGATTTGCAAAATGAAAGAGAGGGTGACTGGATTTCATTGGTAGAGGCAGAAGACGTAGGAGAAGAAGAAGCTTGTCCACTCTTCAAACTGGGCATGGGTGGTGCGATTCCATGATAGGTGCTAACAAAACAGATGGATGATGATGATGGACAGATCTGGACTTTGAGTACTTCTTCTTCCTCCTCCGTTCTGTCGCGCCGTTCTTTCTTTCTCACATGTCTTCCACCCTTTTCCCCGATTGGCCTAGAAAACCTCGATTTGATACAGTTCTAGTCCCCCTGTCCAGCTCGATGGACTCTCTCGCTACGAGACCACATGGCCTAGAAAACCTCGGTTGATAGTTCTAGTCCCTATGCCTTCTCGATGCGCTCTTTCGCTTCGAGACCCCACATGGCCGAGAAAACCTCGATTTGATGGTTCTAGTCCCCCCGCCTAGCTCTCGATGCGCTCTTTCGCTTCAAGACCCCCCTGTGACCTAGAAAAGCGCTCTCTGACGACGGTTCTCGAAGTTTCGGCCGCGGCCGGCGGCGGTGACGCGCGCGCGAACCTACAGTATCCAAAAGGTCAGATTGAAATACCCGATATCCCCTCTCTTCCTCTCTCTCTCTGTTTCATCTCATCGGCCATGTCGTCTCTCCCCCAGGGTCGTCGCCTCTCTCTCTCTCTATCCCAGTCATTTCGTTTCTTTTCCGTTCACAATTTCGATCAACCGGTTTTCTTTCCGCCGCTCGAAATGGTTGCGCAATCGGTGTCTCTCTCTCTCTAGGTCCATGCAAGAAGGAAGGAAGGAAGTCTGCACTTTGCATCTTCTTTTCGCGCGCCCATCTGGTTTTCTTGTTGTCTTCTTCTTCTTTTTTTTCGTTGTGTGCAAAAGATGAGGGGGGCGGGAGGCAGGAACATTTTGTGCTCTACTACTACTACATCGAGTAGAACTGGATCTGAAAGCGGCGCGGAGGAGCTAAAAATATGCCATCAACCCAGTCTGTATGCCATGCGGTACGGCGGCAAGACGGCGGAGCGGGAGGCAATTTTTAGACGGGGCAAACAGAGAGAGAGAGAGAGAGCTCTTACCCCGCCGATTCTCGTGCCCCGCCGCCACATCGGGACGTGTGTGATGGTTACCAGTTACCAGTTTCTTGTTTGTGTACCGCCCGCGCCCTCCCCCTCCTCATCGCTCCTCATCGCCCCTCAAACGCCGCCTTAGTCTTCTTCCTTTCTCAATTCACCCCCATTTTTTTTCAACCCGATGCCATTTCATGCCAATTCGCGTTCCACGTGGCTCTTCTTCGGCTTTTGCTCTACGAACTTTGGCCTTCTTCTTCTGATAGTGGTGGTAGTGGTGATGGTGGTGGTGACAGTGCCAATGTTTTCACATCTCGGTTGACTCACACGCCGTCGTTCCTTTTTTGCTTCTCCGTCTTTCTCCGCGTCTTTCTTAGTCATCATATATCGTGACGTGGCACACCTACCACCCCCAGACACATTCAAAAAAGTCCGCCATGTTCAAGTTTCTAGTTGGAGCTCTGGGGAGCGTGCTGCCAGGAATAGAAAGAGCCCCCCCTCCAGCTGAGGGGACGGACGGAAGAAGAAGAAGTCAATATTAGCTTAGACCCCTTAACCTCCCGCCAACTCTAACCTAACCTAACCTATTGGTTTGTTTCTACTTTTATTTACTATTCCGAGACTCTGGGGGGAAGGCTTCCTCTACCTTTTCATCCCGTTTTTGCGTTTCGCGCGCGCGACAGAGTAAGTATGGAACCCTCGGCCACGAACCCGCCAAGGTCAATCTCCGCGCGCGCGCGCGCGCACACTCACGCACGCGATCCTTTCCGCTCCCGACTGACCTCTAGCCATTTCTCCGTCTCTCTCTGTCTTGCGCCTCATCAAAAGAAGAGAAGACCTTCAGCCAATTTCTGTACTAGTCCTTCCTCCTCCTCTTGCCTCTCAGGCACATCACTTCCTCTCTTCCCCGCTTCCACCCAACGAATACTAGGTCACCATTTCAATCTCTCTCTTTCTTTCATTTTTTCGTCGTCGTCGTCGTCCTTCGCTCTCCGATCATACGATTCATGACTTCCCCTCCTGTGTATGCTTGTGCCTTCTTCTTCTTCTTCCATCACCCCTCACTCATCGGGGCGCCGCTGCCACCGATAAGAGAGAGAGAGAGAGCACATCGAGCAATTGGCACGACGTGGCACCGGAGAAGAAGAAGAACACGCACGCATAAGAAAACCAAGAAGGAGGGGAGGAAGCCTATTGACACGCAAATTCACGCGATTTGCATATCCATTCACGTCTTCTCGAGCATTGCGGCGCCATTGTTATGCCAATCCGGGGAGCTCGCCCACGTGGGGGAGCTCTTCCTGACATGTGGCACACAATGAACTATGCCCCCCCCCCCCTTAGATGTGTTTGCGACGACAATCGAGAGAGAGAGTGGCTTATCGTCGCTTATCAGTCCCGACGAAAAAGTGTGGGTTACCTTCTCTCGGGCCTCTCTCGCTCTCGTGATCATCATCATCACCAGAGAAACTTTCACTTTTCGCGCCCCATTCTGATGAAATGAAACACAAATACTGTCACAGCACACGTCTACTTTGGCCTTTGTACCGCTCTCTCTCTGTCTCTTATCAGTTCAGAGCTCTCTTTCCGATGTCACGGGCTCCGCGAGCCGCGCGCTGGAATTCCAATTTGGCTATGTAGATGTGATGCAAATGGCGTGCGCCTTCCGGAGAATATGAATGAGCGACCGCAACTCCTTCCTATACATACAAATTGGCATCATTGGGGGGGGATCTCGTGTTTTCAGGCAACAATGCGCGGGTTCCTGTACGAGAACTCCACGCCCTTCCACCACCAAACTATACTAATAGCCCCCACGAACAGTCAGACGAGGCACACACAAATACAGCCAACCACACACACACACACACACATTGTGAGCTGTCTCAGCGTTCAATTCTGCGTCATCCACACACTTCTCTCTCGCGCCCCCTTCTTCTTACATTCGTCGATTATTCATAGAGAGAGAGAGAGAACGACGCGGTTTTTTTTTACTCCACCGTCGTCGTCGTCGTCGTTTGCAATGTATTCGTCATCCATCCTCATCCCCCGGCTCCCCTTTAGGGCTCCACCTCTTTGCTCCAACTCTTTCGCCTGATCGCTTATCGCTGATGTGAAAGACGAGTTGTGTACAGTTGAGCGTGTGTGTGCAAAACTCGGACGAAAGAAGTTATCAGCTGAAAGGCGGGGGGCTCTTTATCAGGCGACCCCAAGGTTCTTTCACCTCTAGACCCGCGCCGCGAGAGGGCTTCTCTCCTTATCTTTCCGAGTGCCAACCCCATCGCCATTCATTCGTCTTCCACTCTCATTCGCGCTCGCCTCCTAGCCGGCCCCCCGACCTTCCCCCCACCGACAAGGATCCTATTCACTTCCTTCATCCCATCCGATCGCTGCCATTCTCTTCTCATTGATGAGCTTCTCCGACACTGCCACGACGAACACGTCGTCGACGTCCGTCTCGTCGATGTCGTCGGCTCGATCGGGCGTGTCGCCGATTCACGTCAACACCAATCTTGAACCGACCGTCAATCTGCAGATGCTCGCGGCACCCAACGCCGTGGCGGTGAGCAACGCGTCGTCGAACCTGCTCCAGTACGTCAAACAGAACAACAACGGCGCCGAGAAGGTGCCACGTCAACAGTGCTATCTGTGCGATCTTCCGCGATGGCCGTGGGCGATCATCAACGACTACATTGAGCCCGTGTGCCGCGGATGCATGAACTACGAGGGACCCGACAGGTAGGAGAATACACAGAGAGAGGAGGGAAGAAAGTGACGCAATATCCGTGTGTCAAAAAATATGTCGCTGACAAGAGCGAGTGATAATGATAAGCGTAAGACGCCACTCATTCTTTCACCCTTCCAGAATCGAGGCGGTTCTCGAGGAGACACGTCAGCAGAAGAAGCAGCAGGGAATGATCGTCAGCGATCCGACGAATGCGAAGAGCTCCACACTTCTGCAACAACAGCACCCACTTCCAGTCTCGCAGACCAGCGGAAACTCCACCACCTCCACAAACGGAGCCGTCAACGGAGTCGGACGGATAAGTCCGGCTCAACGGACGCCGCACTCGGCGCTGCCCGTCTCGCCGTTCCAACTGCCCGGTCTGAATGGTCTCGAGCAGGCGCTCACCCAGCAACGACTCCTTCAACTGGTCCAGTCGACGCCGCGTGGCATGGACGACCTCCTTCAGCAGTCGCTTCGAAGTCTCAATCAGAACTCGCACCTTTTGGCGCCGTTCATGATGAACATGATTCCGACGACGACCTACAATCAACAGCAGCAACAACAACCTTCTCAACCGCCGCCGCCGCCGCCGTCGTCGCATCAGAACCCGCGGAAGCGCGAGTCGGAGGAGGATCAGAAGGAGGTCTACGGAAAAGTTCAACGAGGTAAGTGGTAGTAGTGTATCGCGCAAGAAGAACCGGTTGTTGCGTCGAAGACTCGACGACGTCGACGTCGACGTCGACGATTAGCCTTCTGTCTCTCTTCTCTCGGGGGTCTCTATTGCCGGCGGCGGCCGTGAATTGCGTAACATACCTCTCACAAAAACCAGCCGAATTTGGAATAAGAAGTGAGTGACCTCGAGAGAGAGAGAGAAGAGATTCGGGGTCAACATTGAAAACGGCGCCGTCGTCCGATCGACGATGCTGTGGCTGTGGCTGCGGCTGAACCGGTTTCTGACAGTGACACGGCGCCTGGCACCCCAAGGACTTTCCCCCCGTCACTCCAGGGTCATCATTCCCCCCAACGACATCTTCTTCTTCTTCTTCCAGGCGATGCCCAGACGACGACCGCCTCGCCGACGTCCACACACTCGCCGGACCAACAGCTTCAGGAGCGCGCAGCCGCGGCAGCCGCCGCCGCGCAACGTGGCGCTCCGATTGAACGCATTCTGCGATGCACAAACTGTCAGGAGCGGCTCGAGGACACGCACTTCGTCCAGTGTCCCAGTGTCAGCATCCACAAGTTCTGTTTCCCGTGCTCGCGGAACAGCATCAAGGAGAACGTGAAGAGTCCCGACCTCTACTGTCCGTCCGGCGAAAAGTGTCCGCTCGTCGGCTCGGCGATGCCGTGGGCGTTCATGCAAGGCGAAGTGGCGCAGATACTCGCCGACGACTACGCCGAGTTCAAGCGAGTGCGCGATCAGGCCGGAATCGCGCCGCCGATGGGCGCCAATCAGGCGACACTCGCCGCTCAGGTTCGTCGCGAACGTGTGCTCCGTCGCCTTTTCGACAAATACACGCGAGAACAGTTGAATAATAATAACAACAAGTCGAAGATACGAGAGGGATGATGTGTTGCACATGCACTGACTACTCCTTCTTTTCTTCTTCTGCATGCATACCTTTCACTCAATATAACACACACACACACCTCTTTGTAAGTGATTTTGACCTACTAACAGTTGACCCACCGAATCGCCTAGTTTCCGATCGTCTTCTTTGGTTTTGCAATCATCACGCCGTCGTCATCGGCAGCTAGAACTAAGACTGCTCAACTTTCAGAACAGCAACAACACCCAGACGTCGCCGGCCTCGACGACGACATCAGCGGCGTCTTCGACGTCAGCTGCCACGTCACCACAAACCTGAGAAACTCGATCCATCATCATCGCATAGGCACCAATTCTCTCTCTCTCTCTCTCGTTCACTCCTCAGAATCCCCCCTTCTGAATCTGTTCAAAGCTGCCACGTGGCAAATGCTTTTCTTCGTCTGCTTCTCATCCGATCTCTGTCTCTCTCTCTCTCCCTCTCTTTCTCTCACTCACTCTCGTTTTCAGATTGTCGCCCCCCTTTTTGAACCTCTCTCATAACACCAATTTCTTGCTCTCTCTCTCGTTTTCTCGGTGTTCTCTCTCACTTTTTTGTCTGGAAAATTGTTTCTGAATGGGACGATGACGATGATGATATAATAATAGGCATAGATTCTTCTTCTTCTTCATGGGAATTACGGTTTCTTTTCTTTTTTGTAGCTTCTTTCATTTTGTATCCCGCCTCTCTCTCTCTTTTTAAAAACAAAAACTCCTCTCTCTCTCCCCCCACCAAAGCTTTCTTTTCTTTCCGTTTTCTTTTCAAAATGAAGCTTTGAGCAGAAAACGGTGTAACCATCTGTCGGCATCGAACTTGGGATGCACGGACGGCGGGCAAAAGCGTTATCCACTACACCTTGCATACAACTAGTTCCAGCGGCGCGGTTGGCAGTAATAAAACCGTTTATTGAACCGGTGTATCACGCGATCAGGCAGTGGGATAAAGCGAAACTTTCGACCTAGCGGATATGAACATGGTGCCCGTCCTCGATTTGGGCGTCACCAACTTCCGATACCATTGCGGATGGATTTCGGTGTGGAAGTAGAGCATGACGCATCTGCAAGACATTCCCGGAAAATGTGCGCTCTCGCTCTCTCGCTCGCTTATCAGTGGCTTACCCGTCGAGCGCGTGAATCGCCAGAAAACTGACGGACAGAAATACAAACTGATACCAGGTTGCCGAGTTCAGTTTGAAGAGAACTGTGCAGTTGATCATGTCGATCAGGTGGAGTGTGTCCTGCATCACGCTCTGCAAAAACGGGGCGCGAGTGATGATGGGGTGATGCTTGTGCTCCGACCCGGCTCATTAGTGGTTCGAGTGCTCACCTGAATGTACATACTGATGCGTCGTTTCCTGCGATTCATCGAGTCGCCCGACGAGACACCTTCCACCTGAAGAAGAAGACGTCCGTTTCAGATTCCATCAAGTCCCCCGATCCTACCCGACTAGAGACTAGTTTCAGAAAAGTGGCAAAGTTGAGCGAGTTGGACGTGATGGAGAGCGCGAGAATCGAGTAGAAAATGAAATCAGCGAGCCACTCGGCGCACGGGAACTCTTCCGGTCGCCAGGAGAGCACCACCGGGTCGAACACGAAACCGCACTGGTCTGAAGAAGTTAGAGAGAGAGAGTTAGAAGAGGTGGTTGGTGGGGGCTCCTACCCGGAAATCCGATGGCTGTGTAGACGACGGCGACGAGAAGAGCCACGCAGATGGCGATGTTGGTGAACGGAAAGTTCGACGTCTTCATCGACTGCACCGGGAAGTAGAGCACGTAGAAGCGGTTCGACGACATGCACACTTGCAGAAGTGGACCTGAAATGAGCTAGGAATAGAGCACCGGGGAGCCAAAACACAATCCGAAATGGTGACTTTTTTCCCAGACGAGTTGAGTAGAAATTGAAAAATGAGTCATGAATGGAATGATGTCACAAAGATCACAACAGAGGGGCTGGCTACTCTCTGATCGCGTTTGCATTGTGATGCGATTCCGGCAATCAGACGCTTTTCAAGCCTGACTGGTCGGTTCCAGACGAGGAAACCAATGCGATCGTCGAAAACAAGAGAGAGTGGTGGCTCACCTAGAATATAGGCGCCCCAGCCGGCGATCTGACCAAACGTCACATTCAAATTGCGCGGAATGGCCGCGTACTCGAGATCTCTGAAACAAGGAAGGAAACGGCACAATTCGATACACATCACTTATTGTTCCCGCCGATTTCGAGCAACTCACAGAGCACAAAGAGGCGTCGACCAGACGAGAAAAGTGAAGCAGACGATCGAGTTCGGCAACGCCTTCACAATGCACAGTTTCAGAAAGCCGCTGAATTGTTTGGTGCGCGTCAGAAGGCGCACTAAGACGTACACGTTGACGAGGAGACCTGGAAGACTTATCTGAAACTGTGAGCGGTTCAGAAACGGGCCGCGAAACCAAACCGGTGCAACTTGCCGAGCCGAGAATCACAGCGGCGAGGATCTGCAAGTCGAGCATATCACTTGATTTGTGTGTATGGCTCAGAATGTGTCCGCGGCGAGCCGGAGGTGTGTCATGTATGAAAGGATGAAATTGGAAACGAATCTGGCTGGTTTTGATTGAGTTATGGCCGTCTTTCCTCTCGCACGAGACACTCGAGGAAAAAGAGAGCGCGCATTTCGAGAAAACGGGAATACGAGAGAACTATTCTGAGAAGAAGGAGGAAATGCTGAAAACGGAAGAAGGGAACGAGAAGGAGACAAAGGAAAGCAAAGCTAATTTCACATCGGAACTTGTTTTTATTTTCAACTCCCTTCCGCCGAAATTCGGGGGTTTCAGTCTGTGATTTAGTAACAGATGATGTCCTCGATCAGCGGAATCTTCAGCTCGGCGGGAAGTTTAGCCATGAAAGGGGCGATGTGCACTAAATGAAGGTCCTTCTGAAGTCGCTGCTGCCCTTCCACTATTGCGAGGAGCCCGATCAATTGAGCAAAATGAGCCACTCCGTCGGCTCGAGACCGTCGACAGTGATCGAAGAGAGCATCCGCGTAGAGGTGTCTCTCCTCGGAAATCAGGGTTTGCGCGTGCTCGGAGAGCTCTGGAACAGCTGAAATTGAATGGATTTTGATGTGAACACACCCATTTCTATGTGTTACCAGGATTGCACAAACAGATCATTTTGAGCAGCACGTATTCGTGGAAACTGACTTGACACCGGATGAAGGGACCGATCGAGAGAGCCCATGCATTGCCCATCGGACCTCTGAAACTAACGGAATCAGCTGAAAGTTTCAGTGTTTCCTCTGGAGACGTACTCTCTGACTGGACAAAAGACGCCGTCCGGTTGAATCCGACTATCGCATTTCTGAGACACGGCAAAGTAGGAGACGTGCAGATTCATGCACGCCACTGCCACGTGTCTTATCAGAATCAGTCGATCACTCAGATCCAATCGATAGAAGAACGGGAACGTCTTCGCGTACTCCACAGTAGTGAGCAGATCAAAGAAGAGCCAGTGCTTCCTTTTCGTTTGTTGATGCGTCATTACACAATTCTCCCATTTTGTCGAGGAATCCACGTTCCTCCCGGGAAGTTCGTCTTTTAAAGGCCAGCCGATCATTGGCTGAAAAACAGAGATATTAGTTGATCATTGATCACTAGCAGGGCGGCTCATGGCTGGCTTTTGACTGCTCTCTGATTATGCTCCGAACTTTGCTTACCCCGACTCTATCAGCTATGCTTATTGTGTTTGTGGCATTCAGAATGACCTCGACACCTTTCACGTCTTGCCATCCAGGATTGTAGGAGGAGGATCGGAAGGCTTCCAGCTTGAATTCCAGATAAACCAGCATATCTAGAAGCTTCTGCATCTTGTTCTCCGCCGATTCCACTATTCTGACGACGTCCCTCTGTTCTTCTTGACCTGGCACGGCCCGTTTCACGAGCTTTCTGTAGTTGGGAGCTTCCGCTTCGTTCTCGTTCAACTCGAGCGCCAACGGATTCATGCCCACATCGACGCACTTCTTGTACCGACACGCACGACATCGGAGCATCAGCTGGTCTGAAAAGAGCACGAATTGGATGAGTGAGCAAATCCAAAGGCAACGACGGACTCCTCTTCTCGAGATCGAAACAGTCGTCGTTGGCGAAGCAGGAGACGTGACGATCAGAGACACACATCCGCCGGAAGAACGTCTTGCATCCCTTGCACGTCACCACCGAACAGTGGAAGCCACGCGCCGGACGAGCACACACCGAGCATTGCGAAGGGGGCGCTGAAGGAGAAAAGCTCTGAGCTTGGAACTGGCAGGAAACTCACGATCGTCACAAAAACGCATGGGTAGCTATCAATCAACCAGTTAGAAGAATAAGTTAGAAGGAGAGAGAAAATGACCGTGAAGAAAGTAAATGATGATTTGCGAGACTGATCTGAATTGACCGAGAAAACAAGAAAGAGAGAAGGTGGAGGAGTGCGGTCAGAAAATCAGAATCATTTTTGACTTCTGATCCGTAATTGATCTGCGAGACATAATGATCATACCAAAAGGATTCCTGAAAATGACACCGTTGTTTTGTCACGTGACTGGTAATAATCCTAGTAAGATTCAATCCAAAAGATAGTCTGCAAGTTTGTCATTTTCCAATCGAAGCCAATCTTGTTTTTATCATAAACTGTGTGACTTAGTGGTAGATGATGTCTTCAATCAGCGGTATCTTCAGTTTGGCTGGAATTTTAGCCATGAAGGGGGCGATGTGCACTAAATGAAGGTCCTTCTGAAGTCTCTGCTGTCTCTCCGCTATTGCGAGGAGCCCGAGCAATTGAGCAAAATGAGCCACTCCGTCGGCTCGGGACCGTCGACAGTGATCGGAGAGAGCATCTGCATAGATGTGTCTCTCCTCGGAAATCAGGGTTTGCGCATTTGCAGAGAGACCGGGAACAGCTGAAATTGAATGGAACTTGCTGTAAATACAGCCAGTTTTCAGTACCTGGATTGCACAAACAGATACTTTTGAGCAGCACGTATTCGCGGAAACTGACCTGGCACCGGATGAAGGGACCGATCGAGAGAGCCCACGCCTCCGCCATCGGACCTCTGAAAACCAAAAGGTTTGACGGTTGTTCTGCTCAGACCACTCTTACTCTTTCACTGGACAAAAGGTGCCGTCCGGTTGAATCCTGCTATCGCATTTCTGAGACACGGCAAAGTAGGAAACGTGCAGATTCATACACGCCACTGCCACGTGTCTTATCAGAATCAACCGATCGCTCATGTCCAAACGATAGAAGAACGGGAACGTCTTCGCGTACTCCACCGTTGTCAGCAGATCAAAGAAGAGCCAGTGCTTCGTGTTTGTTTGGTATTTTGGGACACAGTTCTCGCGTTTTGACCAGAAATCCACGTTCATCACCGGAGGTTCGTCTTTTAAAGGCCAGCCGGGCATTGGCTGAAAACATACACGTCCTTGTTGATCATTGATCACTAGCAGGACGGTTCTGTCTGGCTTTTGATTGCTCTCTGATTATGCCCTGAACTTTGCTTACCCCGACTCGATCAGCTATGCTTATTGTGTTTCCGTTCTTCAAAATCTTCTCTACGCCTCCGACATCCAGCCACTTCGGGTTGTATGATGAGGATCGGAATGCTTCCAGCTTGAACTCCAGATAAACCAGCATATCTAGGAGCTTCTGTATCTTGTTCTCCGCCGATTCCATCATTCTGACAACGTCGCTCTGTTCTTCTAGTCCGGATCCAGTCCGTTTCAGGAGTTTTCTGTAGTTGGGAGATTCCGCCTCGTTCTCGTTCAATTCGAGCGCCAACGGATTCATGCCCACCTCGACGCACTTCTTGTACCGACACGCACGACATCGGAGCATCGGCTGGTCTGAAAAGAGCCCGAATTGGATGAGAGAGCAAATGCAAAGGCAACGACGGACTCCTCTTCTCGAGATCGAAACAGTCGTCGTTGGCGAAACATGCGACGTGACGATCAGAGACACACATCCGCCGGAAGAACGTCTTGCAGCCCTTACACGTCACCACCGAGCAGTGGAAGCCACGCGCCGGACGAGCACACATCGAGCACTGCGAAGGGGGTGCTGAAGGAGAAAGGCTCTGGGAACTGTGAAATTGTCTGGAGACTCACGATCGTCACAAAATCGCATCGGTAGCTGTCAATCTACCAGTAAGCAGTATGTATGAGTAAGAAAGAAAATGATCGCGATGAAAGGAAATGATGACTAGCAAGACTGATCTGACTTGACCGAAAGAACAAGAACGGTCGGAGGAGGAGTGCGGTCAGAGAATCAAAAGTGTGTCTGATCTCTGATTGGAAATTTCGACGCCCCATGAGATCTTTCCAAAACAAAGGTCGAGGAAACAGGAAGCCCTCAAATGACACGGACACAATACATTGTCCCGTGACAGGTGCTCAAGCTCACTGAACCTTACAATTAACGGCTCAAGTAGAGGTGCATTTCTCGTTGGATAGTGTTTCAGTCTAAGATGTGGTTGAAATTTGAAATTACGGAAATCTTTATTGATGAAAGATGTCCAAAAGCAGTGAAATTTTCAGCTCGGCGGGAAGTTTAGCCATAAAAGGGGCAATGTAGACTAGATTAATGTCCTTCTGAAGTCTCTGCTGCCTCTCCACCACTTCGAGGAGTCCGAGCAATTGAGCAAAGTGAGCCACTCCGTCGGCTCGAGACCGTCGGCAGTGGTCGAAAAGAGCATCTGCATAAAGGTGTCTCTCCTCGGAAATCAAGGTTTGCGCGTGCTCGGAGAGCTCTGGAACAGCTGAAATTGGATGGATTTTGATGTGAACACGCCGCATTTCCAGTACCAGGATTGCACAAACAGATCATTTTGAGCAGCACGTATTCGTGGAAACTGACTTGACACCGGATGAAGGGACCGATCGAGAGAGCCCACGCATTGCCCATCGGACCTCTGAAACGGACGAATTCAGCTGAAAGTTTCATCGTTTCTTCTGGAGACGTACTCTCTAACTGGACAAAAGACGCCGTCCGGTTGAATCCTGCTATCGCATTTCTGAGATACGGCAAAGTAGGAGACGTGCAGATTCATGCACGCCACTGCCACGTGTCTTATCAGAATCAACCGATCACTCATGTCCAATCGATAGAAGAACGGGAACGTCTTCGCGTACTCCACCGTTGTGAGCACATCGAAAAAGTGCCAGTGCTTCGTGTCTGCTTGATACTTTACGGCACAGTTCTCCTGCTTTGTCCAGAAATCCATGCTAATAATGCGACACTCGTCTTTCAAAGGCCAACCAGGCATCGGCTTGAAAACATACTCATTGACTACCGTTAACACTTTATGCTTCAAACTTTGCTTACCCCGACTCTATCAGCTATGCTAATGGTGTTTGCGTTTTTCAAAATGTTCTCTACGCCTCCGACATCCGTCCATTTCGGATTGTGAGCGGAGGATCGGAAGGCTTCCAGTTTCAATTCCAGATAAACCAGCATGTCTAGAAGCTTCTGCATCTTGTTCTCTGCCGATTCCACTATTCTGACGACGTCCCTCTGTTCTTCCTGCCCGGATCCAGTCCGCTTCACGAGCTTTCTGTAGTTGGGAGCTTCCGCCTCGTTCTCGTTCAATTCGAGTGCCAACGGATTCATGCCCACCTCGATGCACTTCTTGTACCGACACGCACGACATCGGAGCATCGGCTGGTCTGAAAAGGGGGCGGATTGGGTGAGAAAAGGAAGTCGCCGACGAACTCCTCTTCTCGAGATCGAAGCAGTCGTCGTTGGCGAAGCAGGAGACGTGCCGATCGGAGACACATATCCGCCGGAAGAACGTCTTGCAGCCCTTGCACGTCACCACCGAACAGTGGAAGCCACGCGCCGGACGAGCACACACCGAGCACTTCCATAGATTTGAAGGGGATTCTAGAAGACGTCAAGAATTTGTGAGAATTGAAAGAAATGACTTACTATTGCCCGACATTGCAGTAAACAAACGACCACAACAAGGAGAGATCAATCAAAGAAGAGAGAGAGAGAGAGACAGAGAAAAGACGGTTCCGATCGGAATAAACACAGGTGGGAAACGACAGAAAAGGTTCAATATCAAACACTTGAAACAACCCGTTCTCGAATAGAAATATACCCCCCTAGAAGCAAAGGGGGAATCTCGAAACTTCGCCGAATAAGTCTGAAGGAAACAGAGGCAATTAGAAGGCGACGTCGTCGTTTCGTACGGATCAATACGAACGTGACGGCATAGATCAGTGTCGGAAACGCAGCCAAGGGAGGCGTGATGAACGGTATCTGATCGGAAGTTTATTATCTCGCATTAATGCCCCATGGATCAAAAAGAGAACGGCAGGAGGAACAGTTGATAAGAGGTCGTTTTCGCACATTCTTTCCCTTCTCGTCGTCTGATTCTATTCGACTTTCTTCTTTTCAAGGACATTTCATTTGCCATAAAACGTCAGAAAACGGTGGTCTTTCTGCAGTTTCTGGGCGCCTTCGCCTCGTTCTCGTTCACCTCGACTCACTTCTTGAATCGACAGGCGCGACATCGGAGCATTGGCTGACACTGTAACATTATTATGTCACGTGACAGGTGGCATCTCCTCCCCTTCTGCCGACCAATCTCTCCCAGCTGGAGTGGGAGAGGTGTGTCTGCTCACTGAACCTCATAATTAACGGCTCGAGTCGAGCCGAAGCCGGTGCAGTTTTCCACCTTTTCAATTCCACCTGACACCTCATTCTCTCGCCCGATAAACAAGAGCGAACGAGAGCCAATTCATAGGAGTGTCTGCGAGTTCCGGGTGCCCGATTGGCTCTGCGGAATGAACAATGTCTCGATTCAAGGCGACGCGGCCTACATCGCCTATCGATTCGACTTTTTCACTTTTCCCGTTCTCGCCGCACTCGTTCCGCTCGTTTATTTGGGTCCCACGGTGGGCGTACAGTTGCGAATTCTGTCGGTTTATGTGAAGCGGCGGAGGTCGAAGAAGCGGGAGGAGGTGATGAATCCGGCTGTCTTCTTCGTCATTGTCGTCTCGCAGGCCGCGGTGAGTTGTCGCGTGACTCTCTCTTCGCAATTCCCTTCTTCTTTTGTCTAGAGCTTCTGCTACATGGTCTCCGACTACCTGACAATCCGACTGCCCTCCACAGGCATCATGACGTCGTGGTGTGCATCTCAAGAGCCGAACCATCTGCTGAAGATGCTCTTCTACCCGTCCGTCTACTTCAACTACACCGCCATGCTCTTCCCGTTCCTGCTCTC
The DNA here is from genome assembly GCA_963570955.1 of Caenorhabditis afra. NCBI lineage: Eukaryota > Metazoa > Nematoda > Chromadorea > Rhabditida > Rhabditidae > Caenorhabditis > Caenorhabditis afra. Next base: position 2,861,544 of record OY751536.1, on the reverse strand, counting down.
CGTGCTCCGGCTCCTTCCGCTCTACTCGACGGCGCGACACGCTATGCTCACCGCGCGAATCGTGCGCGTCGCGGTTCCGGTGATCTTCGTCTATCCGCTTCTGTTCACGTTCTTCATGATTCCCGCCGTCGGCTTTTGTCGACAACTTCTCGGCCCTTACCAGTTCGGAGCCATCTACATCTTCTTCAGTGGCACTTGGTTCGATGTGAGTGTGCCGACTTCTGACTAGTGCATAAATGGCGCTTTTCGAGAAGATCTATGGCTTTCAGCTGAAACTCGCCAACGTGCTGGTGCTGAACGCGTTGTTCTGGCTGTCGGCGTGCGTTGTGGCCAACTCGTTGCTCTTCTCGAAACTCAAACGGCTCCGCAACAATCGGAAGAGCTCGCGGCTGCGGCGAGCCGAGCTCTCACTCTCGGTGACCACTTTCTCGATGCTCTTCTCCTACGTCACCAATCTCGTCTTTGTTGTGAGTTTCAGCCCGTTTCCCTTCAAACTTCTCCCATTTCTCAGATCATTTTCATCTTCAAACCGGGTCTCTCGTCGTATTTTCTGGCGCTCCGACCGTACGGCAACGACGTCGACACTGTCGCCGTGCCGTGGATCTTCTATCTGACGCATCCGGTGTTCAAGAGAATCACGATTCAGACGACGTCGCGCACGGCGACAGTGCACACGGCGGTTTGAGAATACACACATATGTAGAAGTGCTCCCCTTCATTTGTCAGAAGAACCCAGAAATGAAAGACCGTATCAGTTGTCCATGATATCCTCGACGAGCCGGACGATGTGCTCTTTGGGACAAGTCTTGAGGATCGGGCCGATGTGGAGGAGGTGGAGATCCTTCTGCATCCGCTGCTGCCGTTCGAGCACATCGATGAAGCCGATGAGCTGTGCAAAGTGGGCGGGGCCATCTGTCCGACTCCGAAGGCAGTGGTCGAAAAGCGCGTCGGCGTAGATCTCGCGCTCCTTGGCCAGGATCGTTTGAGCGGGTCGCGAGAGATCCGGTACGGCTGAAAATTACAGAATAGATGGAGAGAAGGTGTCGTTTTGACTTTCAAGTCACCTGGATTGCAAAGAACGATGGCCTTGAGCAGAATGTACTCGACCGCCTGAATCTGGAATCGGATCAGCGGCTCGATCGACATCACCGTTTGCGAGTAGTGCACTTTGCTGAAATCCGCCGATTATCGATTGATTTTCGTTTTCCCCGAGACGATTCTCACTCTCTGAACGGCTCTTGCGATCCGTCCGGATGAACGATTGTGTCGAACTTTTTGACGACCACCGAGTAGGAGACGTGCAGATTCATGCACGCCAACGTCACGTATTTCGTCAACGTCAGTTTGTCCTGGACGGACAACTGATGGAAGAACATGAACGTTTTGGCGTACTCGATGGTGGTCAGAAGGTTGAACACGATCCACTGTTTCCTGTCGGGAGAGTGAGGAGGCGGTCCTTTGTGAAAGCCCGGCTTCATCGGAGGTGGTGGCGGAGGGGGGAATAGGGCGGTGCTGGTTAGAGGCCAATTGGGCATCGGCTGAAAGTCAGGGGGATCTTTGTTTCAGCACACTTCAGATCCTCTCGATCTCCTACCCCGAATCGATCCGCGAGACTGATCCGATTCGAGCTCTGGACCAGAAACTCGACGCCTTGCAGCTCGGCCCAGTGTGGATTGTAGGCTGACCTCCGAAACACTTCCAACTTCGACTCCAAGTAGGTCAGCGCGTCGACGACCCGCTGCATCTTGTTGTCCATCGAATCGAGCGCCCGCAGCACCGTCTTCTTCTGCCTCACCACGACGTCTTCATCGCGGTGCTCGCCGGAGCTCTCTCGTTTGACGAGTCGCTTGAAGTTGCTCGCGGTGGCCTCGTGCTCGTCGAGCTCCATCGCCAGTGGGTTCATGCCCACTGCGATGCACTTTTGGTAGCGGCAAGCGCGGCATTTCACGGGCGCTTCTGGAAATGAGAGTTAAGGGTTGGGCTCCAAAAACGGACGGCTCACCACGGATCGTCAGATCGAAACAGTCTCCGTTGGCTTTGCATTTGAAACTCTTCTCGGAGACGCACAACCTTCGGAAGAACGTCTTACATCCATTACAAGACGCGACGTCGTAGTGGTATCCGTGAGCTCCTTTGCCGCAGATTGAGCATTCTTTCGGTCTTTCGTGCCTTTCCCCCGTTGTCCCATGACTCATCGGTTCCGGGGACGGATCCGGAAGGTCGATGGTGTCGCAGCTCGTCGAGCATCCGGGTTGATCCATTCTGAAATAAAAATATGTCTCGTGACAATGATAACGTGACTTTGACTTTGAACTTAAGTACAAAACATTGAGAAACGGAAGATAAAATATAAAAAATGGTGAGGTAAAGCCACTCGGAAGTTGAAGAACAACCGTTTGAAAGTCGACAATTTCACAGTTTCTACGCAAGTTAGTTCAATTGTTCATTATCTCTTCAATCACGAGGATACGGGTTTCACGCGGGCCCTTGGCTGCGAATGGAGCAATGCGCAGGAGGTACATGTCCTTCTGCATCCTCTGCTGCCGCTCCAGAAGCTCCATGAGCCCGATGAGAGTGGCAAAGTGGGCGGGACCCGAGGATCGGAGGCAGTTTTCGAAGAGCGGAAGTGGCGGGAAGTTGGCAAGAGGCCATCCCGGCATCGGCTGAAGATCGAAAGAACTTTGAAAATCCGGGCAATGGCCTTCACTTACGCCTAGCTTGTCACCCATTCCCAGGTTGGTTCCGTTGTTCAATAACTCTTCAAGTGCCGTGATTTTGTGGCAATCGATATTATAGGCGGACATTCTGAAGATTTCAAGCTTCGACTCCAGGTAGGTCAACGTGTCGACGGCCCTCTGCATCTTGTTCTCCATCGAATCGAGCTCCCGTATCACCGTCTTTTTCTGCCTCGCCACGACGTCGTCGAAGTCTTCATTTTCTCGAATCTCTCGTTTGATCATCTTGTTGGAGGCATTTTGCTTGCGCTGCAACGCCTCCGGCTTCATTCCGACTGCCAGACACTTTTGGTAGCGGCAAGCTCGACACTTGATAGGAGCAGCTGGAAGAAATAGTTTTGGGTATTTTCCTGCTTAATGTCGCCGCCAGGCTCACCTCTCATTGTCAAATCAAAACAGTCTCCATTGGCTTTACAATTAAAGTTTTTTTCCGAGATCCACGTCCTGCGGAAGAAGATCTTGCAGCCGTTGCACGAGGGGACGTCGTAGTGATGTCCGTGAGCTCGTTTCCCGCAGATTGAGCATTCAGTTGGTCTTTCGTGATCTCGCTTCTTTTGTAAGCTAGTGCCTTCTGATTGATCGTCTAGTACCGGTAGATCGAACGAGTCGATGTTCAGCGAGAATCCCGGGCTGTCCATTCTGGAATCGGAATTGAAGGTTAGCTTAGAGGAACAAGAAAGGTAAGAGACGGACATCGGAAAGACAACCGTTTGATGAAAGAGACTGCATCGGAGTTAGTTCAATTGTTCATTATCTCGTCAATTACGCGAATCCGATGCTCGATCGGAGAGGCGGCTACCAGTGGGGCAATGTGCAGGATGTGCAGGTCCTTCTGCATCCTCTGCTGCCGCTCCAGAAGCTCCATGAGACCGAGAAGGGTGGCGTAGTGGGCGGGACCCGAGGATCGGAGGCAGTTGTCGAAGAGCGCGTCGGCGTACTTCTTCCTCTCGGCCGCCAGGATCTCTTGTGCATGATGGGAAAGATCGGGTACGGCTGGAATCAATTGAGACACTCTGGAAGATCAGATGAGAACCACTTACCAGGATTGCACAAACAGATGGCTTTCAGAAGAACATACTGATCTCTTTGGATGTTGATCCTTATCAAAGAAGCCACTGACATGACGGTGGCGGCGTAGTGAGACTCGTCTCTCGGTATCGGAAACGTCCCGTCCGGTTGGATAATTGTGTCGAACTTCTTGCCTATCGAAACGAACGATATGTGCAGATTCATAAGGGCCAGCGCCACGTGGCGGATGAGAATAAGTCGATCCCGCATGTCGAGCTGGTAGAAGAACATGAACGTCTTCGCGTACTCGACGGTGGTCATCAGATTGTAGAACAGCCAAAGTTTCCGATCCTTACGGTAAAGCGGCGGTGGCATCCCTTTGGGAGGTGCCGGAGGGGGTGGAGGAGGGACAAAGTTGACGAGCGGCCATCCCGGCATTGGCTGGAAAGTGCTGAAGATACACGGGAACCGCGACGCGACCGCAACGCTTACCCCCAGCCTGTCAGCCAATCCCAGGTTGTTTCCGTTGTTCAGAATATCCTCCAGACAGTAAGCGTTCGATTTTGGGTTGTAGGCGGACAGCCGGAAAGCTTCCAACTTCAACTCCAAGTAGGAGAGCATATCGATCGTTTTCTGCATCCTGTTCTCGATTGAGGCCAACACCTTTATGATCTGCTTCTTCTGGAGCACGTCTTTTTCTGCTTCTTCGAAATCATCTTCTGGAATCTCTCGCTTGACAGCTCTATTCAAGTTGCTCCCGGAGCTCACTGGCTCTCCGAGATTCATCGCCTGAGGATTCATCCCAACTAAAAGACACTTTTCGTATCGACAAGCTCGACATTTTACGGGAGCATCTGGAAAAGTGTACAGTTCAGATCTTCCATTTCATGGACTCACCTCTCATTGTCAAATCGAAACAGTCTCCATTGGCTTTACACTTGAAGAACTTTTTCGAGATCCACATCCTCCGGAAGAATGTCTTGCAGCCGTTGCACGAGGGGACGTCGTAGTGATGTCCGTGAGCTCGTTTCCCGCAGATTGAGCATTCAGTTGGTCTTTCGTGATATCGCTTCTTTTGTGAGCTAGTTGTTGCTGGCTCATCGTCTAGTACCGGTAGATCGAACGAGTCGATGCTCAGCGAGCAACCCGGGCTGTCCATTCTGCAATCGGAATTGAGGGTTAGAGAGGCAAGAAACAAAGATAAGAGGCGGACGTCGGAAAGACAACCGTTTGATGAAAGAGACTGCATAGGAATTCGTTCAATTGTTCATTATATCTTCAATTACATGGATCCGGTCCTCGACCGGAGTTCGGGCGACAAATGGAGCAATGTGCAGGAGGTGCAGGTCCTTCTGCATCCTCTGCTGCCGCTCCAGAAGCTCCATGAGCCCGAGAAGGGTGGCGTAGTGGGCGGGACCCGAGGATCGGAGGCAGTTGTCGAAGAGCGCGTCGGCGTATTTCTTCCTCTCGGCAGCCAGGATTTCTTGTGCATGATGGGAAAGATCGGGTACAGCTGGAATCAATTGAGACACCTCTGGAAGATCAGATGAGAACGACTTACCAGGATTGCACAAACAGATGGCTTTCAGAAGAACGTAGTGAGTTTTTTGAATGTTTATCCTTATCAAGGGAGCCACTGACATGACGGTGGCGGCGTAGTGAGATTCACTTCTGGGTAACGGGACACTTCCGTCCGGCTGGATGATAGTGTCGAACTTCTTCATAACGGTGAAGTAGGAGACGTGGAGATTCATAAGAGCCAGCGCCACGTGGCGGATGAGAACGAGTCTATCACGCATGTCCAGCTGGTAGAAGAACATGAACGTCTTCGCGTACTCGACGGTGGTCATCAGATTGTAGAACAGCCACATCTTCCGATCAGGCCGGTACGGAGGAGGGTTTCCAGCCTTGGGAGGGAACGCGGGAGGAGGTCCGTTCTTGAAGTTGACCAACGGCCATCCGGGCATCGGCTGAACAAAGCTGTTGAAACGGAAGATTCGAATGTCAAACACCTACCCCCGCCTTGTCGGCCTCTCCCAAGTGACTCCCGTTCGTGAGGATATCCTCCAGCTTGCGACTTCTCTGCCAATCGGGATTGAATGCCGAAATGCGGAACGCTTCGAGTTTCAGCTCCAAGTAAGTGAGCATATCGATCGCCTTCTGCATCTTGTCATCCGTTGAGTTCAACAGTTTCAGCGCCTGTCTCGTCGTGATCTTCAGCATCTCCTCTCGATCCTCCTCCTCCTCCTCCAGTTCTCGTTTTGATGCCTTGGGATCTGATTGGATGAAAAGTGGATTCATTCCGACCTCCTTACACTTCTCGAATCGACAGTATCTACAGATCGGTGGCTCCTCTGCAAATACTTTTCCGTCAAAAAGATCCCAAAGGAAAGAACCCTACTGTGTTTCGTGAGATCATAGCATTGTCTCTGCCTCTTGCACTCGTGGCTCCGCTTCTGAATCGTTTGCCGCTTGAAGAACGTCTTGCATCCGTTACAGCTCGCCACGTCATAATGAAAACCGGCCGCCGCTTTTCCGCACACGCGACATTCTGTGGGTCGTTCCTGACGCCCTTTTCGCTGCTTCTGCACGTCATCCGATGGGAGCTGGAAGTGAGGAAAAGGGGCGGAGCTTGAGAGAGCCCACAAGCAAGAGCCACTAACCTGGAAATCGTGGAACTCAATCGGGAGGAAGTCCAACGGCAGTTCTGGAAAGTGAGAAGAGGCAGCAGAAGACGTGAACGGCCGATTCATTCCCTAACTGAAAAATCGTCCTGTAACTGGACAAGCTCAATCGAGGGAAAGTACGGAATGGCGAGAACCATCTAAAAGAGAACACCAGAGAAGAAGCAAAAGTGAGAAATGTCCAACTTTTTATGATTCCAGAGAGGCAAGAGAAGAAGGCGTCTAGTTGTCCATGATGTCTTCGATGAGCTCCATCCGATGCTCCTTCGGAATTCGCGCCGTGAACGGAGCAATGTGCAGGAGGTGCAGGTCCTTCTGAAGTCGTTGCTGCCGCTCCAACACCTCAAGAATGGCGATGACGTGCGCGAAGTGGCTCGGTTGACGGTTGCGAAGGCAGTGTTCGAAGAGCGCCTTCGCGTATAGCTTTCGCTCCTCTTTCAGCACCATTTGAGCATATGTGGAGAGATTCGGGACGGCTGGAAACGCGAGTTGGCAGAAACCGCGACGCGACCGCAACGCTCACCCGGATTGCAGAGGCACATCGCTTTCAGGAGCACATACTCGACCTTTTGCACCTCGTACCGAATCAGCGGACTTATCGACATCACACTTTCAGCATACACCATTCCTCTGAAAACTGACTACGTAGTCAACTTTTCGCGGGGAGAGGGTAGATCAAAGCACTTTTTGAGCGGCGGCATCGTTCCGTCGGGACTGACGATCAAGTCGAATTTTTTGGCGATGGAGAAGTAGGAGATGTGCAGATTCGTCACCGCCAGACTCACGTATCGGAGCAGAGTGTGACGATCGTCAAAGTCGAGTTTGTGGAAGAACATGAACGTTTTCGCGTACTCGATGCTCGTCATCAAATCGAACAGCAGCCAACTTTTCCTAAGGAACTCTTTCGTTTTTTCTTTTGTTTCTATCCATTTGAAACTCACGATGAAGGGTTCCAAACGGGCGGGGCGCTCATTTCGGAAGGCACCTTCGGCGGACTCATCGGGCCTTTTAGAGGCCATCCGGGCATTGGGCCGGCCTTATCGGCGATGCTTATTTGGCTTCCGGTGAGCAGAAGATCGGCCAGACCCTTGCAGAGTTTCCAGTCCGGATTGTAGGAGGAGAAACGGAACGCTTCCACTTTTGAGTCCAAATAGAGCAAACAGTCGAGCAGCGTTTGAAGACGGTTTTCGGCCGATTGAACTGCTCGTATCGGGGCTTTTGTTTTTACAGAAGCGTATTTCTCTTGAAAATCATCATCTTCTTCTTGTTCTTCTGGTTTGACGCGCTTCACTAGCTTCTTGAAATTGGCGGCGTTGGCTTCCGCTTCGTCAACTTCCATCGCTAATGGGTTCATTCCGACTGATAGACACTTATGATAGCGGCACGCTCGACACTTGATGGGCACTTCTGGAAATGGAGAGAGGCGTTGTTATCACCGTAAAACAAGTGTTGCTCGATGTGTGACCGCGTGGCCGAGTGGTAAGCGTTTTGCCCGCCAGTCGACCACCCACAAGTTCAAGCCCGCCGCTGGGCAAAAGTGTGGGATTTCCCAAAAGACTCACTTCTCTTCGCGAGATCGAAACAGTCTCGATCCGCCTTGCAATCGAAGTTCTTCTCCGAAATGCACAACCTTCGGAAGAACGTCTTACATCCGTTGCAAGAGGGAACGTCGTAGTGGTAGCCGTGCGCCTTCTTCCCACAAATCGAGCATTCCGTCGGTCTTTCGTGCCGTTCACTCTTCTTCGAACATCCCGGCGGATCCATTCTGCAAAACTGGACATATGAAAAGGAAGCGAGAGCTGGACAAAAGAAGGCGAAGCGAAAAAGAATTCGATTAGAAGCGGAGCCCAGTGAAGGGTGCTCTCGCTCAAACATCAAAAAGTTTAAAAACCAAAAAAGAACCGTAAAAGTTTACTCATTCAAAAGATCATGACATTGCGAGGGAGCGAAAGAGAAACCGAATCAATGGGGAGAGATCATCATGGGACGACGGGAATGACATAAATAAATAATAATATGGAATAAGAAGATGAAAGGAAACCTAACAGTTCATGATATCCTCAATCAGATGCATCTTGTCCTTCTCCGGAATTTTCGAGACGAACGGCGCCACGTGGAGAAGATGGAGGTCCTTCTGGATTCGTTGCTGTCGCTCGAGCAACTCGACCATTCCGAGCAACTCGGCGTACTGTCCGGGACCGTCTTTCCGGTTTCGGAGGCAGTGATCGAAAAGTGCTTCCGCGTAGAGACTTCGCTCTCGTGACAGGATCTCCTGGGCGTGTGTGGAGAGGTCTGGCACTGCTGGAATTGAAGAGGTGGGGAACGAGGAACTGAAAAGGCAAGACTGACCTGAATTGCAGAGACAGATCGCCTTGAGCAGGATGTACTCGGTCGCCTGGACGTCGCTTCGGATCAGCGGCTCTATCGACATCACCGTCTCCGCGTAGACCATTCCTCTGAAAGCGACAACCATTTGGGACCTGGCTCATATCAGAGACGGGCGGAATTCCGACTTCCGCCTAACTCTGGCCTGACTCACTTTCTCATTGGAGCGAACTTTCCGTCGGGATGAAGGATCGTGTCGTATTTCTTGGCGACAGTGAAGTAGGAGATGTGCAGATTCATGATGGCCAGTGTCACGTATCGCAGCAGAATGAACCGATCGCGGTGGTCGAGCTGGTAGAAGAACATGAACGTCTTCGCGTACTCGACGGTCGTCATCAGATCGAAGATGAGCCATTGCTTCCTGTCCGGCGAGTACTGCGGTCCTCTCGATTTCCCGAAATTCGGCGCCATCGGAGGAGGCCCCGGCTCGGTCTTCAGAGGCCATCCGGGCATCGGGCCGGCCTTGTCGGCCACACTTATTTGGTTGGGACTGTTCAGGAAGTAGTCAAGACCGCCCCACGACTTCCAGTCAGGATTGTACGAGGAGGCGCGAAACTTTTCGACTTTTGACTCCAGATAGACGAGCATATCGACCATCTTCTGCATCTTGTTCTCCATCGAATGCACCATTTTTATCGCTTGCTTCCGCTGAACCACCTGCATTTCGGGCTCGATTTCCTCTCGTTCATCCGAATTATTGGCTCGTTTCGCTTGTTTTGTGAGCTTTTTGAAGTTGCCCGCGGTGGCTTCTTTCTCGTCGACTTGCATCGCGTGCGGATTCATTCCCACTTCGATGCACTTTTGATAGCGGCACGCTCGGCACTTGATGGGCACTTCTGGAAATGGAGAGAGGCGTTTTTATGACCACAAAACAAGTGCTACTCGATGTGTGCCCGCGTGGCCGAGTGGTAATCGTTTTGCCCGCCAGTCTACCACCCACAGGTTCAACCCCGCCGCTGGCCAAACATGCTTTCCAAAGACTCACTTCTCTTCGCAAGATCGAAACAATCTCGATCCGCCTTGCAATTGAAGTTCTTCTCGGAAATGCACAACCTTCGGAAGAACGTCTTACATCCGTTGCAAGACGGGACGTCGTAGTGATAGCCGTGCGCCTTCTTCCCGCAAATCGAGCATTCCGTCGGTCTTTCGTGTCGCTCCGCTTTCGGTTTCGGAGATCCCGGCGAGTTTTCCGATTGCGGCGGATGTGGCAGAACCGAGGGAAGCTTCAAACGGAAAGGTTTAGAAGAGGGGAAATTGCAAACCGAAACTGACTTCCGGTAGATCAAACTCGGACGATGAGGAGGGCGAGATTTTGGAGCAACCAGGCGAGTCCATCTGAAGCGAAGAAGACAGAATAGTTGGAATGGTAATGGGAGAATCCGAGAGGGCAGAAGGCCGCCGAGCGAATGCGGAAAAGGACACGAGAAACGCGAAAACAGCGGAGAGAGAAGGGCGGGAAGAAGGACGGTTTCGGAGATAAGTTGCCTACGTCACACGCTCGTTAGAAGAAGAAACAACACGCGGAGGGAGAGAGAGACAGATGGCTATCAGGGGGCAGGTGTAGAAGACGTGCAGAAGAAGATCCGATGCACCCCCACGACCAACCGAACGACGATCAGTTCTTCGGATCTTGATCGAGATGTACAGACCGTATCCTCTCATTTTGCACTCGTTTGTTGTATCCAATCGCCTTGCCGTGTTCCAGGTCGGTCCCAGTTCAGTGAACGCTCAACACGGTGGTGGCACAACGCGCTCCCCTCTCGGGCCTTTGTACAAACAGACACATACTACAAAATGTTCACCGGCGAGAGAGAAAAGGTTTAGACGGCGAGAGGAATCGAACCCGCCACGTGGAAAGATCGACGATGCAAAAGCGCTAGCCACAGAAGAATCGCGAGCGAAGCATAACGGACCGGTTATGCTTCCGCGAACGACTCCCGTATTGCATCCGCGCCCACACTAAATGGCATCCGCGTCGACGCGGATCCGCGCGGACACTCCCGTATTGGACCCGCGCGGGCGCGTCCGCTAGCACGCGGATGGAATATGCGAGCATTATGTAAGCATAGTCGCGCGGACCCGAGAACGTGTCCGTTACGCTTCCGGCGCGAGTTATCTGTGGCCACTAGACCATCGCGCCGCACTGCGTCGCTGGGAAATGAGGGCGTATACAAAGAGGCGGGCGGGAGGGGGCGGGGAGAACGAGTGCAAAAAGTAATATCAGATCAAACACTCATTATTATTATCTGTTTTTTTTTGAGCTGACAGCGGGGACGAGAATCGGGAAATGGGCGGTCGAAGATTCGCCGGCCGGCGGTGTATTTCGATTAACGAGCGCTGGCTTTTTGAAATTGTGAAATTTCAAGCGGAAATTGTTCGTTTGCAACCATTTTTCTCGTTTTACAACAAAAAAATAGAAAAATGGTTGAAAACGAGCGATTTTCGCTCGTTAATCGAAATACACCGCCGCGGCCGCCGGCCGGCGAATCTTAGACCGCCCATTTCCCGATTCTCGTCCCCGCTGTCAGCTCAAAAAAAACGGATAATATCTTCCCGGATGCGGTGGTGGTTCGAATCAGAATAAAACGTGTCGCAATGACGCACATTCGAGTCGATTGGTAGCAGGAAATGGAGAAAGTGATGGTTACGAATCATCAACAAACCAAAGATTTCCTAACCTGACCAAAAGCGGGAAGAAGCAGAGAATAGAGAGAGAGAGAAGGAGGAGGAGGAGGCGGTTTCGTTGCACACACATCTACAAACTATAAACGGGTCGATTCGGGTGGAGAGAGAAAAAGAGAGAGAACAAACGAATAGATAAGCAAAAAAAGGGGTATTCGTCAGAATCAGAAAGCGCTGTGTGATGTGAAAGTGATAAGATGATCATGATGCGGAAACGTAGAGAATTAGAGAAGAACAGACAGGTGATCGGACTCGTTACAATGCAAATCTGCTCTATTGCACTTTGCCGCCCCGAACGACGAGAGAGTGTGGACGGCAGAAGAGGCAGACGCGGCATCGAGGCAAGAGTGCGACAGAGCGGATTTGCATTGAAACGCGTTTTGACAGGTTTGCGAGTGGGTGGTGGCCTAGGAATTCAACACAAAGGAGCAGGTGGCAATTAGAGGAAAGGTTGGCCTAGAAAACTCAACGATAAAGTTCGGCCGCTTTTGAGAGACGAGCACAAAAAGGCAACAAAAGCGACGGGTGCGATGCAGAGATCACAAAAAGTCATACAATTTTCTGTCTCGTCGTCTCTGGTCACAAAATGACAATTAGTAGTGAGATTGGAACGATAGAGAAAGGAAAACAAGGCATGGGGGAATACACCGAATGAACCGAGAATAATAAGAATTCAAGGGGAAGATTATGGGTAGAAGCGACTGACTGACGGTATGTGCCACATTTTGGACTCGACTGATAGTGAGAGAAAAGTGATAAGAGAGAAGAGAGAGAAAAAGGGAGAGAAAGGGAAAGAAGGAGGGACAGGTGTTACATGGGAAGGTTCAGCTGGTCGTAGAGCATAGATATGAGCATTTCTTGAAATGATACTACAATTGGGGAGTTTCAGACAATTGCAGAAGAAAAAACAAACTGGCCAATGGCGACCAGAAAAGATCGACAAATTTCTTCCCAAATTTGTTCTCAGCTTATTAAGCTAGAAACAAGCGGACATCAAGTATCAAGTAAGAAAGTGTAGGTGGCTATTCCAAAGACCATATCTCTAGACCGAAAAGAGCTATCCAAAATTTGTCAACTACAAAAATATAGGAAAAGATGTGATGAACAAATTGTTAGTTGGTGACTTTTTTGTATCTCGCTTAGTTTCCAAGATATGGGCGTTTGGACGTATGAACATGAAAGGTAGGGCGGTGGAACAAGAGGAAGAACGAATGCATCATAAGAAGCAAAATAGGAAATGGAAACGGAAGAAGAAGATGATGAATATTCGACGACAAGACGAGGCGATGGAAAGGGAAGGGAAGGCGGGAGAGGAACAGTTTGCACCCATTATGTCCTCTTCCTCTTCCTCCTCGCTTTCTCTCTTTCTCTCGACCCGTCAGGTAGTCTCATTCGAGATGAATTAGGTGCTTTCCTTGTCTCTCGGGTGGACGGACGAGAAGGACAAAAGCGATTCTCGGAATGGGAATTGGAAATGGAAGCGGTGACATGGCAACTAGGAGAGAGAGAGAGAAGTAGAACACGTGTGCACTCTCTCTCTTTCGGAAAGGAGAGACAGAAATAGCAGAGAGAGAGAGAGGGCAGAGAGAGAGAGAGAAAGAGACGAAAAGGTGGTGGTGGTGGAGATCAGTTCTTCGTTGTGTGTGCTTATTTGTACAACCGGCAAATGGGGAAGAGAAACATGTCTGACTGTGGAGGCGGACGGACAGAAATGATGTGATGATGATGGTCGAGCCCCCGAGAGAGAAGAACGGAAAGGAAAAGCGGGGGCGTCCTCTCTTTCTCCTCGTTTCCTTACGAACATGGCGATCAGAGTTGGGCGGAAGTCGGAAGTCGGAAGTAGAAACCAGACTTGCGACGGGCCGGGTCTGGCTGAAAGGTGTCTTCGGCCCGGCCCGGCCCGGGGGCCCGTGATGAACTAGCAGATTTTGGAACAAGCCAACGGGTCGGGCCGGGCCTGGAGAATTTTCGCCTAGGCCCGGCCCGGCCGAAAAACCGCAACTCTAGTCGCAACTCGGAAGACGGAAGTCGGAATTCGAAGTTTGGAATTCGGAAGTCGGAAGTCGGAAGGCGCCAATCGGAAGTCGGAACTAGGAACTCGGAAGACGTAATTCCGCCCACTTCCGATGGCGACAGAAACGTTCTGTCTGCCACGTGGGAAACGAACGAACGAACGAAGAATACAATTGAAAGGCGGGGAAGATCAAACATTTATACAAAGCGTCGCGCGACAGCGCGGTTTGGTGCAGCGGTCTCGAGGTCGTCGACCAATATGTTTCAATGGAGGCAGCAAAGAGGACATGAAAGGTGAGAGATCGCTTTGGCCTCCGGCCCCCTTTTGATGAACGAGCGACTCGGTGTGAAGGATGATCTTCCTTTTATACAATGAGGGAGAGAGAGGGGGAAGGGAGCAGATCCTTTTGTACTCACACTGTGGGACTCTGGGAGGATGGCATTCATCACTTCCATTATTGGAAGGGAAAGCTCGCTCTACTGAACACGATTAGGAATCCAAGAGGAGGGACTAGGAATCCAAGAGCTCACAGATTCGATGGAGAGATGGCCTAGAAATCCGAAAATGGTAGCTAGGTCACCGTACCTTGAAACCGGCTAGTCTGTTAGCCCTCGTATTTTGAAAACTAGAAGACTTAGAAGAAAGTTGTCAACTACCAAAATAGAGCTGGCAAAGCGAAGAACATTTTACCAGTTGACACTTTTTCCCAATCTCTTCTATTTTTCATGATACGAGCGCCAAACGACAAGCTGCTGTTCAAATACCGCTCCAGTAAACCATAACAGTTGTCTGACCTTCTAATAGTTGAGCTCGTTGAGCCCCAGCCCCCTTAACCTTAACCAAATGTAAACTACAAACTACACAGACCCTGATCCGTTTCGTCTACAGAGCATGGATTGGGAGAAGAGAGTGTCTACGTGCAAACGGACATCTTCTGAGTCGAAACTGGAGATCTCTGGTATTCGACATTTGGAGGAGGGTTCTTATTGGTCTCAATCTCATAAGCCCTCCTATATGATATCATACATCGAAGTGCCATGAAATGGCATCAACGAGCGTGTCTAATGAGGTCTTTCTCTCTGCTCTTTCCCCTCGTTACTCATGGTGTTCTTTCTTTTTCTTCTCCTTCTTTGGAATAGTGGAGGGACCAGTGCACCTTCTCTGTTTACTTTTCGATCAGTTTTCAGCGCAATTCTCGAGATCCCATTCGTCAACACGTCTGCGTCTCTCCTGTTCCGAACACTCTCTCGAGATCAAAAGCAGAGGGCACGAGAGAGAGAGTGTACGGTTCGAGGAGACGCAGACAGTCAGACACACGCTGGATGACCGCGTTTCGGTGTCTCCGGTGTAGCCTCGTTCGCGACGTGTGTCAAAACAACCTTCCCATCCTCCTTCATTCCCCCCATTGGATATCGATCGATTCTTCCACCGATGCTCAAACGTCTCAATGTGCTCTACTGTCACGGCCTCGGCTCGTCGGTGAACTGCCGTCACGCGACACAGTTACAGGCGTTTTTCGACCGAAAACAGCACAAAGATGTGTACTTTGAGAGGTAAACATTGCAGGGGAAGTGGGAGTTTTCAAATGGATTTTCAGATTTCACTATAAGAACCCGGGATCGTTGGATCACGTGTGGAACATTAACGAATGGAGGAGAGACATCGAGGAGAGAATCAGTGAGTTGGTAATTGGGAAACAAGGAGAGGGGGAAGGACTAGAAATCCCCACTGTCAAATCTAGTCCCTCCGAGAAACACGAGAAGAAATGGATATGACTTACCTGGTCACAACTCTCTACGAACGACTAATGAGCATTATTCGATTTCGCAGAAAGAAACTCAATAATAGGCCACGCCCCTTTTCTAGTCGCTGTGAGCGGAGATGAAGCACGAAACTTTGAAAAGAGCGGGGCACCGAAAACAAGATAATAGTAGGTGAAACAAAAACATTTGGAGGAGGAGGAGGAAGAGCAAAACGAGGAGCACCCGAATTAGATTCCTGTCCACCACCCCCTTCCGGTGCGTGTATGTATATATGTGTATTTGTGAATGGGCTCCGAGTTTGAGCAGCTGTCCGTGTGTGATTCATCATCATCGGAAGAGGGAGGACCACCTTTGGAAAGAAGCAAAGGTTGCCTGGGGGGGGCACAAAAGTGTTCATTGATGTTCATAGTTAGTTGAAAGGGAGGGAGGGGGGAAGTGTTGTTTGATCAGTCTGTGTGACCACCACGAGGCCCCCAACCGACAGACTGGTCGGACTGTCTGTGAATGACTGAAGTCGCATTCGGATCGATGGTCTTGTCGAGATAGGAAAGGGCGACCGACCTTCTCTTCTTCGTCTCCTCCTTTCAATCTGATGACGTTGTCCCATTCCAGGTGTCAATGTCGGCGAGAAATGGGTTCTGATGGCGACGAGCGGCGCGTCGCACGCCGCCTTGAACATTGCGAAGACGCGTCCCGAAACGGTGCACGGACTGTTTCTGATGTGTCCCGGCACTTCGCTCGGACTGGATTTCGTCGAGACGATCCGACCGGGCACGTTGCAGTACCTGCTCAAGACCGGCAAGATCGAGTATCCGCCGTCGAAGCACGGACACCCGGCGCTGCTCGATTTGGCGTGTCTGGAGGAGTTCGTCCGGGTTGGTGCACTTTCTCACACTTGCACCCCTTTTGTGAGTCACTTTTGCAGACCGACATCTGCTCTTCAGAAGGCCCCATCGACATCAGTTGTCCTGTTTTGACTGTGCACGGAGAGGCCGATAATGTGAGCACCTCTTCCGGATCCTCTTGACGTCTTCTCGGCCCAATTACAGATAGTGCCTATTGGGAACTCGGTGGAGCTCATGAAACGCATCAAGTCCGGCTACAAGGAGCTCATCCGACTGCCCGACGCCGATCACTATTTCGATTTGGACGAGCCGATTCTGAAGAGCGTCGACGATTTGATGAACGTCATCCGGCGGACGGAGCACGTGGCGGAGACGAAGACGAAGAAGGCCAACCTTTAAGATTTCATGAAAACATTCCTATAATTATAGTCATGTGTGATGTGGCATAATTGGCAGGTTCATCGACTAGAAATCAGACACAAAACGGCGGGTGTGTGTTAGTGAAGTTAGAAGCTGGAAATGGTGAATCTCGATGAGTCGGCCACTCGGTTCGGACGTCCGATGACGCTTTCGACGATGCTCGTCGAGACGTCGTACTTGACCGGCGGCTCGAAAGTGACGCGTTTGCACGAGACAAACTTGATCACCTTTCGAAAGATCTCTGAAAGGGCGCACTTTGCCATTTCGAGTTCGGCCGCCGACTCACCGAACGTGGCCTTTCTGCAATCGGACACCATACAGATGACGATGATGCCGTCGACGAACGGGTACAGGGAGAGCGAGCAGAGGATGACGCCCGTCGGGATTCCGATCCTCAAGTCGAAGAACGGCACCACGAACATCGCCATGACGGGCATGAAGATGGTGAACGTCGGCACTGTGATCTGGACGACGAGCGTCTTGAACAGTTGCTGGTGCATCCGCCGATTGGTGATCGAGAAGCGCTCCATCCGCTCGGCCATCTTCAGATGCATCCGTGTTCCGCAGTAGATCATCACGGCGTATTGGATGGTCTAGAAGACGTGTTTGAAGTGATTCACTCATTCATCCGACTGCTGACTCACCACCACCTTCGACACCATCACCATCACCATAACACTGCGCCATCTGATGTGTCCCTCCGAGTCCTGAAAAACAGCGGAGTGACGCCTTCTACTCGTATTTCCTTCTTACATAGACGACAGCTGCAAAGTAGGCGAGCCGCGAGATGCTCAAATCGTAGTGCTCGCTGATTTCGGCGCTCAAATATTGCTCGGAGAACGCGTCGGGCATGCCGAGAAAGTAGACCGACGCGCTCCAGTCTATGCCAAACATCATCGCCACGCCGATCCAGAGAACGATGCGGGCGCCCGAGAAGTACGAGATGCGGTGGGTGCTGTGAGAATGGAGATGGTTAGATGGAAAGGAGTAAAGGAACGGGTTACTTGAAGATGGCCCAGTAGCGGTAGACGAATTGGACGGCGAGCAGCGAGATGGTGGCCGCGTAGGTGCTCGAGTAGGCCGCCAACGCCACCATCGCCGCCTCCCGCGAGCACTCGAACGGCCGCGCCATCGTGAAGAACGTGAAGCTGGCGTTGTAGTTGTGCGTCATCGGCTTCACGACGAACTCGGCGCTCGCGAATATCATGCCCATGACGGAGAACGACGAGACGAGCAACTTGTAGGTGCCGAAGATCTGTTTGGAGTGATTGAGAAGCAGGTAGACGAGAAACGAGTTGACGATCATTGTGCCGACGAAGCCGACTTCAGACGCCAGAAACGAGACGTCGACCCAGGAAGCGGAGGACATTTTTGAGAGGGGGAGGGAGAGGTAGACTGAAAATAGAAGAGTATGAAGATTGAGAGTCGCGCCGAGACGAACTGGCTATTATCCTCCCCAGGGGGTGGGAGAAGGGGGAGGAGAGACTGAAGACTACCAACTTCTTCCTCTTTTTTGATATTTATAATTACGGGAGCGCTCTCCCCGGAGAGTCAGAGGGAGAGAAGACAGAAAACAAAAGTTTGCACCACGGAGGGTTACGAGCAGGGACAGGTGGAATCGGTTTGGGATGCCGCCATTTGGTAGAAGCCTTCACTCTCGTAAGTTTGTGTCAAAGTTCATGCACCCATCTGAAAATGGAAAACACCTGCACTTCTGATGATCGGAAGAGCAAAGATTCTCGAAACATCGTCTGCACGGGGGCTAAGAAGGGTACGTCAGTAAATGCGCTCTATTGCACATCTCCACAGCTGAAAACGACTGCCACCGTACCTAACGGGTCCCGTTGAAAATGAGCTGGATTTTGATTTACGGGGGGGGGGGGCTAAACAAGACGCGATGGGCGTACAAACGGAGCATCGTTGAAATTATTTTTTTCATTGGGCCCAAATTATAAATAGAGCTTTTTTACTGACGTACCCTTTTTACCCTCATGCGTCTGGTCTGGACTTTCTGAAAACTGCACATGAACCTATTCGGAAGGGCTCGTAAAAGCCTGCAATGACCTAATCCCATTAACAAGGTTCTTCTGGTGGGACAATTGGCTCATTTCGTTTTGTACTCAAATCTTTCCTCTTTTTTGTGAATTCGTTTTCGCATTTGAAATCGCTTTACTTCCATGCAAGAGATGAGCGGCATTCCGACTTTTTTAAACGAAATGTATGTTTTCATTACGACACTCCGGAATGACGGCGCCGCGCGTTGTTCAGCGTAAATCTACACCAATTTTCTCCAAATTTCCTTTCAAGACCCGTTTTCCAGTTGTATCCAGTTCTATTCCTTCCGACTTCCGACTTCTTCCGGATTCTCAGAATCCACTTCCGCCCAACTCTGTTCCATATCGAAGAGTACGAAGATTGAACCGAGGCGACACACTCTCATCCCAGAGCGGGGGGAAAGAGAGGGAGAGGCGATACTGAAGAATACGAACTTCTCCTCCTTGTTTTGTATTTGATAATCATGATAGAGAGTCTCCGGAGTGTCGGGGAAGGAGACATTGCCAATCGAAAACAAGTTTGCATCTCGGTGATACGTCTCACCAGTCCGAGGGGTAGACAAGAACGCACAAAACAGTTCACGCGGATGACCCGGAAAGTGTGACGTCATCACTCGAACTTTGGACCGAAATATCTCGGCCCTGCGGCCTGTTCCGCAAATTTCGAAAACGGGGCCTTCATCCCCATGGTATAGGCTTTCGATTGAGCCAGGTCCCGACCAAAACGGCCACCTTACCATTAGACACTTCCCTGGTCAGGTGGGACAAAGTTCGTGCAAAATGCAAACACGCACTCTTCTGGAAACGAACCTGAGAGACCTGAAAAAGAAGGAGCGGGTGACTCGACACATCTGATTTTGGGCTCTGAAAGCTGTGGGGAGCTCGAAGAAGAGCCCAGGAGCCTGCAACGGCCTATAAAGCTCGGCCTCCCATCCCATTATCAAGGTCTTTCGAAACGGAACGACATCTGGCTCATTACGCTTTGCACCCGGAGCCCCCGCCACACACACACAATTGCCTCTCCTCTCCTCCTCTTTTTTGCTGCTCGTTTCCGAATTCGTTTCCCATTCGAAATCGCTTCCTCCTCCCCCCCCCCCCCCCCCCCCCGGCTCGCCCCCATCAAAACACCCAATTTCCGTCCGCCCCTCATTTTGCTCCGTTCTCGAGGTGCCCTCTTGCTCTCTCTCTCTCTCTTTCCTTCTTCCAAGAGCCGAAAAGAGAAAGGCGAAAAGCCAATAGCTCCAAGAAAAGCGAGAGAGGGCTCATTCACATTCAGTGCTCAAGATGCTCGGTGGTGTGCTCTTGGTGCTCCCGGCTCTCTTGCTCGTCTCGGAATGCTCCGAGGTTTTGGAACTTCGGACCGAGTGTCTCAACGAGGCACAACTCATGGACAACTTGATCGGTCGCGCGGATTACAGTAAGCACAAACTGCCACGTCAGTCTTTGGTTTCCATGTTTCACTTGGTTCTGCTTATTTGTAGGAAAGTCCGGGATCACGGTACAAGTGGAGTTCTGGATCCAGGAGATCAACTCGATCTCCGAGATGACCAACGACTTCGAGCTGGAGCTGTTCATCAACGAGATGTGGACCGATCCGAATCTGAGGTGACGTCACTCGCAATGGCGATGCCACGTCATCGGTCCGATCTTTCAGATTCGAGCACCTCGGCGCATGCAAGGCCAATTTGACTCTAGACCAGAACACGTTCAAAAAGTAATACGAATCATCGGCCTTCATCTTCCGTTTCACCCCCGACAAATTACAGACTCTGGACGCCGAACACATGTTTTGTCAACTCGAAGTTCGCCGAAATCTATGAGTCACCGGTCCAAAACGTGTTTTTGACGCTCTTCGAAAACGGCACCGTTTGGGTCAACTACGTGAGTCATCGGAAGAGTCACACTACGGAAGTAAGTGGGTCAAAGACGGTTGTGAGTGAGTTCCAGAGAGTGCGCGTCAAAGGACCGTGCAACATGGATCTCGAGGACTTTCCGATGGACACTCAGTCGTGTCGACTCAACTATCAGAGGTACTTGCTGTGATTACTGTAGGCGCCTCTTGAATAGTTTGAGCCGGGCCGGGCCGTTTTGGCGGCACGACCACACGTTGGCTTCTAACTTTGTTGGCACTCGATAAAAGTTCGAAAACTCAACGTCATTTTGTAGAGGGCGCCATGAGCTACATTTTAGGTGACTTTTTCGAATATTCCATAAAACAACGGAGATATTTGCCGGTCTGTTGGCAGCCCTGGTTTGAGTTTCAGAGGCCATATCTTGAAAACTAGAAGAGATGGCAGAAAGTTGTCAACTAACAAAATGTTCCTTGGTTTGTTGGCTCTATTTTGTCTATTGACACTTTTCTCCTATCTGTTCTAGTTCTCAAGCTAAGAGCGCTGAAAGGCCAGCCATTTGAATACCGCGCGATACCAATCTCCTCGCTTTCCAGTTTCTCGTACAACAACGACGAGGTGCGCCTCCAGTGGAACAATCAAAGATCGCCCGTGTTCCCGTTGCAGGAGGTACGTACGTGTGTGTACTTGTTTGAGACGGGAGGGTGGTAGGAGGAGCGATAAGGATCTTTCTTCTTCTTCTTCGGGCGGCGGGAGGGAGAGAAGATCTCTACCAAAATGTAACCCGCGTCTTGCAGATTCGCATCGCAGACTTTTGGCTCAAGGACATCACACCGGCCGTCATCAAACGGGTGAGTAGACAGAGACGATGACAAAACACATTCTGACTTGAACTTTCACGAAATAAGGGGGGGGGGTGTGCATGAGAAACAGAGACGGACGGAAGTGGATTTTGAGTAGCCGAAAGGCGGAATGCGGAAGAAATAGAACCGGATAGAACTGGAAAACGGTTTTTGAAAGGAAATTTGGAGAAAATTGGTGTAGATTTACGCTAAACAACGCGCGGCGCCGTAATTCCGGAGCGTTGTAATGAAAACATAAATTTCGTTTTAAAAAGTCGGAATTCCGCCCATCTCTCGTACGGGAGTAAAGCGATTTCGAATGGGAAACGAATTCACGAAAAAGTGGAAAGATTTGAGTACAAAACGAAATGAGCCAATTGTCCCACTAGATGGACCTTGTTATTAATGGGATTAGGCTGTTGAAGACTTTTCTGAGCTTTTTCGAAAAGGTTCATGTGCAGTTTTCAGAGTGTCCAGACCAGACGCAGGGGGTAAAAAGGGTACGTCAGTAAATACGCTCTATAGATAATTTGGGTCCAATGAAAGAAATGATTTCAACGATGCTCCGTGTGTACGCCCATCGCGCCTTGTTTAGCCCCCCGTAACTCAAAAACCAGCTCATTTCCTGGTGTAGATTTACGATAAACAACGCGCGGCGCCGTCTTTCCGGAGCGTTGTAACGAAAAATGAATATCGTAAAAAACACATTTTGAACGGAAGTCGGAAGCCGGAAGTCGGAATTCCGCCCATCTCTCACGGGGAGTATAACGGGTCCCGTTGGAAATGAGCTGGATTTTGATTTACGGGGTGCTAAACAGGGCGCGATTGTCCCGTCCCGTACAAACGGAGCATCGTTGAAATTCAGTTTCTGTTCATATGAGGGTTCAAATTATCGAAGAGCGTATTTACTGATTCTCTGGTGTGCGTGAAAACGTCGTCGTCTCTTCATTCAGAACTATCCGGCCGGCTACTGGGACGAGCTCGTGGTGACGTTCGTGTTCGAACGACGCTACATGTGGTACTTCCTTCAAGCCTACCTGCCCACGTTCTTCTCCATCTTCATCAGGTTTCGTTCCCTCTTTCCTCCTCCGTCCCATCATCTCATCACGTCATCTGTCTCCGCGTTCAGCTGGATCGCGTTCTCGCTCGGACCGCGTCAGATCACGCCGCGAACGATGATCGGAGTGAATGCGTTGCTCTCGATGATCTTCCACTTTGGCTCGATCATGAAGAACCTTCCGCGCGTCTCCTACATCAAAGCGATCGGTTCGTGTTTAGTCTAGTCTCTAGATTGTGTGTGTGTGTGTAAGGCGTCACTTGACTCGCTCCAGATGTGTGGATGCTCAGCTCGATGACATTCGTCTTCCTGTCACTTATCGAGCTCGCCATCGTCGGCTACAAACTACAAATGCAACGACAGAAGGAGCACGTCATCGAGCGCGTCGATCGCATCGCACGCCTCCTCTTCCCGGCCGGTTTCAGCATCTTCAATGTAGTTTCCTACGATAGAGCGCACTTTCCTCAAGGACTCTTCAGATCATCTACTGGGCTCGCTACGGTTTCAAAGTCGGCTAGTTTCTGGGACGACGACACACCGGAAGTCATCGGATCTGCTCCAGAATACGAAGGGATCCGTGGAGAAGAAGAAGAAGAAGAAGTTGTGTTCCCATGCGTATCGCTTTACCTCCTCTCCGCCGACTTTCCCCCCTCTCATTCACCATTTTTGCTGCTCCCGCAAAACTCCGTCTGTCCTGTCCATCCAGCTCTATATGCTTAATTTCCCACTCAGATTATAAATATACTTTTTACGACGAAACAATCCCCCCCCCCCCCACTTTATGACATTGTGCTCCTAAAAGCTTTTTGCTCTCTTTTTCACTTGCTCCGGGGCTGCTGCTCAGCTCAATTACCCTTCAAAGGTGCATGTTGCTCTCGGCTCCGTGTGCTCTCCGTGCTCTCAATGATGTGTTCCATATGCTGTCGGGAGAGCCGCCGAGCCGGCTCCTCTCCAAAATACCACCCATATGGGCTCCTGCTAATGCTGCTCCTCCTTGGTTTATTTTCAAAATATGAAATGTTTTTGTTCATATTCTCCGCCGCCGCCTCCTCCTCCTCACAAGTTTATTGCATTTTACGACCTCCACCGCCAATCTCATCATCTCTGTTTTTTTTTTCGTTTCGTTCCCCGTGAGCATTCCGCATTTTGATGAGCCGCTTCTTTTTCTCTCTTCTGGAGTAGTTTTGTCTGCTGAAATGAATAAATCTTAACGCGAAAAACAAGAGAATCTGACTACAGTAACCAAATCAGAAAAGTGTGCAATTTGTCGTCAGATCCGGTGCCGTCTGCAATCTGTCGTGGATTGAGGTGCCTTATCATTTTTCCGGCTGAACAATGCATAAATCTTCATCATCTTCTTCGTTTTCTTCGCCTTCTTATCGGAAAAAGTGTGCTCGCCGAGCCCACCACCCACTCACCAACACGCCTCCCATTCACACCGACGAGGCAGGCTCACAAATCGCGTGCTCATTGACACTCTGAAAGTTCAAATTACGGACCGCCGCCGCCGACGACTCGCGGGGCCGGTAGTGCAAATGTACACCCGGATAGCATATTCAATTTCCTGCCGCCACGATCGCCGTCATTTTTGACCACCGCCGCCTTCTTCGTATTCCATATTCTTCTCTCTGTATTCGTCCGTGTGAAGTCGTGAAGAAGATGAGCAACAACAGGCTCGGAGGCCCCGTGGAGAAGGAGTTGTTGCTCGCGGAGCAGGAGGAGCAGGAGGAGGAGGAGCAACGCATAAAAATGGTCGACGCGGATGGAGAAGTGAGGTATGTCAACGACTTTTTCTGTCTAGCGCTCTCTATTATTGATAACCGACGACTGGATTGAGGGAGCCCGAGATCCCTTAACTCACGCCTTAAAATGCAAGTTTCTGGTCCGATTTCCGCTCGTTTTGCATTCTTCTTCTTCTTCTCGCCGGCCTCTCGTAATCCATTAATTGTGCCCCATTTCGAGTGATTCTCTTCTCGTCAGCTGTCTCTTTTCCGAAACGAAAAAGACGTCGTTCCGATCGGAAGGAGGTGAACGACCTCTTTTACTACTTTGGCTCCATTCACTGAAAGAGAAGGAAAGAACAGAAGAGAACGATTATTTATCGCCTCTTGTCTGTTTTCCGGTTTTTTTTGTTTCCGTTTGATCGCTGAGTTTCAGCGCTCATATCTTGAAAACTAGATGAGATGGGGGAAAGTTGTCAACTATCAAAATGTTCCTTGGTTTGTCAGCTACCTTTTGATAGTTGACAACTTACTTCTATCTCTTCTAGTTTTCAAGATATATCTTCCAGACTTGTCATTTTGCAGTTTTAACCTCTCTTTTTCTAGTTTTCTTGACTTCCGACCCTATTCGAGCTCGCGGAGCCCGCGAAACCAAGATCCATAAGCTAACTCTGTACAAATGCACTACACTAGACCTCCACTACATGCTCATCATAAAATATCTAGTCCATCGGGCTCAATACGTCTATAAAGCAGAGACTTACAGTGATCGTGTTATAAGCGCTCCGAAACTTAAAACACAAGCCATTCGGTGTTTCAAATGAGCAGTACCACGTCAGACCACCTCGAGGGAGCTGCATGCCCAGTAGATCATCATCATCATCATCTTTGAAACCTAACCCCCCATCACTACTACCACCCGCCAATTTTATTACCAATTTCGTTTTGACGACCTCTCTCTCTCATCTTCTTTTTTTTTCATTTTCGCTTCCTGCCTCTCAATTCCTATCGCCCCGATCACTTTTTTACCATTCGATTAGAAAAATAAGCGAAGCCAGTTGGATCCGCCCCCATAAATCCGTCGCCAAATCGAAAGGTCAGCGGCGGTGAGGAGGAGAGAAGAGCCGAAACATTTTTGTTTTGAAAGAGAGAGAGAGAGGAAAGGAGCAGAAATGAGATAGAGAGTGTAATCGAAATGATGTGTTTTGTTGCCCAATGAATCACACATTGTTTCAACAAGAGTGCGGAAAGGGGGGGGGGCACAATGATTAATGAGGTTTTGTTAACTCCCTCCCTCCCCTCCCTTTGTTATCATATATCCCATTGGCTCGTCGGTGTGAGCAAGTGAGCAAGTGAGCAAGAAGAAACAATGTCGATCACTTCTTCGTGCTCCTCTTCCTCGTCCTATTCTAATTCGACTGACGATGAATCTGAAGACGTGACGCCGCCGATGAATCTGGTGCGGCGGCCGAGACCGTCGATTAAGAAGTAAGTGAGTTAGGTGGGCTGGGGGGTCACACAATTAGCGAGATTAGCAAGCATTTCATGGAAGGGAGAGAATTCGGTGAATTCAGATGAGGGGGAGGAGGAGGATCCTTCTCCCCATTCTACTCGCTGCTTTATCATTCATGTACTTCTTCTTGGTCTTGGTCTTCTACTTTTCATAACTTCTTCTTCTTCTTTGCCCTCACTTTTGGCTCCTTCTTCTTCTTGAGCTCTCTTGCTCCCGCTCCTGCTCCTGCTCCCCCCAATGAACTCATTTCAAAAAAACAACCTTGTACGGGGAGGAAAAAACGAAAGGGGGCGACTCAATTACTCACTTTCTTGCTCTCTTCCCCCTTTTTTCGTCTCCAACTCTCTCTTTGCTCCCCATTTGTGGCCACTTTTCAGGTTCGTCACCATCAACGAACTCGAGGAGATATGCGAAATGGGCGGCACAACGTGGCGGGACCGTTTTGAGAAAGTGAGTTGGTGTCGTCCACCGGGGGCAGTAAATACGCTCTATCGCACACCCACACAGCTGAAAAACGACTGCCACCGTACCTTTAACGAGCCTTTTTGGAAATGAGCTGGATTTTGATTTACGTGGGGGGGGAGGGGCCTAAACAGTGCGCGTTGGGCTTAAAAACGGAGCATCGTTGAAATGATTTTATGTTCATTCATTTGCCCCCCCCCCCCCTCCCTAATTATCAATAGAACGTAGTTAGTGACGTCGGCTTGGTGTGATGCCCATTGAGAAGACAAAACACGGCCATAACTCATCTTGGTACCCCCCCCCCCCCGCCCCTTTCACAAAAACGTGAAAAATGAGCACAGGGGGGGGGGGCGGTAGTGGAAGGATTATCGGCTAATGCCCTTTGATGGGATGGAAAAGTAGGAAGCGACGAGTGTTGACGATGAGAAATGGGAGCGGCGGGGGGATGGGCCGTACACACGGATCATTGCGTCGAATCGAAATGCAAATGCGCTCTATTGCACTCTTCCTCGCCGGAGGGACGAGAGAGTGTGCGCGATGAAGAGACGCAGCAGCAGCAGAAGTGGAATTGCGACGTGAAACGAAATCGCCACGTCATAATTTGAAGCTTCACCGGGCTCACGGGGAGTGAAAAGGGTACGGCAGTAAATGCGCTCTATTGCACACCCGTACAGCTGAAAAACGACAGACACCGTACCTTACGGGTCTCGTTGGAATTGAGCTGGATTTTGATTTACGGGGGGCTAACCAAGGCGCGATTGGCCCGTACAAACGGAGCATCGTTCAAATTATTTCTTTCATTGGGCTCAAATTATCAATAGAGCGTATTTACTGACACGTATCTTGTTTGCTCCCCGTGCACCGCCGTCCTACGGAAAAGGACGTGCTCCGCTGATTTATAGCTCTCACTGCTTTCAGCCCTTCGCAAGAGCTCGTGTGCAAATGCAAAACTTCCGTTTTCAGCACGTCCGCCAATTTATCATTTTCCGCGCGCGCGCCCTTCCGAGAAGAGCCAAAAGAAGAGCCAGAAAAAGAACACGTGGCTCGCGATGTTCTTGGTATCTGGCTCGGCGTGCGCGCGCTCGCGATGTTTGGTCCCAAGGCACATACACACGCCGCGAAACATTTCGTGTATCACTATTTCAAATTCATTGCCTTCTTCTTCTTCTTCGTCTTCTTCTTCTTCTTCCCTTATCTTCCATCGGTCCAGGACCAGACCAGTCCAGACAATTGGCAAACACTTTGGACGATGATGATGGTGATGGTGATGGTGACGACGACAAGAAGAAGAAGACGAAGAAGGAGGAGGGGTAGATGAAACTCGAGACCTCTTTTGCCGCCCCGTCTCCACACCAGCCAGCCCTCATAATACATAAAAGTGCCAAAACTGGGGGAGGGAGGGGAAGGCAATCCGATACTCGACGAGGTCCCTTCCCTACTACTACTCCATCAAAAACGAAACACTTGAAATGTGGGTGGGGTTGCGGATGTACTCGTCTTAATTGCTCACTGCTGGCTCTTCTTCATCTTCATCATCATCATCGTCGTCGTCGTCGTCGTCGTCTGAATAGTCGCCTTCGCCTCGTGATGGGGGGCGGGTGCCTAATTTCGACTCGTGGAGGGCTTCTGGGAGGGTCTGAAATCGTCTGGGACCCCTCTTCGGCCCTTCAGGGGTGAGTCTGAAAGGCCAGAAAAGCGACGGGTTCCCACGGAAATGAGCAATTCAAAAACAACCTTCACTTCACTTTGCTCCTTTGTTTTCTGCCCCACAACTTCTGGACAAAAGACAAAGAGGGGGAAAACAATACATTATCACTCGTCATGGGATTATAGTCACTTTTTGTGAAAGAAGAGAGAGAGAGAGACTAAAGGTTCCTCGGAAACATGGACCACCCGCCGACGCCGACGTTGCCGCCGCAAAGCGAGATGGGAAGCGACGCCTTCTGAACCACGCCCCCCCATCCACCGCTTCTCCGGCGCGCGCGTCCGCCGGCGCTTCACAACTTCGAGGGTCCCATCCAATCTCGCGCGCATCGCCCCCCCCCCCCCCCCCCCCGTTTTGCGTGCTCTTTTCGGGGCTCTCCGGCTCATTTCACTTCATTTTTTTTGTTTGGAATTTGAATTGTGAACTATGGTGTTCCATTCGAGATCGGCAAAGGCGTCGAAAAAGAAAATCGACTTGGCAAAGGTGAGTCGACTAATGGTTCTTTTCTGTTCTGGGAGGCCCCCCTTTAGTCCCTTCCTCTTGGGACCAATACCTATCTAGTATACGGCCCCCCTTAAGGTCATCTGAGATGACCTCGAGAACTTTTTGCCCCCGCGAAGAGCCGTCGCCCATTCGGAGCCCGTCATTCTGCACACACACATGTCCGATCTGAAATCAAATCTTGGAAAGGACGAATTGATGCGGGGCGCGGCGCAAGCAAGGACAACTCGATTTGACTTTTGTCTCCTCCGGCTCTCTCACCACCTAATCCGTTTTCCCGCCCGTGTCCACAATTGGTTCGGAATGCGTGAGAGCTGCTGCTCCCCTGTTGGAAAGAAGAGCCATTTTATCATGAAGAGGATGAAGGGGGGTGGGGATGACCACTTGATTAGATGCCAAGATTCGTCTCGAGATCGCGATAGAGAGACGCTCGTTTTCTGCTCGTGTTTTGACATTCCCCCCGGGGGCTCCCTGGGGACCCTTGGTCCGTTCTCCTCCTCCTCTCCGTCGCTTCTTGCTCACACTCACTCAAATATGAAACAATTGTAGTGGACACACGAACATTGGTGGGGGCAAGGGTTGAAGAGGAGACGTTACAACCCGAGAGAGAGAGAGGGGTCGTCCCCCAAAGGGGGGGGGGGACATTTTGTGACAAAGTGTCACACTTATTTACTACTGAAAGAAGGCAGAGCACAACAAAGCCGGGCCGCCTAACCTAGTTTACCACTTGTCTATCAATGTGACCACCACCCCAACTTACAAACAAATGAATCTCTCTCGAATGACATTGGGGAAGGAAAAAAGACTTCCGGGAGCAGCGGAAACGTCTTTCTTGCAGCTCAAACCTTATCTTCTCAACGCGGGTATCGTGCTTTTCGTCGGCATCTACGTGTTCGCCGGAGCGCTTCTCATTCAGTACATTGAAAGGGTGCCAGTCAAGGTGAGAAACAGTTTATCTTGAGTGCCGAAGGAGCTATCCAAAAGTTGTCAACTGCAAAGTTGTAGCTCTTTTTGTGCTCTATAACTTTGCAGTTGACAACTTTTTGATTGGTCTCCTGGTTATCGAGATGAAAGGAGATTAAGCAGTGTGAGTGATTTCAGGTCGAAGAATCGTTCCGATTACGAAGGAACAGCCAAAATGACATGCCGATCGTTCCCTGTGAGTTTCCACGTTTCATCGTCATCTGACAACGGCAACGACGACGCGTGAATCTAATTTTGAGAGTTGCTCTTTTGCTCTTTTCGGCGCAACCCGGAAACAAACTACAAAACACACCTACTCCGAGTTTCAGCGGTCATATCTTGAAAACTAGAAGAGCTAGGACAAAGGTGTCAACTAACAATATGTTCCTTGCCCTGTCAGCTACATTTTGATAGTTGACGCCTTCTTTCCAGCTCTTCTAGTTCCCAAGATATGAGTGCTGAAAGACGAGCCCCCGGTTTTCAGTGGATCGATCCAAAGAATGCGTGCTTCAAGCTCTTCGAAAGATGGTTCACGGATCCAATGGAAACTGCTCTTACGTTCAGGTTTGACCTACTTCTCCCTCCCTCTTTGATCTCTGTTGTTCTTTTTTCAGAAAAACGTGAGCCTGCTCGACGACTGCTACTCGGCGGATCTTCGACATCGCGAGGCAGTCTATGAGAGCCCGAGTTCGGAAGGTCACTCACTCACTTTCCCATCTTTCTCTAAAAATAACAAACTCTCGTGTGTGTGTGTTATCTTGCTCCCAGCGGGCTCTTTGGCAACTTTCTCGCGTGTCGGCGCTTGTTCGATCATATCGAGCTTTGATTTTTCAACACTCCATATGGGCTTTTGGCTCTCTCTGGGGGGCTCTTTTTTTGAGCCGGCACTTGAAATTTGAAACAAAAGCGTTTCTTCTTCTTTGCTTTTGAGCGGAAAATGTGATAGATGAATTATGATAATAGGCGATTTGTAGATGGCGGCGTCGGCGGCGAGGAGAAGGAGACAAAAGTCGCCGTCGCTTTGAAAAAGTTTGAAATTGTCGACGGATTCGAGCAGTGGACGAGGACAGACGCGATCCTCTTCTGTTTCACCGTCATCACGACGATCGGTGCGTGATTCAGAAGCATCGAGGGACGTCTTCTGAACAGCTTTCCAGGTTACGGCAACGTGGCACCTCAATCGTTCTGGGGTCGCGTCTTTGTGATCATCTACGGAACCATCGGCATCCCGACCGCGATGATGGCGATAGCGAACGTCGGCAAGTTTCTGGCGACGCTGCTCAAATCGTGGACACGTCCGTTCCTGATGTTGTGCCGACGGATGCGGCGTCGAATGAATCGGAAGGATCAGAACGGCAACGAGGTGAAGGAGACGCAACGGTTGATGGAGAACTCGAAGAAGAAGGCGAAGAAGATCGAGGACGACATCTCGTCGCACGACGACGAGGACGCCGACGAGGAGGTCGAGGAGAGCGATGGTGAGTTCTCGGTTTTTCGGTTTGCAACGTGGGTGGATTTTACGGTGGGTTCAGGCGTCGTTGAAGAGGAAGAGGATACAGTGATAACGGGTGAGTCGTGAGCAACAATGAGCATCACTTTCTTTCTTTTCTTCTTTCAATTTTGCTCACACTTCAATTCCACGCTTCTTTGCCAACTTTTCCAACTTTTCCCATCTTTCACATGAACCGTCCTCAACTTTTGTCTCTTTGCAGTCACCGAAACGATCGTCCTCTTTCTGGCGTTCCTCGTCTACATCATCGCCGGCTCGCTTCTGATGAGCTACTACGAGGAGGGAATGACGTTCGGCCTCGCGATCTACTTCAACTTTGTCACACTCACCACCATCGGACTCGGCGATCTCGTGCCACAGTCGACGGATTGGCTCGCCGTCACACTCGTCTACTGTGCCATCGGACTCGCGTTGACGACCATCGCCATCGAGATCGCCGCCGACACGTTGAAGAAGTTGCACTATTTCGGACGCAAACTCGACAATGTGCAGAATGTGCAAATCTGGTTTGGCGGACAAAAGTGAGTGTGACATTCATAAAGCGTGACACGAAAAAGATGGCCTTCAGACTGTCGATGAAGGCGTTGGTCAAGAACCTCGGCGACCAGCTGAATGTGCCAGTGGAGGAGCTCGAGAATTTGGACCTCGCCAAGTTCGTCGACGACGCGATCAAAGTGGAGGCCGGCGAGTTGACGACGCTTCGAGTGAGTCTTGATTCTATTCGAATGAGTCCATCCACGTCTTCAGAACGATCGGGCGTGGATGAACTCGAACTATTGGCGCGCCATCGAGAGCGGATCGATGCACTACGTCGACGACGACGATCTCGTCACACTCCAATCGAACCGTAACTATTATTCCGAATTCTGAACTCTCACTCTCACTCTGAATACCTCGTTTGTTCTCTCATGTCAACTATCTCTCTCTCTTTCTGTTCTTTTTTCTCTCTGTAATCGCGATGCTTGACGAGAATGGTGTTTGCATTCAATTTGATCAAATGTCAATGTTGTTGTCGAATCCCCCAACCCCTAAAACCCCAAAACCCCCTAAAACAAAGAAACGAAACGGGAATGGTTTTTGTTTGAATTTTGAATTTTGAATTGTGAAAAGAGTGCTGACCAAAACGGATGTCTATCTCGAGTGCCGAGAGAGATATCAAAAAGTTGTCAACTGCAAAGTTGTTGCTCTCTTTGTGCTCTACAACTTTGCAGTTGACCACTTTTTTATATCTCTCTCGGTACTCGAGATAGACATTCTTTTTCGGGCCAGTACTGTAATACAGTGTATTGTGCCCCCCAACACCAACACCAAAGTGCCTGAGGCATGCACCTCCCCCCCTGTCCTTATTGACCTGATAACGGAAATGAATAAACTCTGATTTGTCCGCCCCCCTCCCACTCGCACTGCTGATGATGATAACACATTGCCAGAATGGAGAAGAAGAAGCAGAAGAGAAGGATCCGAGATCCACCCCCTCCTCGCATGGATTTCCTGCCGTCACCAATCACCGACTTGTTTTTGCTGTGTACCCCCCTTCCCCCCACTCTCTACGTTCCCAACCATCAACGTCTTCTTTCAGTGTCCGGCTCGTCGCGGCAGATGCTCATTCGGGTGCCCTACTCGCGGTCGACCGATTCGCGAATGATCACCGTCAATGCCGAGTCGCTGACCGAGGCGTCGGACGAGAGTTTCGCAGTTCGGAATGACGTCGTCGTGCGCGACGAGACGATTCCCGACATGGAGGCGGAAGAGGTGCTCGTGACCGATAGACCTGTGAGTTGGTTGGCATCGACCGCGACGCGAGACCGCAACGCTCTTTCCCTCGACTTTGCAGCAAGTCAGCCAGAACGAGGGAGTGCGCAAGAGCTCGCAGTGCGTCGAGCTCCAGAAGCTGCTCCAGGCGCTCAACGATCTGAACAACGAGGTGGCCGCTCAGGACGGGCGATGGAGTGAAGAAGCGAGACGACGCTATCTCGAGTATCAGCGAATCTGGAGCCGCTTCAGGACTCCCAAACATCAGTGAAAACCGATCTATAAACACATATTTATTGATTGAAATGTGAAGTGTATGTATAAACTGAAACTGGACGTTATGACGTGGCAACATGAGGGGTGCTGGTGGACACGGCGGAGCCGGTGTTGCACAGAAGTTCTGGAAACCACATAGAATATGGATGCGTCGCGGTCTTCTGTCACCTTTCAGCGTGTTGCGGAACGCTCGGAAGCAGACGAGAACGATCAGCGTGTCGACGATCGGGAACACGCTCATCAGAACCGGCTGAACGTCTTCAATGTAGGCGGGACGAACGCCGAATAGGGGCGAGAATATGAGAACGATGCCCGGCAAATGGATCATCGAGACGGGCGCGATGGTTTGGAGCAGGAGGGTGCGGAAGAGGTCGCGGTTGACGCGCGAAATGACGCCCGACGAGAAGCGGCTCGCGTCGCGGATGTTCTCGAACAGCGCGACGCCGCAAAACACGATGAGCACGCACGTGATGGCCTCGCACAGACTCACGATGCAGAGCCCGAAGATGCTCGGCCAATACCACTGACCACCCTCCTTGAAATAGATCACGGCAAAGTAGCCGCAAGTCAAAATGTCGACGCCACTCTTCGCGAGCACACTTTCTCTGAAAACGGAAGAGTGTCACGTGACACATGAGGCGGGGACACCTGAAGAAGAAGTCAAAGTAATCGTTGGGCAGTCCGGCAAACACTGCGGCGAACGCCCAAACTACAAGGATGAGGACGGAAATGAGAATCCAAATTTGCCAATACTTGGTGAGACCGGAGCCGCTGAAATGCGAAATCTGGAAATCGATTTCATTGCCAGCTCACCCCCGAATCGTTTTGTATCGATAGGCAAAGTTAATCGATAACAGAGTGATGCACAGGCCCTGGCTCAACGAGCTCAGCGTGGCGAAGATCAGTCCGATCGGTCGTTTGCCGAGCGACGTCGTCGTGAAATAGATGAAGCCGTACTCGTGAATATGACAGGCCGGCAGGATGAGAACGTCGAGGAGGTTGAGCGAGACGAGAAAAACACTGTAGATCATCAGCAGGTATCGGTAGTTTCCGATGATCTTCCGCGTTTTGTAGAGCAGAAAGAGGAGCAGAAGGTTGAGGAGAAACGAAAGAGCGAGACAGGTGGCGGCGAGATTCATTTTCAGATAATAGAAATGGATGTGTACATTCCATGTGCCCACTTATTATCAACAAACGAGTCTCTTGGGGACCGAGATGGGCTCTAATTATGAATGAAATGACGACACCAGGAAGCCGAGTTGGGCGGAAGTGGATTTTGAGAAACCGGAACCCGGAAGGCGGAAGTCGGAAGAAATATAACTGGATAGAACTGGAAAACGGTTTTTGAAAGAAAATTTGAAGAAAAGTGGTGTCGATTTACGATAAACAACGCGCGGCGCCGTCATTCCGGAGCGTCGTAATTTTCAAAAAAATTTCAAAAAAAAAAACACATTTTCATGAAATTTCACGGAATTCGGAAGTTGCAAGACGGAATTCCACCCATCTCTGCCCGGAAGTCATGAGGCTCTGCTCAACATCCGCAAATTGAAGCTGGTGCTGCTCACAGTTGTCGGATTCCTCCAGATAAGTTCTGGAAGATGGATGAGTTCTGGAACTCTATCGGAAAAGATATTTAGCAAACGCAAGCTTGGCAATCTCACCCTTCAGTGTGTTCCGGAACGCGCGGAAGAAGACGAGCACGATGAGCGTGTCAATGATGGGAAAGATCGAGATGAGCAGCGGCTGGAGGTCCTCGATTCCGTCGGGATTCACTTCGAAGAACGGCGAGAAGATGAGGACGGCCGTCGGGATGTGGACCATGAAGAACGGCGTGATTGTCTGGAAGAAAGAAAAACGACCTGGTTTCGGTCGAACCAACGGTTTTTTCACCTGCAACACGAGAGTCGTGAACAGATCCTTGTTCACTTTCGCCAGCAAGCTCGACTCGAAATGCGTCGCGTCGCGGATGCTCTTGTACAAATGGAATCCACAGAATGCGATGAGCAAGGACGTCAGAAGCTCGCATAGTCCCACAATCGAGAGGCAGAAGACGCTCGGAAAGTAGAGCGTCTCGTCTCGCACGACGTCTTCTCGCGGCTCGTCTTTCCAATAGACGACTGCGTAGTAGCCCGATTTGAGAATGTCCATGTGGTGTTTGTTGAGCACACTATCGCTGCAAGATGTGCAGAATCAAAGAAATACGGTAGTGAAAAGGGGATACCGGAAATAAAAGTCAAAGTATCAAAGTAGTCGTTGGGAAGGGCGTAGAAGACAGCTCCATACATCCAAAACGACATGAGAAGGCAGACGATCATCGGCCAAAAGTACCAGTAACGGCCTAGTCCGGTGGTGCTAAACAAGACATTTTCAGTGCGACAAACCGTTTCCTTTCCGTTCTCCTACTGAATGATGCTGTAGCGAAAGACAAAGTTCACCGACAACAACGCGATGATGACGCCCTGACTGACGGACTGAAACGCGGCGAGGACGCTTCCGATCGGCCGGTACTTCAGCGGACTCGTCGCGAAGTAGACGAAGCCGGCTTTGTGAATTTGGACCGCCTGAATTCTTCCCGTTAGTTTGACAGTTTCATAAGCATCCCGTTCTCACCGGCAACATGAAGACGTCCAACAAGTTGAAGTAGATGAGAAAACAGCTGTAGAGGATGAGCAAATACCGGTAGCTGCCGATGATCTTTTGCGTTTTGGTGAGCAAAAAGAGCAGAAGAACGTTGAGCGAAACGGAAGCGGCGAGACAAAAACCGCCGATTTGCATGTTCGAGAGCGGAAATATGAGGGGATAAAAACAAATTCTGTTTCAGGGATTCTCCGTATTCCTCGGAGAGCTCGCGATGAGTCTCGTTCTATTCACTTTATTCTCTTCTTCAGTCAAATGGCACAATCATTTTCGCCGGATTCCCCTGTTGATTCGACGCGGCTAATGAGGCGCCCCCTCTCTTTTCCTCATTGATATAATATGTCTGTGTCATTTCGTATAGTCAAAGTGGAATGCACTTTATACTGAAAATAGAATGGGACGTACCCGGTTCAGGGGAGAAACTTCGGTCTTGCCGAGAAAATATCGCAAAGAATGGGAAGGGGGAGTGAAATAGGCGATTTGAAAGTCACAAATGCGCTCTATTGCACTTTCCCAGTGGAAACCCTCGTTCGGCACCCGTTGTCATTCCGTTATTTCGTTGTTGTCGACGCGTTATTCCAGAAAACTGTTGATTTCGGCGGGACGCCCCGAAGGCTTTGCAGTTCTTCGGAGTGCAATCCGAACAGCATTCGCGTCCCTTTGTAGATGCGCTCGTTGAGCAGCACCATTACTAGTCTGCAACCAACTTTTGCTGAAACTTCCTTGAACGAGTTACTCCACTTCCAGACGAGAGAGAGAGTTCAATACGGGGGAAATTGGATTGCGTGCGAGATTTGAGCCGTTTGGTCTCCAAGATTCGGCAATCTTTGCGCAAACTTTGGCCGATCAACTCACCCTTCCAGCGCTCTCAAAAAGACCATTGAGAAGGAGAGCGTCAGAAATTCGAAGAACACGACTGGCAGCAGTTTGTAGGTGACCGTCGTGTTCATCGTGTCCGCCAGAATCAACGCATTCTGGACGAGCGTTTGCAGCAGAATCTTCTGGTTTTTCGAACGACGCGTCGTCGACTGCGTTGACGTCATCATGACGGACTTCTGATACTATGAGCAAGATGAAATGGCGACGTGCGGGCTCTCTCTTACCGAGTCGTGGACCAGTTTGAAGAAGATGACGGTGCCGAGGACGGTGGTGAGGAGCACGATGACGATCATCGAGATGATGAAGATTTGACGACGGACCGCCGTGCACACACTCTCCTCGGGCAGCCATCCGATCGTTTCCACGTCGTACAGATAGTGACAACTTTCTGGAAAGAAGGCGACGAACATCAGGAACGCCATGACTAGACACACAATGATTCCGATCTGAAAATGTCGAAATTCGCGCGTTTCTCCGATTCGCAGCACTTACACTGCTCGGCGCGAATCGATACGTTCTGTGGTATAAATGAGGAAAAAAGACGGCGATGACTCGATTGGCAATCAGCAAAACTTGCGACAACGGGCCTGAAATGCAATTCGGTTTCAAAAAAAAAAAACTGGAAAATTCTCACTGATGCTCCAGCCGAACCATCCGACCAGTTGGCCCATAAACGCGTTAAACATGTGGGGAAGAAAGTAGTAATTGCTGAAACAAACTGTTTCAGTTTTTTTCAAACGTTTCATCGAAAACTCACAGAAAAGTGACGGGCACCGGCCAGACGAGGTAGCCGACGCAGACGATGTTGTTGCCGAACGCCTTCGTGCAGCAGATTTTCAGAAAACCGTCCTTCTTCTTGACCTTCACCATCAGCGACACGAGCACAATCGAGTTGAGCACGGCGCCGGCGATGCTGACCTGAGAAACCCATTTTGGTGGCGCGGCGGCGATACGGAGCGACGAACCAGGGCGAGGAGGAGCGCGGCGAGGAGGCGGACCGCGTCCGTCGGCGAATCAGCCGACCACAACTCGTCCCAAGTCATTCTGTGGCTGAAAAATTGGCTGAAACCGATCGATACAGCTAAATGGATAGAAAATAAATGGCACGTGGGCTGAAAATTAGATTTCTGTCTGTCGGAACCAAGAGAGAAAATGAAAAGAAAAGGGATGTTTTCTCTTTTTTTTTTTTTTGCTAACAGCTCCGTATATGAGCTATGAGCCATTGCTACACGAGCCAATACACTAATAAGGGAGAATTCGATGAATGTTTGATCATTTCCACCTGGTCGTGTTCTGTTCTGTTTTTGTTCTGCTCGTATTAACCAGGAACCCCCCGTCGCGAGAAAACAGGCGTTGAGGGGGACGGATAATAATGGGGGTACTCCAGCCAGGACAGACGAAAAGTGTTATTTGTCTCTCGCGACTCGAGACTTATGAGTAATAACAGGCCGATTGGCGGAAAAGCAGCGCTCTATAGAGCGAGAAAGAAACTATTCTCGGGCGTCGTCGGAGAGGTGGTGCGCCTAATCGAATTGGTCATTTTCCGGGGAATTGATTCAATGTGATATTGGCGGGGAAGTGTGGCACACAGAGTACGAAAACCTTTCGAGGTTCAAAAACTTCCAAGTGCTTGAAAATGATCTGAAAACAGCGATTTTGGAGGTGAAGTGCGGGGTTTCGAATCGGTTTGCTTTATTTTTAGAATGCAAAATGAACGAGTGGAGATTCATCTGATGACTGGCGGAGGTAAACTCTCTCTGATATCGCTGCCGTTCGGCTTCTCGTCGATGAGCGCTGCCACGTGGCGAGCGAGAATGTCGAGAAGTCCCGGGATGTTGAGATAGTTGGCCGCTGCGAACAGGGCCGAGACCTGCTGCCACGTGAGTGCCTCCAAAAAGCGCTTATTCCATCCGGCATACTTGGCGTCGCTCTCTTTGAGATCGTCACCGTGATCAGCGTAATCAGCGATCAGGTCTGCCGTGTGTTCCAGGTAGGTGATGATGTTGGTCATCGTCGCACTGCTCACGTTGTTCGTCGGCAGACAGTGGGCGGGTGAGTTCGGATCGGGATTCAGGCACAGTTTGAAGTCGCGGAACGTGCCCGAAAGGTTGAAGGCCGAGCTTGAGATTGTCATTTTCTCCTTGTCGCCCGTTAGGACTACGTAGGATGCCGGCTCGTCACCCATACTGCAATGAGAACTTTAGAAAAAGGGAAGGGAAGGGAGACAAATTGAGAGAGAAAAAGAAGAACGGCAGCGTACTTGAAGCATGAAATGGCACATGTATTTTCAATTCAACTTGTAAACTTGGACTTGATGAACAATAAAAAGTGTGAAGGACGGAACTGATTTAAGGCACACGAATGAAGAGTGAGAGTGGGAGGATCGAGTGAAATGGCAGAAGAAAGAGGATTCAATTGGGCGTGACGGTGGGTTGCGGACATGCGCGTGACTTCAGTTCGGCGGCTCCCTTGCCTTTCACGATCGACGCGACTCTCTTGGCGCAAATGGCGAGGAGCCCGGACATGTTCAGGTAGTCGGCGGCGGTGAAGACGTCGCCCAACTCCTCGGAATTCATCCCGGCGAAAAACTCTCTGTCCCAGTCGGTGAGCTCGTTGTCCCCGTCCGGATTCGGATTCGGCGGTGGCGCAGCGGCGGGGTTCGCGCTGTGATGATCGGCGTAGCGCAAAACGTGGCGCATCGTGGCGCCCGTCACTTTGTTCACTGGCACGACTTCCGACTGTGACGCGCCGAGAGATCCGACGCACTCGGAGAGAGTCGTGAGAAGTTGGAACGAGGCCGGTTCGACGAGAAACTCCTCGTTGTCTTTCGAACGTATTCTATAGAGCTCCTTCTTCGGAATCGACTCGTCAGACATGTCGCGGCTGTACACAAGAATACGTTTGAATTCAGAAGCAGTGGTAAAAAGAACAGAGATGAGAGAAGTGGAATAGCAACTGAGAAGAGGAAATAGAGCGCAAATCGCGGCAGCTTTTCAGATTTTTCGGAAAAAATATGTTTTGTTCAACAAAAAACTCGATTATCGAGCGAAAGCGGTAAAATTCACTGCAAAACTGTGTTCTAATCGAAAAATGCAAAATTTGAGCTGTTTTGTAAAAAGCGAGAAATCGATTGTCCAGAAGAAAACTGCCGGAAAATCGCTGCGAATTTTTCGAAAAACAGATATGCGAACAAAGAGCGAGAAAAGAAAAGAGACGCAGGCGAAGAAAAAGACGGCAGAGGCGCGCGCGCGCGTGTCGTCGCAGCATTCTGAAGCTCACGGCGTTTTTTTCACGACCTGCAGTAGAAAAGCGCGGCCACCAATCAGCGCGCACGACTCCGCCCACCGCAACTAGCGCGCGCGATTCTGCAAACCTGCGGCGCGGTTTTCTAGTTTTGCGATTTAATTTTTACAAGCGTTTTTGAATCTGTTTTTCGATAAAACCGATAGTAAATGTTGGTAATCGACTAAAAAAATGCGTATTATATTGACTTAATAATAAATCCTCCCAAAATCATGTGTTCCGTCTTGTGAAATCAGCTTGCCGTCACTCAAATCCCTACTCCTCCGAGGAAACTCAATATTTTTTTTCGCTCTTTTTTTTTAAAGACGCGTATCGGTCTTCTTCAAAAAACTCTGTAGCCGGATTTTTGAATTTTGTGCTAAAAGTCGAGATAAATCCAAAAAACCCCTAATGGAAGAGTAAAATCAGTTCGGCCACGCGTTTTCAAATCGCTACTCCTCCGAGGAAACGCGACTTTTTTCGACGCTCTTTTTTTTAAAAGATGCGTATCGGTCTTCTTCAAAAAACTCTGTAGCCGGATTTTTAAATTTCGTTCTGTTTCTCGAGAAAAACCCGAAGGCGCACCAAAAAATAGCCATGGCCTAGCGAGCGCACGTCGCGGACTAGCTCTCACTCTTCCAATGGTCGTAAAATGAACGCCGTGAAGCTCTCACGACGTTTGAAACGCGTGAGGCAAACGCGCTCCATTGATAATTGGAAAACAGCTGCGAGCGGCGCGAGTTCAAATTTCATGGCGATTTTGAGAATAATCAGAGCGAAATGCACAATTTTCAGGAACCCAAGGCAGGTTTTTTTCAGATTTCCTCCCCAAATAATGATTCCAATCTGCAACGATCATTTGCCGATGACGTCACCGTCGTTTCGGTTCGCGAATTCAGGTAAATAGTTTTTGGTTTCTCGACGACAGAGAAGGCGGGAATTTGTTTTTTCGTTCTCTTCAAATGATATAAGAGTGTAACAAAACATTGCCGATTCAATCTTCTTCTTCTTCTTCTTCTCCCCAAACGACGTCTTCTCAACAACGTCTTCTTCTCTGTCGAAATGAACGCTTCAAAGGTGAGTGAATGAGAAATTGGTTGATTTCAGCGTTGTGAATCGATTTCAGATCGTCATTTTGCTCGCGGCTCTTCTGGCTTTCACGTTTGCTGCTCCGAGTAGTAAGTTC
Organism: Caenorhabditis afra; assembly: GCA_963570955.1. Taxonomy (NCBI): domain Eukaryota; kingdom Metazoa; phylum Nematoda; class Chromadorea; order Rhabditida; family Rhabditidae; genus Caenorhabditis; species Caenorhabditis afra. The sequence goes on along the minus strand of OY751536.1, from coordinate 2,820,818 downwards.
CTTCAAAAAGGTGTGGCTGAAATCGGGATTTTCAGAGAAATGCGGCGAGAACGAGGAGTTTCTGTCGTGCGGCACCGCCTGCGAAGCCAATTGCGTCGATGGACACGTGGTAGGCGTCACTCGGTTCGCGGCCAATTCCACCCCAATTCATTCATTCAGATGTTCTGCACGATGCAGTGCATTGTCGACGTGTGCCAGTGCAAGAACGGCTTCTTCCGCAACAAGGAGAGGAAGTGCGTGCCGAGGAACAAGTGCTAAACGCCTTCATTGGATTAGACAGCCCCCGCAGCAATATATAAATTCAATTTTAAGTGTGTGTGTGTGTGGCCCCAATTCGTTCGTTCTCTATTCTCCACAACGATAATTCGCGTTCCCTCTCTCTCACCACCCCGCGGGAGCATTTTCGAAAACGTTTACAGCCAGTTAACTAAATATATCGCCCTTATTTCGTCGTACACACACACACACACACACATGAATAAAAATAAAAATATTCTCCGTGCCGCCGCCGCCTCTTGAGAAACTACGGAGCATTTTTCGTATTACTCCGTCTTCTCCTTCTCCTCCATTTTTCGCTTCCTTTCGCCTCCATTTTTCTCCCCCCCCCCCATTTTTTCGAAACCAATTATTTTCGGCTTTCCGGCTTTTCTTCGTCGTCTTTTTCCCCTTCTTTGCGTTGGGTTTCAAGGTGACTACGTCGAGTTTTGTGCAGCCAGTTTTTTTTTCTGATTTTTGAAGTCGAAGTCCGATTTCAAGCCCAACCTGAACCTTTTGAAATCAATCAGCGCGGTATGAAAAGCGCGCCGCCCGTCGAATATTTACCAAGAAATAATAAGAAAGCTCAGCGACTTTCGGTTGATTTCCGATTTCCTAATGCTCAGCGGAGCAAGCAGCACGCGAGCTAATAAGTAGCCGTGCCGATTTGGAGTCGAACTGCGACGTGACAAAGTGATGAATGGGCGGATGGAGGAGGGGAAGAAGACGAAGTGGTCCACAAAGGATTCCCTCCCCTTCCTTCCTTCCAAATCATGTTTCTTATTCTCTTTCTTCTCTCGGAGCCAAATGAGCCGCCCTTTCCACCCCGATCCACGTTTTCATCCATCCTTACTCAGAAATTCATGAGTTTTTCGGGTGAAAACATGAAAAAGAAGAGTTTTTTCACTCACTCCCATCGAAATTGGCTTCATTTTTTCAGTTTCAGCGCTGTTTTTCAGGGGAGGTTCTCAGTCGCCTTCCCGTTTTTTTGTTCCTTTCTGCTCGTTTTGGGACGCTCGGAAACTCAATCAGAAGTGTGAAAAATCGGAGGAAAATTTGGGAGTGGGAATGCAAATGAGCCCTTTTCTCTCTCTCTTCCAAAAGCTGCTGGGAGGGGGAGCACTTCCGGTGAGGGTCCAAGAGGGATTTGCACTCCGCCCCCAGTGCCGCTGCTCGCCGGAGCACAAAAAGAGCCCCCCATTTGGTATTCACTCTTTCTGTTTGTGTGTGGGGCGGGGGAGCTCGTTGAGCACAAGATAACGCGGTTCCGAGGTCATTTCGTTCGGCGCGGTCCCGAGAACGTTCTCTGAAAACTTGTTGTTTTTGTTCTCTCCTCTCGTGTTTTTCTCGCTTCGTCTTCCTCAAGTTTCTCAGTTTTCAGCCAACTCCCACATTTTCAGCCGGGATGCTCGTCTCCCAGTTTGTGCTCATCGCGGTGCTCGCCGTGAGCTCCGTCGCCGCGCTCGAGTGCTTCACGTGCGGAGTGTTCCTGTCGGCGCCGGAGCCCATGTGCCGCGGCGAGATTCGCAACAATTCGTGTGCTCCGGAAAACCTGGGATGCTTGTCGATTATTGGAAATAAAGCGGTGAGCACATTCATTATTAGGAAATCGCTGAGATTTTGCGGATTCTCTTTGAAATGTTCTATTATTGCGACATTTTCGTCCCTACTTCCCCACACAACTTTTTTGGTATTTCAGGACGGCACTTATTACGTCGAGAAACGATGCGCTGAAAAAACGGATGATTTGACCGATGGGTGCATTAATATTGGAATTCGAGGGTGCGAACGCCGAAAACTCACTCAATTCTCTCACAAACCGTTTTATTTTCAGAATCGCCGCCAAACAATGTTTGTGCCGTTCCGATTTGTGCAATTCGAGCCGCGGAGGCCAGATGTTCACTTCCGTCACCTGCCTCGGATTAGCCTTGCTCGGCTTCTTCTCCACTTTTGGGCGATTTATTTGAATTTTCGAACTATGTTTGTAGGAATTTTTTACGGTTGACGCAATTGACAATAAATGAATAGATTTTGCAGAAGAGATACTTTTTTTTGCTGAAATTTTGAAGAATTTTGAGGAAAATTCGTCGTTTTTCACGCTCTGCGTGTCGGATAAAATGCCCGGTCCGCAGCGTTTACTCCTCGGTGTTTGCGGAATTTCGTATATTTTTTCCGGCTTCTTTTCCCATTTTCGCCTAAAATCGGTCCTTTCCATCCGATTTCGTGGGTTTCCTGACCAATTTTAGTTTCTTATCGCCTATTTTTCAAATTGCAATACGCTTGAATCGTCCTTATCAGTAGAATTTGCAATTTCACCCCTCCAAAAGGTCTGTCAAGGGTGATTGTGAAAAAGGCGTCGGTAGAATCATAAAATAACTTCATGTGCGTGTCATGTGAATCTCCAAACCTAAATTATTAACAAAGGCTTTTGCTCTTTTTTCCTTTTCAGACTGCTCGATTTGCATTTGAAAAGCTCGAGTCGCCTGTTTTTCCAGAGGTCGCCGACGGTTAGATCTTCAGTTTCTCGTCGTCTTCCGACCTGTTTGATCGGAATCACACCATTTCGCTTATCAGATTGCAAATAAATTGTGAAAATCTGAAAATTTGTTGAAGACTTGAAATTCGGAACGGACACTGGACTGTTTAGACCATGCTTCCAGACCTCTGAACCGTTGATCAGAGACAGATAATGCTTATCGCCGTCGTCGGCATGAATTCCCCGACTTTCGCGCCGCCCAATCGGACTCTACCGCTGTCTGCGCCTCGCCACCTTTCGATCTCTGCACCGCCGCCGCCGCCGACCGCCCTTCTTATCATCATCCTCCCATCCTCTTCATTCCATCTCCTCCCCCTTCTTCTCCCGTTCACATGAATTTCCGCCCCTTTCTGTGTCATTTGACGCATATTTTCCTCTCAAAAACGCTGCAAATCCACATATATAAAAACGTCTCCTCCGTCGGAGTGGAAGGACTAAAAACAATCGGTCATTTGGTTACAGGACAAAGGGTACTACACAATGGCTTCTTCGGTGGCAACCAAGTTTCTGACCGACCGCGTCGCCCTCGTCACCGCTTCCACAAAGGTTCGGCTTGTTTTTTTTTTGGCAGAAAGAGACTAAACCAGTTGGTTTGCAGGGAATCGGATTCGCCATCGCCAAGCAGCTGGGCGCAGCCGGCGCTTCGGTCGTCGTCTGCAGTCGGAAGGAGAAGAATGTGGATGTAAGTATCTGCTACGAGGCAGTCTTATCTAGAAAACATCTGGTTTCCAGGAAGCCGTCGCCGCTCTCCGACTCGAGAACATCGACGCGCACGGCACCACCGCTCACGTCGGCAACAAGGAGGATCGGACGAAGCTCATCAACTTCACTCTTGACCGATTCACTAAACTCGACATCCTCGTCTCGAACGCCGCCGTCAACCCGCACTACGGCGACATGATGTCCGTTTCCGACTCCCAGTGGGATAAGATGCTCGACTTGAACGTCAAGTCGGCGTTCGAGCTGACCAAAGAGGCCGTCCCGCATCTCGAGGCGTCCGGACGCGGCAACGTCGTCTTCGTGTCGTCGGTGGCCGGATACTCGCCGATGAACGACATCGGAGCCTACTCGGTCATGAAGACCACACTGACGGGACTCAGCAAATCGCTCGCGCTCAACTTGGCCAGGCGGAACATTCGCGTCAACACCATCGCTCCAGGTTGGTGAAAAGTCGTTTTCGTCGGGTTCTTCACTCTCCGAGGGTAGTTTGTAGCTGCCAACTCTCTTCACAACCCAAGAATTTTCGAGTAACGATTCACGTGAATCCATCGTGATCTTGATTCCAATCTCGATTCTTTTCGTGTCTTGCACCCATTGACCCCACTTTGTCAGCTGTCTTTCGCGATGGCCCGAACTCGCAAAATCGCTTTTTATCGGTCCACCTGTGATCTCCGAAAGGCTCCTCTTGCATAAAGAAAGAAGCCAAACAAGAGAAAACTGATGGTTTGACCCGTCTACCTGCCGTCGTGCAGAAGGAGCAGCAGCCTCTGCTCACTCACCCTACTGTCTTGTTTGTGCTTCTCGAGGGAGCAGCGGTGGAGCAGCAGCACGAGGTGAATCGGTTTTAGACACACACACACACTCACACGTTGATGTTTTGTGTACCTTTTGTTTCGCGAAAAGGCCAAACGCCAGGGCTGTGAGATATTTTTCCCCCGCTCCCCGACGCTCACGTGATGATTTTCGGATCTCTCTTCTCTAGAAGCGGGGGGCAAGAATGAGTTCGGCCGCACCGGGTACCTGTTGGGGACGATAAGATGTCATGAGTTGGTACGAAGTTTGGCAAAAGAAAACAATGAAAACAGAAGAATTTGACGATGAGACACGGCGGGCGGAAGTGGAAAATTGTGTCTTGATGTTGACAATAGGAGTTTTTTGTTTTGCACACACGCAGTAGGGTTGTTTTGATGAGACTAGGTGTTGGGAAAGTCTTTTGAAGATTCTATTGGCCTATCGAAGATAGACAGGACAGGCCGTAATTCGACCCCCGTCCTTCCCTGATCTTCGATAGATCGGGCACTGTCTCGTGGCTGCGAAAACAATCCAAAAACAGCAGACTGAAAATGATCTGCAAAACAATGTTAAAATGGGAAGTTGTCGCCTCTATCTGTATCTAAATGTTAGATCTTGCAGGCATCATAAGAACCGACTTCTCGCAGGCGCTCTTCTCGGACGAGGTCGAGAAAGAGAAGTGGCTCTCCCAAATCGCCCAGCGCCGGTTCGGGGACCCGGACGAGTGCGCCGGAGCCGTCGCGTTCCTCGTTTCCGACGAGGCCAGCTACATATCCGGCGAGACGATCGGAATCAACGGAGGAATGCAGGCGCGCATCTGAACGGGCCTCCTCAACACAACCGCAAAAAACGGAATCCCTCGCAGAATCTCAATATAAATTATCCGTTTCGTTTCGTGCTTCTTGTGCTTTTCCCTTGTGCCAATGTGTCCGCTGAGTTGAATTTCCTAGGGTTTTATCATGTTTCAAAGAAATCGTTATTCCCCGCCTCCTCTCCTCCCTTTCTCCCCTCAAAAATCCTATCGAAAAAACAATTGACTGGTATTCTGTCATGCTTTTCTTTTGGTTTTCCCTTTTCATATTATACACGTCCCCCCAAGTCAATCAATACTCATTTTTGTTTCTTTCTTCTGTTCTTTAGAAGCTCTCTCTCTCTCTCTTTATCTCTTCTTTTCTGAAATTCAAAACGCTTTATCGGTCGAATTGAAGCGGAACGCGCAAATCGAGTACAAGTTTTTGTTGCAATCGGTATTCACCCACGAACTATCGTTCACCACCAGCGCCACACAATCGCACCCGTCCGCGTCGCGTGGATATCCCGTTCGCCAGTTCGCGTGCGAGACCTCCGCGTCGAACGGATCGCCGTTCACGAAGATCCAGTTCGACGAGTTGGTCGGATCGCGCTTCAGCCCGATCCAGAACATGCCCTCGTTTTCGACGTTGGTAATCATGGCTGAAAGTGGGGGGCAGTTGGGTGTGTGCAGTGCTTCCCGCCCGCCCTACTGTAGCCGACTCACTCCTAACCATATCCTCCTCCTGTTTCGTCTGAATCGACGTCAGTCGTGGAGTGTGCAAAAACAGCGGATGGTCGCTCAAACACACGTCCTCCGCCTCCGAGAACTGCTTCTTCTCCGACGAGACGCGATAGCACTTGGCGTTCAGAAGCGACGAGAAGTAGGTGAAGTTGGTGCTGTCTTTGTAGCACGGATCGCTCCACGCCATCGTCGGATTCTCGGTCGGCGGCGGCTCGGGCGTCGGCGGAAAGTACTGGCAGAGCTGCGGACGTTTCGTGTCACACGAGCCGTCCGAGTACCAGAGACCGTCGGTCGCATTGATGTACGCGCAGTCGGTGGCAGTGGACGCAAGTTGCTGGCCTAGAATTCACACTGGTAACTTGTTAGGCCATTGGCATTCGTGGGCAAACCTGTGTAATCTTGATCTTCCTGGACGGCGCCAGACGCGCCGCCAGTTGTTCCGAATATGATCGCATCCACTTTCGGCACCAATGCCAGAATATCATCGGGCGTCTTGACACGAAACGTGTTCTTCCACGCCGGAATCGAGAACGCCGAGATGTCGACGGACGCGTCGCCGACGTTGACAGTGATGACCGAGGAGGCGGACATCGGGTACAGACAACTCGTCGCCTTGATGTTGTCCGAGTCGCTGAAACAGCGAATTGGATGCGTTGCGGGGAGAGCAACTCACGTCGACGAGCTGAAATAGATCATCGAAAGGTAGGCGGATTTGAAGGGACGGATCGACGAGGAGTAGCGGTTGTAGTACATCGTCTGATCGCGGAACATTCTGGAATTCGAGCCTTCAGCATACAAGGTCATTTCGAGACCGGGCTGTTACGTCTTGAAGTCGAGCGGATTCACGCGGGTACAGTCGTGGTTGATGGTCTCGTTGAGACTTGCGATCATCTGATCGGTCGACTCGAAACTGTTCACAAACGTCGGATATTGCGAGGTGTAGGGTGTGATTTGGGCGCAGCCGTAGGCGAAGAACGCGAACTCGGCGGCTCCGCGGTCGGCGATGTAGTGAGAGAGCGAGCGGATGAAGTCGACTTGCTGCAAAGATAGAAAGTGCGCTCCATCGGACAGAGAGGGATCTTGTCCTACCGCGTAGGTCAGCGCGTTCGTCGAGAACAACGACGCGTCGACGCCGACGACCACCGCTGTCGACCTTCTCTGCTGGCCCGGAGGCAGTGTCGTTCTTACGGTAGTCGTCGGCCCTGCGACAGTCGGCGCTTCCGTCACCGGCGGATTCTGCCAGCTCGAGTAGGTCGACGGATCGTTGTTGACCCACGCCCATCCCGAATCAGTCAGCGACAGGCCGATGTAGGCGAAGTTCACGTTGGCTTCCAGTAGTCCGTCTGCAAAGAGAAGGGAGTTGAAAGTGCGCTCCACGGAGAGAAGTCTCCTCCTTCTCACCGACGACTTTCTGATTCTCGGCGAGATTATCGATCGAGAGCTGCTCATAGATGACCTTGTTGCCGACGCTGTTGCACTGTGTCCCAGGGCCTCCTTTCGACGAGGCTTTCGTGACCGCAACACACTTCCCATTGACCTAGAAACCGGAGCTCAAGAGAAGCGACCGCTCGAGAAGCGCTCACCGAGCCGAGATTGATGGCCGTCGAGTAGATTTGTGTGCAATCATCAGAAGACGTCGACGAAACGAGGAAGGAGAGGTGAAGAAGTGGAAGGAAGAAGCGGCGGTTCATGGAAAGAATGGGCGGCAATAAACTACCTCCCGAATGAAGAATGGTCGTCGCGCGGTTCAATCAAAAACTTCTCTGCGTTTCCCCCCTATCTTCGCAATTCGACTGCTGGAATTCTTGATAAGGGACGCAGGAAGGAAGGAAAACGGATTGCAACTTCCAATTCGTTTCGGTTTCCAGCTTGAAAATACAAAGAAACGCTTTCAAGAAACACACAGCGAAGACGTTATCAATGAAACAGCCTGTGTTAAGCACCTTACGCCAGATTATCACACTCGAAAGACTCCTTTCAGCCTCCTTATCAGCGGCGATCAAGTTTTTTTTTCCTTTTTTCTTTTCCTTCTTGCTCGAGTTCTCTCGGCAATGTGATGGCCTAGCCATAGATCTGTGTGTTTCTAGGCCACCGGGAGGATTCTATCTCGACTCTAGTTTCGGTGTCTTCTTTTCCTCTCGCTGTTCCTGATCTCTGACCTCACCTTCCAGTGAGCTCTTTTCCTTCCAACTCACACACACACACGCATTCCGGAACAACTCTCTTCTCTCATTCCACTTTATCACTCGACTTCTGTGTCGGGGCGGCGCTCGTAAAAAATTGCACCCCGTTTTATGGCCTTCTCCCCCCCTCTCCCTCGTTCTTGCTTCTTCATTTCGTAATTCGATTTCGATGATAATATGACGGCAATGATTCATCTGGCCTAACTTCTTCACTAGGTGTAGTTCTAGGCCATGTGATCGGCAGACACACTACATTCCTTTCTGTCAACGGCGGCGATCGCTGCTTCTCGAAAACAAGCCGCCGGTGCCTTTCCTCGAAATCGTCGGAGTGGCTTCAGTCGTCGACGTCACCGTGCGCTCTTCTTGTTTTCTCCATCCGCACCAGCCGAGAATCGTATTCTTGTAGTTCGGAATGAAGCAGATGACGGCCAGCGGATCGATGAACGGAAACGCGGCGAGAGCGATGATGCACACGTAGTTGTTCCACCTGAAAGAGTTTTGACCTACTTTCGGATGTTCGTGACCTACTTACCATGTCAGGTTGAGACCGAACAACGGAGCGAACCAGGCGATTGTTGTGGGCAAGAAGCTCGCGAAGATCGGAATGCACGTCTGGACGACTAGAGCCTTGAAGAGCTGTCGATGAAGTGTCAACGTCTTCTGGCTCAGATTCCCGCTCTCGCTGATCTTCGAGAGGATCTTGTGCCCGAGCACCACGTAGACGATCATACAGTACGTCGAGAAGAGCGTCAGACCGCCGATCCCAGTCCAACTCTTCCAGACGACGTAGTCACTGGCATTCAAGTATTGTCCGGTGAGGAGTGGCAGGTTGTCGGAATCGTAGTTAAGTTGCTCCCGAAATGCGGGTCGGATGATGTCGCGGATCTCGTCGTTGGCGGCGAGACAATGCTCGCACAGGTACGTCCAAGAGAAGCCGTGGAAGAGGAAATAGGCGGCGATGACGACGATTCCGATGGGCTCGAAGAACTTGCGCACATAGTCAGGACTGGGATAGAGAAGTTGTGGATCACTATAGATGACGTGAGAACTCACTTGAACAGAAGAAGATAACGATAGACGAAGTGGATGATGAGGATCGCGTAGCTTAACGAAATGAAGCAGCATCGCGAGGAGACGCCGTGCGTTCCCTGATCCACGTCATCGAAGAACGGTCCACCGGTGAGATAGGTGACGAATCCGTGACCCGTATTCAAGACAGCCTGAAGAGGTTCTTGGTTAAGACACCTTGAGTTTCGAATCTTACAATCGGAGTGAGCAGCTCGGCGACCGAGTAGGCGATGTCGAAGACGGCGAAAAAGATGAGCAGGTAGCGATATTTGCCCATCTGGGACTTGGACTTGGCGATGACCAGGTAGATGAACACCGGATTGATGAGGAAACTGAAGAGCGCGAAGATGCGCGGAATGTTGTGATGGTACCAATTGACGTAGATCATTCTGGACGAGACTGCGGTTCTTGGCGGGAATTCGAAAACACGACGAGTCAACAGCTGATGGAAAGTGATTAATGAAAATCTGTTTTATAGTCTCTATACTTGTATTCGTTCTTCTGACTACCTCTTTGCCCCTCCCTCTCACTGAAAATCGCTGATTCACGGGAAAGAATACTACGATTACTTCTATTTTCTAGCGCTTACTCATAATCTTTTGATTTCGAGGTGCGATGCGGTCGCGTTGCGTGCGATTCCTCTCAGTTACAACGACTCCCAAATAGTTCGAGCTTCCGAGGTCATATGTATCTGAAAAACTAGATAAGATAGGAAATAGTTGTCAACTGTCCAAATGTTCCTTGATTTGTTGGCTACATTGTGTTACTGGACGCACAGATAACTCGCGCCGGAAGCGTAACGGACACGTTCTCGGGTCCGCGCGACTATGCTTACATAATGCTCGCATATTCCATCCGCGTGCTAGCGGACGCGCCCGCGCGGGTCCAATACGGGTGTGTCCGCGCGGATCCGCGTCGACGCGGATGCCATTTAGTGTGGGCGCGGATGCAATACGGGAGCCGTTCGCGGAAGCATAACGGGTCCGTTATGCTTCGCTCGCGATTCTTCTGTGCGTCTTCTTCCGATCTCTTCTAGTTCTCAAGTTATGAGCTCTGGGAGCACAAACCCTTTACGGGTGAAACAAGAAACATTTCGATTTGTAATAACCTTTTATTCATCGTTTTTAAAAGTATTTATGTATTTACATGAAGGTCGGAAAATGAAAAGAAAAGTCAAAAGGATGTGTTCATCGCCGATCGCCGCTCCTCGAAAAGACGCCGCCAGTGCCTTTCCTCGAAGTCGTCGACGTCCTTTCCGCCGTCGACGACACCGTCCGCCCTTCTCGCTTCCACACTCCGCACCACTTCAGAATCGTGTTCTTGTAGTTCGGAATGAAGCAGATGACGGCGATCGGATCGATGAACGGAAACGCGGCGAGAGCGATGATGCACACGTAGTTGTTCCACCTGGAAGACGTGGGGGTTACGATCTAGTTCGGCGGTGTTCGATGAGTTTACCATGAGAGATTGACACCGAAGATGGGCGCGTACCAGGCGATTACGGTAGGCACGAAGCTCGCGAAGATCGGAATACACGTCTGGACGACTAGAGCCTTGAAGAGCTGCCGATGAAGGGTCAGCGTCATTGCACTCAAATTGCAACTCTTGCTGATCTTCGAGAGAATCTTGTGACCGAGCACGAAGTAGACGATCATACAGTACGTCGAGAAGATGGTCAGACCGCCGATCCCTGTCCAACTCTTCCTGACGACGTAGTCACTGGCATTCGTGTACTGAGCGGTGAGAATTTGCAGACTGTCCGAGTTGACACTGAATTCCTCGAGAAACGTAGGTCGGATGATGTCACGGATCTCGTCGTTGCCGGCAAGACATTGCTCGCAGATGAACGTCCAGGACCAGCCGTGAAAGAGGAAGTAGACGGTGATGACGACGATTCCGATGGGCTCGAAGAACTTGCGCACGTAGTCAGGACTGGGATAGAAAAGTTGTGGATCACAATAGATGACGTGAGAACTCACTTGAACAGAAGTAGATAACGATAGACGAAGTGGATGATGAGGATCGCGTAGCTCAACGAAATGAAGCAGCATCGCGAGGAGACGGCCAGCAGCCCGTACACGACGTCATCGAAGAATGGACCGTCGATGAGAACCGTCACGAATCCGTGAGGAGTGCCCACGACTGCCTAGAACATTTCAAACGTTTCGACCGAAAGATCGAAGGCCGCTTACAATCGGAGTGAGCAGCTCGGCGACCGAGTAGGCGATGTCGAAGACGGCGAAAAAGATGAGCAGGTAGCGATATTTGCCCATCTGGGACTTGGACTTGGCGATGACCAGGTAGATGAACACCGGGTTGATGAGGAAACTGAAGAGCGCGAAGATCTTCGGCACCGTGTGATGGTACCAGTTGACGTAGATCATGTTTGGCCGCGAATCCAAGAACTCGAGACTTCAAACGATGGAAAGTGAATAACACAGACCTATTTTATAGTTGTCACGTCTCACTTCTGTCCCTCCCCCTTCCCTCCCTCCCTCTCAAAATGCTGAATCACGGAACGAATACATACAAATCGACGACGAGGTATAACATTTTATTCGTATCTAGCTATCAATCAACATCAAATAAGAGTGAGCGCCGTGACTTGTGGCGAGCCTGTCTGACGTCTCCACAGGCTAGAGCAACGTTGTGGTAGCCCTAAAAGACGTGGTAACAAACGAGACGAGCGACTGATGGTGCTGTGATTGGACGCCACCTATCAGACGGTTTCGGTAGTTGGGAAGGAGGAAGATGATGGCGAGTGGATCGAGTGTCGGAAACGCCGAGAGCGCGATGACGCCGAGATAGTTGTTCCACATGCCGAGCTCCAAAAACAGCACCGGACCGTACCACGCGACCATGCACGGCGAGAAGCTGATGCAGATCGGGATGAACGTCTGGACGGCGAGCGCTTTGAACAGCTGCTTGTGCATGTTCTGTGTGATCTTCGAGAGCGCCGGATTGTTGCGCAGTTTGCGGACTATCTGGAAACATGACTCATTCGGATGTTTTGCACACTCGGATCCGTCAGTGACTCATACCTTGTACCCGAGCACAAAGTACAACGAGACGGCGTAGATCGAGATGCCGGTCAGAATCAGAATACCCGCCCAACTGCGCCGCTTCACCTCTTCGCTTCCCTCCTGCAAACGACGAACGTCTTCTGGAAACCTCTCCCCCAATCTCTCTCTCTACCATATAGAGCGCTCCGAGGAAGGCGATCTTGTACGAGTCGACACCGTAGTCCTCCTCGAACGCCTTCTTGATGTACTCGCGCATCTCGTCGTCGCCGTACAACGTCAACTCGCACACGCCGCTCCACGCGACGCCGTGCGCGAGAAAGAACAGAAAGATGCACACCATTCCTTGCGGCAACAAGATGCTGTTGATGAAGCGCGGGCTGAATATTCAATTATAATTATGTATATCGTAGCGTAACGAGATGAATGGAGACAGTTTCCGTAAACACGAAGAGAGAGAGAGCGACTCACAAAAACAGAGCAATGTATCGGTAGATGAAGTGAATGATAAGGATGCCGTAGGAGAGCGAGATGCAGCCGCATCGGATCGAGACCGCCAGTTGGGCCAGGCGAAGGTTCTAGAAACGTCTAGGGTCTCGCCACGAAAACACAAACACTCCGAATCATCCGACTCACATCTTTCCCGTAAAACGGACCATCAGTCAGGCAAATGATGAACGCGGCGCCGGTTCCATGGATTCCCTAAACTTTTAATCTACACACTCCGATTTGATCTACTCCCCCACTCACCACCGGCACGAAGAGCTCGACCGTCGAGTAGGTCATGTCGAAGATGGCGAAGAAGAGGAGCAGATAGCGATATTTGCCGATCGACGTTGTCTTTTGCTCGGTGACGATCAGATAGATAAAGAGCGGATTGGCGATGAACGAGAGGATGCCGAACGCCTTCGGAAGGTAGTGGTGCGTCCAGTGGATGTACATATTCTGTCTCCGATTCGATGAGTGGCGGAGGAGATCTGAGGAGAGAGAGAGAGAGAGAGAAAGGTGGGAGGAGCGGAAGGCTGTAATATCCGGTGCAGAGAAAAGGGCGTTCGCGAGAATCGTGTCTGAGAGCTCACCGCCAACTTTCACCGGCTCATTGAGCAGCACCGCCGAGTGAGCAATGATGATGAGTCTCCTGATTGAAGTCACACCTCCTACTCCTCTCATATTCCCTTAATTTCCTGCCAATTACTCGGCGACACAAACATCACTGTCTGAGTCTGTGTGTGATGGTGAATCCGTTGTGTATTCAAGGATAACAACAATATGAAGGGTGAAGCTGAGATTTATGATACATTCGGCGAGAGTGAAAGAGAAGGGAGAGGACCAGTGGGAAAAGCGACTGTCTGACATCATCATCATCATAGGTTATGGAGCAGAGAGAATTGGGACAAAGAATCACTTGAAGTAGGCGTTTCGCAGCCGACGCTGATTGAACTCGAACGCGCGGCAATGCTCGTACTTGGCGCCCTTCTCGAAGTTTTCCGGTCGCAACGGTTCGCACTCGCCGCTGCACGAGCGCGGATAGCACACGAACTGCAGGCCCTGCAGATCTTTCAGCGCGATCAGATGGAAGAGGAGGTAGGTGCCGACGATCGTGTACTCCATCACTGCCATGTCACGCGGGACTGCAAGGATGGTGGGACATTGAGGGGACACCTCTCTTTTAGGGGACTCACTGTAGGAGTGGCACAACGAATCTTTGGTCCATCCGAGATGGAACTGAAAGTATTGCGGCGAGCAGTAGCCGAACAACGCCGCACACATTCCTCGCGTGCACACGAGCACTATATCCGACTTCTGAAGACGTTCTCATCAGAACACGATCGATTCTGATCGAGATCCTCTACCTTGCTCGTGTTCTTCGAGAGAAGCAGATGGAAGACGGACGGCACAAACATGTTGACGGCCGACGAGATGGCGAACGCCGACTTGCAGAAGTGGTTGATCTCCTTGAAGTCACTGTGCATTGTGATGATGCTGAACAACGCCAACGACATCGTCTCGATGATCGTCACCATCGGCATCAGGTCGGAGAACCATCGGAAGATCGGATTCGGCACGTCACGCCAGTGCAGATTCAGCAGAAGGTTTCTGAACGAGAGAAGGAGTTCGATCGATAATCCCACGGGTTCTAACCTGAACACGAAGCTGTGAAAGAAGCGAACGGCTATCGTGAGACACGTGGCAAGCCGGAATATCACATTGCCCCACACATTCAGCTCGAGCAAATTGAGTATTGAGGGCAGTCCGTCTTGCGGAAACTTCAGTAGTGTCTAGAAAATGACTGGCTCAGGCAAATGATCCTCAAATTTCGACTCACTTTACATCGAAACACCTTCGAGCCGTACCGCACAATAATCGAATTGTCGAGCAGCTCGTCGTCTGTGAACGGTTTGTAGTCGGCGTTGAACGCGGAGAAGACGGCGACTGAAAGAAATAGAGAATCGGTGGAATGACGGCTTTTCGAACCGATGAACGCTGTCAGCGAGATGAATGTGAACACGAGACTGTAGCGGAGAATCGGAAAGTTCAGGTAGGCGATGTCGACGTTGTCGTCGTCCGTGTGCCCGTACTTCAGCTGCTGATTCTCTCGACTCGTTCGTGGAACCTGTTGCAACTCATTTTGTCTCGACTGGACGCACTATCAAACGTGATTAATGTCTGTCCCTCGTGGTGTCACGGCGTGGCCGAGTTTCGGATTCTCGGCCGCGGTCACCTCACGGACACAGTGTTTTTCAGCGATTTCATCGGATTTTCCGATTTTTTCACGAGACGAGTGCTTTCAAATTTGTGCTTCAACTGTTTTCGTGCAAAAAAAATCGAAAATTCCGATGAAATCGCTGGAAAAACACATTGTCCGAGAGGTGGCCGCGGCCGAGAACCTGAAACTCGGCCGCGCGCCGGGACATCGCGAGAAACGGACAATATCTCGAAAACCAGAGGAGATGGGAAAAAAGTTGTCAACTGACAATTTGTTCACCACATCTTTCCAAACATTTATGTAGTTGACACTTTTCCGATAGCTCTTCTATTTTCCGAGATAGAAGCCGTGAAAGAGGCGGTACCTTGACACAGAAGTCCTCGCCCTCTCCCGCGTACTCTGCCGGCTGATAATCGTCTGAATTGACTGTGAACGTGTGTGACGGCATTCCCCTCCCCTTAAATCCTGGAATTTGCAGAAACCGAGGATAAAATTTGAAAGAAAGAGTGGAAAGAAATGAGAAAATGAGAAAACGAATGGAATCTGATGGCTGATCTACTGGGCGAAGGCAAAGAGAGATAAAGCAGAAAATAAGAGACGGCAATGAAACAAGAAAACGGTGGAAACGAAAGGGGGGGGGGCTACAAAATGAGACAAGGAAAGACACGGGAGATTTTGGTGGAGAAGCCCCTCTCACGGGGAGAGAAGAGAAAGAGAAAGAGAGGTGGACGTTTTATGATAAGGTGGTCGGAAACGGGAAATTCCATGAAATAGGGTTCTTCTCATTTTCTAGAAACACAGCGAGAGAGTGAGAGTGACAATGAAAGGATACCAGTTGAGAGGGGGAGACCATCAGGGTTACGGTACCTTACTGGGCGAAGACTGAGAAGCCTGAAGAAGCCTGGAGGAGAAGATTCAGGGCTACTCGGAGGCCAATTTTGTGTGAAAGTTGAAGACGTCCGCGACGGCTTCATTGACCGATCATCAAGGACGAATGGAACCAGATCTTCGGATCTTCAGACCTTATTTGTTCTGTGATACTGATAGTGTGGCTGGAGGTACCGTATTTGAGTTTCAGCGGCCATAACTTGAAAACTAGATGAGATAGGGAAAAGCTGTCAACTAAAGAAATGTTTCTTGATTTGTCGGCTATATTTCGGTAGTTGACGCATTTTTTCTATCTCTTCTAGTTTTCAAGATTTGGCCGCTCAAATACAGTGAGTTCGGGAAAGCCTTTTTTTGAGCTCATTTTATCTCGAGAATCGCAAGAGCTATCAAAAAGTTGTCAACAGCGAAGATGTAGAGCGCAGAAAGAGCCACAACTTTGCATTTGACAACTTTTTGATAACTCGTAAAATGAAATCAAAAAACAGCTTCACGACATTCTTCTGTACAGCCAGTACTATCTCCAAACGTCGTCAACGATTCAGGATGGCACAAGGATCGTCTAATAGGCCACAATTAAGATGTTTCATTGCATTCGTTCGCACACACATCCAAATGAACAGACACAATTGATGGGATGGTGAGAAACGGAGGAACAGCGGAACAAAATCAACGAAAGAAGGAGGAGGCAACGCGGATGGGGTTGTGGTGAAAACAAGAAGAAGAGGAAGAGGAAGAAGATCGAACAAAAACGACGACGAAAAGTCGGAGAAGCTTGGCGAGGAGGCTGACTGATAGGGAAGGGGAGAGGCGATGTTCGCGCGGTCTCCTCTCTCTCCTCTCAAAATCACATCTCTTTGGAAAACCTGTGCTTCTTCCTCCTCCCCTCCTCCTCGCCGATGAAAAGATGACAACGCCGGCTGGCCTCAATATTTCGGGTTATAAGGTGATGATGATAAGAAAGTGAGATCCGTCTGGCGTCGTCGGCGGCTGCGACAGGGTGAGGGAATCGCAGAGGGACGCACGCTGTTCAAAGATGATATGATTTGTGTGTGAGAATTTGGGGAGGAAGAAGAAGAAGCATCGATTGAAAAATGGACGTCATCGGGTGGGATGTTGTGTACATACACGATGTGTCTGTGGGTCTAATGACAATTTTGAAGAGAGAGAGAGAGAGAGACTGCGCAATGGTGGCTTTTCGAGGCATGGGAGGAGGAAGAAGCTGAAGATCGTCACGGACAGATAACAAGTTTGTTAAAGGCAGGCCTCTCTCTCTATGCAAATGGCGCCGCCGCGCATTGTGTCATCGCCCCAAGAGAGAAAAAATGGAGGATCGGGGGAGGAGATAACGGAGAAGCGAGGCGCCGAGGGGTGGTGGTAGTAGTAGTAAGACTTGTATTGACAGTGTAGATGAGTGTGTACGATGATCGACACTTTCAGAGGGAGAGACCTGTGACAGTCTTAAGGGGGGGGGGGGATACCGTCCAATATGGTTCGATTTGAAGTCGGAATGCCGAATTCCGGTCAACTCTGAGCAGAGACGCTGGAAGTTCGATTATCTCGAAAACGGAAAGAGATGGAAAAAATTGTTGTACTGTGACTTTGTTCATCTCTTCATTGGCTACACTATTGCTGTTGACAACTTTTTGATAGCTCCTATGGTTGTAGAGATATGTCCTTTGAAAGTTCCCAGCGACAGTGTTAAGGGGGACCGACGGAAAAAAGTTCTATTCCGGAAATCATCATCACATTGGATGGAAGTCGGAAGGCGGAAGTCGGAATTCCGCTCAACTCTGCCCAGCTCGAAAACTGAAAGAGATACGGAAAAGTTTTCAACGGACACTTTGCCCATCACTTCAATGGCTACACTTTTGCAGTTGACAACTTTTCGATAGCTCCTTTGGTTGAAGAGCAGAGATGCCCGGAATTCCGACTTCCGACTTCCGTCTCTTTCAAATGTTCACTTCCGTACATCATCTCTGTTGTAGAGATAATATGTACTTTGAAACATTCCCACCTTGTCTGGTTCTTCTGTTTCAGTGTTTCGCTGACTCCTCTCTTCTCCTTTCCGCCCTCCGAAAGACACACTTAATGACGTAATTCTCTCTCCTCCCCCTATTCGCATGTTACGATACACATACAAAAATATGCTGGGATGGGAAAAAAAGGAAAACTTGAAGCGGTCCCCCTCCTCGTTCTTTTTCGCCGATGAATGTTGTACAAACATGTGTTGTTGTTTTTGGCGAGGATGTGTGTACGCATCCAAAACGATGAGGTGATCAGGAAGTCCGAAGAAGAAGACGAAGAATGGGCTGAGAATCGAAAGATCAGTGGTGTGACACCGAGGAAGGCAGGTGCGAAATTGGAAATTCCATGGCAACGACAACAACCGAAAGCCGCTCTCCTAATCGAAAACTGCCAATCTCACTAGTCAGTTTGAAGTTTCCGGACAAAAAACACATGAAGTTCTCTCGTTACAATCTCACCTTACAACTACTGCTATTACGCCTTTCGTGCCACTTTTTCGGCGGTTCTGAACGGACGGGAATGCGAGGTGTCGACGGTTTGAAGTGCGCCTGCAACGAGTGAGTCTGGCTCCTTATAGCTCGAGAGCCGAGAGAGCTATCAAAAAGTTGTCAACTGGAAAGTTGTAGCTCTTTTTGTGCTCTACAACTTTGCAGTTGACCGCTTTTTGATTGCTCTTCTGGTTCTTGAGATAAAGTGAGATTACATTTCAGCTACTCGTGCTCCGAAGACTCGACGTGCTCCGCCGACTCGTACTGTCAAAAGCGGTGGATTGTCGCCGGAGGGGCCATCAAGGATCAAGTAGGTCAAAAACTGTCCCAACGATGAGGCGGCACGCGTCTCTCTCCCCCCCGCGCGCGCGAAAAAAAACTTGATAAGCGGCTGCAGACGTGCGTCACGACCCGATCGGATCTATCTGAAGTGCGATGTCAGACGAATCGGAAGGGAATCGTTTCGTGTTTGTGTAAGTCATCGCCGATTTTTGAAGATTCAAAGACTCGACGACGCCGTGGTGACGTCATCGGCGGACTTTTTCAGGCGACACCGACATGTGCAACGACGACTCGTTCGCGATTCCCGATGACGTGACGTTGACGATGCCACCCGTTGTCAAGTGTCATCGTGAGACGGATTCAGAAGACGACTTCTGCTTCGGACACGCGTGCCTCTACCGTAGCGTTTTTGTGATGAACGACTTTGGCGATCTGATTCCGTCGACGGTGGACGACGTCCGGCGGGGGTGCGATGATTCGGAATGTGAGGAAAGGGGATGGGAAGTTTCAGACAAGTGTCTAATTTCAGACAATCACGATCTGGATTCGTTGAACATGTGCTACCAGACGGACGACGTCATCAGTTGCAAGTGCAATTCCGAGTTTTGCAATCGAGCCCAGCCGTTTCCGGTGCCCATCGGACGCATTCTGTGCTACTTCGACGACTCGACCAACGTCGACGGTCCCTATTCTCTCAAGTACTGTTTAGGTAGGAGAGAGTGAGAGAAGAAGGGACACATGTCACGTGACACAGGCCAAATGTGCTACGCCCACGAGCCGTTCGCCGACAACGCTCGGACGAGACGCGGATGTCTCAGCGTCAGCGAGTCGGCTCCAGACGAGGTGAAGACGGGCGGATCGTTGTACTGCATGCAGCACCTGTGCAACGGCGACTATCAGGCAAACCGGACGACGACGCCTTGAGTATTCTGGGCTCATTTCCAGCAAGAAGAAACAAGAATGCCACCATAAAAGTTCGAACCAGGAACCCCACCCAACAGACAAACACACGATCGAGCCACTCGGCCACCGGACCCATGCAGACGCAACCACCTCTGGGCGGTAAAGTGCGCGCTGTCAGCGGCGGAGCCGCTTGGTTCATTCTGGTGGTCAAATACAACAGAAACTCTATTTCTACCTATTTCTAGAAATTGCACGTCCTTAAATGGTCAAATACAACAGAAACACTATTCCTACCTATTTCCAAAGATTGCACGTCCTAGAACGCCCTTCTAATAGAACGGCGTCTCGGGAAAGGGGTTGAAAATAAAACCGGCATGCCGGTCTAATACAGGTTTTACGGTAAACGTTTGAAAGCATCATCGTTGCATCATTTTTATTTTCTGCTCAACTATCGGTTCCAACTTTTTCCACTCAACTTTTTCTTCATTAACACTCACCCTATTGGTTTGTGATGTTTGATTTTGTTCACTTCACAAGAATCGCGTTTTGTGCGATTACTTTGTGGCCTGTGGGCGCGTTTCAAAAGCTTCGAGGTTTCGAGTCACGTGAAAAATACGGCGACTAGAAGCGACTAGAAGCATCAAGAATCAACTCCGGATCCAACATTTTATTTTTAAACAGCAGAGATTTAGGGCACAATTAGTTACGGCCTACCGAGTTCATTTAATCCTCGAATACAATTTTAAAAAGTCGCCAATACTCAACCGGTGGCGGCGTGAGAACATAGAACATGGGAAAGATTAGACAATCGCAAAATAGGTATATGAGGTTCCGGGGAAACGTGAATAGGACACTTCCTACTCTAGAAAAACAAGCGCGATAAATGCAAGGCAAAAAGCGGAAAGTGCAAAGAGAAATTATGTGATTTCACTGAGCCGAGGTGTTGGTCAACTGTTTCGGAAGGATTCGGAAGGTGACCGACTGGCGCTCCAAATACAACAGAAACTCTATTCCTACCTATTTCTAGAGATTGCACGGTCTCAAATGGCCAAATACAACAGAAACACTATTCCTACCTATTCCCAGAGATTGCACGTCCTTAAATGGTCAAATACAACAGAAACTCTATTCCTACCTATTTCTAGAGATTGCACGGTCTTAAATGGTCAAATACAACAGAAACTCTATTCCTACCTATTTCTAGAGATTGCACGGTCTCAAATGGCCAAATACAACAGAAACTCTATTCCTACCTATTTCTAGAGATTGCACGTCCTTAAATGGTCAAATACAACAGAAACTCTATTCCTACCTATTTCTAGAGATTGCACGGTCTCAAATGGCCAAATACAACAGAAACACTATTCCTACCTATTTCTAGAGATTGCACGGTCTTAAATGGTCAAATACAACAGAAACTCTATTCCTACCTATTTCTAGAGATTGCACGGTCTTAAATGGTCAAATACAACAGAAACTCTATTCCTACCTATTTCTAGAGATTGCACGGTCTCAAATGGCCAAATACAACAGAAACACTATTCCTACCTATTCCCAGAGATTGCACGTCCTTAAATGGTCAAATACAACAGAAACTCTATTCCTACCTATTTCTAGAGATTGCACGGTCTTAAATGGTCAAATACAACAGAAACTCTATTCCTACCTATTTCTAGAGATTGCACGGTCTCAAATGGCCAAATACAACAGAAACTCTATTCCTACCTATTTCTAGAGATTGCACGTCCTTAAATGGTCAAATACAACAGAAACTCTATTCCTACCTATTTCTAGAGATTGCACGGTCTCAAATGGCCAAATACAACAGAAACACTATTCCTACCTATTTCTAGAGATTGCACGGTCTTAAATGGTCAAATACAACAGAAACTCTATTCCTACCTATTTCTAGAGATTGCACGGTCTTAAATGGTCAAATACAACAGAAACTCTATTCCTACCTATTTCTAGAGATTGCACGTCCTTAAATGGTCAAATACAACAGAAACTCTATTCCTACCTATTTCTAGAGATTGCACGGTCTCAAATGGCCAAATACAACAGAAACACTATTCCTACCTATTTCTAGAGATTGCACGGTCTCAAATGGCCAAATACAACAGAAACTCTATTCCTACCTATTTCTAGAGATTGCACGTCCTTAAATGGTCAAATACAACAGAAACTCTATTCCTACCTATTTCTAGAGATTGCACGGTCTCAAATGGCCAAATACAACAGAAACTCTATTCCTACCTATTTCTAGAGATTGCACGGTCTTAAATGGCCAAATACAACAGAAACTCTATTCCTACCTATTTCTAGAGATTGCACGGTCTCAAATGGCCAAATACAACAGAAACTCTATTCCTACCTATTTCTAGAGATTGCACGTCCTTAAATGGTCAAATACAACAGAAACTCTATTCCTACCTATTTCTAGAGATTGCACGTCCTTAAATGGTCAAATACAACAGAAACTCTATTCCTACCTATTTCTAGAGATTGCACGGTCTTAAATGGCCAAATACAACAGAAACTCTATTCCTACCTATTTCTAGAGATTGCACGGTCGGTCAAATACAACAGAAACACTATTCCTACCTATTTCTAGAGATTGCACGTCCTTAAATGGTCAAATACAACAGAAACTCTATTCCTACCTATTTCTAGAGATTGCACGGTCTCAAATGGCCAAATACAACAGAAACTCTATTCCTACCTATTCCCAGAGATTGCACGTCCTTAAATGGTCAAATACAACAGAAACACTATTCCTACCTATTTCTAGAGATTGCACGGTCTTAAATGGTCAAATACAACAGAAACACTATTCCTACCTATTTCTAGAGATTGCACGTCCTTAAATGGTCAAATACAACAGAAACTCAATTCCTACCTATTTCTAGAGATTGCACGGTCTTAAATGGCCAAATACAACAGAAACACTATTCCTACCTATTTCTAGAGATTGCACGTCCTTAAATGGTCAAATACAACAGAAACTCAATTCCTACCTATTTCTAGAGATTGCACGGTCTTAAATGGCCAAATACAACAGAAACTCTATTCCTACCTATTCCCAGAGATTGCACGTCCTTAAATGGTCAAATACAACAGAAACTCAATTCCTACCTATTTCTAGAGATTGCACGGTCTTAAATGGTCAAATACAACAGAAACACTATTCCTACCTATTTCTAGAGATTGCACGTCCTTAAATGGTCAAATACAACAGAAACTCAATTCCTACCTATTTCTAGAGATTGCACGGTCTTTAATGGCCAAATACAACAGAAACTCTATTCCTACCTATTCCCAGAGATTGCACGTCCTTAAATGGTCAAATACAACAGAAACTCAATTCCTACCTATTTCTAGAGATTGCACGGTCTTAAATGGTCAAATACAACAGAAACTCAATTCCTACCTATTTCTAGAGATTGCACGGTCTTAAATGGCCAAATACAACAGAAACTCAATTCCTACCTATTTCTAGAGATTGCACGGTCTTAAATGGCCAAATACAACAGAAACTCTATTCCTACCTATTCCCAGAGATTGCACGTCCTTAAATGGTCAAATACAACAGAAACTCAATTCCTACCTATTTCTAGAGATTGCACGGTCTTAAATGGTCAAATACAACAGAAACTCAATTCCTACCTATTTCTAGAGATGGCACGGTCTTAAATGGCCAAATACAACAGAAACTCTATTCCTACCTATTCCCAGAGATTGCACGGTCTTAAATGGCCAAATACAACAGAAACTCTATTCCTACCTATTCCCAGAGATTGCACGTCCTTAAATGGTCAAATACAACAGAAACTCTATTCCTACCTATTCCCAGAGATTGCACGTCCTTAAATGGCCAAATACAACAGAAACACTATTCCTACCTATTTCTAGAGATTGCACGGTCTTAAATGGTCAAATACAACAGAAACACTATTCCTACCTATTTCTAGAGATTGCACGTCCTTAAATGGCCAAATACAACAGAAACACTATTCCTACCTATTTCTAGAGATTGCACGTCCTTAAATGGTCAAATACAACAGAAACACTATTCCTACCTATTTCTAGAGATTGCACGTCCTTAAATGGCCAAATACAACAGAAACACTATTCCTACCTATTTCTAGAGATTGCACGTCCTTAAATGGTCAAATACAACAGAAACACTATTCCTACCTATTTCTAGAGATTGCACGTCCTTAAATGGTCAAATACAACAGAAACACTATTCCTACCTATTTCTAGAGATTGCACGTCCTTAAATGGCCAAATACAACAGAAACACTATTCCTACCTATTTCTAGAGATTGCACGGTCTTAAATGGCCAAATACAACAGAAACTCTATTCCTACCTATTTCTAGAGATTGCACGGTCTTAAATGGTCAAATACAACAGAAACACTATTCCTACCTATTTCTAGAGATTGCACGGTCTTAAATGGTCAAATACAACAGAAACACTATTCCTACCTATTTCTAGAGATTGCACGTCCTTAAATGGTCAAATACAACAGAAACACTATTCCTACCTATTTCTAGAGATTGCACGGTCTTAAATGGTCAAATACAACAGAAACACTATTCCTACCTATTTCTAGAGATTGCACGTTGTTGTGGAATTAGCACAATTCTCACAACGCCCTCGGCGTATCAGCTGTAGCAGGCCTGCCCACAGTTCCTGCTACTCAGCTATACGCCCCCCGTCTCCGTTTGCGCTGATATCCCTCATCTAAACTCCATTCTCGTCCGTTCTCCTTCTCTTTGAACGCGCAATGCGCGCGGCTGCGCCGTCCCGCGAGGCCGATTAAAGGGACATGCTCGCCCGCCCCCCGGCGGGTCTCGCCGCGCCGCCCCTGGGTTGCAATCCCGCGGCCTAAATTAATTTCAGGTTTTTTGGTTCTGTGAGCTTCTGTTGTTGCTGTTCGACTCTCTCTCGGATTCCTGTTGACCCCTTGTTTCTAACCCCCTGTTTTCTTGTTCCTTTCCTCTCCTCCTGGACCTTGCCCGACCGCTGGCTCTTACGACCCGACCGAGGCACTCCTTCGTTAACTAACCTGAATATCCCTTTTTGTTACCTTTTGGCTTCTCTTTCGGCGGTAGAGTTATTACTTTTGTGGCTGGGGGCCGGCTCAACCCTTTCGGAGCAGACCCCCAGCCTGCGCAATAAACTCTTCCTTTTATTCTCTGTCTTTCTATCTGGTCTACGCGGCTCATGATGGCCTTGGTCAGGCCGCTTGAATGGGTTTGCGACATGGTGAAGAGAGTGGGAAACAAACCACTTCGAACCGACCGACCAGCGCAGAATAGATAAGAGAACCGAGAGAGGACCACAGGAGGCTCCCCGCAAGGGTGATGCAAGCTCCGACCACAGGAGGCTCCCCGCAAGGGTGATGCAAGCTCCGACCACAGGAGGCTCCCCGCAAGGGTGATGCAAGCTCCGACCACAGGAGGCTCCCCGCAAGGGTGATGCAAGCTCCGACCACAGGAGGCTCCCCGCAAGGGTGATGCAAGCCCCGACCACAGGAGGCTCCCTGCGAGGGTGACACAGCTCCGACCACAGGAGGCTCCCCGCGAGGGTGATGCAGCACCTCCAAGCTGGCCGAGACCAGCGAAAAAAGAAACTACCCGTCATCAACCGCAACGATATCGAAATTCTGACACGACCACCCACCAAAATTACACGTTTCAGAAGAACACGGACCCCTCGGAGAATGGCATCGATCGAAACACCGCCCGATCCGAACAAGGATCCAGAAACGACCACGTCGAACTCGGCGAAATCTGACGAGGACAGTCGATCGGAGCCGAAAGGAATGCCGAACAACGCCCAAGAGGGAACAGACGACACGACCAATCCGAAATCCCATCACGCGCCGAACACCGACGACGACCTCGAGAAGATCGTCCAGAAAGTGAACCAAACGATTCGAGACCACTCCGACAAGATCTCGGCGTTCGGCAACGACCTCTTGACGATGTGGCGAGACATCCAAAGACTCAAGACACCGACGACCGTTATAAACGAGTCTCCATTTGGAAAGAAGATCGAGGAGGTGAGCGCAAGAATGAGTGAGATGTCGGGAAGGATCGTTACGACCGAATCGATCGTCCAACATTTGACCGCGAGATGGGAAGAGACGGAGCGCGTAAGCGAACAGCGACTGAGGACAATCGCGGAGCAAACGACCACGATCGAACACCTCACAAGGGAGATCGCAGAGATGAAGGAAGCCGTGACCCGACAAGCGAAGGAGATGTTGTCGTCCTTGGCGGAAAACCAAGACGACATGAGACAACTCACTCGCATGCTCGCTCACCACAAACCGCGCAAGACCCCGACCCGCATCCGCCTCGGTCCTCACAGGCGAACAGTCCGCCCGACTACTCATTCGGACGACGACGAGACGGCCAGCGGAGAAGGAGACCCCGACCCGCTCGGAGACAAGATCGCACAAAACGCCGAGGTAAGGAACCGGGTGGGCCAACGACCCGTTCTAAAGCTCAGTCGCTACAGGTCGACGCGTCGGAAGAGGCAGTGCCAACCACAGACAAACCGGCCTCGAGCACGAAGATCATCAACGAGCGAGAAGACGAGCACCGCCAGAACAGCACACCCGAGGTACCACACCAGAAACACGAAGGGACGAATCATACTCTTTCAGAAACAACCAGCGAGAGCGGCTAAGGCTCCAAGAGTCACCGGAACGGGAACCCGGAACGGCGGACGAAGGAGCGCAACGAGTCACCACCGAGTCACTGTCCGACGCCCCTCGACAGGTCCAAGCCGCCCCAGACACTCACCGACCAGACAGCCACAGCGTCGGACGGAAGAGACACGTCGCGTACGCAACCCGTCCGAAGGGCAACCGACCGGACGACACGCCGCAACCACCACGCCCGCTACAACGGCACCGCCACCTCCGGTGTTCTTCCCGTACCCGATCCACCCGCAGTTCATGAATCCGCAGCCATACAACATGCCGCACCCGTACCAGCTTCCGACCACGACGTCGATGATGCCGTTCGCTTCGGTCAACACATCGGCGCCGACGGAGTCACATCACCGTCGCGAACAACACGAACGAGACCACGGATCGGAAGTCCAGGCGAAGAAAAGAAGACAGCGTCCACTCTAGAACCCACGACCAACGGCAACGCCGCCTCGCGTCTAATTTTCCCTCGTGCTCTCACCATCAGTTGCCCCAATGTTGATCCCCGATATTATCTCTCTGTCTCTGTCGCCCACCCCCCTCATCTTGGTAACGCCTTACCAGCAGCCACAATAAAGATGATTGTTGAAACCAGCCACATGAACCACTATTCGCGAATAGCGAACTGAGAAGAAACGTATTATACGTGACTATATCTGATCAGCGTAGGATGCCAGGCACGGAAAGGTAGCGGCAACGGCAAGATCATCGTGAAAAAAGGGGGTGACGGCACCGTCACGCTACGCGTTCCGAACATACATAGTAGTTTCAGCGATTGCGAACCCAACCGCGGGACACGGAACCCTGAACAACTCCGCGACCGACCAATCTCCTTGAACATCGCTAAGCGCACTACCTGAAAATGAACAACCAAGGGTACCAGCCAGACACCATATACGTCGACAGACAACCTTGCAGAAATCGTTCCGAAGCCCTCCGCCGCGCCAGACACATGATCATGTCGACAGCCAGCGTAGGCCAATCGGCTGCTTGCCACAGAGTCGTACGAATTCGTGAGCTCGAAGATCTCCTACGCGACAACCCATATCACAACAAAGAGCTCTATTGGGAACTCTTGAGCAACGACCGACATGCCGCACGATGGAATCCGATACGAAACGGCAACGACTTCCGACCAGAAGCACGGGGAGGAGTGGCGTTGCACGCCCGTCTCGGCTTAGTGGCCTCGCCGACCGTCATCATCGACGAGCTAATCCGAAGGGAGCCAGTACTCGAGAACATCAGAGCAGACCTGGAACGTACATGCAGAGCAGCCCCAGAACCAAGATTCCCGCATCACACCGAATGGCCTCACCGCTGCGCCAAATGCTTTTCGACATACTACGGCCTCTACGTCAATAATCACCGGTGGGAACAATGCCCACTCAACAAGATCCCCGACCACCGCGACAGACAACGACTGCTCCTGACGACAACGACCGCCATATGCACTCGATGCGGTTCCCGCAGCACACAACACGACCAACGTGCCTGCTCCGATCCGAAAATGAACCGACGAACCTGCACGCTGTGCGACCAGCCGACTCATCAACAGTGGCACGAGCTCTGCACACTGTCGGAGGAAGCTCGACACGAGACGCAACGCCTACAAGAGCTGGTCAACGAGATCCGCGAAGAGCACTTCCAGAAGGTCCAAGTCGCACAGAGAGAACGACCGCTTGCCATCCAGTTAGAGATGGACTTTCCGCGACCAGGCCCAATCCACTCGCGACAACTCGAATCCGCCGGTTTCCACCCATACGACCGCGATCCGAGCAATGTAAGGTTCCCGAAGCCCCAATACTCAACGTCTCCCGAGGAGTACCCAGGAATGCTTCCCCCCGACCGCAAGCTGGCGATGTTCCCACCGATCCTCGAACTAACTGAAAGAGCAAAGGAATCTTTCCGAAGACTGGAGAAGCACCTACGACGAGATACAGCGTGGTTGCACCACCAGTATCGCGAACGCCACGACGGAAACGACCCACCCACCAAACTGTCGAACGAGGAGACGGAGGAACTCCGTGAAGACTTCAACATGCTCTGGCGAGCACATCAAGCGCAGCTCGATATGGAGCAGTTCCCGACCATTGATGCTCTGACAGAGCACATACAGGTGAACACGACATCAATCGAGCATATCGACAAACGTCGCGCTTTCAGAGCCTCTCCGAAGCACACGATCTCCCACAATTCGCACGCCGACCAACAACACTCCTTCCAGACGAGACGATGACGGAGTACATCCAGAGAGACCAGATCGTTGAAGTGAGAACAGCGGACACAAAGCCCAAAAACCTCACCTCTCGTTACAGCCGCACACAACAGCATGGTACCGAGCAGACCCGGGCGAAGTGCTCGTGGGACGGTACGACAGCGGCGTCACCGAAATCGACGAACCGGTCGAACGGCCCCACCTGGACGACTTCCAGCTTGAGTCGCCAGACGGACAGAGAGAGCTGCTGGCCTACCTTCAAATCGTCTACCAACCACAGTACGCGACGACATACCCGCCGACGAGACTCGATCACAAGAAAACGCTCTTCCAACTCTTGGCAGACCGAGGCTTCCCCGAGTCCATGGAAGCACGAATCGAAAACCTCCGGACGTGGCAATGGTATCTGACTGGAACATACGAACACTCGACGCTCCGGCGGTTCCCGACCGACGACCATCCTGAAGTGATCACGGCCTACATATGGTCGCTGCGCAATCTAGCCGAAGCCGTAGCGTCGTTCGACCGACAACTACCATTGTTCCTGGAGACCGCCGACCGCCGACGACTCAGCGACAGCTGGAATGCACCAAGTACACCATTCGACAAGTGCATCCCCGGACTGGCGTTGTTCGCGACAACCGGCTCCGACCTGCTCGAATGGGTCACCGCCGACATCACCGCGAGAGACAGAGGAGACAGGTACATGAAGTACCCCACGAGTTGGGCCGTCGAATCGATCAAATGGGCGCGCTGGACACCATCAGGAAAGTACGACCTCACTCCGCTCAAAGCGGACGGAGACGAGCACAGAGCCGACCAGCTCGTCCACAAGATCAACAAGGTATTCAGTGAGGAGCCCCCGACCTTCACACACGCTCTGAGAACGCCCATGAAGACGGCGCTGCGGCTGCTCATCAACGCTCCGATCCAAAGAGGAGAGCAGTACAACGACACAGTACAACGCATCATCGCCGCTCAGAAAGCACTCACCGGTGGCGCAGAACCCGGCCTGCTCAGCACGGAAAGCCACACGCCCGACCTCTTCGAACGCATGCGAGAAGACCTACCAGCGACGACCGAGTACTACGAGTATCTTAGGACAGTCGCCCGGTTCATCGAGGAAACGACCGAACGATCCGAGAAGGCCGCAGAAGACATAGCCACCGGGAAGGAACCGTCCCACGAGCATCAGTTTCAAATACCGGCAGTCCGCATCGAGAACTGCGCGGTAGCAGCAGTGCAGGCACACCGCGCTCACGGATCCGACCTTCGAGTGCCGACCTTGGCAGCGTTTCACGAGCACTCCATCAGCACGTGGATCTACCAGATCGAGACAATATGGACTGGCCGAGCTTTCGGGGAAGACTCTCCGGACAATCGCCTCGAGTGCCGCTGCCCGAATCGCACGACTACCGTGGGAAAACCCGACCCACGACTGGATGGATTACAGCTCGGATGGGACGGCGGACAAAACAACCCGACCTGGTTTGGACAGCGTCACTTCTACGCCGACCACTGAGACCCGTCGACGATCCAGGTCCACCAGTTCCGCTAGCCGCCAATTATTATGTTAAATTCTCTCTGCTATCCGCTGTCACGTCAGGTGACTACAAAATAAATGATATGTTGAAAGTGCCCGCCGAGTGAGCGTTCATAGAAATACGTCATCATATCGTACCAGTATTTCATCATCTCTCCTTCTTACGTCATACTTGAGTAGCGTTTCGTATCGATGTCCAACTCGGGACATTGTGCCTTCCTTCCGTCCTCCTTCTCATTCTGATCCTCGGTCCATCGATTCACAACACCCGTCGTCCCTCCTCCGAGATTCCTCCTCAAACCAAGACGAGATACGAATACAGATCAACTGTTGACCACCTCGCTCTCATCCATATTCGGTTCCCTACCCATCTGATCTCGCGTCGCCCTCCGCGTCTGCCCAACCACAGTATGTCCATCTTCCGTCCTACGCGGCTACGTCATCAGCAACGACGTCGTCGAGTCTCCTCTCAGACTCCCCTAGCAGTCCGACCTCTCGCTAGGTTGGATTCCATCAGACAGCACAACAAATTTGGCACCCATGCCCCGGTCGAGGCCGAAAAATGCAGGACGGCACCCATGCCCCGGTCGAGGCCGAAAAATGCAGGACGGCACCCATGCCCCGGTCGAGGCCGAAAAATGCAGGACGGCACCCATGCCCCGGTCGAGGCCGAAAAATGCAGGACGGCACCCATGCCCCGGTCGAGGCCGCAAAATGCAGGAAGAAATGTCTCAGTAGACGAGTCGCCCGTCGACCGTCGGACCGATTCATTCCGGTCTGCTTCTCAGTAGGCGAGTCGCCACGTCGACCGTCGCACACGAGTACCGGTGCACCACTAACATCACAACAGTACTAACTATTAAAAACCCCAAAAACCCTTCCCCCCCCCCTCCCTTCCCTTTCCTCATCTCAACTCCTTCCCTGCCCACTCCAAAAACCAACGTCATGTTTACAGAGCAATCACTACCGACCAACCCTCGGAAGATGTCCCAATCGAGAGCGCCGTCCCCCGACCTGAACGACCGATCGCACTTCCCGGACCTCAACACCTCAATGGAAAAAACGACCGCCCGTTCACCGCTACCGGAGCACGCCGCCCAAACGACCGCGACCGCCAACATCACCGGGAATCCCAACCCGAGCCTGGTACAGGCTGAAAGAGGACCCGCTACTGCCTGGAACGGTCGCC
Source organism: Caenorhabditis afra (assembly GCA_963570955.1). NCBI lineage: Eukaryota > Metazoa > Nematoda > Chromadorea > Rhabditida > Rhabditidae > Caenorhabditis > Caenorhabditis afra. The sequence continues at coordinate 2,789,738 of OY751536.1, read as the reverse complement.
ACGAACCGTTTCAGTCGCAAGATGCGAGGAAGTCACTCACTCAAGTTGTGACGACGGAAGACAAGCCGATCGAGTCAGGGGAAACCCCTATTCTGGTCCGGTCGGTGAACATTCCGCCGACCCGGCCTCGCCAGCCGCAGATCCGCCGAACCGTATCGCAAGGGTACATCGGAAACGGTACGGACCCACGCGATCGCACCGAGAACTTCCACCGCACGTCCGTCCCCGACCGACACGGTGACCGATACGACTCGAACGAGTCTATCGAGACAACGCGCGGCGGCCGCACGACCACCGTCGGCCTGAACACTTTCGGCCCGCTGAAAACGGCCATGACTCAGCTAGCAAAGAGACTGAAACCGTTCGTACTCAGGATCGACGGGGATCGGGTCACAGCGGACAAGCCGTACGCGTGGTGCACCCAGCGAACCGAGGAACTACTCCACCTACGCAGCAGGATTGCCGACTGCGAAATAAACAACCAGGAGAAATGCTCGTCGGAAGCCGCCTTCTCACACCCTCAGCGGGAGGAAAACGTCCGAATGATCGAGCAGCAATTTCGCAGCCTCCTACCCGCATTGGCAACCATCCAAGAACATCTCTGCGAAATGAGACACCACTTCAACGCAGCCGGATGGGAATGGCCATTAGAGGAGCCCGACGAGCTCCCCCTACAGGACCCAGAGATCGTAGCGAGTTCTCCAAACAAGAGCCGCATTCCGACCCTATCGATACACAACTCGAACGAGCTGTCAGTATCCGACATTGAAGACAACGTGCACACCCCGACACGAGACGGACAGGCTGCACACGAGCAATTCCTCCACCTCCAACAACGAGTCAACACGGAGAATAGCTCTCTCGCCACGATGAACAGAGAGGTGGAGGAGGCTCGGGCAGTACTGCGAGACCTACAACTGCGAGAGGAAGCACAAAGAAAGGAGGAAGAGCAATTGATTCAAGCAAGGATGATGGAAAAGGAACAACTGAACAGAGCAATCAACCAAACTCGTGAAGCGTACAACATCCGGCAACGACGAATCGACACGATGAAAGAGGATCAGGAACGCGCCACATGTCGCTACTCCCCGACCATCCAACACCGAGACCTCTCGAGCGGCGGCTCCGTGCCCGAAGAGAACTATGTCCAGGGGACCATGGGGCCGCGCACCTGGAACCACCAACCGACCCCCAGCCGTCAGTATGACGCACGACACGGTCCTCTGCTCACCGCCCCGCCACCACACCTACGCACCACACCGTACCACGCCGGAATGCCTGCATTTCAGCGGGGACGGTCGACATTTTCCGCGATCCCGGAACAAGGCGAACAAATCCAACAGCACCATCGCTACGGAGACTGGGAACAGGAGCGGCCACGGATGTCGGCTGGGAACCCCCCTACACACCTACCGAAAGGCACGCCCCTGTCCCGCAGAGACGCGAACAACACCGCGCTAAACGACGCTCGCCATCCGGAAGAACACCGAAGCGAACAGGATATCCGCCACAATCCCAGCACCGACAGACGCAACGAACGCGAAGAGCTATCCTATAGACACGACCGAAACGAGTATCGAGATAGCCGTCAGGGACACGGAAGTCAACGCGGCAACAGCAGCGACCGGCTCCGGGACGACAGTCGCGACCGCCATCGCCATCGCGACCACAGCCGGGACAGTCGCAGAGACAGCAAACGTGAGAAAAGGTATCCGAGCGAAGATCCGAGTTACGATGGTCGACAGGAGCACGAGTACACAGAACTCAGCATGAAGGACGCCCAACTGATGGTACCGACCTTCGATGGTACAGCAGGATTCGCCACGTTCATCTCAACACTGAAGAACACGGTGGAAAATTGCAAACACTACCGCAACCCGGTAGCGCGCCTCGCGCTGCTCTCGTCGAAGCTGAAAGGCGAAGCACGAGAATGCCTCATCGACAGCCCCGACCCGACGGCCTACGCAGCGTCCATCACGATGCTGGAGACAGCATACGGAAACCCGTCTGAAGACGCCCCCCTCACGCTGCTGAAGAAAATCGAGAACATGGACATGTCGACGACCAACCCGCGCCGAATGGAAGAACAGCTGACCCGAATCGAAGCGACCGCCAGGAGACTCCAGATCGTCGACCCCACCAAGGTGAACGACGTTCTCGCGTTCCAACTAATCCGCAAGATGCCGTCAGAAATCGGAAGACCGATTATCGCGAATCACAACAACAACAGTGAACCGGTGACGGACTTCTTCCGAGTGTGCCGACTACTACGCAACGCGCTCCGAACGGAGCAGTTTCTCCTACAGAACGACGGCAAGAGCCACAACAGTTACGGGAGAACGGAGATCAATAACGTCCGAATCACCACTAATACAAGAGAGAAGAACGCAGAAGACCGCGGATCCCGCTCCAGGACCCGCGAAAGTCCCCGACCACAACACACCCGGAGAAACGGAGCAACGAGCAGCAACACTGACACCCTCCACATTAACCACAGCGAGATTCGGGACAAGGGCCACGAGCGCTACGATCGGCGAGATTCGCGAGAATACAATGACCGCAACGGCCGCGACTGCGACAGGGATCGGGACGGTCGTAGAGATTACAGCCGCATCAGCCACCACGACAGCCGACGCGACAGCAACGACCAACGCGACAATCGTCGCGGACGCGACGACCGCCGTCGCAGTTCGAGCTATGGGAGCCGCTACCGCTCGTACTCGCGTGGCAGCTCGGAGTCATCACAGCGTCGGTCCTTTCGCTCCTTTCGCCCGAGAAACCTCGATAGAGCGCGAATGTTCGAGAACGGTGCCGGGCCCGACCCCCAATTTGTCGCATACCTTCTCCCGTCAAACGAATTCGACGATTCAGCCTTCTGTTCATTGTGCGGTAACGGACACAGAACACTTGCGTGTCCTAAGGACCGCAACGAATGGCTCGACCACATGCGGCGATATCAGAAATGCGAAAACTGCAATTCGGGCGCACACAGATACGAGGAGTGCGGATCCGAAAGGACTTGTGCGACGTGCGGCGGACCGCACCACTCAAAAATCTGCACGGACACGAACAAGTTTTCCTCCTACGAGAACATCGACAAGTTCTATCGTGATCGCGGAGAACCAGACTGGGAACGCAAGTATCCTCAACGGCGATCCAGAAGCCGTGCGAACGACTCCAGACGCCAATAGCCGGTCGTCGACAGGCGGTGAGGATGCCGACCGGCCATCTTCACCAAACGGTGCCTTGCCAACACCAACCTCCCCTTCTCTTACCCCGACCGACCACCTAACGCACTCATCATCAAACCCCCACCAACCGGCCTACATCGGCCCCAAAACCTCATGCTTCCCCTCCACGACCAAAATCCGAACAACAGCACGCCGAACCAACTTCCTGCTGTCACCAAACGCCCACCAACCGCCACGCCACCCTCGTCACCGCAGACCGACACCCTTCCCACGCCGATTCCGACCAGGAACCACGCAGGAAACGGACCGCGAAAAAACACCAACCAGTGACGAAACATCAACACACATCGCTCGCATATGCCAAAACCCGTTATTTACTAACTCATTGTTCGAAAACGCCACTAACAGCTCCGACGAATCTTCCGACCTCGATCCCGAGGACAGAAATGGAGACACCGACCACCGGTATCGCATGCCGTTCATTTGCATCCATACAACAGAGCACCATCCCCTACGATGCCTCGTTGACACAGGTGCAACGATCACCATTATCTCCCACGAGAGTGCCGTTAATGCAGGCCTCCAACCGCTCGCAACCCGGAAATTGACATTCAGTGGGTATTCCTCCTCCGAGACGTGCAACTCGAACCTATACACCATCACGATCAGAGCAGAGAATGATGAGCATGGCCAAAACGGCGTCACGATCCGCGCAGTAGGAAATCCACGTCCATTCGTGACACCATTCCAACTGCCACACTTGAACCGCACCGACCACGCCTACGCGAAAGCAAATCAGCTACTCACGAACACACACCTCGCAGACGACCAAGAACAGGTAGGGAAACCGATCGACATGATCATCGGAAACGACATCATCAGTACACTAACGGCTCACTCTCGCCACTTCCGCCTCCCATCGGGACGGATCCTCGAAGAAACGAGCATCGGAAACATTGTCTTCCCATCACCTCGCTACGCGCCGACATCCGGGGCCCCGTTGAACGACCAAATCGAGATAGAAGCATTCAACCACGGGCCGTATTCGAACAACATCACCGAGTCAATATGTACCCTCGAAACCGACAAGACCCTGCACGACCTCATCTCGCAATGCTGGAGCATGGAGAACATCGGAATTGAACCCCCTGAAATGTCGGCAAACGAGAGGAAAAGACAACTACACCTCCTTGACGAGTTCGAACGAGACGCACGCGAGAACGAAAAAGGCGAACTGGAAGTGAAATTCCCCTGGAATGGCAACCAAGTAAACCTCCTCGACAATTACCCGACCGCAAAAGTCCGTCTGAAATCACTGATCGAGACATTACGAAGAGGAAAGAACCTGATGGTTGAATACGACAAGATCATCCAGCAACAGCTCGAGACCGGGATCATCGAAAGAGCAGACCCCGTCAGGAACCCGAAGGACGGGCCGTACTACTACATCCCGCACAGAGCGGTGATTAAGGCAGAATCGATGACGACCAAGATCCGTATTGTTTTGGACGCGTCGTCCCACCAAAAGAATGCCCTGTCACTGAACGACTGTCTCTACAGCGGCCCCTCCATCCTCCGACCAATTCCCGCCATACTCCTCAGAGCACGCACCAAACAATTCCTGATTCTCGCTGATCTCGAGAAAGCGTTTCACCAAGTCAGACTCCTCCCGACCGAACGAAACGTAACGCGATTTCTCTGGGTCAGAGACATCACGCAACGACCGGATCCGAAGAATACAGTCGAATTCCGCTTCGCTCGGCTTCCATTTGGTGTTACATGCTCGCCATTCCTGCTAGCGGCCACCATCGAACACTACTTGAAAAAGAACCCGACCGACCCGATCACCACAGCAATCCGAGAAAATCTCTATGTCGATAACGTAATGTTCACGACCGACACGGCTTCAGAGATCCCGACACTGATCACATCGTCAAAGAAAACCTTCGCGGACATGCATATGAACATCAGGGAATATCAGGTGAACCACGCGCCGTCCATGGAAACGGTCCCAGAAGAAGACCGGGCCAAGTCCCATAGCGTCAAACTGCTCGGACACACATGGAACGCGACGACCGACATACTCTACATCAAGCTCGCTAAGCTCGAAGAAACACACCCAACAAAACGAATCGTTGCATCCCGCATGGCCGAAACGTACGACCCCCTCGGTCTCGTCAGCCCGATCCTCATCACACTTAAACTGCTAATCCAGCAGCTGTGGATGGACGGGTGCAGATGGAACGACCCGATCCCAGAGAGGCTACTACCACAATGGATCAAGAGCAAATCAGCAATCAGCATCGAGTCCAACCAAATCTCCGTACCGCGCCGAGTCACGACCAAGACAAATCACGATTCAGTCCAACTGGTCGTCTTCTGCGACGCGAACGACGACTTCTACGCCTGTTGCGCGTACCTCCACTACCATTTCCCCGACCAATCGTCCGAGATCAACCTAGTACGGAGCATCCCAAAGATCAAACCATGTTCCGCTAGGAAGTGGGGAACACCGAACATGGAGCTTCTCGCCATCGAGATTGGGAGCAGATTAGCGTGCAACATCCTGGAAGAGCTTCATATGCCAATCGACGGAGTGCGGTTTTTTAGCGATTCGGAAGTGGCACTCCACTGGGTTCTCCGCCACGAACGAAAACTGACGTGGGTCCAAAATCGGGTGAAGAAAATCCACGAGAACAAAGCGAACATCATGATGAGAGGACTGGAACCGTCATTTCATCACACACCGACCGATTGCAATCCCGCTGATCTCGCCACGAGAGGAATTAGTGCGACCGACCTCCAGACGTCACACCTCTGGTGGCACGGCCCACCGTTCCTACAGGACCCACCCGAAACATGGCCATGCAAACTGAACGGAGAATTCCGTTGCGCACCAGACCTCATGCACCTCGTGGGAGAGGGACTCCACCACAATCTCCCGGCATCCATCTCGACCAAACGAGTGACACGAGCAACTAAAGGCCTCTACGACGGAAACGGAGCATACCGCCCACCAGAATTCCACGTGGGACCAGCAGAAACAGAATCAGCCGAGCCACCAGAATTCCACTTAGGACCAGCAGAAAGAGAACCCGCCGAGCCACTAGTAAACTACATTACAACGGCCGAGCCCGAGTGTAACACTGCGCAGTACCGCTCCTTCGTACCGTTCACTAAACACATCCACCTGGGACAGCTCGTGAAAGCAGTACACGGTTGCCTACTGTTCATAGCGAAGTTGGCCCGGAAGGAACGGTCTCGTCGATTGCCGCAAAACGAGAGAACGGCTTCCCCATCGAACCCGATACGACCACTACACCTCTCCGGACACGTAATGCGAAGCTTCATGGCACTCGACGACCCGCTCGCCAGAAGACGATGGGTCCGGAAGCTAATCATCGAAGAACACTACAGAGAGGCGCGATCAATGCACCTAGTGCCCCCTAAGAGCCTCCCCCTAATACATACCGAAGACGGGTTACTCCGAGTGGATAGGGCGATTGCGAGCGCAGGTTCACTCAGCATCGAATCGAAACAGCCAATCTTCATCCACCACGACCATCCGCTCGCCGAGCTCATCGTGCGAGAAGTCCACGAGACAAACGTGCACAGCCCGACCGAATACACAAGAACAGCACTGCGGTCCAAATACTGGATCCCACGAGAAATGCAAGTGGTGCGAAGCGTCATCAGCAGGTGCGTGAAATGCAAGAAGGCCACCGGTCTTCCATTCGACTACCGCTTCCTCCGACATCTCCCAACGGTACGAACTCAAGTATCACGCCCGTTCGACTTCGCCGGACTCGACTACTTGGGGCCACTGGAGTGCAGGGAGAGGGACGAATCCCCAACAAAAGTGTACGTCCTGTTGTACACCTGCCTGACGACTCGTGCCGTACACATTGAACTCTTACCGGATGCAACGACCTCGTCATATATCCAAGGACTCCAACGAATCTTCTCGCGACGCGGCACACCGACGGTCATCTACAGCGACAACGCCCGCACATTCACGCTCGGACACAAAATGGTGAACACGGACATCCGGACATGCCACGTCGAGTCGGAATCACTATCCAACTTCCTCGCACACGAAGAGATCGACTTCACGTACATCACACCATTGTCCCCGTGGCAAGGCGGAGTCTACGAACGCCTCGTAGGAGTCGTGAAAACACAGCTACTCAAAGAGATCGGCAGGAAGTCACTCGGATTCTTCGAACTCGGAACCATCCTCATCCGAATCGAGGGAATGATGAACGACCGCCCGCTGATGCCAAATCCACTAAGTCCGCGAGACTTACCTGCTATCCGACCATTCGACTTCATCGCCCCGTGCGCCCGCACGTCCACTCCGCACGAATCCGACCACACCAGAATTCCGTTCCGCCCTCAAGACACCGAAGCTCGAACACGACAACACCTAGCCGGACTTAACGACCACCTCGACCGACTATGGACAATCTGGTCGAACTACTACTTAGTACTGCTCAAAGAGTCCAAGTTCAAGAAAAGGAGAGGCACATCCACAGTTCCCACAGTGGGACAAGTCGTTCTCGTCAAGACGGAAAACCTGAAAAGAGGCTTGTGGCCACTCGGGATCATCACGGCTCTGAAGATCGGTAAGGACGGCGAATGCCGCACGGCAACCATCCGCTGCAAAGGAAAAGAGCTCAACCGAGCAGTGTGCCAACTAATCCCTCTAGAACTTGAATGTTCCGATCTGACAACAGAAGACCCGCTGGCACCGGACAAGAATCCGAAAAGCGCGCTGGAAGACCTACTCATTGAGCAAATCTCTCAGAAATACCCAGCTCCTTCCGACCCGACGCTGACCGACCAAGTCACGAGCACAGGAGCCACGAACCTATCGGAACTGATACTGCAAGCATACGGGAACAGCAGCACCCAAGAGATAGAGAACATCACAGAGAACACAGAGAACGGCCAAACCAGCGCACCGTTCAGAACCGAACACGACGAACCGTCGACAACAACGACGACCGACGATCCGGAAAGCATTACACCCGGCGACAAACCCTCGGAAACACGGAGACCACGGGGACGGAAAAACAGAATCAACCACAACTCATACGCCACCCGTACGCGCCCGATTCTGGACAGAGCCGCGAAGAACCGCGTTCTCAATTACCTCCAACTGGTCGCGACCACAACTACAACACCACCATCCAGCGAACTAGCGGAACTACCAATTGAGAACCTCTTCTGGCCCGGGGAATGTTGTGGAATTAGCACAATTCTCACAACGCCCTCGGCGTATCAGCTGTAGCAGGCCTGCCCACAGTTCCTGCTACTCAGCTATACGCCCCCCGTCTCCGTTTGCGCTGATATCCCTCATCTAAACTCCATTCTCGTCCGTTCTCCTTCTCTTTGAACGCGCAATGCGCGCGGCTGCGCCGTCCCGCGAGGCCGATTAAAGGGACATGCTCGCCCGCCCCCCGGCGGGTCTCGCCGCGCCGCCCCTGGGTTGCAATCCCGCGGCCTAAATTAATTTCAGGTTTTTTGGTTCTGTGAGCTTCTGTTGTTGCTGTTCGACTCTCTCTCGGATTCCTGTTGACCCCTTGTTTCTAACCCCCTGTTTTCTTGTTCCTTTCCTCTCCTCCTGGACCTTGCCCGACCGCTGGCTCTTACGACCCGACCGAGGCACTCCTTCGTTAACTAACCTGAATATCCCTTTTTGTTACCTTTTGGCTTCTCTTTCGGCGGTAGAGTTATTACTTTTGTGGCTGGGGGCCGGCTCAACCCTTTCGGAGCAGACCCCCAGCCTGCGCAATAAACTCTTCCTTTTATTCTCTGTCTTTCTATCTGGTCTACGCGGCTCATGATGGCCTTGGTCAGGCCGCTTGAATGGGTTTGCGACACACGTCCTTAAATGGTCAAATACAACAGAAACTCAATTCCTACCTATTTCTAGAGATTGCACGGTCTTAAATGGTCAAATACAACAGAAACACTATTCCTACCTATTTCTAGAGATTGCACGTCCTTAAATGGTCAAATACAACAGAAACTCAATTCCTACCTATTCCCAGAGATTGCACGTCCTTAAATGGTCAAATACAACAGAAACTCAATTCCTACCTATTTCTAGAGATTGCACGGTCTTAAATGGTCAAATACAACAGAAACACTATTCCTACCTATTTCTAGAGATTGCACGTCCTTAAATGGTCAAATACAACAGAAACACTATTCCTACCTATTTCTAGAGATTGCACGTCCTTAAATGGTCAAATACAACAGAAACTCAATTCCTACCTATTTCTAGAGATTGCACGGTCTTAAATGGCCAAATACAACAGAAACTCAATTCCTACCTATTTCTAGAGATTGCACGGTCTTAAATGGCCAAATACAACAGAAACACTATTCCTACCTATTTCTAGAGATTGCACGTCCTTAAATGGTCAAATACAACAGAAACTCAATTCCTACCTATTTCTAGAGATTGCACGGTCTTTAATGGCCAAATACAACAGAAACTCTATTCCTACTTATTCCCAGAGATTGCACGTCCTTAAATGGTCAAATACAACAGAAACTCAATTCCTACCTATTTCTAGAGATTGCACGGTCTTAAATGGTCAAATACAACAGAAACACTATTCCTACCTATTTCTAGAGATTGCACGGTCTTAAATGGTCAAATACAACAGAAACACTATTCCTACCTATTTCTAGAGATTGCACGTCCTTAAATGGTCAAATACAACAGAAACTCAATTCCTACCTATTTCTAGAGATTGCACGGTCTTAAATGGTCAAATACAACAGAAACTCAATTCCTACTTATTCCCAGAGATTGCACGTCCTTAAATGGTCAAATACAACAGAAACTCAATTCCTACCTATTCCCAGAGATTGCACGTCCTTAAATGGTCAAATACAACAGAAACTCAATTCCTACCTATTTCTAGAGATTGCACGGTCTTAAATGGTCAAATACAACAGAAACACTATTCCTACCTATTTCTAGAGATTGCACGTCCTTAAATGGTCAAATACAACAGAAACTCAATTCCTACCTATTTCTAGAGATTGCACGGTCTTAAATGGTCAAATACAACAGAAACACTATTCCTACCTATTTCTAGAGATTGCACGTCCTTAAATGGTCAAATACAACAGAAACTCAATTCCTACCTATTTCTAGAGATTGCACGGTCTTAAATGGTCAAATACAACAGAAACACTATTCCTACCTATTTCTAGAGATTGCACGTCCTTAAATGGTCAAATACAACAGAAACTCAATTCCTACCTATTTCTAGAGATTGCACGGTCTTTAATGGCCAAATACAACAGAAACTCTATTCCTACTTATTCCCAGAGATTGCACGTCCTTAAATGGTCAAATACAACAGAAACTCAATTCCTACCTATTTCTAGAGATTGCACGGTCTTAAATGGTCAAATACAACAGAAACTCAATTCCTACCTATTTCTAGAGATTGCACGGTCTTAAATGGCCAAATACAACAGAAACTCAATTCCTACCTATTTCTAGAGATTGCACGGTCTTAAATGGCCAAATACAACAGAAACTCTATTCCTACCTATTCCCAGAGATTGCACGTCCTTAAATGGTCAAATACAACAGAAACTCAATTCCTACCTATTTCTAGAGATTGCACGGTCTTAAATGGTCAAATACAACAGAAACTCTATTCCTACCTATTCCCAGAGATTGCACGTCCTTAAATGGTCAAATACAACAGAAACTCTATTCCTACCTATTCCCAGAGATTGCACGTCCTTAAATGGTCAAATACAACAGAAACTCAATTCCTACCTATTTCTAGAGATTGCACGGTCTTAAATGGCCAAATACAACAGAAACTCTATTCCTACCTATTCCCAGAGATTGCACGTCCTTAAATGGTCAAATACAACAGAAACTCAATTCCTACCTATTTCTAGAGATTGCACGGTCTTTAATGGCCAAATACAACAGAAACTCAATTCCTACTTATTTCTAGAGATTGCACGTCCTTAAATGGTCAAATACAACAGAAACTCTATTCCTACCTATTCCCAGAGATTGCACGTCCTTAAATGGTCAAATACAACAGAAACTCAATTCCTACCTATTTCTAGAGATTGCACGGTCTTAAATGGTCAAATACAACAGAAACTCTATTCCTACCTATTTCTAGAGATTGCACGGTCTTAAATGGCCAAATACAACAGAAACTCTATTCCTACCTATTCCCAGAGATTGCACGTCCTTAAATGGTCAAATACAACAGAAACTCAATTCCTACCTATTTCTAGAGATTGCACGGTCTTAAATGGTCAAATACAACAGAAACTCTATTCCTACCTATTCCCAGAGATTGCACGTCCTTAAATGGTCAAATACAACAGAAACTCTATTCCTACCTATTCCCAGAGATTGCACGTCCTTAAATGGTCAAATACAACAGAAACTCAATTCCTACCTATTTCTAGAGATTGCACGGTCTTAAATGGCCAAATACAACAGAAACTCAATTCCTACTTATTTCTAGAGATTGCACGGTCTTAAATGGTCAAATACAACAGAAACTCTATTCCTACCTATTTCTAGAGATTGCACGGTCTTAAATGGTCAAATACAACAGAAACTCAATTCCTACCTATTTCTAGAGATTGCACGGTCTTAAATGGCCAAATACAACAGAAACTCAATTCCTACCTATTTCTAGAGATTGCACGGTCTTAAATGGCCAAATACAACAAAAACTCTATTCCTACCTATTCCCAGAGATTGCACGTCCTTAAATGGCCAAATACAACAGAAACTCAATTCCTACCTATTTCTAGAGATTGCACGGTCTTAAATGGCCAAATACAACAGAAACTCTATTCCTACCTATTCCCAGAGATTGCACGTCCTTAAATGGTCAAATACAACAGAAACTCAATTCCTACCTATTTCTAGAGATTGCACGGTCTTAAATGGTCAAATACAACAGAAACTCTATTCCTACCTATTTCTAGAGATTGCACGGTCTTAAATGGCCAAATACAACAGAAACTCTATTCCTACCTATTCCCAGAGATTGCACGTCCTTAAATGGTCAAATACAACAGAAACTCAATTCCTACCTATTTCTAGAGATTGCACGGTCTTAAATGGTCAAATACAACAGAAACTCAATTCCTACCTATTTCTAGAGATTGCACGTCCTTAAATGGTCAAATACAACAGAAACTCAATTCCTACCTATTTCTAGAGATTGCACGGTCTTAAATGGCCAAATACAACAGAAACTCTATTCCTACCTATTCCCAGAGATTGCACGTCCTTAAATGGTCAAATACAACAGAAACTCAATTCCTACCTATTTCTAGAGATTGCACGGTCTTAAATGGTCAAATACAACAGAAACTCTATTCCTACCTATTCCCAGAGATTGCACGTCCTTAAATGGTCAAATACAACAGAAACTCTATTCCTACCTATTCCCAGAGATTGCACGTCCTTAAATGGTCAAATACAACAGAAACTCAATTCCTACCTATTTCTAGAGATTGCACGGTCTTAAATGGCCAAATACAACAGAAACTCTATTCCTACCTATTCCCAGAGATTGCACGTCCTTAAATGGTCAAATACAACAGAAACTCAATTCCTACCTATTTCTAGAGATTGCACGGTCTTAAATGGCCAAATACAACAGAAACTCTATTCCTACCTATTTCTAGAGATTGCACGGTCTTAAATGGCCAAATACAACAGAAACTCTATTCCTACCTATTCCCAGAGATTGCACGGTCTTAAATGGTCAAATACAACAGAAACTCAATTCCTACCTATTTCTAGAGATTGCACGGTCTTAAATGGCCAAATACAACAGAAACTCTATTCCTACCTATTTCTAGAGATTGCACGTCCTTAAATGGTCAAATACAACAGAAACTCTATTCCTACCTATTCCCAGAGATTGCACGGTCTTAAATGGTCAAATACAACAGAAACTCTATTCCTACCTATTTCTAGAGATTGCACGGTCTTAAATGGCCAAATACAACAGAAACTCTATTCCTACCTATTTCTAGAGATTGCACGGTCTTAAATGGCCAAATACAACAGAAACTCTATTCCTACCTATTCCCAGAGATTGCACGTCCTTAAATGGTCAAATACAACAGAAACTCTATTCCTACCTATTCCCAGAGATTGCACGGTCTTAAATGGTCAAATACAACAGAAACTCTATTCCTACCTATTTCTAGAGATTGCACGGTCTTAAATGGCCAAATACAACAGAAACTCTATTCCTACCTATTCCCAGAGATTGCACGGTCTTAAATGGCCAAATACAACAGAAACTCAATTCCTACCTATTTCTAGAGATTGCACGTCCTTAAATGGTCAAATACAACAGAAACTCAATTCCTACCTATTTCTAGAGATTGCACGGTCTTAAATGGCCAAATACAACAGAAACTCTATTCCTACCTATTCCCAGAGATTGCACGTCCTTAAATGGTCAAATACAACAGAAACTCAATTCCTACCTATTTCTAGAGATTGCACGGTCTTAAATGGCCAAATACAACAGAAACTCAATTCCTACCTATTTCTAGAGATTGCACGTCCTTAAATGGTCAAATACAACAGAAACTCAATTCCTACCTATTTCTAGAGATTGCACGTCCTTAAATGGTCAAATACAACAGAAACTCAATTCCTACCTATTTCTAGAGATTGCACGGTCTTAAATGGCCAAATACAACAGAAACTCAATTCCTACCTATTTCTAGAGATTGCACGGTCTTAAATGGCCAAATACAACAGAAACTCTATTCCTACCTATTCCCAGAGATTGCACGTCCTTAAATGGTCAAATACAACAGAAACTCAATTCCTACCTATTTCTAGAGATTGCACGGTCTTAAATGGCCAAATACAACAAAAACTCTATTCCTACCTATTCCCAGAGATTGCACGTCCTTAAATGGCCAAATACAACAGAAACTCAATTCCTACCTATTTCTAGAGATTGCACGGTCTTAAATGGCCAAATACAACAGAAACTCAATTCCTACCTATTCCCAGAGATTGCACGTCCTTAAATGGTCAAATACAACAGAAACTCAATTCCTACCTATTTCTAGAGATTGCACGGTCTTAAATGGCCAAATACAACAGAAACACTATTCCTACCTATTCCCAGAGATTGCACGTCCTTAAATGGTCAAATACAACAGAAACTCAATTCCTACCTATTTCTAGAGATTGCACGGTCTTAAATGGCCAAATACAACAAAAACTCTATTCCTACCTATTCCCAGAGATTGCACGTCCTTAAATGGTCAAATACAACAGAAACTCAATTCCTACCTATTTCTAGAGATTGCACGGTCTTAAATGGCCAAATACAACAAAAACTCTATTCCTACCTATTCCCAGAGATTGCACGTCCTTAAATGGTCAAATACAACAGAAACTCAATTCCTACCTATTTCTAGAGATTGCACGGTCTTAAATGGCCAAATACAACAAAAACTCTATTCCTACCTATTCCCAGAGATTGCACGTCCTTAAATGGTCAAATACAACAGAAACTCAATTCCTACCTATTTCTAGAGATTGCACGGTCTTAAATGGCCAAATACAACAGAAACTCTATTCCTACCTATTCCCAGAGATTGCACGTCCTTAAATGGTCAAATACAACAGAAACTCAATTCCTACCTATTTCTAGAGATTGCACGGTCTTAAATGGCCAAATACAACAGAAACTCAATTCCTACCTATTCCCAGAGATTGCACGTCCTTAAATGGTCAAATACAACAGAAACTCAATTCCTACCTATTTCTAGAGATTGCACGGTCTTAAATGGCCAAATACAACAAAAACTCTATTCCTACCTATTCCCAGAGATTGCACGTCCTTAAATGGTCAAATACAACAGAAACTCAATTCCTACCTATTTCTAGAGATTGCACGGTCTTAAATGGCCAAATACAACAGAAACTCAATTCCTACCTATTTCTAGAGATTGCACGGTCTTAAATGGCCAAATACAACAGAAACTCTATTCCTACCTATTCCCAGAGATTGCACGTCCTTAAATGGTCAAATACAACAGAAACTCAATTCCTACCTATTTCTAGAGATTGCACGGTCTTAAATGGCCAAATACAACAAAAACTCTATTCCTACCTATTCCCAGAGATTGCACGTCCTTAAATGGCCAAATACAACAGAAACTCAATTCCTACCTATTTCTAGAGATTGCACGGTCTTAAATGGCCAAATACAACAGAAACTCAATTCCTACCTATTCCCAGAGATTGCACGTCCTTAAATGGTCAAATACAACAGAAACTCAATTCCTACCTATTTCTAGAGATTGCACGGTCTTAAATGGCCAAATACAACAAAAACTCTATTCCTACCTATTCCCAGAGATTGCACGTCCTTAAATGGTCAAATACAACAGAAACTCAATTCCTACCTATTTCTAGAGATTGCACGGTCTTAAATGGCCAAATACAACAAAAACTCTATTCCTACCTATTCCCAGAGATTGCACGTCCTTAAATGGTCAAATACAACAGAAACTCAATTCCTACCTATTTCTAGAGATTGCACGGTCTTAAATGGCCAAATACAACAGAAACTCAATTCCTACCTATTTCTAGAGATTGCACGTCCTTAAATGGCCAAATACAACAGAAACTCTATTCCTACCTATTCCCAGAGATTGCACGTCCTTAAATGGTCAAATACAACAGAAACTCTATTCCTACCTATTTCTAGAGATTGCACGGTCTTAAATGGCCAAATACAACAGAAACTCTATTCCTACCTATTCCCAGAGATTGCACGTCCTTAAATGGCCAAATACAACAGAAACTCTATTCCTACCTATTTCTAGAGATTGCACGGTCTTAAATGGCCAAATACAACAGAAACTCTATTCCTACCTATTCCCAGAGATTGCACGTCCTTAAATGGTCAAATACAACAGAAACTCAATTCCTACCTATTTCTAGAGATTGCACGGTCTTAAATGGCCAAATACAACAAAAACTCTATTCCTACCTATTCCCAGAGATTGCACGTCCTTAAATGGCCAAATACAACAGAAACTCAATTCCTACCTATTTCTAGAGATTGCACGGTCTTAAATGGTCAAATACAACAGAAACTCAATTCCTACCTATTTCTAGAGATTGCACGGTCTTAAATGGCCAAATACAACAGAAACTCTATTCCTACCTATTCCCAGAGATTGCACGTCCTTAAATGGTCAAATACAACAGAAACTCTATTCCTACCTATTTCTAGAGATTGCACGGTCTTAAATGGCCAAATACAACAGAAACTCTATTCCTACCTATTCCCAGAGATTGCACGTCCTTAAATGGTCAAATACAACAGAAACTCTATTCCTACCTATTTCTAGAGATTGCACGGTCTTAAATGGCCAAATACAACAAAAACTCTATTCCTACCTATTCCCAGAGATTGCACGTCCTTAAATGGCCAAATACAACAGAAACTCAATTCCCACCTATTTCTAGAGATTGCACGGTCTTAAATGGTCAAATACAACAGAAACTCAATTCCTACCTATTTCTAGAGATTGCACGGTCTTAAATGGCCAAATACAACAGAAACTCTATTCCTACCTATTTCTAGAGATTGCACGGTCTTAAATGGCCAAATACAACAGAAACTCTATTCCTACCTATTTCTAGAGATTGCACGGTCTTAAATGGCCAAATACAACAGAAACTCTATTCCTACCTATTCCCAGAGATTGCACGTCCTTAAATGGTCAAATACAACAGAAACTCAATTCCTACCTATTTCTAGAGATTGCACGGTCTTAAATGGCCAAATACAACAGAAACTCTATTCCTACCTATTTCTAGAGATTGCACGGTCTTAAATGGCCAAATACAACAAAAACTCTATTCCTACCTATTCCCAGAGATTGCACGTCCTTAAATGGTCAAATACAACAGAAACTCAATTCCTACCTATTTCTAGAGATTGCACGTCCTTAAATGGCCAAATACAACAGAAACTCTATTCCTACCTATTTCTAGAGATTGCACGGTCTTAAATGGCCAAATACAACAGAAACTCTATTCCTACCTATTCCCAGAGATTGCACGTCCTTAAATGGTCAAATACAACAGAAACTCAATTCCTACCTATTTCTAGAGATTGCACGGTCTTAAATGGCCAAATACAACAAAAACTCTATTCCTACCTATTCCCAGAGATTGCACGTCCTTAAATGGCCAAATACAACAGAAACTCTATTCCTACCTATTTCTAGAGATTGCACGGTCTTAAATGGCCAAATACAACAGAAACTCTATTCCTACCTATTCCCAGAGATTGCACGTCCTTAAATGGTCAAATACAACAGAAACTCTATTCCTACCTATTTCTAGAGATTGCACGGTCTTAAATGGCCAAATACAACAGAAACTCTATTCCTACCTATTCCCAGAGATTGCACGTCCTTAAATGGCCAAATACAACAGAAACTCTATTCCTACCTATTTCTAGAGATTGCACGGTCTTAAATGGCCAAATACAACAGAAACTCTATTCCTACCTATTCCCAGAGATTGCACGTCCTTAAATGGTCAAATACAACAGAAACTCAATTCCTACCTATTTCTAGAGATTGCACGGTCTTAAATGGCCAAATACAACAAAAACTCTATTCCTACCTATTCCCAGAGATTGCACGTCCTTAAATGGCCAAATACAACAGAAACTCTATTCCTACCTATTTCTAGAGATTGCACGGTCTTAAATGGCCAAATACAACAAAAACTCTATTCCTACCTATTCCCAGAGATTGCACGTCCTTAAATGGCCAAATACAACAGAAACTCAATTCCTACCTATTTCTAGAGATTGCACGGTCTTAAATGGCCAAATACAACAGAAACTCTATTCCTACCTATTTCTAGAGATTGCACGGTCTTAAATGGCCAAATACAACAGAAACTCTATTCCTACCTATTCCCAGAGATTGCACGTCCTTAAATGGCCAAATACAACAGAAACTCTATTCCTACCTATTTCTAGAGATTGCACGGTCTTAAATGGCCAAATACAACAGAAACTCAATTCCTACCTATTTCTAGAGATTGCACGGTCTTAAATGGTCAAATACAACAAAAACTCTATTCCTACCTATTCCCAGAGATTGCACGTCCTTAAATGGTCAAATACAACAGAAACTCTATTCCTACCTATTTCTAGAGATTGCACGGTCTTAAATGGCCAAATACAACAGAAACTCTATTCCTACCTATTTCTAGAGATTGCACGGTCTTAAATGGCCAAATACAACAGAAACTCAATTCCTACCTATTTCTAGAGATTGCACGGTCTTAAATGGTCAAATACAACAAAAACTCTATTCCTACCTATTCCCAGAGATTGCACGTCCTTAAATGGTCAAATACAACAGAAACTCTATTCCTACCTATTTCTAGAGATTGCACGGTCTTAAATGGCCAAATACAACAGAAACTCTATTCCTACCTATTCCCAGAGATTGCACGTCCTTAAATGGCCAAATACAACAGAAACTCTATTCCTACCTATTTCTAGAGATTGCACGGTCTTAAATGGCCAAATACAACAGAAACTCTATTCCTACCTATTCCCAGAGATTGCACGTCCTTAAATGGTCAAATACAACAGAAACTCAATTCCTACCTATTTCTAGAGATTGCACGGTCTTACTTACTTGGATACTTGGATACTTGGAGTCCGTTTGATCAAGTCTTTTGGAGACTGCGGACAAATTCAGACCACTGCGAACGATCCTTTCTGGCCCAGGTTGCCCATGAAGTTTTTGCCGTGAGCCTTCCCAGTCTTCTTCTGCCGTCCACTATGCGACCGTCCCTTGCCAACTCGTCCGTGAATTTCCTGAAGTCGTCTTTCACATCATCGTCCCATCGCTTCTTTGGACGCCCCACGCTCCGGTGGCCGTATCGGGGCTGCCATTCGATGCAGATCCTGGTCCATCGTTCTCCTTTGAGTCTTGCGACGTGACCTGCCCACCTGGTCTTCTTGGTGCGTATGAGAGCGGTGATGAAGGACGAGTTCAGCTTGATTTCGGCGTGCTCTGCGAGGGCCTGGGCGGCCCGCTCTAATCTTGATGTAACGTCGGTGGTGAGAGTCCACGTTTCACTCGCGTAGAGAAGCGCGGGCAGAACGTTCTGCTTGAACAAGAGGAGGCGGGCCTTGCCGTCCATCCTCGCCAAGATTGGCTGGATAGAGTGGAGTGCGGCCCACCCACTTCTGATTCTCCGAGAGATCTCGCTGTCCATCTTGCCGTTGGCGTCAATCCATCTCCCCAAGTAGCGGCAACCAGGAGAGGCAGCCAGGGTGTCTCCTGAGGGAAGAGTTATGATGTTGCTGGTACCTTTTCCGTTCGCCATGAAGATTGTCTTGGAGGGGTTGATGGAGAGGCCATGGAGCGCGCTCACTCTACTCAAGACTTCCAATCGTTTCGCCAAATCGAGAGCGTTGGGACCGATGAGCACGAGATCGTCGGCGAATTCGAGTCTTCTGATGGAGCGTCCGTCGATTCTGATCCCGATCCCTGGATGTTCTGCATCACACTCGTCCAGAACCATCTGAAGCGCGGCTGCGAAGAGTGCCGGTGACGCGCTGTCGCCTTGACGAACTCCTGAGCCGAGATTAAAGCGCACCTTTTGGTCGTGGACAACGACTTCTGCGTTACCTCCAGTGAGTAGAGCTCGAAACGCCTCGACAAGATTGGCGTCGATTCCCGCCAGCTGTAGACTTCTCAAGACCGACGAGTGTCTTATCTTATCGAAGGCAGTGGAGAAGTCGACGAATACGCAGTGAAGTGGGATGTTGAACTCGGAACATTTCTCGAACAGAGCAGCGACGGTGTGGATCTGATCCGCGCAGCCACGTCCTCTCCTGAATCCGCATTGAGATTCCTCAAGGTATTCCTCGAGGGATTTGGAGATTCGGCGGGTCAGGATGCTCGAGTACATTTTGGCCGTGATCGGAAGCAGAGCTATGGCACGGTAGTCTTTGATCTTCACAGGGTTCTTGGTTTTGGGGAGAAGTCGGATGGATGACGTTTTCCAGGCACTGGGAGCGGTGTTGAGGAGCAACACTTTGTTGAAAAGCGTTGTTAGGCATGAGATAACCGACTCGCCACCCTTCTTGATCATTTCTGCGTCTACGCCGTCCAATCCGGGTGCACCACGAGTTTTCAGACGTCGAATTTCGTGGCGAACCTCATCGGGGAGAATGGGCGCCGGAGGCGGTGTTGTTGTTGGGAGGGGTCCTGTCGATGCGGCGTGCGAGGAGTTGGAAGAGTACAACGTCTCGAAATGTGCCTTCACCATACTCCGTATCTCCTGGCGATTAGCGGTCGTCGATCCATCGGGTCTTTCCAGAGTTGCCAGGGGAATCTCGCGGAGACCACTCCGTTGGAGGGGTTTAGAAGAACGAATCCTGATACATCTTTCGATTATGGCTAGTCTCCGGGACTCGATATCGGATTCAATTGAATTCCTGGCCGCCTTGGATATCTTCTTGATAGCTACGAGGTCGAGCTGAGTAGCTTGAAGAAGGTTCCACCGGTCGAGCAAGAGAGAGCTGGTTTTTTGGCTGCGCTTGGACGGGCTCACGGGGTCCAGGCCTTGGGCTGCTGAGCGAAGCACGGCGGCCATCTCGTCGTATTGGGAGGGCGAAGTGAGATCGTGAATTTTCTCGATCCGCTCTGCGTACTGATCCCAGTTTACGAGATTAGAAGGTTTTGGGGGCTGTCGTATACGCTGAGAGAAGGCCCGTTCTCTTCCTCGTCCGAAGTTCCATCTGGATCTGATCATCCGGTGGTCGCTCAGGTTGGACGGGTCGGAGAAGGTGCTGACGTCGTGAACCAGATCGACTCGGTTCGAGATGAAGAAGTCGATTTCGGTCCTCCCTGTCGGTCCGGTGTGTGTCCAGCGGTGCTTTTTGGGGAACTTTGAGTTGAGCAAGTGTTGCTTGGAAGCGGCCAGGTAGTTCAGGAGTAGGTCACCGTGCGAGTTGGGATTGTTCAGAAGATGACGTCCGACCCAAGGAGCGAATTCCCGATCGGCGCAACCAGCGGGAGCCGCGTTCATGTCGCCCGCGATAATGACCGGGCCCTGGCACGACTTTCTGGTAGAAGAAGTGACGAAGGAGAGTGTCGTGAAGAACTTTCTGGCCTCCGGTTCTGAGTTGACTTTGCAGGTTGGAGCGTAGACGTTGAGGAGCGAGCTACGGACTCCATTCCATTTGAAATCCATGACGCCAATACCTTGCTTCGGCCACCTCACTTCGATGATTTCGAGACGAGGATCCTTTGTAACAAAGAAGGCTTGACCGCGGTCCTTGGAGTTTTTGCGTGGGTTGAAGATGACTTGGACGTCGGGGAAATCGAGCGAAGAGCGTGACGACGGGTGGAGAGTTTCTTGTAACGCTACTATGTGGCATTGAGACAGTTTGCAGTAGTCGACGGCTGTGAGAAGCCTAGAGTTGTCTTTTGCCGAGCGGCAGTTCCACGACCCGAGCCGGAGCATTGCTAGGCGTTTGAGTTTCCGGGCGTCTGTGGTCTTCCGGCAGCTGATGACAGGGAAGGCGGTCGGCGAAGACCGTGGCCGGTCGCCTTCTGGGTCCTGGCAATTAATACCATCCGGGATTATTGCGTTTGTTGAATTTTTGGTGGGAAGGGGGTGTTCTACCTCTGCTGCCTTACCAGGGCGCAGGGGATTGCCGGAGCACGAACGAGTTCAGGACTCTCACGAGCCGTCTTGAAAGCCGAGTGCGGGTGAAACTGGCGTTCGCAACTAGAACCAATTGTGATCTCTTGGCCAGCCGACTCCGAGCGGGTACCCATCTCGCGCTCTGGTAGAGGAGTCGCTGTTTCCGTCTTTCGCCCGGCTTTACGCCTACTAGGAGGCGTGATCACATGAAAGACAATACAACAGAAACTCTATTCCTACCTATTTCTAGAGATTGCACGGTCTTAAATGGCCAAATACAACAGAAACTCTATTCCTACCTATTCCCAGAGATTGCACGTCCTTAAATGGTCAAATACAACAGAAACTCAATTCCTACCTATTTCTAGAGATTGCACGGTCTTAAATGGCCAAATACAACAAAAACTCTATTCCTACCTATTCCCAGAGATTGCACGTCCTTAAATGGCCAAATACAACAGAAACTCAATTCCTACCTATTTCTAGAGATTGCACGGTCTTAAATGGCCAAATACAACAAAAACTCTATTCCTACCTATTCCCAGAGATTGCACGTCCTTAAATGGCCAAATACAACAGAAACTCTATTCCTACCTATTTCTAGAGATTGCACGGTCTTAAATGGCCAAATACAACAGAAACTCTATTCCTACCTATTTCTAGAGATTGCACGGTCTTAAATGGCCAAATACAACAGAAACTCAATTCCTACCTATTTCTAGAGATTGCACGGTCTTAAATGGTCAAATACAACAAAAACTCTATTCCTACCTATTCCCAGAGATTGCACGTCCGTAAATGGCCAAATACAACAGAAACTCTATTCCTACCTATTTCTAGAGATTGCACGGTCTTAAATGGCCAAATACAACAGAAACTCAATTCCTACCTATTTCTAGAGATTGCACGGTCTTAAATGGCCAAATACAACAAAAACTCTATTCCTACCTATTCCCAGAGATTGCACGTCCTTAAATGGCCAAATACAACAGAAACTCTATTCCTACCTATTTCTAGAGATTGCACGGTCTTAAATGGCCAAATACAACAGAAACTCTATTCCTACCTATTTCTAGAGATTGCACGGTCTGTTGTGGAATTAGCACAATTCTCACAACGCCCTCGGCGTATCAGCTGTAGCAGGCCTGCCCACAGTTCCTGCTACTCAGCTATACGCCCCCCGTCTCCGTTTGCGCTGATATCCCTCATCTAAACTCCATTCTCGTCCGTTCTCCTTCTCTTTGAACGCGCAATGCGCGCGGCTGCGCCGTCCCGCGAGGCCGATTAAAGGGACATGCTCGCCCGCCCCCGGCGGGTCTCGCCGCGCCGCCCCCCGGTAGCATTCCCGCGGCCTAAATTAATTTCAGGTTTTTGGTTCTGTGAGCTTCTGGTGTTGCTGTTCAACTCCCCTCTCGGATTCCTGCTGACCCCTTGTTTCTAATCCCCTTTTTCTTGTTCCTTTCCTCTCCTCTTGGACCTTGCCCGACCGCTGGCTCTTACGACCCGACCGAGGCACTCCTTCGTTAACTAACCTAAATATCTTTATTGTTACCTTTTTTTGGATTCTCTTTCGGCGGTAGAGTTATTACTTTTGTGGCTGGGGGCCGGCTCAACCCTTTCGGAGCAGACCCCCAGCCTGCGCAATAAACTCTTCCTTTATTCTCTGTCTTTCTATCTGGTCTACGCGGCTCATGATGGCCTTGGTCAGGCCGCTTGAATGGGTCTGCGACATGGTGAAGAGAGTGGGATTAACGCCACGACGGGAACGACCCACCCACAATACTGTCAAACGAGGAGACGGATGAACTCCGTGAAGACTTCAACATGCTCTGGCGAGCACATCAAGCGAAACTCAATATGGAGCAGTTCCCGACCATTGATGCTCTGACAGAGCACATACAGGTGAACACGACAACACCAATCGAGCATAGCGACAAACGTCACGCTTTCAGAGCCTCTCCGAAGCACACGATCTCCCACAATTTGCACGCCGACCAACAGCACTCCTTCCAAACGAGATGATGACGGAGTACATCCAGAGAGACCAGATCATTGGAGTGAGAACAGCGGACACAAAGCCCAAAACCTCACCTCCCGTTACAGCCGCACACAACAGCATGGTACCGAGCGGACCCGGGCGAAGTGCTCGTGGGACGGTACGACAGCGGCGTCACCGAAATCGAAGAACCGGTCGAACGGCCCCACCTGGACGACTTCCAGCTTGAGTCGCCAGACGGACAGAGAGAGCTGCTGGCCTACCTTCAAATCGTCTACCAACCACAGTACGCGACGACATACCCGCCGACGAGACTCGATCACAAGAAAACGCTCTTTCAACTCTTGGCAGACAGAGGCTTCCCCGAGTCCATGGAAGCACGAATCGAAAACCTCCGTACGTGGCAATGGTATCTGACTGGATGTATTTGGCCATTTAAGACCGTGCAATCTCTAGAAATAGGTAGGAATAGAGTTTCTGTTGTATTTGACCATTTAAGACCGTGCAATCTCTAGAAATAGGTGGGAATAGTGTTTCTGTTGTATTTGACCATTTAAGACCGTGCAATCTCTAGAAATAGGTAGGAATAGTGTTTCTGTTGTATTTGGCCATTTAAGACCGTGCAATCTCTAGAAATAGGTAGGAATAGTGTTTCTGTTGTATTTGACCATTTAAGACCGTGCAATCTCTAGAAATAGGTAGGAATAGTGTTTCTGTTGTATTTGGCCATTTAAGACCGTGCAATCTCTAGAAATAGGTAGGAATAGTGTTTCTGTTGTATTTGGCCATTTAAGACCGTGCAATCTCTAGAAATAGGTAGGAATAGAGTTTCTGTTGTATTTGGCCATTTAAGACCGTGCAATCTCTAGAAATAGGTAGGAATAGAGTTTCTGTTGTATTTGGCCATTTAAGACCGTGCAATCTCTAGAAATAGGTAGGAATAGTGTTTCTGTTGTATTTGACCATTTAAGACCGTGCAATCTCTAGAAATAGGTAGGAATAGTGTTTCTGTTGTATTTGACCATTTAAGACCGTGCAATCTCTAGAAATAGGTAGGAATAGAGTTTCTGTTGTATTTGGCCATTTAAGACCGTGCAATCTCTAGAAATAGGTAGGAATAGTGTTTCTGTTGTATTTGGCCATTTAAGACCGTGCAATCTCTAGAAATAGGTAGGAATAGTGTTTCTGTTGTATTTGGCCATTTAAGACCGTGCAATCTCTAGAAATAGGTAGGAATAGAGTTTCTGTTGTATTTGGCCATTTAAGACCGTGCAATCTCTAGAAATAGGTAGGAATAGAGTTTCTGTTGTATTTGGCCATTTAAGACCGTGCAATCTCTAGAAATAGGTAGGAATAGAGTTTCTGTTGTATTTGGCCATTTAAGACCGTGTAATCTCTAGAAATAGGTAGGAATAGTGTTTCTGTTGTATTTGGCCATTTAAGACCGTGCAATCTCTAGAAATAGGTAGGAATAGAGTTTCTGTTGTATTTGGCCATTTAAGACCGTGCAATCTCTAGAAATAGGTAGGAATAGTGTTTCTGTTGTATTTGACCATTTAAGACCGTGCAATCTCTAGAAATAGGTAGGAATAGAGTTTCTGTTGTATTTGACCATTTAAGACCGTGCAATCTCTAGAAATAGGTAGGAATAGAGTTTCTGTTGTATTTGGCCATTTAAGACCGTGCAATCTCTAGAAATAGGTAGGAATAGAGTTTCTGTTGTATTTGGCCATTTAAGACCGTGCAATCTCTAGAAATAGGTAGGAATAGAGTTTCTGTTGTATTTGGCCATTTAAGACCGTGCAATCTCTAGAAATAGGTAGGAATAGAGTTTCTGTTGTATTTGGCCATTTAAGACCGTGCAATCTCTAGAAATAGGTAGGAATAGAGTTTCTGTTGTATTTGGCCATTTAAGACCGTGCAATCTCTAGAAATAGGTAGGAATAGAGTTTCTGTTGTATTTGGCCATTTAAGACCGTGCAATCTCTAGAAATAGGTAGGAATAGAGTTTCTGTTGTATTTGACCATTTAAGACCGTGCAATCTCTAGAAATAGGTAGGAATAGTGTTTCTGTTGTATTTGGCCATTTAAGACCGTGCAATCTCTAGAAATAGGTAGGAATAGTGTTTCTGTTGTATTTGGCCATTTAAGACCGTGCAATCTCTAGAAATAGGTAGGAATAGTGTTTCTGTTGTATTTGGCCATTTAAGACCGTGCAATCTCTAGAAATAGGTAGGAATAGTGTTTCTGTTGTATTTGGCCATTTAAGACCGTGCAATCTCTAGAAATAGGTAGGAATAGTGTTTCTGTTGTATTTGGCCATTTAAGACCGTGCAATCTCTAGAAATAGGTAGGAATAGAGTTTCTGTTGTATTTGGCCATTTAAGACCGTGCAATCTCTAGAAATAGGTAGGAATAGAGTTTCTGTTGTATTTGGCCATTTAAGACCGTGCAATCTCTAGAAATAGGTAGGAATAGTGTTTCTGTTGTATTTGGCCATTTAAGACCGTGCAATCTCTAGAAATAGGTAGGAATAGTGTTTCTGTTGTATTTGGCCATTTAAGACCGTGCAATCTCTAGAAATAGGTAGGAATAGTGTTTCTGTTGTATTTGGCCATTTAAGACCGTGCACTCTCTAGAAATAGGTAGGAATAGTGTTTTTGTTGTATTTGGCCATTTAAGACCGTGCAATCTCTAGAAATAGGTAGGAATAGAGTTTCTGTTGTATTTGGCCATTTAAGACCGTGCAATCTCTAGAAATAGGTAGGAATAGAGTTTCTGTTGTATTTGGCCATTTAAGACCGTGCAATCTCTAGAAATAGGTAGGAATAGTGTTTCTGTTGTATTTGGCCATTTAAGACCGTGCAATCTCTAGAAATAGGTAGGAATAGAGTTTCTGTTGTATTTGGCCATTTAAGACCGTGCAATCTCTAGAAATAGGTAGGAATAGAGTTTCTGTTGTATTTGGCCATTTAAGACCGTGCAATCTCTAGAAATAGGTAGGAATAGAGTTTCTGTTGTATTTGGCCATTTAAGACCGTGCAATCTCTAGAAATAGGTAGGAATAGAGTTTCTGTTGTATTTGACCATTTAAGACCGTGCAATCTCTAGAAATAGGTAGGAATAGTGTTTCTGTTGTATTTGGCCATTTAAGACCGTGCAATCTCTAGAAATAGGTAGGAATAGTGTTTCTGTTGTATTTGGCCATTTAAGACCGTGCAATCTCTAGAAATAGGTAGGAATAGTGTTTCTGTTGTATTTGGCCATTTAAGACCGTGCAATCTCTAGAAATAGGTAGGAATAGAGTTTCTGTTGTATTTGGCCATTTAAGACCGTGCAATCTCTAGAAATAGGTAGGAATAGTGTTTCTGTTGTATTTGGCCATTTAAGACCGTGCAATCTCTAGAAATAGGTAGGAATAGTGTTTCTGTTGTATTTGGCCATTTAAGACCGTGCAATCTCTAGAAATAGGTAGGAATAGTGTTTCTGTTGTATTTGACCATTTAAGACCGTGCAATCTCTAGAAATAGGTAGGAATAGAGTTTCTGTTGTATTTGACCATTTAAGACCGTGCAATCTCTAGAAATAGGTAGGAATAGAGTTTCTGTTGTATTTGGCCATTTAAGACCGTGCAATCTCTAGAAATAGGTAGGAATAGAGTTTCTGTTGTATTTGGCCATTTAAGACCGTGCAATCTCTAGAAATAGGTAGGAATAGTGTTTCTGTTGTATTTGGCCATTTAAGACCGTGCAATCTCTAGAAATAGGTAGGAATAGTGTTTCTGTTGTATTTGGCCATTTAAGACCGTGCAATCTCTAGAAATAGGTAGGAATAGAGTTTCTGTTGTATTTGACCATTTAAGACCGTGCAATCTCTAGAAATAGGTAGGAATAGTGTTTCTGTTGTATTTGGCCATTTAAGACCGTGCAATCTCTAGAAATAGGTAGGAATAGTGTTTCTGTTGTATTTGGCCATTTAAGACCGTGCAATCTCTAGAAATAGGTAGGAATAGTGTTTCTGTTGTATTTGGCCATTTAAGACCGTGCAATCTCTAGAAATAGGTAGGAATAGTGTTTCTGTTGTATTTGGCCATTTAAGACCGTGCAATCTCTAGAAATAGGTAGGAATAGAGTTTCTGTTGTATTTGGCCATTTAAGACCGTGCAATCTCTAGAAATAGGTAGGAATAGTGTTTCTGTTGTATTTGGCCATTTAAGACCGTGCAATCTCTAGAAATAGGTAGGAATAGTGTTTCTGTTGTATTTGGCCATTTAAGACCGTGCAATCTCTAGAAATAGGTAGGAATAGTGTTTCTGTTGTATTTGGCCATTTAAGACCGTGCAATCTCTAGAAATAGGTAGGAATAGAGTTTCTGTTGTATTTGGCCATTTAAGACCGTGCAATCTCTAGAAATAGGTAGGAATAGAGTTTCTGTTGTATTTGGCCATTTAAGACCGTGCAATCTCTAGAAATAGGTAGGAATAGTGTTTCTGTTGTATTTGACCATTTAAGACCGTGCAATTGTTGCAAACCCATTCTGGCGGTCGGACCAGGACCATCATGGGATGCGGAGATCAGAGCAATAGACAAGAGAAAAGAAAGAAGGGTTTATTGCGCAGGCTGGTGGTCTGCTCCAAAAGGGCGAACCGGTCACCAGCCACAAAAGTAACAAAGCCTTCAACCAAAAGAGAGACCGAAAAGAGTTACAAAAGGGTAAATATTTAGAGATAATTTAAATTAAAGAGAAAGGAGCCGTCGGTCGGGTCAGAAGAGCCTTCCGGTCGGGACCATGTGATGAGGAGACGGAATTGGGGTTAATAGAACATCAAAGGGAAAAGGTAGAACCACAGACAGCAACACAGCAGCAAGAAGAAGGACTGAAAACCTGCAATTAATTTAGGCCAGCGGGAGAGCTACCGTAGGCGCGGTCATGGCGAGACCCGCAGGCCGCGGGCGATCATGTTCCTTTAACCAGCCGCGCGGTGCGGCGCAGCCGTGCGATTTGCAGCAGCTTGCATGCAAATCGCACGCCGAAAGAGACGGAAAGGGGAAGGAAAAACAGAAGGAATTTATATTAAGTAATAATTCACGACCAATAAAGGGAGAAAGGGGCGTATAGCTGAACAGCGGGAACTGTGGGCAGGCCCGCTGCAGCTAATACGCCGAAGGGTTGTGGAAGCAGTGCTGATTCCACAACATTCCCCGGGGCCCAAGAGGTTCTCAACTGGCAGTTCAGCTGGTTCACCGGTTCTCGTTGTTTCGACCAGCTGAATGTAGTTGAGAACGCGGATCTTCGGGCGATTGCGGGTGAGTGGTCTTCTTCTGTGTCCTTTGCTATCTCTGTGGTGGTTGCGCTCTCGTATTCTCAGAGAGGGAGTTCGGGGAGGTAACTTGCGCCTTCGCTCGTGACTTGGTCGTTGACCGTAGGATGGGCGGGTAGTGAGTATCGCTCGAGCCGATCCGGTGCTTCTTCCTCTTCTTGCATTGAACTTCGGTTCTCCGAGCAGTAATAAGTAGTAGCTAGCCCAGAGTGAACAAAGTTGGTAGAGATCGTGCATTCTAGCTAGGTGTTGGCGTGTCCGGTGTTCGATATCATGTGGACGGGGGGAGGTCCTAGCGGAATCGGAATCTTGGATAGCGGACGTCCGGGTGCAAGGAGTGGTGAAGTCGAACGGTCGGAACGTTGGAAAGTCACACGGGCTCTGCGGGTTTGGCATCAGAGGTCGGTCGTTCTTTATTCCCTCTATTCTGAAGAGGACGGTGCTGAATTCGAAGGAGTTCAGTGTAGTCCTTCCAATCTCGTTCAGGGTATGGATTTCAAGATTCTGAATGTGGTCAGGCATATCGTCTTTCGTCACATTGTCTTCAACTACGTTGCGGATCGTGTGGTCTGCTACTGGTTCGGTGATGTGTGACTTGTGACTCTTGAAGTCAGTATCTGTGGAGCCGTGAGGCTCAGTGGGCGTGGGCGAAGTTGAGTCGCCGGAGTTTTGGAGGATGAGAGCGGTTCGTGTGAGCGCGTTTATAAGCTCCAATGGCTTCAACTTCTGTGCTCTGTTCTCGGTGTGCGCTGGTTGATCTGTCTTATACGCTGCCGATCTCATTGGGCGTGCTAAGGGTGTTGACGGATGACAGAAATGAGCGGTTCGAGAGGAGAGCAGAGCGGGCGTCGGCGGCTGGAAGTGAGCGTTGCGAGCTTTTGCGAGATCGTAGCGGGAGATGGTTAGGAAACAAGTGTTGGGAGAGACGATGAGCGGTAGTAGGGGACTGTAGCGGTTGCGAAGGTGTGGAGAACGCGGAGAAGAGGGGAACGGTAAGGCAGTTGGTGTTGGCAAGGCACCGTTTGACGATGACATCAGCACTGTGTCATCGTCGCCTGTCAACCGAACATTAATGGCTGTTGAACCCGCCGTACTCTGGTTCCGGACCGGCTCTTTTGTCGAACATTGTCGATCTGTGGACATTTTTCGGACGTGAGGAACGAAAGGAATACCGGTCCGACGAGCCTGACCTCTCACGGGAGAAGGAGCGATTTCTGCGACTCTTTTGTGTCTCGGAGATGATGCGGACGTTGTTGATCTCGGATCTTCCGTCACTGTTGAGGCTCGAGCTACTGTTCTGGAGTAGGAACTGCTCCGTTTGTAGCGAATTGCGCAGGAGTCTACATACTCGGAAGAAGTCCGTGACCGGCTCGCTGTTGTTGTTGTGGTTCGCGATGATCGGTCGTCCAATGTCGGACGGCATCTTGCGGATCAATTGGAACGCTAGGACGTCGTTCACTTTGGTCGGGTCGACGATTTGCAATCTCCTGGCCGTCGTTTCGATCCTAGTCAACTGTTCTTCCATTCGACGTGGATTGGTCGTTGACATGTCCATGTTCTCGATCCTTCTTAACAACATGAGGGGGGTGTCTTCGGACGGATTTCCGTATGCTGTCTCCAACATCGTGATGGATGCGTCGTAGGCCTTCGGGTCGGGGCTGTCAATGAGGCACTCTCGTGCTTCACCCCTCAGCTTCGAGGAGAGCAGCATGAGACGAGCGACGGGGTTGCGATAGTGTTTGCAATTGGTCACCGTGTTCTTCAGCGTTGAGATGAACGTAGCGAAGCCCGTTTTGCCGTCGAAGGTCGGAACCATCAGTTGTGCGTCTTTCATGCTGAGTTCTGCACTCTCTTGATCGTACAGATCGTCGTGGTTCGCGTATCTTTTGTCGCGGCTGCTATCACGGCGACGGTCACGGTTGTTATCACGCCGACGGTCGCGGCTGTCGTCTCGGCGATGGTCGCTGCTGTTATCTCGTCGGCCTTCGTTTCCGTGGTGGTTTTCCCGTTGATCGTTTCGGTCGTTTCTATGGGACGGTTCTCCGTGTTCGCTGCGATTGTCGACCTTGGGATCCCGTCGGATGTACTGTCCGTTTCGGTGCTCGTCGTGAAGCGCGGTGTTGTTCGCATCCCTGCGGGGCAGTGGAGTCCCTTTCGGGAAGTGCGTTTGTGGGTTACCGGCTGGCATTCTTGGTCTTTCCTGTTCCCAATTTTGCTGGTACTGTTGGGTCGGTTCGCCTTGTTCCGGGATCGCGCAAAATGCTGGTCGTCCTCGCGGAAGTTCGGGAATCCCGACGTGGTACGGTGTGGTACGGATGTGGGGTGGAGGGCCGTTGCAGGGAGGCTCGTGTCGGGCCTTGTATTGACGGGTGTGACTCAGTCGGTAGTTGTTGCAAACTTGCGGTCCCAAGTTTCCGTGAAGATAGTCTTCCTCGAGCACGGGACGTTCGGTCGAAAGGCCACGATGTGGTGTGGTCGGCGCGTGTTTCAGGCGCGTGTCTCGCGATCGCTGTTGATCCTGCTTCATCGTTTCAATCCTTCTCTGTCTGATTCGGTACTCTTCGCGGGCTTGGTGGATCTCCCTGTCTATCTTCTCCTTTTCCAAGAGCATCCTCTCTTGTTGCAATTGCTCTTCCTCTTTCTTTTGTTCTTCAGCTTGGAGCCGTGAGGCGCGAAGGACTTTTCGGGCGTCCTCCACTTCTTTGCTCACCTGCCGGAGAGAATCGTCATTAGTGGTGTTCTGTTCGAGGATGTCGGAACTTGAACGGTGGTGAGCTCGCTCGTTCCGGCTCTGAGCCTGATGGCTGTGCTCGATTGCGGAGACTGTCAGCTCGTCCGAGTTGTTGATCGAGACGGTCGGAGTACGACTCTTATTTGGCGAGCTCGCCACAATTTCGGGACCACGTATGGGGAAGTCATCGAGCTCATCGACTGGCCATCTCCATCCCACAGCGTTGTAGTGCTGTCTCATTTCGGAGATATGCTCGTTGATGGTCGACAGAGCTGGAATGAGGCTCTGGAACTGTTGTTCGATGATCCTGACGTTATCCTCCCGATGGGGGTGTGAAAAAGCGGCTTCGGAAGCGCATTTCTTTCGGTTGTTGGTTTCGCAGTCATTAATCATGTTGCGTAGGTGAAATAGTTCACTCGTTCGTTGGCTACACCACTCGTACGCCTTGTCCGGGTTGACACTGTCCGCGTCGATCTTGAGCACGAACGGCTTCAGTCTCTTTGCGAGCTGAGTCATGGCCGTTTTCAGCGGGGGCACCAGTCCCTTCGGGGGCGTGGGTTCGAATCCCACTCTCTTCACCATGTTGCAAACCCATTCTGGCGGTCGGACCAGGACCATCATGGGATGCGGAGATCAGAGCAATAGACAAGAGAAAAGAAAGAAGGGTTTATTGCGCAGGCTGGTGGTCTGCTCCAAAAGGGCGAGCCGGTCACCAGCCACAAAAGTAACAAAGCCTTCAACCAAAAGAGAGACCGAAAAGAGTTACAAAAGGGTAAATATTTAGAGATAATTTAAATTAAAGAGAAAGGAGCCGTCGGTCGGGTCAGAAGAGCCTTCCGGTCGGGACCATGTGATGAGGAGACGGAATTGGGGTTAATAGAACATCAAAGGGAAAAGGTAGAACCACAGACAGCAACACAGCAGCAAGAAGAAGGACTGAAAACCTGCAATTAATTTAGGCCAGCGGGAGAGCTACCGTAGGCGCGGTCATGGCGAGACCCGCAGGCCGCGGGCGATCATGTTCCTTTAACCAGCCGCGCGGTGCGGCGCAGCCGTGCGATTTGCAGCAGCTTGCATGCAAATCGCACGCCGAAAGAGACGGAAAGGGGAAGGAAAAACAGAAGGAATTTATATTAAGTAATAATTCACGACCAATAAAGGGAGAAAGGGGCGTATAGCTGAACAGCGGGAACTGTGGGCAGGCCCGCTGCAGCTAATACGCCAAAGGGTTGTGGTAACAGTGCTGATTCCACAACAGCAATCTCTAGAAATAGGTAGGAATAGTGTTTCTGTTGTATTTGACCATTTAAGACCGTGCAATCTCTAGAAATATTATCGGATTTTTTTGAATGCAATACGCAGACAAATTTTGTTTTCAAACAGTTTCACTTCCCGCTGTTGGTCTCGCCACGAAGGAAGCGAGAGAGTGAGAGACGACAGACGACGAGACAAAAACATTTTTTCGCGCGTTTTTTGTTAATTTTCGAAAAAACGACCTGTTTTCAAAATAAAAATTAAAGAAATATTAATTGCAATTCACAATTTACCAAAAAAGTACTGAAACGGGTCGTTTTTTTCGCAAATTTACAAAAAACGCGCGAAAAAATGTTTTTGTCTCGTCGTCTGTCGTCTCTCACTCTCTCGCTTTCTTCGTGGCGAGACCAACAGCGGGAAGTGAAACTGTTTGGAAACAAAATTTGTCTGCGTATTGCATTCAAAAAAATCCGATAATAGGTAGGAATAGAGTTTCTGTTGTATTTGACCATTTAAGACCGTGCAATCTCTAGAAATAGGTAGGAATAGAGTTTCTGTTGTATTTGGCCACTAAAGACCGTGCAATCTCTAGAAATAGGTAGGAATAGTGTTTCTGTTGTATTTGGCCATTTAAGACCGTGCAATCTCTAGAAATAGGTAGGAATAGAGTTTCTGTTGTATTTGGCCATTTAAGACCGTGCAATCTCTAGAAATAGGTAGGAATAGAGTTTCTGTTGTATTTGGCCATTTAAGACCGTGCAATCTCTAGAAATAGGTAGGAATAGAGTTTCTGTTGTATTTGGCCATTTAAGACCGTGCAATCTCTAGAAATAGGTAGGAATAGTGTTTCTGTTGTATTTGGCCATTTAAGACCGTGCAATCTCTAGAAATAGGTAGGAATAGAGTTTCTGTTGTATTTGGCCATTTAAGACCGTGCAATCTCTAGAAATAGGTAGGAATAGAGTTTCTGTTGTATTTGGCCATTTAAGACCGTGCAATCTCTAGAAATAGGTAGGAATAGAGTTTCTGTTGTATTTGGCCATTTAAGACCGTGCAATCTCTAGAAATAGGTAGGAATAGAGTTTCTGTTGTATTTGGCCATTTAAGACCGTGCAATCTCTAGAAATAGGTAGGAATAGTGTTTCTGTTGTATTTGACCATTTAAGACCGTGCAATCTCTAGAAATAGGTAGGAATAGTGTTTCTGTTGTATTTGACCATTTAAGACCGTGCAATCTCTAGAAATAGGTAGGAATAGAGTTTCTGTTGTATTTGACCATTTAAGACCGTGCAATCTCTAGAAATAGGTAGGAATAGTGTTTCTGTTGTATTTGGCCATTTAAGACCGTGCAATCTCTAGAAATAGGTAGGAATAGAGTTTCTGTTGTATTTGGCCATTTAAGACCGTGCAATCTCTAGAAATAGGTAGGAATAGTGTTTCTGTTGTATTTGACCATTTAAGACCGTGCAATCTCTAGAAATAGGTAGGAATAGAGTTTCTGTTGTATTTGACCATTTAAGACCGTGCAATCTCTAGAAATAGGTAGGAATAGTGTTTCTGTTGTATTTGACCATTTAAGACCGTGCAATCTCTAGAAATAGGTAGGAATAGAGTTTCTGTTGTATTTGACCATTTAAGACCGTGCAATCTCTAGAAATAGGTAGGAATAGTGTTTCTGTTGTATTTGACCATTTAAGACCGTGCAATCTCTAGAAATAGGTAGGAATAGAGTTTCTGTTGTATTTGGCCATTTAAGACCGTGCAATCTCTAGAAATAGGTAGGAATAGTGTTTCTGTTGTATTTGGCCATTTAAGACCGTGCAATCTCTAGAAATAGGTAGGAATAGAGTTTCTGTTGTATTTGGCCATTTAAGACCGTGCAATCTCTAGAAATAGGTAGGAATAGAGTTTCTGTTGTATTTGGCCATTTAAGACCGTGCAATCTCTAGAAATAGGTAGGAATAGAGTTTCTGTTGTATTTGGCCATTTAAGACCGTGAAATCTCTAGAAATAGGTAGGAATAGAGTTTCTGTTGTATTTGGCCATTTAAGACCGTGCAATCTCTAGAAATAGGTAGGAATAGAGTTTCTGTTGTATTTGGCCATTTAAGACCGTGCAATCTCTAGAAATAGGTAGGAATAGTGTTTCTGTTGTATTTGACCATTTAAGACCGTGCAATCTCTAGAAATAGGTAGGAATAGTGTTTCTGTTGTATTTGACCATTTAAGACCGTGCAATCTCTAGAAATAGGTAGGAATAGAGTTTCTGTTGTATTTGACCATTTAAGACCGTGCAATCTCTAGAAATAGGTAGGAATAGAGTTTCTGTTGTATTTGGCCATTTAAGACCGTGCAATCTCTAGAAATAGGTAGGAATAGTGTTTCTGTTGTATTTGACCATTTAAGACCGTGCAATCTATAGAAATAGGTAGGAATAGAGTTTCTGTTGTATTTGGCCATTTAAGACCGTGCAATCTCTAGAAATAGGTAGGAATAGTGTTTCTGTTGTATTTGGCCATTTAAGACCGTGCAATCTATAGAAATCGGTAGGAATAGAGTTTCTGTTTTATTTGGCCATTTAAGACCGTGCAATCTCTAGAAATAGGTAGGAATAGTGTTTCTGTTGTATTTGACCATTTAAGACCGTGCAATCTCTAGAAATAGGTAGGAATAGAGTTTCTGTTGTATTTGGCCATTTAAGACCGTGCAATCTCTAGAAATAGGTAGGAATAGTGTTTCTGTTGTATTTGGCCATTTAAGACCGTGCAATCTATAGAAATCGGTAGGAATAGAGTTTCTGTTGTATTTGGCCATTTAAGACCGTGCAATCTATAGAAATAGGTAGGAATAGTGTTTCTGTTGTATTTGGCCATTTAAGACCGTGCAATCTCTAGAAATAGGTAGGAATAGAGTTTCTGTTGTATTTGGCCATTTAAGACCGTGCAATCTCTAGAAATAGGTAGGAATAGTGTTTCTGTTGTATTTGGCCATTTAAGACCGTGCAATCTCTAGAAATAGGTAGGAATAGAGTTTCTGTTGTATTTGGCCATTTAAGACCGTGCAATCTCTAGAAATAGGTAGGAATAGAGTTTCTGTTGTATTTGGCCATTTAAGACCGTGCAATCTCTAGAAATAGGTAGGAATAGTGTTTCTGTTGTATTTGACCAATTAAGACCGTGCAATCTCTAGAAATAGGTAGGAATAGTGTTTCTGTTGTATTTGACCATTTAAGACCGTGCAATCTCTAGAAATAGGTAGGAATAGAGTTTCTGTTGTATTTGGCCATTTAAGACCGTGCAATCTCTAGAAATAGGTAGGAATAGTGTTTCTGTTGTATTTGGCCATTTAAGACCGTGCAATCTCTAGAAATAGGTAGGAATAGTGTTTCTGTTGTATTTGGCCATTTAAGACCGTGCAATCTCTAGAAATAGGTAGGAATAGAGTTTCTGTTGTATTTGGCCATTTAAGACCGTGCAATCTCTAGAAATAGGTAGGAATAGAGTTTCTGTTGTATTTGGCCATTTAAGACCGTGCAATCTCTAGAAATAGGTAGGAATAGTGTTTATGTTGTATTTGACCATTTAAGACCGTGCAATCTCTAGAAATAGGTAGGAATAGAGTTTCTGTTGTATTTGACCATTTAAGACCGTGCAATCTCTAGAAATAGGTAGGAATAGAGTTTCTGTTGTATTTGGCCATTTAAGACCGTGCAATCTCTAGAAATAGGTAGGAATAGAGTTTCTGTTGTATTTGACCATTTAAGACCGTGCAATCTCTAGAAATAGGTAGGAATAGAGTTTATGTTGTATTTGGCCATTTAAGACCGTGCAATCTCTAGAAATAGGTAGGAATAGAGTTTCTGTTGTATTTGGCCATTTAAGACCGTGCAATCTCTAGAAATAGGTAGGAATAGAGTTTCTGTTGTATTTGGCCATTTAAGACCGTGCAATCTCTAGAAATAGGTAGGAATAGTGTTTCTGTTGTATTTGACCATTTAAGACCGTGCAATCTCTAGAAATAGGTAGGAATAGAGTTTCTGTTGTATTTGGCCATTTAAGACCGTGCAATCTCTAGAAATAGGTAGGAATAGTGTTTCTGTTGTATTTGGCCATTTAAGACCGTGCAATCTCTAGAAATAGGTAGGAATAGAGTTTCTGTTGTATTTGACCATTTAAGACCGTGCAATCTCTAGAAATAGGTAGGAATAGAGTTTCTGTTGTATTTGGCCATTTAAGACCGTGCAATCTCTAGAAATAGGTAGGAATAGTGTTTATGTTGTATTTGACCATTTAAGACCGTGCAATCTCTAGAAATAGGTAGGAATAGAGTTTCTGTTGTATTTTGGCCATTTAAGACCGTGCAATCTCTAGAAATAGGTAGGAATAGTGTTTATGTTGTATTTGACCATTTAAGACCGTGCAATCTCTAGAAATAGGTAGGAATAGTGTTTCTGTTGTATTTGACCATTTAAGACCGTGCAATCTCTAGAAATAGGTAGGAATAGAGTTTCTGTTGTATTTGGCCATTTAAGACCGTGCAATCTCTAGAAATAGGTAGGAATAGTGTTTCTGTTGTATTTGGCCATTTAAGACCGTGCAATCTCTAGAAATAGGTAGGAATAGTGTTTCTGTTGTATTTGGCCATTTAAGACCGTGCAATCTCTAGAAATAGGTAGGAATAGAGTTTCTGTTGTATTTGGCCATTTAAGACCGTGCAATCTCTAGAAATAGGTAGGAATAGAGTTTCTGTTGTATTTGGCCATTTAAGACCGTGCAATCTCTAGAAATAGGTAGGAATAGTGTTTATGTTGTATTTGACCATTTAAGACCGTGCAATCTCTAGAAATAGGTAGGAATAGAGTTTCTGTTGTATTTGACCATTTAAGACCGTGCAATCTCTAGAAATAGGTAGGAATAGAGTTTCTGTTGTATTTGGCCATTTAAGACCGTGCAATCTCTAGAAATAGGTAGGAATAGAGTTTCTGTTGTATTTGACCATTTAAGACCGTGCAATCTCTAGAAATAGGTAGGAATAGAGTTTCTGTTGTATTTGACCATTTAAGACCGTGCAATCTCTAGAAATAGGTAGGAATAGAGTTTCTGTTGTATTTGGCCATTTAAGACCGTGCAATCTCTAGAAATAGGTAGGAATAGAGTTTCTGTTGTATTTGGCCATTTAAGACCGTGCAATCTCTAGAAATAGGTAGGAATAGAGTTTCTGTTGTATTTGACCATTTAAGACCGTGCAATCTCTAGAAATAGGTAGGAGTAGTGTTTCTGTTGTATTTGGCCATTTAAGACCGTGCAATCTCTAGAAATAGGTAGGAATAGAGTTTCTGTTGTATTTGACCATTTAAGACCGTGCAATCTCTAGAAATAGGTAGGAATAGAGTTTCTGTTGTATTTGACCATTTAAGACCGTGCAATCTCTAGAAATAGGTAGGAATAGAGTT
Source organism: Caenorhabditis afra (assembly GCA_963570955.1). Classification (NCBI taxonomy): domain Eukaryota; kingdom Metazoa; phylum Nematoda; class Chromadorea; order Rhabditida; family Rhabditidae; genus Caenorhabditis; species Caenorhabditis afra. The sequence goes on along the minus strand of OY751536.1, from coordinate 2,751,014 downwards.
TCTGTTGTATTTGGCCATTTAAGACCGTGCAATCTCTAGAAATAGGTAGGAATAGAGTTTCTGTTGTATTTGGCCATTTAAGACCGTGCAATCTCTAGAAATAGGTAGGAATAGAGTTTCTGTTGTATTTGACCATTTAAGACCGTGCAATCTCTAGAAATAGGTAGGAATAGAGTTTCTGTTGTATTTGACCATTTAAGACCGTGCAATCTCTAGAAATAGGTAGGAATAGAGTTTCTGTTGTATTTGACCATTTAAGACCGTGCAATCTCTAGAAATAGGTAGGAATAGAGTTTCTGTTGTATTTGACCATTTAAGACCGTGCAATCTCTAGAAATAGGTAGGAATAGAGTTTCTGTTGTATTTGACCATTTAAGACCGTGCAATCTCTAGAAATAGGTAGGAATAGAGTTTCTGTTGTATTTGACCATTTAAGACCGTGCAATCTCTAGAAATAGGTAGGAATAGAGTTTCTGTTGTATTTGGCCATTTAAGACCGTGCAATCTCTAGAAATAGGTAGGAATAGTGTTTCTGTTGTACTTGGCCATTTAAGACCGTGCAATCTCTAGAAATAGGTAGGAATAGAGTTTCTGTTGTATTTGACCATCCATTTAAGACCGTGCAATCTCTAGAAATAGGTAGGAATAGAGTTTCTGTTGTATTTGACCATTTAAGACCGTGCAATCTCTAGAAATAGGTAGGAATAGAGTTTCTGTTGTATTTGACCATTTAAGACCGTGCAATCTCTAGAAATAGGTAGGAATAGAGTTTCTGTTGTATTTGACCATTTAAGACCGTGCAATCTCTAGAAATAGGTAGGAATAGAGTTTCTGTTGTATTTGACCATTTAAGACCGTGCAATCTCTAGAAATAGGTAGGAATAGAGTTTCTGTTGTATTTGACCATTTAAGACCGTGCAATCTCTAGAAATAGGTAGGAATAGAGTTTCTGTTGTATTTGACCATTTAAGACCGTGCAATCTCTAGAAATAGGTAGGAATAGAGTTTCTGTTGTATTTGACCATTTAAGACCGTGCAATATCTAGAAATAGGTAGGAATAGAGTTTCTGTTGTATTTGACCATTTAAGACCGTGCAATCTCTAGAAATAGGTAGGAATAGAGTTTCTGTTGTATTTGACCATTTAAGACCGTGCAATCTCTAGAAATAGGTAGGAATAGAGTTTCTGTTGTATTTGACCATTTAAGACCGTGCAATCTCTAGAAATAGGTAGGAATAGAGTTTCTGTTGTATTTGGCCATTTAAGACCGTGCAATCTCTAGAAATAGGTAGGAATAGTGTTTATGTTGTATTTGACCATTTAAGACCGTGCAATCTCTAGAAATAGGTAGGAATAGTGTTTCTGTTGTATTTGACCATTTAAGACCGTGCAATCTCTAGAAATAGGTAGGAATAGAGTTTCTGTTGTATTTGGCCATTTAAGACCGTGCAATCTCTAGAAATAGGTAGGAATAGAGTTTCTGTTGTATTTGGCCATTTAAGACCGTGCAATCTCTAGAAATAGGTAGGAATAGAGTTTCTGTTGTATTTGGCCATTTAAGACCGTGCAATCTCTAGAAATAGGTAGGAATAGTGTTTCTGTTGTGTTTGGCCATTTAAGACCGTGCAATCTCTAGAAATAGGTAGGAATAGTGTTTCTGTTGTGTTTGGCCATTTAAGACCGTGCAATCTCTAGAAATAGGTAGGAGTAGTGTTTCTGTTGTATTTGACCATTTAAGACCGTGCAATCTCTAGAAATAGGTAGGAATAGTGTTTCTGTTGTATTTGGCCATTTAAGACCGTGCAATCTCTAGAAATAGGTAGGAATAGAGTTTCTGTTGTATTTGGCCATTTAAGACCGTGCAATCTCTAGAATAGGTAGGAATAGTGTTTCTGTTGTGTTTGGCCATTTAAGACCGTGCAATCTCTAGAAATAGGTAGGAGTAGTGTTTCTGTTGTATTTGACCATTTAAGACCGTGCAATCTCTAGAAATAGGTAGGAGTAGTGTTTCTGTTGTATTTGACCATTTAAGACCGTGCAATCTCTAGAAATAGGTAGGAATAGTGTTTCTGTTGTATTGGCCATTTAAGACCGTGCAATCTCTAGAAATAGGTAGGAATAGTGTTTCTGTTGTGTTTGGCCATTTAAGACCGTGCAATCTCTAGAAATAGGTAGGAATAGAGTTTCTGTTGTATTTGACCATTTAAGGACCGTGCAATCTCTAGAAATAGGTAGGAGTAGTGTTTCTGTTGTATTTGACCATTAAGACCGTGCAATCTCTAGAAATAGGTAGGAATAGTGTTTCTGTTGTATTTGGCCATTTAAGACCGTGCAATCTCTAGAAATAGGTAGGAATAGTGTTTCTGTTGTATTTGGCCATTAAGACCGTGCAATCTCTAGAAATAGGTAGGAGTAGTGTTTCTGTTGTATTTGACCATTTAAGACCGTGCAATCTCTAGAAATAGGTAGGAATAGAGTTTCTGTTGTATTTGACCATTTAAGGAAGTGCAATCTCTAGAAATAGGTAGGAATAGTGTTTCTGTTGTATTTGACCATTTAAGGAAGTGCAATCTCTAGAAATAGGTAGGAATAGTGTTTCTGTTGTGTTTGGCCATTTAAGACCGTGCAATCTCTAGAAATAGGTAGGAATAGAGTTTCTGTTGTATTTGACCATTAAGACCGTGCAATCTCTAGAAATAGGTAGGAGTAGTGTTTCTGTTGTATTTGACCATTTAAGACCGTGCAATCTCTAGAAATAGTAGGAATAGTGTTTCTGTTGTATTTGACCATTTAAGGAAGTGCAATCTCTAGAAATAGGTAGGAATAGTGTTTCTGTTGTATTTGGCCATTTAAGACCGTGCAATCTCTAGAAATAGGTAGGAATAGTGTTTCTGTTGTATTTGGGCCATTTAAGACCGTGCAATCTCTAGAAATAGGTAGGAGTAGTGTTTCTGTTGTATTTGACCATTTAAGGAAGTGCAATCTCTAGAAATAGGTAGGAATAGTGTTTCTGTTGTGTTTGGCCATTTAAGACCGTGCAATCTCTAGAAATAGGTAGGAATAGTGTTTCTGTTGTATTTGACCATTTAAGGAAGTGCAATCTCTAGAAATAGGTAGGAATAGTGTTTCTGTTGTGTTTGGCCATTTAAGACCGTGCAATCTCTAGAAATAGGTAGGAGTAGTGTTTCTGTTGTATTTGACCATTTAAGACCGTGCAATCTCTAGAAATAGGTAGGAATAGTGTTTCTGTTGTATTTGACCATTTAAGACCGTGCAATCTCTAGAAATAGGTAGGAATAGTGTTTCTGTTGTATTTGGCCATTTAAGACCGTGCAATCTCTAGAAATAGGTAGGAGTAGTGTTTCTGTTGTATTTGACCATTTAAGACCGTGCAATCTCTAGAAATAGGTAGGAGTAGTGTTTCTGTTGTATTTGACCATTTAAGACCGTGCAATCTCTAGAAATAGGTAGGAGTAGTGTTTCTGTTGTATTTGACCATTTAAGACCGTGCAATCTCTAGAAATAGGTAGGAATAGTGTTTCTGTTGTATTTGGCCATTTAAGACCGTGCAATCTCTAGAAATAGGTAGGAGTAGTGTTTCTGTTGTATTTGACCATTTAAGACCGTGCAATCTCTAGAAATAGGTAGGAGTAGTGTTTCTGTTGTATTTGACCATTTAAGACCGTGCAATCTCTAGAAATAGGTAGGAGTAGTGTTTCGGTTGTATTTGACCATTTAAGACCGTGCAATCTCTAGAAATAGGTAGGAATAGTGTTTCTGTTGTATTTGGCCATTTAAGACCGTGCAATCTCTAGAAATAGGTAGGAGTAGTGTTTCTGTTGTATTTGACCATTTAAGACCGTGCAATCTCTAGAAATAGGTAGGAGTAGTGTTTCTGTTGTATTTGACCATTTAAGACCGTGCAATCTCTAGAAATAGGTAGGAGTAGTGTTTCTGTTGTATTTGACCATTTAAGACCGTGCAATCTCTAGAAATAGGTAGGAATAGTGTTTCTGTTGTATTTGGCCATTTAAGACCGTGCAATCTCTAGAAATAGGTAGGAGTAGTGTTTCTGTTGTATTTGACCATTTAAGACCGTGCAATCTCTAGAAATAGGTAGGAATAGAGTTTCTGTTGTATTTGACCATTTAAGGAAGTGCAATCCCTAGAAATAGGTAGGAATAGTGTTTCTGTTGTGTTTGGCCATTTAAGACCGTGCAATCTCTAGAAATAGGTAGGAATAGAGTTTCTGTTGTATTTGGCCATTTAAGACCGTGCAATCTCTAGAAATAGGTAGGAATAGAGTTTCTGTTGTATTTGACCATTTAAGACCGTGCAATCTCTAGAAATAGGTAGGAGTAGTGTTTCTGTTGTATTTGACCATTTAAGACCGTGCAATCTCTAGAAATAGGTAGGAATAGTGTTTCTGTTGTGTTTGGCCATTTAAGACCGTGCAATCTCTAGAAATAGGTAGGAATAGTGTTTCTGTTGTATTTGACCATTTAAGACCGTGCAATCTCTAGAAATAGGTAGGAATAGAGTTTCTGTTGTATTTGGCCATTTAAGACCGTGCAATCTCTAGAAATAGGTAGGAATAGAGTTTCTGTTGTATTTGACCATTTAAGACCGTGCAATCTCTAGAAATAGGTAGGAGTAGTGTTTCTGTTGTATTTGACCATTTAAGACCGTGCAATCTCTAGAAATAGGTAGGAATAGTGTTTCTGTTGTGTTTGGCCATTTAAGACCGTGCAATCTCTAGAAATAGGTAGGAATAGTGTTTCTGTTGTATTTGACCATTTAAGACCGTGCAATCTCTAGAAATAGGTAGGAATAGAGTTTCTGTTGTATTTGGCCATTTAAGACCGTGCAATCTCTAGAAATAGGTAGGAATAGAGTTTCTGTTGTATTTGACCATTTAAGACCGTGCAATCTCTAGAAATAGGTAGGAGTAGTGTTTCTGTTGTATTTGACCATTTAAGACCGTGCAATCTCTAGAAATAGGTAGGAATAGAGTTTCTGTTGTATTTGACCATTTAAGGAAGTGCAATCTCTAGAAATAGGTAGGAATAGTGTTTCTGTTGTATTTGACCATTTAAGACCGTGCAATCTCTAGAAATAGGTAGGAATAGTGTTTCTGTTGTATTTGACCATTTAAGACCGTGCAATCTCTAGAAATAGGTAGGAATAGTGTTTCTGTTGTACTTGGCCATTTAAGACCGTGCAATCTCTAGAAATAGGTAGGAATAGTGTTTCTGTTGTGTTTGGCCATTTAAGACCGTGCAATCTCTAGAAATAGGTAGGAGTAGTGTTTCTGTTGTATTTGACCATTTAAGACCGTGCAATCTCTAGAAATAGGTAGGAGTAGTGTTTCTGTTGTATTTGACCATTTAAGACCGTGCAATCTCTAGAAATAGGTAGGAATAGTGTTTCTGTTGTATTTGGCCATTTAAGACCGTGCAATCTCTAGAAATAGGTAGGAATAGTGTTTCTGTTGTGTTTGGCCATTTAAGACCGTGCAATCTCTAGAAATAGGTAGGAGTAGTGTTTCTGTTGTATTTGACCATTTAAGACCGTGCAATCTCTAGAAATAGGTAGGAATAGTGTTTCTGTTGTATTTGGCCATTTAAGACCGTGCAATCTCTAGAAATAGGTAGGAATAGTGTTTCTGTTGTGTTTGGCCATTTAAGACCGTGCAATCTCTAGAAATAGGTAGGAGTAGTGTTTCTGTTGTATTTGACCATTTAAGACCGTGCAATCTCTAGAAATAGGTAGGAATAGTGTTTCTGTTGTATTTGACCATTTAAGACCGTGCAATCTCTAGAAATAGGTAGGAGTAGTGTTTCTGTTGTATTTGACCATTTAAGACCGTGCAATCTCTAGAAATAGGTAGGAATAGTGTTTCTGTTGTATTTGGCCATTTAAGACCGTGCAATCTCTAGAAATAGGTAGGAGTAGTGTTTCTGTTGTATTTGACCATTTAAGGAAGTGCAATCTCTAGAAATAGGTAGGAATAGTGTTTCTGTTGTATTTGACCATTTAAGACCGTGCAATCTCTAGAAATAGGTAGGAATAGTGTTTCTGTTGTATTTGGCCATTTAAGACCGTGCAATCTCTAGAAATAGGTAGGAATAGAGTTTCTGTTGTATTTGACCATTTAAGGAAGTGCAATCTCTAGAAATAGGTAGGAGTAGTGTTTCTGTTGTATTTGACCATTTAAGACCGTGCAATCTCTAGAAATAGGTAGGAATAGTGTTTCTGTTGTATTTGACCATTTAAGGAAGTGCAATCTCTAGAAATAGGTAGGAGTAGTGTTTCTGTTGTATTTGACCATTTAAGGAAGTGCAATCTCTAGAAATAGGTAGGAATAGTGTTTCTGTTGTATTTGACCATTTAAGACCGTGCAATCTCTAGAAATAGGTAGGAATAGAGTTTCTGTTGTATTTGGCCATTTAAGACCGTGCAATCTCTAGAAATAGGTAGGAATAGAGTTTCTGTTGTATTTGACCATTTAAGACCGTGCAATCTCTAGAAATAGGTAGGAGTAGTGTTTCTGTTGTATTTGACCATTTAAGACCGTGCAATCTCTAGAAATAGGTAGGAATAGTGTTTCTGTTGTGTTTGGCCATTTAAGGAAGTGCAATCTCTAGAAATAGGTAGGAGTAGTGTTTCTGTTGTATTTGACCATTTAAGGAAGTGCAATCTCTAGAAATAGGTAGGAATAGTGTTTCTGTTGTATTTGACCATTTAAGACCGTGCAATCTCTAGAAATAGGTAGGAATAGAGTTTCTGTTGTATTTGGCCATTTAAGACCGTGCAATCTCTAGAAATAGGTAGGAATAGAGTTTCTGTTGTATTTGACCATTTAAGACCGTGCAATCTCTAGAAATAGGTAGGAGTAGTGTTTCTGTTGTATTTGACCATTTAAGACCGTGCAATCTCTAGAAATAGGTAGGAATAGTGTTTCTGTTGTGTTTGGCCATTTAAGACCGTGCAATCTCTAGAAATAGGTAGGAATAGTGTTTCTGTTGTATTTGACCATTTAAGACCGTGCAATCTCTAGAAATAGGTAGGAGTAGTGTTTCTGTTGTATTTGACCATTTAAGACCGTGCAATCTCTAGAAATAGGTAGGAATAGTGTTTCTGTTGTATTTGACCATTTAAGACCGTGCAATCTCTAGAAATAGGTAGGAATAGAGTTTCTGTTGTATTTGACCATTTAAGGAAGTGCAATCTCTAGAAATAGGTAGGAATAGTGTTTCTGTTGTATTTGACCATTTAAGGAAGTGCAATCTCTAGAAATAGGTAGGAATAGAGTTTCTGTTGTATTTGACCATTTAAGGAAGTGCAATCTCTAGAAATAGGTAGGAATAGTGTTTCTGTTGTATTTGGCCATTTAAGGAAGTGCAATCTCTAGAAATAGGTAGGAATAGTGTTTCTGTTGTATTTGACCATTTAAGGAAGTGCAATCTCTAGAAATAGGTAGGAATAGTGTTTCTGTTGTATTTGGCCATTTAAGACCGTGCAATCTCTAGAAATAGGTAGGAGTAGTGTTTCTGTTGTATTTGACCATTTAAGGAAGTGCAATCTCTAGAAATAGGTAGGAATAGAGTTTCTGTTGTATTTGACCATTTAAGGAAGTGCAATCTCTAGAAATAGGTAGGAATAGTGTTTCTGTTGTATTTGACCATTTAAGACCGTGCAATCTCTAGAAATAGGTAGGAATAGAGTTTCTGTTGTATTTGGCCATTTAAGACCGTGCAATCTCTAGAAATAGGTAGGAATAGAGTTTCTGTTGTATTTGACCATTTAAGACCGTGCAATCTCTAGAAATAGGTAGGAGTAGTGTTTCTGTTGTATTTGACCATTTAAGACCGTGCAATCTCTAGAAATAGGTAGGAATAGTGTTTCTGTTGTGTTTGGCCATTTAAGACCGTGCAATCTCTAGAAATAGGTAGGAATAGTGTTTCTGTTGTATTTGACCATTTAAGACCGTGCAATCTCTAGAAATAGGTAGGAATAGTGTTTCTGTTGTATTTGACCATTTAAGACCGTGCAATCTCTAGAAATAGGTAGGAATAGTGTTTCTGTTGTATTTGACCATTTAAGACCGTGCAATCTCTAGAAATAGGTAGGAATAGAGTTTCTGTTGTATTTGACCATTTAAGGAAGTGCAATCTCTAGAAATAGGTAGGAATAGTGTTTCTGTTGTATTTGACCATTTAAGACCGTGCAATCTCTAGAAATAGGTAGGAATAGAGTTTCTGTTGTATTTGACCATTTAAGACCGTGCAATCTCTAGAAATAGGTAGGAATAGTGTTTCTGTTGTATTTGACCATTTAAGACCGTGCAATCTCTAGAAATAGGTAGGAATAGAGTTTCTGTTGTATTTGACCATTTAAGACCGTGCAATCTCTAGAAATAGGTAGGAATAGTGTTTCTGTTGTATTTGACCATTTAAGACCGTGCAATCTCTAGAAATAGGTAGGAATAGTGTTTCTGTTGTATTTGACCATTTAAGACCGTGCAATCTCTAGAAATAGGTAGGAGTAGTGTTTCTGTTGTATTTGACCATTTAAGACCGTGCAATCTCTAGAAATAGGTAGGAATAGAGTTTCTGTTGTATTTGGCCATTTAAGACCGTGCAATCTCTAGAAATAGGTAGGAATAGTGTTTCTGTTGTATTTGACCATTTAAGACCGTGCAATCTCTAGAAATAGGTAGGAGTAGTGTTTCTGTTGTATTTGACCATTTAAGACCGTGCAATCTCTAGAAATAGGTAGGAATAGAGTTTCTGTTGTATTTGGCCATTTAAGACCGTGCAATCTCTAGAAATAGGTAGGAATAGAGTTTCTGTTGTATTTGACCATTTAAGGAAGTGCAATCTCTAGAAATAGGTAGGAATAGTGTTTCTGTTGTATTTGGCCATTTAAGACCGTGCAATCTCTAGAAATAGGTAGGAATAGAGTTTCTGTTGTATTTGACCATTTAAGGAAGTGCAATCTCTAGAAATAGGTAGGAATAGAGTTTCTGTTGTATTTGACCATTTAAGACCGTGCAATCTCTAGAAATAGGTAGGAATAGTGTTTCTGTTGTACTTGGCCATTTAAGACCGTGCAATCTCTAGAAATAGGTAGGAATAGTGTTTCTGTTGTGTTTGGCCATTTAAGACCGTGCAATCTCTAGAAATAGGTAGGAATAGAGTTTCTGTTGTATTTGACCATTTAAGACCGTGCAATCTCTAGAAATAGGTAGGAATAGTGTTTCTGTTGTACTTGGCCATTTAAGACCGTGCAATCTCTAGAAATAGGTAGGAATAGTGTTTCTGTTGTATTTGGCCATTTAAGACCGTGCAATCTCTAGAAATAGGTAGGAATAGTGTTTCTGTTGTACTTGGCCATTTAAGACCGTGCAATCTCTAGAAATAGGTAGGAATAGTGTTTCTGTTGTATTTGGCCATTTAAGACCGTGCAATCTCTAGAAATAGGTAGGAATAGTGTTTCTGTTGTACTTGGCCATTTAAGACCGTGCAATCTCTAGAAATAGGTAGGAATAGTGTTTCTGTTGTACTTGGCCATTTAAGACCGTGCAATCTCTAGAAATAGGTAGGAATAGTGTTTCTGTTGTATTTGGCCATTTAAGACCGTGCAATCTCTAGAAATAGGTAGGAATAGTGTTTCTGTTGTACTTGGCCATTTAAGACCGTGCAATCTCTAGAAATAGGTAGGAATAGTGTTTCTGTTGTGTTTGGCCATTTAAGACCGTGCAATCTCTAGAAATAGGTAGGAATAGAGTTTCTGTTGTATTTGACCATTTAAGACCGTGCAATCTCTAGAAATAGGTAGGAATAGTGTTTCTGTTGTACTTGGCCATTTAAGACCGTGCAATCTCTAGAAATAGGTAGGAATAGTGTTTCTGTTGTATTTGGCCATTTAAGACCGTGCAATCTCTAGAAATAGGTAGGAATAGAGTTTCTGTTGTATTTGACCATTTAAGACCGTGCAATCTCTAGAAATAGGTAGGAATAGTGTTTCTGTTGTACTTGGCCATTTAAGACCGTGCAATCTCTAGAAATAGGTAGGAATAGTGTTTCTGTTGTGTTTGGCCATTTAAGACCGTGCAATCTCTAGAAATAGGTAGGAATAGTGTTTCTGTTGTACTTGGCCATTTAAGACCGTGCAATCTCTAGAAATAGGTAGGAATAGTGTTTCTGTTGTATTTGGCCATTTAAGACCGTGCAATCTCTAGAAATAGGTAGGAATAGTGTTTCTGTTGTGTTTGGCCATTTAAGACCGTGCAATCTCTAGAAATAGGTAGGAATAGTGTTTCTGTTGTGTTTGGCCATTTAAGACCGTGCAATCTCTAGAAATAGGTAGGAATAGTGTTTCTGTTGTACTTGGCCATTTAAGACCGTGCAATCTCTAGAAATAGGTAGGAATAGTGTTTCTGTTGTATTTGGCCATTTAAGACCGTGCAATCTCTAGAAATAGGTAGGAATAGTGTTTCTGTTGTGTTTGGCCATTTAAGACCGTGCAATCTCTAGAAATAGGTAGGAATAGTGTTTCTGTTGTACTTGGCCATTTAAGACCGTGCAATCTCTAGAAATAGGTAGGAATAGAGTTTCTGTTGTATTTGACCATTTAAGACCGTGCAATCTCTAGAAATAGGTAGGAATAGTGTTTCTGTTGTGTTTGGCCATTTAAGACCGTGCAATCTCTAGAAATAGGTAGGAATAGAGTTTCTGTTGTATTTGGCCATTTAAGACCGTGCAATCTCTAGAAATAGGTAGGAATAGAGTTTCTGTTGTATTTGACCATTTAAGACCGTGCAATCTCTAGAAATAGGTAGGAATAGAGTTTCTGTTGTATTTGGCCATTTAAGACCGTGCAATCTCTAGAAATAGGTAGGAATAGAGTTTCTGTTGTATTTGGCCATTTAAGACCGTGCAATCTCTAGAAATAGGTAGGAATAGAGTTTCTGTTGTATTTGGCCATTTAAGACCGTGCAATCTCTAGAAATAGGTAGGAATAGTGTTTCTGTTGTATTTGGCCATTTAAGACCGTGCAATCTCTAGAAATAGGTAGGAATAGAGTTTCTGTTGTATTTGGCCATTTAAGACCGTGCAATCTCTAGAAATAGGTAGGAATAGTGTTTCTGTTGTGTTTGGCCATTTAAGACCGTGCAATCTCTAGAAATAGGTAGGAATAGTGTTTCTGTTGTACTTGGCCATTTAAGACCGTGCAATCTCTAGAAATAGGTAGGAATAGTGTTTCTGTTGTATTTGGCCATTTAAGACCGTGCAATCTCTAGAAATAGGTAGGAATAGAGTTTCTGTTGTATTTGGCCATTTAATACCGTGCAATCTCTAGAAATAGGTAGGAATAGAGTTTCTGTTGTATTTGGCCATTTAAGACCGTGCAATCTCTAGAAATAGGTAGGAATAGAGTTTCTGTTGTATTTGGCCATTTAAGACCGTGCAATCTCTAGAAATAGGTGGGAATAGTGTTTCTGTTGTATTTGGCCAACAGAAACACTATTCCTACCTATTTCCAGAGATTGCACGGCCTTAAATCTTCCTTATTAATAAAAACCGTGAGGGGTATATCCATCTGTGGTCCATCATCAGTCGAATGTTTGTAGAAGCCTACAGATCGCTCTGTTTTTCCACGCTTCCCCTCGCTTCCACGTCTTCACAACTTGTGACGTCTTCTTCTTCTTCTTCTAATCCGTAGTACTCATTCTCGATGCCACGCCACACCACGCGCATTTCAATCTCCATTCATTCATTCATTCATTCCGTCGTCGTTGTCGACGAATTCATCATCACCTCCTCACAGATTACTACGCGCCTGCTTTTGACTCTTTTGACTCTTTTGACGCGCGTCGTTTTTGAATTCAAATCCGTCGAGATAAGACAATGAATGGGATGAAGAGGTGGGGGTTACGGTAGTCGAGGCGATTCAGGTATAAAACGATTGGCGGCGGCGGTGGATTCGGTTGGATCGGCATCAAATGGAGTGGCTTCTTGTCGCCGGCGGCGATGTGAACTCGATCTACAACTTCAACTGCAGGTAAGAGGGTTACTGTAGGTCATCAAGGGGGGGGGGATTTGGTTACTGTAGAACTTTGCTTCTTCTCTTGCAGCGACAAGTACGCGACGCCCGAGGAATGGACGCTGAAAGAGGGCACCCCACGCCCGATCCTCGGCTACATCGACATCTTCTACGGCACCGGCATCATGCTCGTCTACGTGCCGTGTCTCGTCGTCATGCTTCAGAAGGAGAACATTCGTCTGTCGTGCTTCAAAATCATGTTCCTGCTCGGCTTCGTCGATCTGTGCGCCATCGCCGTCAACTCGGTCATCAACGGCCTTCTGTTGGTCGAGGGCGCCGTCTACTGTTCGCATCCGACGTTCATCTTCATTTCGGGCGCGTTCGGTCTTGGGCTCTGGTGTGCGGCGTGTCTGATTTGTCTGATTTTGGTGCTGAATCGCGTGCTCGACATTCTGTTCCCGACGCTCGTCAAAAAGTACTTCTCCGGCTCGCGCACCGCCATGGTGCTCATGATTCCCGTCGCCTACGGCCTCTACTTCACCTTCCTGACTCCGCCCCTTTTGTTCACCTCCAGATACCAGGCGTGGTTCTTCGATCCGTTCATCTATGAAGGTACCGTATCATATCTTGAAAACTAGAAGAGGTGGAAGAAAGGTGTCAACTGACAAAATGTTCCTTGACTTGTCAGCTACATTTCAGCAGTTGACGCCTTCTTTCCATCTCTTCTAGTTCCCAAGATATGAAAAAAGTTTGGTCGTTCAGGAAAGACTCTCGAGTACCAAAACTATCCGCACACCGCCAACAATCTGTTCATTGTGGTCGCCACGTGCCTGCTCTACGGCTACTTTTGCGCCGCCATCGCCAAACAGTTCCGCAAGCGGTTGGAGTCGACGAACAAGAAGTCGCACACTCAGGCAGGGACAACTCACGTGACAGTGTCACACAACACCCCATTTCTCCTACCATTCAGATCTTTCTCCAATCCACACTGATCTGTCTCGTGAACTTTGTCGCCGCGATGATCTACGTCTACATGCAGTTCTTTCCGGTCGCCGACTTTGTGATCGTCATCGGACACATCTCGTGGCAGCTCGGTCACGGCTGCCCGGCCATCATCTACCTCTTCATGAACACGACGATCCGTTCGGGTGTGAAGCGCATCTTGCGATTCAAGGTTACCACGTGTCTTGTCGTGCGCGTCGAGCCGTTCTTGTCGTCGTCTAGTGCCGAGCCAGTAGTGTCATTCCGAAGATATAAACAATCGCCGACAGTTTCAGAAGCCACGCAGTGTGCACACACGCACCACGACCACCGTCTCGATCGTCGGACATCCGGGAACCCATCATCACTCGAGCTCCATTCACTGATGATAGACTCGCTACCACCACCACCACCACCACCACTTTCATTCCTCCCACAATGAAGTCGTGTTCGAATGTTATTATTAGCTGAGCGTTCATTCATTCAAATTGACCACAACAACAGCACAATTCACTGATACAATTGAAGAGCCAGCAGCAGCAGAGGCACGCCAGACACGTTTCGCAGCACGAGAGCTCCCGATGGTGCTCGTGGTGATGGTGATGGTGGGGATCGCAGCCGCCGGGTTGTGGTTGGACGCTGAAATTCAGATTTATGATCGCTCGGATTAGGAGGATTACCGTAGGCAGGAGGCAATTCAAAACAACAAAAACGTTAACTTTGGATTAGCCAGCTCAGCCGGGCCTATCTATCTCGGCTTTCAGAGCAGCTATCGAAAAGTTGTCAACTACAAAGTTGACCCTCTCGTCATGATCTACAACTTCACAGTTGACCACTTCTCGTAAAACCGACTCCCGGAGTAGCCACAACTCACACAATGATCGGGGGTGGCGGCGGATAGGGCGGCGGGCACGAGTCGCCTCCATACGGATTGTAGCAGGCTTGACCGGACATTTCGCGGTCGCACAGGTTTCAAGGCAGCGAAAAAAGGCAACTTTCGAGTATAAATACTCGCACACGACACATATAAGACATACAAAGAAGAAGAAGGAGAAGAAGAAGACGTCGCAATGTTTGTGAACCTGGCCCACTGGGGCGCTTGGCGTGGCGAAGATTGTGAAATTTGAATGAATGGGTAATCTGACTCATCTGTTTGTTTCCCATTTTCCATTTTCCATTTTGGTTGCGACGAGAGACGGAAGAGAGTAGGGGCGGGAATCGTATTTTGAAAGGTTTCCGGGTTTCCCGCCGCCCTACCAACTAGTTTCGCGCCGTCTGTTTTTTTGTGTTTGAACAGATTTTTGAGAGTTTCACGGATCAAAATACTAAAAACAGGGCACACGGGCACACGAAAGGGGGTATAAAAGAGTCAGCGAAAAGTGGAAAGGATATCAGATTGTCTGACAACTGAAACAACTGAAAAATGTTCAAGCTCTTCGTTTTGGCTGCTGTCGCTCTGGCTGTGACCGCCGACACCGCCTACCCGACTGGTATGTCTCCAGAATCCCCTATTGAGCGCCCGTTTTCCCTCTTCCAGAAGCCGAATCGCGTGCCCAACTCCAGGCGGCCGGCATGTCGGCGCAGTGCATCGACGGTCTCGCCGCGCTGACGAACAAGTTCACCGCCGGCTATCCGACGGTCGCTTCCAATCAGGCGGCCGCCGACAAATTCATCACGGACTATCGTGCCGAGGTTCAGGCCTTCGTGAACGCCATGTCGCCGTCGGATCGTTCGATTTACGACGAGTACTTGAAGAAGTACGGACTCTCGGTCAACTAATTCAAGCCTGCGCGACGTTTCGAATGAATGAAGCTTTATTGGTAGTTGTCTCCTAGAAACCCGTAACTAAATATGAAATATGCGTTGGCTTTCGCTCTACGGTGCCACGTCATCCACGTCGCACCCCTTCAGATGCCACGTCTCCAGATAGGTGTCGAAGTAGGTGAAGTGGTCTTCGATGTTGAACGGGAATACGCTTCTTCCGACGACAGTGTCGGGTCTTGAGCCGATCTCAAACTTGGCGCCGGCGGCCATTCCACGTGGATACCAGATCTCCGATTTGTGATGGAACGATCCTTTGTCGATGGAATCGGGGAAAGTTCGAGGCGGCAGCGCCGTGATCGGGTCCTTACTGTGCTCGATTCGCCACGAGTCGGGCACGAGCTCGTCGTGCGCCTGTGCCAGCTCGATGTCGCCGATGCGGGGCATTCCGAACGTCACTAGTTTGCCTCGTTTCGCATCCAACTGATAGGTCTTCGCCACGTAGGAGGAGGCGATCGACGCGAGACCGCCGCCGAGCGAATGGCCGAAGAACCAGAATTTGACGTCGTCCGACTTCTCCGCCAGAATCCGCTCGACATCTTCTCGCATTCCCTTGTTCCAGAGCGAGTAGAAGGCGTTGAGGTAGTAGCCGTCGACGACGCCTTCGGTGACGTCGAACTCGACCTTCGGATGCAGAAAGAACGAGATGCCCTCGTCGATCAACTGGAAGAGTGTAGTCGTGCCGCGGAACACGAGAATCATCGCGTTCTCCGACTTCAGAAACGCACTGTACGCGAAGCAAGTTGTCTGAAAACGAGGAAGACGTGGAATTCAAGACAAATTGAATAGAAGACGTACGATTTCAGTGTCATCGCAGAAAATCTCGTAGGAGTTGATGACCTCGATCTGATTTCCAAAGCACGATGCGAGACTTCGGGCCAATTTTCGGAGGCCAGGCGCATGAGTGGCGGCGATTAACGGGAGCGCAGTGTCTCGCATAAACGACTCATCGTAGCTGGAAGAAGAAGAAGCTCACACACAATACACCGAATCCGACGCGCAATTGCGTACCTCACATTCGAAACATCGCGCGGACAATTGTACGAGTGCATCGTCATATCGTCCACGTGGCACTCGCCACTCTCCGATTGAGCCGATTGACACGTGGCAGATGCGGAGCACCACTCGCATCGGACGCCGAACGAATCGGACGAGTCGACACAGTCGGAGCACGAGTCGATGCGAGCACACGAGTCCAGCGGAGCAGCGTGTAACGTGCCAAAGTGGCAGACGAGGAGCAAAAGGAATGCGGTTATCATTGAGTGTGGGGGAAGGGGGGCTGTTTTTGCAGACTGTAGTTGTGTGAAAGTTGGTTGCTCTTTTATACTTTCTTCTTCTGACACCTGCTCCCCCCTTTCGAAAGTGCATTCTCATTCCAGTCCGTGTGCTCCGTGCTCCAAAATAGAAACCCCCAAGACGCCACGTGTGTCGCTTTTCTCGTGGAGCTCGCCGAGCCCATCTGATAAGAGAGTCCTTGTAACACATTCCGATGAGCTCATTGAGCAAAAACAGGCGAGCCACGTGGTGTCTAGACACATTTGATCTACTTTACTGTAGATTTAAAGGAGCACACCGCGTTTTGATCTACACGTCGAAAATGTGGCGGTACCCCGTTTTGGAACTGGCCGGAATAGAACCAGCCCGTAATGGAACTCGCCACGTAATGGAACTCGCCGCAATGGAACTCGCCGCAATAGAATTTTCCGCAATGGAACTCGCCGCAATAGAACTCGCCGCAATGGAACTCGCCGCAATAGAACTGGCCGGAATAGAACTCGATTTCAATGGAGCGCGTTTGCATTTTCAGCCAGAAACCGGTGTTTTTCAAGGCTGAAAATTTTTTTCTATCAAAACTTTTACGCTCTACCCTCTGGTGTGTTCAGTTTCATATTTTGATTGTTTCTTGTTCGAAAAACACACGAAAAACACAGGTTTCTGGCTGAAAATGCAAACGCGCTCTATTGAGTTCTATTCCGGCCAGTTCTATTGCGGCGCGTTCTATTGCGGCGCGTTCCATTGCGGCGAGTTCCATTGCGGCGAGTTCCATTACGTGGCGAGTTCCATTACGGGCTGGTTCTATTCCGGCCAGTTCCAAAACGGGGTACCGCCGAAAATGTTGAAAGTGCTGCTCTTTTCTTGCTCCCTCTCTTTGCGCGGGGTGGATCGAATTGCTACTACTACTACTGCTACTCGTGAAACCGTTCTCGTTTTCACCATAAAGGGACGGGCGAAACTGTGGTAGATCAAATATTTGCAATGAGCTGCTCCTCTTCCGTCCGCGCGGAGTGGTAAGCACAAAAGAGAGAGAGAGAGAGGTCAGAGAACATCAGCATCAGATCGAGAAACGTCACTTTCTATAGTGTCTTTCACCCGCGTTGCTTTTGTTTTTGGGGCGATCAAAAACAAGAACGAACGGTTTTATGCTGGTTATTATCACAGGCAATATAGACATTGGAGGGGAAAAGGCAAAATGCATCATCACTATAATTTTTGGTGAGGAAGGCAACCGAAAAATGGGGGGAAAAGCGAAATGGAATACAAGAACAAAAGGAAGAAAGAAAACAACCCATAACACCCAAAAAGAATTATTTAAGTTACAATAAATTACATAAGTTCTTCGTATTAAGGGAGAAACAAGTTATTATAATGATAGACTCCAAGTAGAAATTCTTTGGTTGGAACATAGAGAAGAGAGGAAAACAGTGAAAACTAGAAGATCGATACCCGGTATCATTGCTTTTGAGAGGAAAGAAAAAGGGAGCGAAAGTTGTTCAGCTCGCTTGATAAAACTCTTTCCACACAAACTTCTGGTTCTGGTTGTCCTCGGAGCACACTTGGAGTGTCGCATCGGAGCCCGAATCGGAAACCGTGATGCACATTCTCTTCTGGTTGTGCAGAATCTGTTGCGTCTTGCGGTCGTAGACCCAGTTTCCGTTGACGGTTCCCTTCACACAGTGGTTCGCCTGAATGCGAATGCCGTTCGCCGTCAAGCACCACTCTCCCTGCGCCATTTGTCCTTGCACATTGAGCCGAATCAACTGGTTTCCTCCGTATCCGTGACAGTTGGAAGCGCCGAGAGGTCCCGGGATGCCGCCCATTCGGTCGAGACACTTGCCCGTCGCCGGATTTCTCGCCTCTCCCCAGACGTCGTTCGGTGGAAGCAGTGGGTAGGCGGTGAGCACGTCGTAGGCCACATTCTCCACGTACCACTTGAACGACTTGCATTGGAGGCGGTCGCGAAGAGCGAGTTGCGCCGAAATGTCTCCTGGATCAACTTTGGTGGCTTGCGGTTCGCGGGTCAAGTAGTACTTCGAGTAGTCGTCCATCCACGTCTTCACAACGCGCATCATGTTCTGCAAGGTCGTTTCTGAGTGTCATTTGCAATATAGTCGCACTTACGATAGAAATAACGGGCTTTCCGGCGAGTTTACCGAAGCTGTACGGCATGTGCGATCTGTAGACGTGGCCGACGTGTGAGCAAGGAACGAAAACGATTCCGCCGCCGCACTGCCAGATTTTGAAGCTCAACTCGTACTGCTCTCCTCCCCAAATCTGAAGTCCCTCGTCGTAGTAGCCGAGCTCCTTGAACCAGAGCCGATTGATGGCAAAGAGCCCACCGGCGTGCGTCGGCGAACGGAACGGCTGGCTGTTGTGTTTTCGATGCGCAGTTTCTTTCTCAGTGATCTGGGTTTCTTTGTAGAGAAGTCCCCACTCGAAGATTCCGCTGTGATGGGCGTTGGGACTTCCGTAGACACTGCGATACTCCCAGGAGTTCGAGTCGATTCCGTCAATTACTGGGACTGTCATCACTTTGCGGTTTCTCTTAATTGGCGCCAGAAGTGGAGGGAGCCAGTTGGTGTTAACTTCGCAGTGAGCATCAAGGAAGAGCACAACTTCGGCAGTCGAGTGCTTGGCTCCAATTGATCGGGCGCGGATGAGACCCTCTCGTTGCTCGGTTCGCACCACAATAACTTTCCCGTTGAATCTTGTCACATACTTGTCAAGTTTCTCCTTCAAATGCGGCTTGTCCGAGTCGTCGTCGACCATGACGATCTGCTCGATGAGCTCTGGCGGCGAGCGGAGCAGGACAGAGTGAACGGTACGGAGAAGCGGGGTCCAGCCCTCGTTGTGGAAGACAATAACGACGGAGACGGTCGGCAGGCTCTCCGGATAGTCCCAATGCTTGCACTCTTTCGGTCGGATGTCGGGAATCGTGCGATTCATCGAGATCATGTCGGAGACGTAGGTGTTGAAGCCGAACTCCCGCTCGGCTGCTCTTCCGGCCGCCATTCCCTCTTCGTCAGTCACTGGAACAGGCCGTCCGTGCTCTCCTGGCTGGTTTGACGGCACTTCCGGAATTTTTGGCTCGTAATTGCCAAGCTGTCCATCATCTCTGAAGATTGTGTTCGGATCCGGGCCGCCCGGAAGTTCCTTGTTGCTCAAATCGTCCAAATCGTCAAATTTCAACGCGGCACTGTTCGAATCGGCCGATGACATCCCGGTCTGAAATGCGAAATGATGCTTTCAAGGGGTCTCTGGTCGGGAAACGAATCAATACCTTTCCATTGTTGTTGTAAACAAGGCCGAGAAGCACTAGAACTCCAATACAGATGTATGTGCCTACTCGGCAGCCTCTGAAATTAGGAAAACTTCAGACTTTTAAAAAGTACTGTAAACACTCACCTTTGCCGCCACAACCTTTGCAATTGCAGCTTTTTCCGTGCAATTATCATCGTCTGGTGCTAGTTTAAACCCTGCAAAACAATGAAAAGTGAGAAAATTGCGAGGAGACGGGCTCTCGAGAAGCGCAAGACGCAATGAAAACAAACGACGCTTCCGAAGTGTTGGCAAAACGTGTGGGCTCCGCCCCCTCTGCAGCCCTGCGGCGCGTGTTTCCGCAAGCGCCGCACACTACGACACTTCGCAATTACGCACTGTTTTCTATTCTTTTTTCGCCGCTTTCTCCGATTTTCTCGTCACCTGTCGCTTTTAATTTGGGTCGAAACGCATTGAAAAACTCAGTTTTCAGGTCATCGAACATGAAAGTACCTGTCAGAAGTCTGCTGGCGATTCGAAACGCCGCCACCGCGGTGTCGACAGTGGAAAGTGAGTTTTTCGTTGAAAACAGCAAAAAATACACTTAAAATCGAGCAAATAATGCGGAACATTTAAAAAATTTCCGGAAATCCGTTCAAGACTACAATTTTATGCAGACGCCGCCCCAGCAGCACTCTCCTCGGAATTCTTCGATCACATCCGCCATCAAGTGTACGGAGACGCTAAGAAAGTGGACAAAGTCGTCGTTTCAGTCGTCACCAAGGATCGAACGCAGCCAGTTCTTGTCAATCGCAATGTCTCCACCGCTTATCACTGCTTCAATCGTAAGTTCTACCTGAAAGCTAATGAGAGACTCCATTTTTCAACTTTACCTTTTTCCAGACATCAACAAACAGCAGGTTGATGATGCAGTGCTTGTCGAGGTGACGCCGAGCGTCGGCAGTCCTTATTTCGGCAGCGTCAATCAGCCACTTCAAGATCAGGCCGAGATCCGGAAGATCGCATTCGACACCCAAGAGCACGCCAGTCTGGTGAACGAGGCGTACTGGCGATCGTGCTCCTTCGTCTCTGCAGCCATTCTGAAGGAGGCTCTCGACGCGAAGATCGAGTGCAAGTTTCCGGGCGGCAGTGTCGAGCAGGGATTCTTCTCCGTTTCGCTGCAGGGTCTTGGCGGGAAAGCCTTCTCTGCCGACGAACTGGCGACCATCAACCGCTTCGCAAAGACGTTTATTCGCGAAGAGAAGGCGTTGGAAGTGATCTCCGTGCCGAAGACGTTGGCAGAAGAGTCGGGAATCCATGGCGAATCGCTCATCCGCATCGGTCAACACGTCTTCGCCTCCAGCGGTCCAGTGATTCAGTCTACCCGCCAAATCGGTCGATTCTTCATCTTCCGCTCAAAACCAATCGGAAACGATGTTCTTGTGGGCGGAGTCTCGCTGCCAGCTCGACAACCGACGTCTTCCTACTCCTGGAGTCTAATTGCCATAAACGCACAGCAGAAGTTCAGCAAAAACTGATAGATTTTTCGTGTAGATTAGGTTTTCGTTCCTATTTTTGTTTGGTTTCTGTTGATTGTTTCATGAAGCAAAAATGCAATAATTTATCGACTTATGTACAAAACTATTGAAATCTAGGCTTGTTTTTGTTTCTTCACATTGTTCATCCGTTCTTCAGGAAGTTGTTGAGGAATCCTTGTGCCACCTCGCCGCTGATCAGACTGTTCAACTGTCCGAGCACGGCCGCCGGCGACTGATCCATCATGCCGGACACCTCCTCGCACCGCTTCATGGCCCTCTGCAGCTGCGATCCGATCTCGATGCTCGCCATCACGTCGCAATTCGCCACCGCCTCCCGCAACGAGTCGCACTGCTGACGTTCGGCACCGCGACGGCACGTCTCCTGGCTCGCCTTCAACAGGTCGATCTCGCCGGTCATGATGGCTCGTCGCAGTTCGTCGCCCCACGCGTCGAACGTCTTCTCGTCGGCGACGTCCTGACAGTTGCCGTAGGCGATTTGCATGAACTCGGAGATGAACGGAAGGCAGCCTTTGCCACGTGGCAGACCGAAGTTGCTGTCGGCGTTGGAGACGAAATCACGGATGCCGATTTGAGGAAGTTTCTCTGTAAGTTTGCAGGGTGATGGAAACGCGCTCCACCGAGAACACTCACCATTGGCTCCGCCCCCATTGTTTCCTCCGTTTCCTGTGCCGACTTGGAGGAATCGACGTGCGATTTGCATGAACGGCGAGCCATCGAACGAGTTCGTCTGGAAAAGAAAGATCAAGGAGATGGTGGCCGAGAGAAAGCTAGGCCATCTTACCGGTGGCGGAGGTCTCGAGAGTGGAGCCGTCGCTGCTGCAGCTGATGCTGCAGAGCTCGCGGAGCCCGCGGTGCTCACCGGTTGCTGCTCCACCGCCAGCACTGCGGCCGAGGATTCGACAGACGGAGCCGCCGCCTGCGCAACCGGCACACTCGGCTCGGCGTACCGTATCTCCTTCATTTTGTCGCCGAGCACCGACTTCTTCTTGAACTCGCGCACTCCGAGCACATCGCGACCACCGTCTCCCATCGAGGAGCCGGCCGTCCGATCCGAGCCGACAGTGTCCTTGATCACCGGACGCGCCGGCACCGCCGGCAATCCGAACATCATCGGCGCCATCGTGACCACCGGAGGAGCCACCGCGGGCGGAGTCATCTCGACGGGCGGCGCGACGGTGGGGAACGTGAGCATCGGAGCGAGTGTGGCAGCGGGAGCAGCAGCTGCCGATCCCTGCGACGCTTCGAGTTTGTCGAGCGCCTGAAGGAATGCGCTTCGTCCCTGATACGCCAGATTCTGGATGGCTGAAACGACATGGGCGGTCAGTGGCCGACTTTCTTTTCTCGCTCGTTGAGGACGAGGATAAGCTTTCTTCTGTCCCATTCTCACCTCCACCAATCATCTGTGACGGCCGCTGCTGTTCCGGTGTCGGTTGCTGCCGCTGCTGCTGCTGCTGGTGTGTCGTCGGAGCGGCGATCGTCCGTCTGCAATACGAACGACCGTGTTTGTACTTTTCAAGGATTTCTCGCGCCTCTTCGTCTCGAAACAGGTTCCCCTCGATTCGATTCGCTTCTTCTTTTCTCAACTTTCATCAAAGCTTCTTCCCACCGCCGCACGGAACCAACCCTAATCCCCCCCCCCCCCCCCGGGATGTCTTGAAGGGAAGAGAAGACTCACTGAACGTCTCGCTCGTTCTCCACAATGTTCTTCGACGCCATCGACGAGAGCTCCGTCGCCAGTTCGGCCATACTTCGCATGTTTTCGGGCCGGAGAAGCGAGAGGAACGGCTGAATGTCCATGTTCTGAAAGATTCGACGTCATCTATGAAGAAGAAGACGTCAGACTCCAGCTTACCTGCGAGTTACATGACGAGACGAGCCATAGAACTGGCACCAGCGCCTGATAGATCATAACAAGTGGAAGGAGAAGGTGGTGGGAATCCCGAATGGAAAGTGAGAGAGAGAGGGTGGAAACCGAAAATGGTAATGGTGGGGGAGACAGAGCGGATATATGGAAGAGAGAGAGAGAGGAAAGTCGCTTCTTTCGATCGGCGTAGGCAACGAGGCATGCGCTTCTCTCTCTCTCCGACTCTCTCACTCCCACACACTCTCTCGTCGCTATCAAGTTCTGATGCCGAAAAAGCTGAGGGAAGAAGAAGAAGACGAAGGAGAAGAAGAGGGATAAGCTGTAGAAGACGTTCGTCGTCGTCGGGGTAGAGGGGAGGTGTGACACATCCAACGAATGACGAATCGTTATCAACCCGACAGTGGCGAGCGAGTGACGTAACCATCATCATCCGCTTTCACTTTTCAACACAGAAAACAAGAATCGTCCAGTCTGTGTATCACCGGATGAGTGCACTTTCAAAGTGCGCTCTACTGCACACCACATGACAGTGAATAGTAATGTTTTTATTGTGCAATCTACAACGGCTCCTTCGGCCGCTCCTTCTCCTCCTTCTCCTCCTCCGCCTCGTCCTCGGTGCACAACACCGGCTTCACTCGTTTGTACTGCGCGTCAGGATGGACGTCGAGCTTTTCCAGTTTTTCCTTGTTCGCCTGTGTCAGTGGTCCGCGCTTCAGCATTACTTCCATCTGCTCGAGTCGACGTGGCGACTTCTCGAGCCACACCACCGGCGTGGACATCTTGCCGACCGACGTCTTCCACGCCGCCAAATGTTTGCCGATGAAGTAGGCGACTTTCTCGGCGTTCCGATCATTGACGGCCATCACATACTTCAGAATCGCCGTCATTCTCGCGTGCACTTTGGCGTCGGGGTGTGTGTAGGTCTTCGGAAACTCGTATTTCGCCATCACCATTCGCCAGTGATCGCCCGCTCCGTTCTCAAACTTTTGCCACTTCAACGGCTCCTGAAAAGAAAAGTTCAATAAAAATTAAAAATCGCAGCATTCTTACCGCGTTCACCATCCGCGTCGCAATGTAGAACCACGACTCGAAGTCGTCGGCGGCGCCCTGATGCATTCGAAAGTGCTGTCGACGTGACATGTACGTGTCCACTTTGTTCAGCAGCAGCGACGTCTTCTTGATGAGTTTCGCGTTCATCGCCTTCAGCTCGAAGGACATCGTCAAACGGTTGCGCTCGTCGCACTGTTCGTGCGTCTCGGCGAACTGAAAATCGTGAAACACGGCAATGTGTTGCTTGTCGGCGCGAAAACAAAACGACGACGGGCGGACTCGAAGATGTGCATAGCCGATCTGAAAATCATTGTATACGACCCGCTTTATTGAACTTTCAAACTATCTGAAGCATTGTTTTCAAGCTCTCTGGCTCAAAATTTTCAAAATGTGGAAGTTTGCAAATTCAAAAAAATAGAAAAACAAGAACGACACTCCGAAATAACGCGCTAAAATCTGTTTTCGAAAAGAATTTTGGAACACGGTGAATTTTTTGGGACATGCCGCGGAGAAAGTCCGGCCATCTCGTTCGATTTCTAGGCCACCAACCCAGTTTTTGGCCGGTTTTTTGGACTTTTCTCGCTTCATAGGTCGAAATTCAAAAATTTATCTGATCAAACTGTTCGCACGGTCCATACGCATATTTAAAAAAAAAGAACGCCAAAAAATATTCAGATTTGAAAGAGTTTACTTCCTTGGAAAATGCGTGGCCGAACTGCGTTTCGCTCTTCCATCGTAGGTTTTTCGGCAATAACTTTAGTTACAGATCGAAATTCAAAAATTTAACTGATCAAATTGTGCGCAGCATCAATACGCGTCGATTAAAAAAAAGAGCGTCAAAAAATGTTCAGTTTAGAGAGAGTTATCTTCCTTGGGAGATGCGGCCTAAAAAACTGGTGACCGAACTATTTGCATAACGATCTTCAGAGCACCAGAATTTTTTTTCCAAATAGCACTTTTAATTGTTTCTCCTTTTTCGTCCTGATTTTCTGCCTGCTATCGCAGGAAAATATATTAAAAATGTATAAAAATGACGAAAATTGCCGCGCGGGGGTCTTGCAAACTCGCATGCACCGCTTGCAATCTCTCATTGGTCGGCCACGCCCCTTTCATCATGCCGCACCCTTGCGCATTCGTGCGCCGCATTGTTGCGGTAGGCGGAGCCGCGCACGCCGATTGGTCGACGGTCGGCCGCGCTTTTCTACTGCATGTTCCGAAAAAGTCACCGTGTGGAACGTTTGTTCCAAAATTTTCAAAAAATTCGAAACAATTGTTTCGAATTTTTTGAAATTTTCTCACTTTTTCAGAGGTTTCAGAGTTCAAAAAATGGCAGATTTTATAAATTTAAACGAATGACAGCTATAGAATTTGTTTTTTTTGTCCCGTTTCCTTGAAAGTATGTTGAAAACCAATAAATCTATTTTTTTCAGCCCTCTCCTCACCTTGTGCAAGTCACGAATACAAAAGAACGTCTGCAGAGCCAAGGTCACGGACGTCGCCATCGGCATCACCGGATTCGCCTTTATCACATCGTCCAGTGTCGTCGTGGTGATCTGGGAAAACGCGTTGGGTTGGACAAACCAGCGCAGAAAGAGAAAGAGTGCTCACCGGTGTCGTGAGCAACCATTGGACGACGGAGAAGTAGCCGAACGAGAGGCATCGGACGACGTTTTGCGACTGGATTCGCACGAGTTGGACGATAATCTTCGCATCCTTCTGGAAAAGAGAAGAGCAAAAATATTTAGAAGCTGGAAACATGGTTACATTTCCAGTTTTATCGTCCATCAGTTGTGTCTGATATCTCAGTTGGACGGGGGTCTGACAATTGAACATACATTCGCCGCTGATCACTCCGAAATCGCCCATAATTGGCTGATAGAACGTGTAGCTGAAAGTGACACTTTGCGCGTCCGTATCTTGAAAACTAAACGAGCTATTGAAGAGGTGTGAATTGCACAGTAGAGCAAAATAAACAACTTTGTAATTTTCGAGAAAGGCCAACTCACGGAATATCGCCCAGAACGATTTTGAGGCGCGCTTTGTGATGAATGGTGCGGCTCACCGGCTCGAGCCTCCAGACGGTCACCTTCTGAGGGAACCACTTCGGATAGGGAACGCGTTTTCTTTCCGTGACCACTCGCTTCCATGGGACTCGCTTCGTCACGTTCGCTCTCGTGGCGGTCGCCTTCTCTCTCAACACCCGTCCCCGCTTCGTCGCCCATCGCTTCAGCGCCCGACGGTACCGTCGGTGCTTCTTGCGACGGTGACGAGCGTGGCGATCGGCGCGACGGAGCACTTTCGCAGCGCGTCTCTTCGCCGCGCACGCGTTCAGCTTGAAACGCAGGACGCGACGCATCATGAGAAGTTTGCGACGACGCGCGTGTCGCAACATCTGAAGCACCACCGCATCCGTCCAGTTCGCGTTCCGTCGCGCGTTGCTCTTGAAGATCTTCACGTCGAGCCGATGCATTCGGGGGAGGTGACGTCGGACGCGGTTGCGACGTCGGAACATCTTCTTCTTGCGACGTCGTTTCGCGCGCTTCCTCTTCTCGTGCCGCGAGTTCGACGTCTTCGTCGTCACACTCGTATTGCTCTTCTTGTCACGCTTTCTCTGACGACGTCGCGTCCTGTTTCGCCTCTTCCGGTGCTTTTTGTGGGCGAGGCGCGCGAAATAGCGGCTGGTGTCGATGCTGGACGAACGACTTCTCCGTCGCACTGTCACGTGACGACACAGTCGTTTCTCTTCCGTTCCCAAAGTCTTCTTTCTTTTCTTCTTCCTCTTCTTCTTCTTCTTCATCTCATTCTTCTTGACCTCAGGCTTACCGGTCGGAATGACCACATCAGTTTCCATTCTTTTCTCTCGTAGGCGGGACGAACTCTTTTATACACACGACGCTCGGCGTCGAATCAATCAATAATCGATCGGAACGAAAGAAACCGATCGATAATACAGGAAAGGGTCAAGGGCACACGGGAAAAAGGGGGCGGGAGGAAATAGCGCGAAAATAGGTTTTTGGGCGGATGGGAGGGGGGAGAAGACGTGAAAGAAGGGAGGAATTAAATAGACCCGTGGAAGCCGCACGAAACGAATCAGGAGGGTGAAGGGGGGACAGTTAGACATCGACGCAAGCTTCTGGAGCGTCATCTGAAGACGTCGACGTCTTCAGCGACGATTCCGTGTCGCGAACCATGACGGCGGGACCGGCGCCGTGGCGCAGAAAGTGGAGACACGTGCCGCGGACGGCCCACGTGAACTGTTGCCAGTCGGATTTCCGCCACTGCTCCACGCGAATCTCGTCGTCTTGCTCCAACTGCGCGACGCGAATCTCGTGACCGCAATCGGTGAGCGTCACCATTTTGTGCTGAAATTCGTCAGTTTCAGCGGCTATTCGCTCTCTTCGCTTGCTCACATTCTTGGCGTTGCTCTCGAAACAGTACTCGCCGAGTTTGCGCGCGTTGAACGTGAACACGAGGTCGGAGTCGGTGGCGATTTGGAGCAGTGCGGAGATGCTCGAGCCGTCGGACAGCTGGAAGTCGGATGACGACGTGGAGACGGAAGACGACGAAGACGAAGACGTGGCGGTGTCGGAGACAGAAGACGTCGTCGTCGTCGAGCTCGCCGACGAGTCCTCCTCTTTCGTGTAGCTCGAGAGACTGTTCAGTTTACTCAGAAACACCGAGTCGCTGATCAGACTCTCATTCTCGTTCGACACGTTTCCTTCCTGAAAAAGAAGACACTTGTCACATGTCCCGTGACATCTTTTTGTCATTCTGCTCTTACGTTCGAGTTGGCCGACGGACTGGTGCTCGAGTTCGCGTACTGAGAGGCTTGTTGAATTAGAGCCGCCAGGAAGTCGTCCTGGGCTCCCAGCTTGATTTCGGCGGTGGCGAACGGGTTGAAGGGGAACGCCGACGTCGTCTGGGAAAGCGCCTTCAGAAGCAGGTCTTCTGGCTGAAAAGTTGGCAGTTTTGCAGCCGCCGAGAATATGAGCGCCCATTCGGCGCAGC
This sequence comes from Caenorhabditis afra, assembly GCA_963570955.1. Taxonomy (NCBI): domain Eukaryota; kingdom Metazoa; phylum Nematoda; class Chromadorea; order Rhabditida; family Rhabditidae; genus Caenorhabditis; species Caenorhabditis afra. Next base: position 2,723,144 of record OY751536.1, on the reverse strand, counting down.
CCGCTTGTTGGTCTGGATGGCTGTGTGGTTAGCAGGCGCGAGTGGTAACCGGAAGGCTTTTGGTTCGATCCCACCGCACTTCCAATTTTACATTTCCCTTTTTTCAAATCGAAATCCCACAAACAAACCCCCTTTCCGACCATTCCTATACACTCTTTATTCAGATTTCGGTTACGATCCAAAAAGAAGTCGTCGTCGCCGGCCCCAAATGGAATGCGTAAATCTTCTTCTTCTTCTTCTTCTTCTCTCCGCTGCTGCTTCTATTCCCAATTCTTTGTCCAGTTTACACATTCAATTCCCAAATAGTCCGCATCGAAAAGAGGAAGGAGGCGAAGAAGCAGCTTTCGATTCGAAACGACGAAAAACGGCGCGAGTAGCGAGCGAGCGAACACGCCGAATTTTGGATGGATATATGCAGACAGCCCCCCCCCCCCCCCCCGTTCCGAAACTGGATCCCCTTCTGATTGTCTGGGCGCCCGGCGCCCCCCTCCTTTCTCTGCTTCTCTCCGTCTCGCCTTCTCCCCTCCCATTTTCGGACGGCCATTGTAAAAATTAATGCGAATTTCTCTCTCTCCCCCTTTCTGTTTCTAGGTCACTCTATTCACCCACAAACATGTTTCCCCCTCCCATGAAAATACACGGAATCGGTAATTTCGACAGATCCACACACAAAAAAGGAGGAAGAGGATTTCCCAGTCCCTACCTGCTTTTTGACACGTGGCGCGTAGTTGGCCGGCGCTTGCGAGTTGATCTTCTCCTCGCAAATCGCCCAAAGTCCGCCGGGTCCTGAAACGAAATGTATCGCCACGTTTTGCAGTTTTCTCATCCTATTACCGGTATCATGTTTTCGCTTCAAATGGAATTTCATTGTGGTCGGACTGCGATCGTTGGTGACCCAGTGACAGAAACGGCAGCGGACGCCCGCGAGACCGTGTGTGCGCAGGTCCGTGAAGAACTCCCAGACCTGAACGGAGAAGAAAATGGTGGATATCTCGGGAACTGGAAGAGATCGGAGGAAAGTGTCAACTGTTGAAATGTAGCTGACAAGTCAGAGAACATTTTGTTAGTTGACACCTTTCTTCTATTTCTTCTGGTTTTCAAGATATGAGCTCCGAAACTCTGAAGCAGGCTCTATTTGGGGGACCTCTCTAAAATAATTAATATGGTAGTCATTGGCAACTACTCATTGCCTATAAGAGCCTTCAAAGCCTATATTTAAAAAAAATTTCAATCTGGAGCACTTTGATATCTGTAAAATTGGCTAGAACCTCTAGTTGAACGATTGAAGCTTAAAACGAGTCATATCAACTTTCAGGGGCTATATCTTGAAAACTAGAAGAGATCGAAGAAAACTGTCAACTATCAAAATGTAGGTGACAAGGAAAAGAACAAATTGTCAGTTGACACTTTTCCCCCATCTCTTCTAGTTTTCAAGAAACGGCCGACCTACCGGATTGCTCTTCTTCCTGCCCGCATTTCTCGGATTCGGAATGTTCGGCGCCGGCGCCAATCCGGTGCGCATCACAGATTCATTGGCTGCTCCCAGAGCAACAGCAGTGGTAGTAGTAGTCGTCGGAAGAGCACTCGCCGTCATCATTTTTGCATTTGGATGCCCCCGCGATAGATAGATATTCACTGCGAAATGAGAGAAATAGTGTGTGAAATGGAGAGACGCAGAGAGAAAAAGAGAGAAAAGTTATGAATTTTGATGATGAAGCGAAGGGAAAAAGTGCGAGTTTTCTGGAAACTTCTTCTGGAATGGGACTTGAAAGCGTAAAGTTGTCCCGCTTTTTTGGGTGGTGAAGGGAGGAAAAACGAAAAAGTTATGAAATTTCACAACTAGTCTCTTCCCGCCCCCCAGTTTTCCTGGTTTTGAAAGAGGAGGAAAAAAGATTTTTTCTCGCGGATTTTGAATTGAGTTTTGCCTCCGGGCGGAATTTGGGATTTTTTTTCCGAAAAACGTTTTTCTCTCATCCCCCCGCCCGGTCGCCGCCTCGCAAAACGAAAACGAGACTGCAGAATTTTCGTTTTTGTTTTTTTTTCAAACTTTTGGAATTTAAAGGGAAATTTGGGTCTCGCCACGAAAAGTTCGGGGTTTGGGTCTCGAAGCGAATGTTTGTAGACTTCAACGTTAAAACTGTTCTTCTGGATTTTTCTTGAGGTGCCCGGGTCTCGACACGAAAACTACATAGCTATGATAACATGGGTCAAAATCAGGAGATGGGTCTCGACACGAAAAGCTGATCGTTTTGGGTCCCGCCACGAAAGGTCTCGACGCGAAAGTTTGAAATTGAAATTGGGACTGTCCAGCAGGTTGCTTGAGGTTTGGGTCTCGACGCGAAAACTACATAGCAACACGAAAAACGGAAATTTTTGGGTCCCGCCACGAAAGGTCTCGACGCGAAAACGCAAATTTTTCAAAAATGCGAAAAAAAACAACTTTTCGGCAAATTTTCAACGGGAAATTTCGACGGAAATATGAGAAAATTCGAAAAATCAAATTTCCAAAAAAAAACATTTTTTGTTTTTCTTGTTAAGTGCGTTTTGAAGAGGACCTCACGAGAAAAAATGAAAAAAAAGGTGTATATCCGGGAAAAAGGGGCGGATTTCCCGGAACAACCCCCTAACAAAAAAAATGCAAAAATGTTTGCAATTCGATATTATAAATTCTCTGGGTGGAAAAGAGGACGAAGAAAAGTGGGCGGAGCCTATTTCGAGGAGAAGGAGGAGAGATTTTGGAGAAAACGAAAAGAAAAGTGGAAGGGGGGGGGGGGATAGAATATATATATATGGATTACTGACCGGTTTTGTGGTTTTTGGCGAGGAAGAGAAGGAGGAGGAGGCGAATGCGAAATTATGGTAAACGAGACAGAAGACGACGGGATGAAGCAGAAGACGTTGTGAAAAAGAGAAGACGTTTCGAAATTTGAAAGGCCGCGCGGACTAGTTTTCCCCCGGCCACTGATTTTTGGGAAACTAGGCCACTCCGACGCATTTTTTGAGTGATTTTTGAAAGTAATTTTGAAAATGACTCGAGTTTCATCGACTGAAGTGGAAATGAGAGGGAAACTATTTTTGGCTGAAAATTTCCAGTTTCAGCCATTTTTGAAAACTTTTCGTTTTTAATTTAGGTTTCCATCGAAATTTTAAACCTGAAAAATGCGATGAAACAGAAAAAAAATTTTTTTTTTCCAAATTTTTTTTTTCGAAAATTTTTCGAAAATTTTTTCAAAAAAAAAATTTTTTTTCAATTTTCAATTTTTTTCAACTTTTTGAATAAAAGCGATTCTAGATAAGTATTCCAAACGGAAAAAAGTTGGAAATCCGGAAAAAAGTGGGATGCGTAAAGGGAGAGAGTGTGACAAATTGACCTGGAAAAAATAGTGGGACGAGTGAAAGTTTTGTGGGGAAAAGAAAGAAATACTTGCATATGCGCGTTTTCTACCAGAAATCCGCAGTGGCGCGCGCCGCCGCCGCTTCCGAAATTTAATTGTACCTAATGTGACGCGGCGGACGGATTGGGCCGAAAGGGGGGTGGACATCAGCGGCAATTCAAAATTTATTCGGAGGATTCACTCGAAAACAGGTAAATTGCAATGAATCACACGTTTTTAGCGATTTCCAGCCGTCAGAACGGCCAAAACTGCGAAAGTTCGGTGGAGCGCACTTGCAACACCGACGGAAATTTTTCGAGATTTTTATACCAATCGATAGAGCTCGGAAAGTTATGCATAAAAGTCAACTGGCGCACACCTTGAAAACCCCTTTTAAGCCCTGTTTTAGGCGTCTGAAAATCGGCGAAAAGCGAAAAAGTTGGAAGGGGGTTGGCCTTCAAAAAGTGACGGAAAAGCGTCGAAAATCCACTTGAATCCAATTTATTTTTCCAATTATTTCAATGTGACATTGAGAAATAACTTCGCTCGTTCAATCAAAATCTGGTCAGCCTTCCGGAAGAATTTTTCGAATTTAATCTGGATTTGGGATTTTCTAGGCCACGTGGCATTCTGGACCTTAAAACCGGTCTTAAAATTGATTTTCGCACTTTGTGCCAATAGAGTTTTCTTTCCAACTTTTCAAGCTCTATCGATTGATATAATAATCTCCGCGGATTTCCGAGATGTCGCAAACGCGCTCCACCGAACTATCGCAGTGGAGCGCGTTTGCAGCACCCGATTCACGGGGAAAAACGACTGAAAAACGGGCAATGGTTTTCTTAAGGGGGGTGCGAATCGAAATAACGAAATAGGCGAATACGAGAAAAGGAAGAAGAAGAAGAAGAAATTGGGCCAGATGACCAAAACGAAAAGAAAAAGAAATTAGGTTGCCCCCCTTTTAAACGACCACCACACACTGATAAGCCGTGTCTTTTTCTTTTTTCCCTCGACACACACACTTTTCGGCGAAAAAAAATGTGCGGAATTTAATTTTTTTTTTGGCAGGCGCGGGAATTTGAAATTGCATTTTTAAAAGGGGGTTTGAAATCTTAAAAACAAAAAAAAATTTTTTTTTGAATTTTTCTCGAAAAATTTAATTTTTGACTCAATTTTTATCGTGTTTTTAAAAAAAAATTTAAAAAAATATTTATTTTTTTTTTATTTTAAATGTTTTAAATAAATTTGAATTTCCCGCCAAACAACAACAAAAAATTTTGAAAAAAAACAATTAAAAAAAAAAAATTTTCTCGAAAAGTTCAGTTTTTGACTCAATTTTCATCGTGTTTTCTTCGAAAAGAAAATGAAAAAAAAAATTTTTTTCAAATGTTTGGGTTTTTGAATTTTGAATTTCCCGCCAAACAACAACAAAAAATTTTGAAAAAAAGCGGCCGAAAACTTTTTTTTTCGGCCCAATTGAATTACTTTTCGCGTCTTCTCGTCTCGTCGAAAAAAAAGAGAGAGATGGGGAAATTTTTTTTTTTCTGAAGAGGCTCGCCTCAAAAAGAGCACACACTTTTTTATATTCGATGAATTTTAACAAGTGGCTTGATGCTCCAGAAAGAGAGAGAGAGAGAGAGTTGCTCAATTTGGAGCCCCGAGAAGAGAGCCAAATGAAATTTTTAGTTGTTGCTTGTTTAAGGGGGTAATCCCGTTGAGTTTAGGCGCCTCTCTAAGCCAATGGGAACTGGGGGTAAATAGGGAAACTTGGGAAGGGGGGACGATTTCAGAAATTTCAAATAGAAGCCACTGGGGGGAATAAGTGAACAAATGTGGGAGGAAATGAGAAAATCAGGTTCGCATTATACAACACAAAATGATGGGGACGGGTGCGGGCGCGCGGGCGGACGGTGGAATACAAAAAACTGAAATTACACCTAGAAACTTCCTAATATGGATTTGCTGTTGAGAATCGGAATAAGCGCGAGCGCCTCCCCCTGGTTTTGTGTGGCGATTAGATCAATTCGTTCAACAGGTTCTATACGCAAGATTTGGGAGCGAAGAGGAAATTATTTTGGAGACGGGGAGAGGAGGCTTTCGTCGGGCGGCGGCGCCGGAATTCGAGAAAGCAGTTCATCGTGGTGGTAATCAAAAATATAACAAATACTCGAGTTTACCAGAGAAGATGATAACGAGGGGAACACAGAAAAGGCGGTAAAAACTTGAAAAATAAAAGGGGAGGCGAAAAAAAGGGGGAAAGAAAAAACGCTAACAACAAAACAACAAAAAACATTTTGAATGAATTTTCAGAAATGGGTCAACAAATAGGAAGTGAGCAGTTTTTGGGCGGATTTCTGGAGAATAGGAACCGAAAAAGCTGCGCACTTCTCGTGAGAAAAAGGAAGAGTGTGTGAGGATGATGAGAATGTGGGCGAGGCGAACAAGAGTCAATTAGTAACGCAAATTATCCGACTTCCATATCTTCCTCTTCCTCATTATCGCTGCCATTCTGAAAAAGAATAACGATTCATTCAAGCAGTCCGGATAGCTGAAATTGGCTTGAAATGCCTCAGCCCGGATCGGGAATCGAGCCATTTTTCTCGATTTTTCAATACTAAATCTTACCTCCGAGCCTGAGCCACTGTCGGCATCCATCGCATCATCATCATCGCTGCCGTCGTCGGATCCTTCATCGTCGTCGTCGTCGTCCTCGTCGTCGTCATCGTCCTGATTCTCCTCCTTCAGCTCGCCGTCCTCCCACCAGTCGTCCTCGCTGCTCTCGCCGTCCTCGTCCGACGCGATCGCGTCGAAATCTTCGGACTCCGAGTCGAGATCATTGTTGAACACGACGAGCGGCTGAGGTGCGATCTTCAGCTGCTGACTGTTGGCGCGACGTTTGATGAGATCGGCGATCGTCGATATTTTTCCGTGCAGGGCGAGCAGCTCGCGATGGTGACCGACACGCGCGCGCAACCATCCGATCAAGCCGCCGACCTCTTTTTCGAGGTTGGGCAGCGAGATGAGGTACGGCATGTGCACCGAGAACGCGACTTGCGCCCATCGGATCGTTGGTCGGATTCTGAATTGGAAATTTGCCTGAGAATCGAACAATTAGGCTTACTCGGCGGCTTTTCGCGTTTTGAGGCGATCCTCGAGGATTTTGAGCAGTGGCAAGACTTGCATCGGTTGAAGATCACGGAGAGTAGCCTGAAAGTCAGATTTCTATGAACTTCTCCACATTTCCTCAACTTACATTGATAACTTCATTATTGAAATTCCTAAGGACACTATCAATTTTGGCATTGTCATTCGCCATAATTCCCTGTGTGAGAAGGATGCATTGTGAGCCGCCAACGCTTCCGACGCCACCGCCGCCGCCTTTTTTCCCTTTCTGATTCTTTGACTTTTTCTCATTTTTGGGCCTAAAATCAATAATTTAATTTAGCTCTGTTCGAATTTGCGAGAATCTTACGTCGACGGAGAATCTTGAGGGCGCTCGCCGAGTGGACGACTCAGCTCGTTCTCTCGTTCCGGCTCCGCTGGCTCTTTTGGCTCTTTTCCGTTGACGACAACTACGCCATTCACTTCGGCCTTCCCATTGACTCCATTCGATCTGCGGGCCTTTTTGTCCCTCACCATTCTTCCTGCAAGTACTCTTTTTATTAACACATCCCAAAAACTCGGAAATCAGCGGTAGAACGAAGAGATTTTTCGAAGATTTTTTCACTTTATCACTTGGAAGTGATATTTTAATAAAATGACAGTGTAAAATCGATAAAAACCGGTCGAGAAAAGATGAAAAAGTTGTTGAAAAAAGATAAAAATTTTGCACCGAAAACGCGCACGCACTACAAATTCGCGCGTCAGTAGTCCCCTTGCGCGTTTCTCGTTTTCGCGCGCCACATTTGAATTGAAACACGTCCCGTTTCCAGCTTTTCCCCCATTTTCTTCCACTTTTCTCACGGCTTCAAGTTATTTTTATTTTTCAGCATGACTTCTAGAAGAGACACATTCATGGCACGAGCGTCATTGTTCGCGTCGCCTGTCGGCGGTGGCCGTTCGGTGGTTCCAAAGAAGAAGGTGGCCCGCGAAGCGCCTATTCCAGTGTTTGCGGCTGATGAATCTGTGCAAAAAATTGAAGAAGAGCGTGGACGGGCAGCTCCCGTAAATCGATCGATGATATTCGCTGATGACGTTGAACCGATGGAAGTCGATCAGACGATGTCTATGATGCCGTCGCCGCAAAAGGCGCCCGAAAACGTGCCCTGCACAAGCGCCAAAGCCACGACACCACGCAGAAAGTCGATGCCGACGCCCGGAAAGCGTCTCTACTTTTCGAGCAAAGAAATGGACGAAGAGGCGCCGAAAACCGACGACACCACGCACCTAGAGCTTCTGATGGCCAACAAGCCAGAAGACGTGCCCGAAACAATCAGAGCAGCGATTCAGGACAGAAAAGAGGTTGGCAACTGAAAAACGCGATATATTCAACAAAGTTATCCTTTTCCAGATGTCCCATTACCTTCAAGGCCTTCACAAAGAGATCGACGACATCGACGCGGTTAGAAAGGCGCGCGCGACGATGCTCGAAAAGGCGCGTGAGCTCGCCGCCTCCAGTTTCCTCTCCTCAACGCTCCCGGCACAACCGCTCAGTCTACATCTCGACCTGAATCTGACGCGCAAGCCGGAAACTGCCGACGAAACCGTGCGCAGACTCTACACCAACTTTGCCAAAAACACGCACGAGGCCGGCGAGCAAAAGTTGGCGTTGAAGAAGGCGGAGAACGCGCAAAAGACGAGAGCCCGGCTGGAAAGTCAGCGGAAACGCGTCGAGGAGGTCAAGGAGAGGCACGCCGCACTGCAGAAGGAGATGGGCGAAGAATACCGGAAGGAGGCCGCCGCACTCGAAGAAACTCGCCGTAAAATCGAAAAAGTCGACATGCTGATCGACAATTTGCAACCAATTCCTCTGTTTTCTTTCTAATTCCTATCATTTTTTTATTCGTACGAACAAACACAATACAATATGAGACAATCAATGCGAGATCGAGATTCTGTTTCACTTTTTCTATTCCATTTTTTTTCTGCTTTTTGGTCCCAATTATGACTTATTTGTGTACTTATTTCGAAATCAGTATTAAATCTATATATATTATGTATATTCAAACTCTATTGTTCTTCGAACTTCGAACGTCATCTCAAATCATCGTCCTCCTGCTCGTTCTCTCGATCCACGTTCTTCTCGATCGGAATCCCCATCAGTTTCCCACTAACGCCGCCGTCGGGAAGGTTTTTGAAAACCACTGCGCCGTCTTTTCGGAAGCACGAGAACGGTACTTCGCAGAGCGTTTTCAGGCCTGCCTGCAAGGAAAAATCGATAGAAAATTGTTTACTTCAAGTTTTTCTCACCTTGCTGAAGATGTTCTGCGACGCGACGGCGGTGGCGACAGTTGCCACGTAGCCGCATCCGAGCCGATGAGCACGCGCGAGACTTTGCTCGACGAGCCGCCGTCCGACTCCCTGACCCTGACAGGCCTTTGAAACGCAGAGCACATCGATTTTGAAGACGTTCAGCGGCACGTCGTCGACCAACGTCGACAGATTCTGCTCGACGGCGTCGATGAACGCGCACAGCTCGTTCGCCTTCTCGACACCGTACGGCCCCGTGGCGATCTCGACGCTGTAGTCGTGGTGCGGATCGAATTGGCTCGGCGAGCCGGCGTTGAGCTCTTTCACGCCGTTCAGACACACTGCGACGAGATCCTGAAAGGTGAAAGTTAGAAGAATGAAGTGGGCGGAGTCTGCATGCAGATGCACCTGTTCATCGAAAACCAGAATCGAGCTGTGCTCACGCGAGAGCCCACTATCGACCAAGTCTTCGAAAAACTTCTCGACGTCGGCTTTGGAGCACTCGAGCGAGCTCGTGATGGGCTCGGTGACTCGAAAATGCTCCATGAGGAACGTGTGCACCGCCTGTCTGTGCTCACAAGTGGCTGTCTTGAACTCCATGTGTGGATATGACAGGTTCACACGAATGGAGAGAGGGGAATAGGAGGGGATGATGTGCTCACGGAGCACACACACGCGAGGGGGAAGAAGAGCTCCGACACGAGGAAGAACACAACTTCTTTCACCCTCTCTCTCTCTTTCTTTCTTGCTCCCCTTCTTCACTAGGCCGCGTTTTCACTCCGATTTCTCGCTTTTCCTCTTTCTCCCTCTTCTTCTTCTTGTGCTCAATAGGTCCACCCCGTCTTTTCCCTTTCCTAGACAACGTTACATTTGCATTTTCCCTCTCCCTTTCTCGAGCTCCCCATGCTTCTCGGGTATTGACATTTTCCTTTTCTCGTTTCCCCCATCCACTTCTCCGCACTACTTCAGCTTCAGCTTCTTCTTCTTCTTCTTCTCCTCGTTTTCACGACGATTAACGCGTGCTCTGCCGGGGGGCTCCGCGAGCAGCTGGCGTTTTGGCGGCCGGCGGCCGTGGCCGAGGATTCGCGTGGCGACCGCTTCGCGGACACGCGCCGCGCCCGAGAAAATTCTTTCGAGAAGAAAATTCAAACGCGCCCAGAGGCGAATTTTTCGAATTTTCTGGATTCTGAGCCGATTTTCGTCGAATTTTCGATTTTTTCGCTGTTTTCTGGTTAAATCGAGTCTTCTTTATCGATTTTCATCACTCTCGTCGCATTTGATTCACTCCTGATTTTTTAAACGCCATCCTAAAGTTTTGAAAACTTGATATTTTTCGAGAACAATTCGAAAACAGTTTTCTTCAGCAAGATGATGCGCCCACCGATTATTCTGCTCAAGGACGGAACCGAGAACAAGCAGGGAAAGGGACAAATCATTTCCAACATCAATGCTTGCCAGGTGAGTCCTAAAACTTGAAAATTCTCAATGAAAAGTTTTATTTAAGGTCGTCGCCGACAGTATCCGTACCACCTTGGGTCCGCGAGGTCTCGACAAACTCATCGTCGACAGTAAGGGCGCGACAACGATCTCGAACGATGGAGCCACGATCCTGAAGCTTCTCGACATTGTCTTCCCGGCTGCCTCTACGATGGTTGACATCGCGCGCTCTCAGGACGCCGAAGTCGGCGACGGCACCACGTCGGTCGTCGTTCTCGCCGCCGAAATACTGAAAGTGATGAAGCCGTTCGTCGAGGATGGTGTCCATCCCCAACTCCTCATTCGCGCCATTGGAAAGGCTTGCGAGAAGGCGCTCTCATATTTGGCAAACCTCGAAATCAAGATCAACGGAGAGACGGAGCTGCGTGATATGCTCGTCAAGTGCGCCGCCACCACGTTGAGCAGCAAGCTTGTCAGCCAGGAACGTCAGTTCTTCGCCAACATGGTCGTCGACGCCGTCAACACTCTGGACGTTAACCTTCCGCTCAACATGATCGGAATCAAGAAGGTCAACGGAGGAAACCTTCATGAGTCGCGGCTCATCAAGGGAGTCGCTTTCCAGAAGGCGTTCAGCTACGCCGGATTCGAGATGCAGCCGAAGAAGTACGAGAAGGATGTGAAGATCGCCCTTCTCAACATTGAGCTCGAACTGAAGGCCGAGAAGGAGAACGCCGAGATGCGTCTGAGCAACGTGACTGACTTCCAAGCGGTCGTCGACGCCGAGTGGGACATTCTTTACAAGAAGCTCGAGAAGATCCACGAATCGGGCGCCAACGTCGTTCTTTCCAAGCTCCCGATCGGTGACGTCGCCACTCAGTGGTTCGCCGACCGTAACATGTTCTGCGCGGGACGCATCCCCCAGGGCGACCTCGACCGTCTGATGGCCGCCTGTGGCGGATCCACGCTCACCACTGTCTCCCAGATCGACGATTCGGTGCTCGGAAAGTGCGGAAAGTTCTACGAGCAACAAGTCGGCTCAGAGCGCTACAACTTCTTCGAGGACTGCACGAAAGCGCAAGCCTGCACCCTTCTTCTCCGCGGTGGTGCCGAGCAGTTCATCGCTGAAACCGAACGATCGCTTCACGACGCGATCATGATCGTCCGCCGTGCTAAGAAGAACGACTCGATCGTCGCCGGAGGCGGTGCCATCGAAATGGAGCTGAGCCGTCTGGTTCGCGACTTTGCCAAAGAAATCGAGGGCAAAGATCAGGCTTTCTGGATGGCGTACGCGCAAGCCTTCGAGGTCATTCCACGTCAGCTGTGCCAAAACGCCGGACTTGACGCTCTCGATGTGCTCAACAAGCTCAGACATCGTCACGCCCAGGGAGAGAAGTGGGCCGGAATCGACATTCACCGCGAGGCCGTCGGAGACAACCTGGCCGCCTGCGTCTGGGAGCCCAGCATCGTCAAGAGGGTACGTTCTATTGGATTCAGGCCTTTTTCAATCCTCTTCTAATCTTGTGCCATTTCAGAACGCCATCACCGCCGCCACCGAAGCCGCCTGTCTGGTGCTCTCGATCGATCAGACCGTGAAGAACGTGCGCACGCCTTCTGGAGGAGCCATGCCGGGACTTCCAGGACAATAAGTTTTCCCATTATTCCGCCGTGCTTTTGTTTTGTATTCCGAGTTTCTTTTTTTTCATAATTTGCTCTATCCCCCCACTATTTTCTTATTTTGTTGTTCACCGACTCTCAAAACGTTCTCATAGCCCTCCATCCTGCTCGTAATTTCCCCCCAATATCCCCGTTTTGCTTGTTTTACTGCTTCCCCCCGTTCTTCTTCTTCTCCTTTTTGTTTTTCTGCTTCTCCACCTTCACAATCGCGTTTTCTTTTGATTCTTCATAAAAGTGCACTTGAAAACGAGAGGAATTGTTTTTGTTGATTTCTCTTTATTTTGTCATTCATTAATTAGAAGCTGGTAACAATCGGGAGCGAAAGGCAATCTAATTGTGAAAATCAAAGGGGTCGGGGGTGGGGGGAAAAGGTCAAACCTTACGGGGTACCGGAAAATATTCTGAAGGTTAGGTGACAAAAGCAGAAAAAGCGAAGAGGGAATAATCATAAGAATACCGGCTTTCGAAAAGGAAACGAACAAACACAAGGTGCACATATAAAAAAGTCAAAAAAGAAAATTCGATCGATTGGTCCGGAAGGAGTTTGCTGGAAAAGCTGGGAAAGGCGGGAAAAGTGAAATTTTCGAAAAAAAAAAGTTTCTCAGAACAAAAAGAAATAATAACGCTACTACGAAGATTGTTTCAATGCATTCGAGAGTTCAAGGCGGTGTAAATCTGCTCAAAAACGGCAAAAGGGGGGTGGGTTCAGACGGCGTTCTTCAGGGGAACCTGGTCGTTGTGCAGGGCTCGCTCGCGCTCCGCCACGTTGTACTGGTCGGCCTTGTACTTGGTGCATCGTTGGCACGTGAAGATGACGATGAAGAGGAGGAGCAGGATGATGAGGATGATCGCGAGCGGAAGCATCCAGCCGTACGTGTCTGCAAGTGGCGGGGGGATCGTCACGCTCGTGTCTCTCCTATTACCTCCGACACGAAGCTCCTGCTCGAGCTTCACGACGAACGTCTGCTCGGGTCCGTCGATCTTCACCGGGAACTGGTTGGTGGCCTGGCAGCGGTAGACGCCGGCGTCCTCGTCCTTGGCGCCCTCGATGCTCAGCACGCCGGCCTCTTTGTCGAACGTGACGCGCTCGCTGAGCTCCAGCGGGAACTTGTCCTTGAACCAGACGATGTTCGGATCCGGGTAGGCGAGAATCGGGCACGTGATACGGGCGGTCTGCTCGTGCGACGCGTAGACGGCCGGGCCGACCGCCAGGAACGGCTCGGCGTCCGACTTTTTCAACGGCCACGACTCATTGTTCTTGATGACCGGATGCGCTGGAAACCGATGGGAGTGGTGATTTTGGAGGAATGGGGACTCACAGTAGGCGAACATGTTGCCGATGATGATCGAGTTGTCGGGAATTTTGATCTCGCACCGATACTTGCCGGCGTTCTCGGCCTTCGACTTGGCAAAGTGCAGGTAGGCCTTCTTGTCGCTTCCGATGTCGGCCACGAAGTGCTTCTGATCGCGCAGACGCACGAATCGCGCCCACGTCGGCTCGTAGTGGATCTTGCCCTCGCGCACCTGACACCTGCAACACTTTGGAAGGAGTTGTGGGGTGGCAGTTCGGAGAGAAGGGAGAAACGGACCACAGGAAGCCGGTCGTCGGACGGTCCGGGTCCAGGTCCGTCGAGAAGAGCGTCTCGCCGTGGATCACCGTCTGCAGATTGCCCATCGCGGTGTATCGCGTGCTCGTCGCCGCCTCGACATTCCGAACATCTGCAAGCTGCTCCCTCGTCCGAAGCTCTCTTACAATCAGAAGAAGAAGAAGACGGCCGCCGCCGCCGCCGTCAAAAGCAGTATGACTAATAAAAGAGCGGCCAAACAACGCGTCGATATTACCAGTACAACAGCCAAAAGAAAAAAGCGCTTACAGAGTGCAAACAGAACCGCCGTCAAGGCGGTCAAAACCGTCGGAACGAGACGCATTTGGTGGTGGTGGTGGTGGTGGTTCACTCGCTTCCCGGAGACGAACGTCACTTTTGATCTTCTGCTGCTGCTTCTGTAGAAGACGTGCACGGGTCTCTGTAAGAGAAAAGAGTGTGGGGGGCGGAGTCTGAAGAAGAAGCGGCAACTTGTGCAATGCAAATGTTGACTAAAGAACGGAGAAATTTGTTGTTTTCTCCATTTTTGAGCAGTGAAAACCGATACGAGGAGGAGGAAGGAGGGGCAACACAACTTTCAGATGATGATAAGAAAGAAGAAGAAGAAGGAAAAGGAGCCAAGAAGGAGAGAGAGAGAGAGACAGAAAGCAGAACAACCCATATACAAAAAGCAAATACAAGTCACCCGCCAACCCGGCCAAAAAAAAACGAAAAACGAAAGAGAGAGACTGTTTGTAGTCTTCCTCTCCCATCCAGCCCCAACAAGCAACGAAGAAGAGGAAGAACACACACACATTTCGCGTGTGAAGAGAGAAAGGGGGGGGGGGGGGGAATGGGTCCGGAGGAGAGCACTTTTATGAGCTCGAATTGCTCGTGAAAACGAAATGAGTTGCGGGGGCTCGGAGACACCAATTTCATGCGCGCGCAATGACTCATCGCGGCAGCGTTTTTTGTCGTTTTCCGCGTACCTTCAAAGGTGTTCGAGTGTTGAGACAAAAGGGGCGTGGCCTAGAGATGGCCTAAGTTTTTCAGCACGCAAAAGTTAGACCACCGCTTTTGGACGCAGACCGTGATTCGTGTTACAAACGCGCCCCATTGAACGCAATCCAAATTTCCAGGTGGCGGCGGCGAAATTTTTCAACGCTCCTTCATTTTTTCATCGGAAAAGTTTAAATTTTTAAGGCAGCTCCTCAACATTTTCATTCAATTTTTCTCTTTAAAAAATGGAGGAAATTGACGGGAAACGACGAAATCTCAAAAAGTATTTCGCCCGAGACGAAGTACTGTCTCAGCGGGGCGCGTTTGCAACACGAATCACGGCGATAGTACAGCCGGATGGCCTAACTTTCCACCTCAGTGTCAAACGCCGGCCACGCCCCCCTCGAGAGCTCCCCTTTCGGATTGTGTGTGTGTGAGCCAAACAGAAGCTCCACGAATTCGTCATGTGTCCTAATCAAATCGACGTTTGATTTCCTCCACACAAAGAAGAAGGAGAAGGCGTCGAAGAAAATAGAAAACAACAAATCAAAGGGGGAATGCTCGAAAATCGAATTGGCCAAGAATCGGGGCTCATTTCCCCCCCCCCCCCCCCCCCTTTTTTTTCGCTCTTGTCACACACACACACTGACACTCACACATTTTGGCGAAAATCAAACAAGAAGCGTGACATATTGGCTCGAAAAACGGGAAGCGCGAAAAACGAGACGAAACGGAGGTTGAGAGAGAGACAACTGAAGATAACCATCTTTTGTCTCGCCTTCTCCCTTTTTCAAGGTTCTCCCCCGCCATCTCGCGCTATGAAAACGTTTACATTTCAAATTTTGCCGAAACTTTGTCCAAACTTTGCGCAATCCCGTCTACAGTAATCCGTCATCACACCCTTTTTGTGAAGAAATCCCGAACCCGGAGACAAATGGAAGTCGGGAAGGGGGGGTCCAACAAGACGTCGTCGCCAATGCATTCCAGATGAAGTCCGTCCGTCCGTCCAAAAAGGAAACACAAGGAACGAGAGAGAGGGAGCCGCCCGTTTTTGATCGATTGAGCAAGAGTAGTAAAGTGGGGCGGAGCCTCTTGATTTCCAGACAAACTGGGGGGATGCTCGGTGAGCCGCCGCCGCCGCTCCGGTACGAGCAGCACGCAGTGATTAGCGAGAACGGAGCAGAAACAACAGAACGCGGGGCTCCCGGGGGGAAAAGGCGAGAAGAATGCCTCGCCCCTTTTAGTTGGGGACTGGAATGGAGCAACGCCTTCCGATGAGCAAAATTGAGCAGACCTTCAAAACTGCTCACAAATTCACTCCAGAACCATGCTCGGGGGCCAAAAAGCCAAACGGGGTCGCCTTCCTGCATGCTCCTCGTTTCCGCCTTTTCATGTTCGTTTTCCAATTCGCATCCTCTCTTTTCAGAGCACATGCGAATCGAAAACAAAACACGAAAAGAGCACACGAAGAGGAGGAAGAAGAAGAAGAAGAACGACGTCGCCGCCGCCTGATGTAGTGACGGGGGAGGGACAACCATATAATCTTCTTCTTCTTTCCGTTCCGTTCTCCCCACTTTATTTATGATTTTCCGAGCCGCACCTCTCTGTCATGTATACATGAGAAGAGAAGTGGGCCAAAAACAACAACGAGCTCATCGGACGGGAAAGGGAGAAGAAGAAGACGAAGAAGCAAAACCCGAAACGATGTGTCAAAAAGTGTGTGTGGGGGCTCGGCTCGGCGAGAGCACAGAGGGCGCCATCGCACCCGCCGCGTTGTGGCCATTTTTGAGTTGCTGCTCGCCGAGCACACGCACTCACACACAGATAGACACAATCTCGACGCCTTTTTCTTCTTCTTCCGTTTTCTACGTTTGCCACGTGGCAGTGTGTTGTGCTCGGCGAGCTATCGTGGAACTATCGACGAGAGCCAAAAAAGCCAGCAGAGCCCGACGAGAGAGAGAGAGCAAGAATGGCGGCGGCAATTGAGGGAGGCGTGCGGACGGCAGCAATAAAAACAGAAAGATTTGTCACCTTCTCTCTTTTCGACGACGACGTTCTTTCTGTTTTCTCGGCCTCCTCCTCCTCGGAAGGAAGGCAGTGCATTGCCGCCAAAAGGCTCCGCCGTCGAAACGGAAACAATTTCGAATTTCGCGCGTTTGCCCTTCCCTCTCCGCTCGGCGTAATTCGAAGCTTCAAACTTTTTGGGAGCCCAGAAATCCGAAACTGATGGCGGGAAGGGCGGGCGGGCGCATGAAAAAACTTTTTCCCCTTTCCTCCTCCTCCTTCTTCTTCTTCTTCTTCGTCTTTTGATGGAGAACGAGAAGAGGGGGAGGAGGAGAAGGCGACGACGACGACGAAAAAAAGGAAGAAGAAGAGGTCCCAACGGAGGAGGCGTGCAGAGGCAGGAAGAGATTGAGTAGCTCAAAGTTTGCACACTCTCAAACACACACCCACCGACTGGTGAGCCAAATGAGGAGAGTTTCTGTGACAGGAAGCAGCGGGCGGAGACGGACGCCCACTTGATCCCGACAAGAAGCTTCGTGGATGAGCTCCGCGAGCTCTGAAGACTAGAGGTTGATTAGCCGATTGACTGGTCTGACCGAGAGCTCCAGAACTTTCTGCGTGAGAAGATCATGGCTCCGAAGAGCTCGAGGTTCCTCAAGAACTTGCGAAACAACGACGACAACTTCCAGGTGACTCATTTTCGCCGAGAGAGAGACTACATATATTATATTCCAGAGAGGAAGAAGGAGGAAACGGGGGGATTATTTCGAAATCCGTGTTCCTCGCCCTCCTCCTCCTCCTCAATCCTTCACACAACGAACCAATTAGTCATCAACATGATATATGACTACGTGCTCTTTCCCTTTCTATCTGACAACCTAATGAGCCGAGCCGAGCCCGCAAGAAGACGTTCTTTTGGACAAGAAGAAGAAGAAGACGTGGAGAATCTCCTCTTCTTCTCAAGTTGTATAGAAGAAGCGGAGGAGAGAAGTGATTCACACGAGGAGGCGTCGACGACGACGACGAAAAAAAAAACATACAATATTTGCCGAGAAGCACTGTAAAATGAAGATGTTGCCTTCTTCTTTTTACGATTTCGAATCGAATCGTACGAAAACATATGAGATTCCGAAACTGAAGACGTCGGCGTCCCGGGACCCGGATATTCGATTCTTGGACAGAGAGACGGAAAAGTGTGTGTGTGTGATTGAGTGCGAAATGAACACGAAACAGCTGTCTGCTCGGTCTCTTAGAAACACGAAACAACACGACACACACTCTCACACGTCAACTGTTGGGAGGGCTCCTCGAAGAGGAGAAGGCCTGGCGACGGAGAGCAGGAGCTCTTTTTTGCGAAGCTCGCTCGCGCTGAGCCGGCGGTGTGACTGAAAAGCCAAGGAGGGGATGAAGACGTCAGCGCGCGGAATTAGTTCGTTTCTCTTCTTTTGAGAAGGGAGCGCGCTTTTCAGCGTTTACCTCTCATGAACAGGCGCGAAGTGTGATCGAGATCGACAGATGTTTTTTTTTTTTGCGGTTCGAGCGAATTGCTGAATGCGATTAGAGCGGACTTGCTTCGAGAAGATTTGAAAAGCGGAACTTGGAAAGTTCGAACTTCGAAAATCGAAAAAAGTCGAATCAGAAAGGTCACTTGAAGAACTGTCGGCTGTGCGATTTCGAAATTCGCGCCCGCTTTCTGGTCGCTCTCTGTCTCTCTCCTCCTCTATTTTTTTTCAATCACATCTGCGCAACGGCCGTTCCGACGCAACTCTTTTCTTTTTTTTTCCATTGTGGCGTGAGGGGCGAATTCGAAACTCGCAATTCGATTTCGTCGTCGTCGTCGTCGTTGACACAAAAAAATCGAAAGAGAGAGACACAAGGTTTCAATTGGAAGAGGAGTGGCGGGTCGCGTCGCCACACACAAAAAATGGTATGCAGATGTGTGAAAGAGACGGAGAAAAGAGAGAGAGAGAGAGACGACGGCGTAATTTATGTGGGAAATTTGAAAATTTGAATGACTGAACGGAATGACAATGACAATGACAGACGGAAAATGTGGGAGAGCGAGGGAGATGGAGAGCCGGGTGTTTCGTTCGAAATGTCGCAATTCCGACGGACACAATGCGGAAATGACTCATTTTGTGCGGGTAATGGGCTTGGGAAAGGCCGCCAATCGGCCCAAAACGGCCTTTTCGGACGGAAAACCACTGGGAGAACTTGAAATTGGCAATTTTTTCATGGCTTGACTGATGATGAAAACGTTTACTTTCGCGGGGTGGAAAAGTGGGAAAATAAGGCACTTGATGGCTTCTCGACGCTTGGTTTCGTCCCATTAATAACACTGACACACAGTGAGAATTGATGTTTCATTGAAGATCTCGAAGGAGAGGCGCGCAGTGAAAGTGATGAGTGTCGGCGTCTCCGCGAACTTTGCACTCTTTTTCTGCCTCGGTTTTTTTTTTCAAATGAAGATATTATTCAACCTTCTTCTCTCTCGCCCTCTCTTCTCCATGAGAGATAGCGAAAAGACACAGCGCAAAAAAAAAACTTCTGTGGCATTGCAATCGAGATGGGGCGACGGCGCGGCGGCGGCGGAGAAGAAGAAGAAACGAAATGATGCATGAGAGGTGGGCGAAAAACGAGGAGATAGACATCGAAAACCGGGAAAAACTCTAGAAACGTGCGGAATTTGTCGAAAAAAACGAGCGAAAAACGACGAAAATCGGTGGAAAATTGGGAATTTAGGAGGGCGCCGCGCCCCCCTCTTCTATTCGAAATTGGCGCCACGCGCGGTGTTTGCAGACGCGGCGCGTTTGTGCGTCGTCTACCGTACCTCGATGGAAAAATAATCAAATTCGGGCGATTTTTCCAACGAAAAATCGCAACAAAAACCGGGAAAAAGGCAAAAAATTTACAGAAGTTGATAAAATCTTTATTAAAAAACACAAATTCAGATTGAACAATCGGAAATTCAGCGAGAAAAAGCAAGGAGCATTGCAGGTGTACTGTAATCGAGTCTGAAATCCATCATTTCCAATTCAAGCTCCCCTCAAAACACTAATCTTCGCTCTCGAAAAGAGCCCCCCGGATATCATGCTTATCAGCTCTCAGGCCACGCTCTGCCGACTCTCTCTCTCCCTATTTTCCCTCCCGTAATATATAATTTGAGCTCCCCTCCCCCCTTGCCAACGGAGAAGGGGGGAGAATTTTTGAGCGCACTAAAACAGGAGGCATATACACACGCACACGCCACCAAACACGCACGAGAGTGTGCTCGGCGAGCTCCTCCTCCTCCTGCTCGTGCTCCAAACTTTAGTTTTTGCCGCCTCCTCCTCCTCTTCTCTTATTTTCCCGTCGTCGGGGCAACCGCAGGCGTGCTCGGAGAGCACCAGCACTCTCTTTTTGCTCCATTGTGTGGTGCTCGTCGACTGCTCTCAATTGACTTGTTCCTTTCACAATTGTACCTATAGAGGTTATTGTAGCCTCGACGAGCAAGAGCGATGGCGCTGATTCAGGCGCTTGACGCCGGCGACAACGACCTTGTGCGACGTCTTCTGGAGGAGAATCCGGTGGGTTTCCCTTCAATCGGGAAGAGGAACGTCTTCTTCTTCTTCTGAATATAACGACTCTAAACTTCAGGAAGACGTCACGACGCGTGACGACGAGGGACGCACCGCTCTGCATTACGCCGCCTCGTGCAGCGACACAAACACGATGAAGCTCGTCTATTTGGCCGACCGGAGTCTCAAGGATCTCGCGGATAAGGAGGGGTAACACCGCGATTTGCGGCTCCCCAACACAGATGTCGTTTTCAGTCACACCCCCCTTCTGTGCGCTCTCATGCAAGGCCGCACCGATCACGCCGAGTTTCTCGCCAACAACGGGGCGAACGTGAATCAGGTGGACGCGAACGGCCGCAACGCGATCCACTGGACGGTGGTGTGCGCGCAACTCGACGCTCTCAACTGGGCCATCAATCGCGAGGTGGACGTGAATCTGAGGGATCACGCGCAAAAGTGCACACCGCTTCACTACTCGACGTGCAACGACGACGTGCCGCCGGAAGTGGGTCAGGCGATTCTCATCACGCTGCTCCGACACGGCGCCGATCCGAACGCGCGCGATCTCGACAATCGGACGCCGATCCATTGGTGCTCGAGCAGCGGGAACCTCGACGCGCTGACCGCGCTTCACAACTCGGGCGGCGACTTGGGGCTCAAGGACAAGGATCTGTTGTCGGTGCTGCACTGTGCGGCAAGTCACGGGTACCACGAGGTGATCGAGTTCTGCACGGACAAGATGAGCAAGTCGATGATCGACGAGCCGGATCGTGCCGGACACACGGCGCTCTTCTACGCCATCTCGTTCGGGCACTACGAGTCGGCGCTCAAGCTGCTCCAGAACGACGCCGATCCGAACCATCAGGATCAACGTCTGCGCACGCCGTCGCACAACGCCGCCTCGAAGGGTCAGATGCGGATGTTGAAGTTGTTGAAGCAGTTCAACGCGTCGTTCGACATTCAGAACTACCGTGGCGACGTGCCGTTCCATGAGGCGGTCCAGTCGGGCAGCAAGGACGTCGTCGAGTGGCTGCTGGCCATCGACGGCTCCGTCCTCGACATTCCGAACCACAACGGACGGACCGCACTTCATCTCGCCGCCGCCGCCGGCAATCTCGAGGTGGTGATCATTTTGTGCTCGAAGAAGTGCTACGTGGATCCGCTGATGAGTCTTCAGAACCAGGAATACACGCCGTTAGACCTGGCACGTCTTCAGAAGCACGATGTGGTCGTCGAGTATCTGACGAAGAACTGCAACGCGCGCTCGAGCTCCGAGTTCACGCCCGAACAAATCGAAGAGTGGCGGACGTCGTTCGAGCGGATGGTCGCCGAGGCGAAGAAGAGGCGGAATCAGAAGATCTCCGATCGGAGACGACGCGATCGGAGACCGTCGACGACGGACGGCGTCGAGAGCTCGCGGCCTGTAGACGTCGGCGTGAACACGTCGCAACGGAACATCCAGTCGGCGGACTCGAACCGTGTGAAGAGAAAGTACTCGAAATCGACGTCCGTCACGAATCTCATCCAGATTCCGTCGATTCCGAAACAAGAGCTCGAGGCGCTGAAGGCGTCCATCGAGAACGGACAACGTCTCGTCGCCGAGGCGGACGACGACATCGACGAGGTCGACATGCTCGACGTCGACGAGGAATTCGAGAATCTGCCGCCGATCTCGGATCTCTCGTCGAGCTCCAGTAGTCCAGAAGCGTCGGATTCGGAGCCGGAGGCGGAAGCGGAGAGAAAGATCACTGTGAAAGAGGTGAAGGCGTCCGCTTCAGCAGGTGTGAAAGGGGCGAAGACGAAGAAGGAAGTGCGCATCGAGTCGGGAGCACGGCGGAAGAAGCGCTCGGCGAGCAACAAGGTGATGATGCGTGTGCGTCGTGAGCCGGAAGTCGGCAGCGACGCCGGCGACGTCGACATCTACGACGACGGCGAGGGACAGCCCAGCGACGACGAGCACAAGCCATGTACACCCAGGATGTGTCCCGTGACACGTGACATACCATCTGTTCTTTCAGCCACTCTCACCAATCGACGCTACATCCACGAACGGGCCATCTTCCAGGAGTTGACGCACTTGAAACGAATGCAAATCCAATACGGAAAGGTAGCCCACTGTCTGCGGAGGCACCACGCAACTGCGCTCTGCCGCACTTTCCCAAAAAGCCAGGTATTCTGTGGACGAGCGCAGTTTGGTGGTTTTCCTTCACTTATCGGTTTTCTTTTACTTTTATAACAATTGTCTTCGTTTCTTTGGACTATGTAAACGCGCTCTATTGAAACAGGTGCAAGAGAAGGTGCTCGTCCGATCGCTGATTTCCAACTTTTGCAAAATGCACCAATTGGACGTGCGCAACTTCAAATTCACCACTTTTTACGCTTGGGAAAAGTTTCTCTATGGTAAGTTTCCATTTTCCAGTGGCAGCGTTTAAATATCTGAAATCTCTTGAAGACGCACTCTCGGAGCAGCTGAAAATCATCTATTTGGAGGAGCGAGAACGCTTGGCGGAGACGAATTCCGAGATGAAACCGAGCAGCAGTATGAAGTTGAACAAGTTTGGTGAGTGGATTCCACCGCGTTTATCAACCCCCGGGCAGCGCAGTAGTGTTGCATCTCCGTGGCGCAGTGGGTTGAGCTTTTGGCTGATAGGCGAGCGGTCGCGGGTTCAATTCCCCTTGCCTAAAAATTCCTTTTCTTCCCTTCCAGACTCGAAAATCCGCAACAGCATGCCGTCCACAGACAGACTTCGAGACATGCAACGCATCTACTCGCACAACACCGTCTCCTCCTCATCCGCCCACAAATCGTCCGGTTCGCGCCAAACGCGATCGAATGGAGGCACCGCCGCCGCCGCACAGAAAGAGAGCTCCACGAAGCGGTGCGACTGTCTCGACAAGCATCTTTTCCTCTAATCTCACCCGAACCCAATTTTCAGCCAAATCCGACCATGGTACTAGTGTACTATCCCAACTGATTCCATACCAGTTCCCTTCGTATATATTGACTCGTATGTATGTAGAAAGACACATTATCTCCTCTTCTCTACTCCCGTGGTGGTTGCCTATGTGTTGTCAGACACCAAAAGCAGACAGGAAGAGGAGAAGCAGGAAAAAACATATCCATCTACATCTACACACCTTTTTGGCCCCCAGTTATTCTACTACCTACACTGCTCTCCGAGACTGACTCACGGAGAGAAGAAGAAGAAAAAGACCATTATATAAAATGCATTGGCGAAATGAAAACTGCTCCCTCCCTTTCTCTTTGTCTTATTCTCTCTCTCTGGTTCTTTCTTTCTTCTTTGATATCCACTTGACACGCTCGCCGCGCCGATCGAGACAGCGGATTCCTCTTCTTCTCCCCCCAAAAAATCTTTTTTTTTTTCGCAGCCGCAAGCAGCGCCCTATCACAAACAATCACGAAAGAACGAGAAGTGAGGAAACGATTGAGTTGTGTGATATGTGTGTGACACTAAAACATGTGGTGGTAGTGCCAACTTGGACGGAGAGAGAGACAGGGAGGAATGGATGGATGTCTGGGTGGCCATTCGATTCCTACTTTTTCTTTCCCCATGTCTCCCACCACTCACTCAATCACTCAATCACTCCCTTCCCTTCTCACTTGGCTTCTCAGATTCTAGGCCATTCTTGGCTGAGGAGAAGTGGTGGCCTAGGATCCGACACTGATGTGTTCATAAGATGTTTTGGATTTGCGGTTCCAGGCCGTTCTTAGTAGGGAGAAGTAGAACCCGACACTAGGGTATATAGGGGAGTTCTGGGCTATCATTGACCCAGAGATGTAGGATTTGGGGTTCTAGGCCATGTTTGGCAGTGATAAGTTGTGACCTAGAATCCTACACTGATGTGCTCAGGAGGTTCTAGTCTACCATTGACCCTAAGATATACAATTTGGGGTTCTAGGCCAATCTTGGTAGAGAGGCGAAGAATCCGATACTAAGGCATTTAGGGAGGTTCTGGGCTACCCTAAACCCAAAGATGTAGGGTTTGAGACTTTAGGCCATGTTTGGCAGGGATACGTTTTGGCCTAGAATCCGACGCTGGTATACATGTCTGGATTCTAGTCCATCATCAATTCGAAGCGCAGTAATTTTGGGATCCCAGGTCATAATTGATAGGGAGACGTTGTGGCCTAGAATCCGACACTGCCATGTTTGAAGTTTGGAGTCTATCATTGACCCAAAGGATAGCAGTTTTGGGATTCTAGGTCATGTCTGACATAGACAAGTTGTGGCCTAGGATCCGACATTGACAATAATCTGAGCATTCCAGTACACCCTTAACCCAACGTTATGATTTTAAGGGTTCTAGGACACGCTACTTAGGTTGGTTGCTTTTATGGCCCAGGAACCACAGTCTACGGTAAGCTTGTGACCTAGGCATCGGTAGATTGGGATTCTCGGCCACACATCATAGAATTTCGGACCTATTCTAAAGATTGTCGAGTTTTCTATGCGAGTGCCACTCAAATCGTCTCGATGACCTAGAAATGTGTGACGATTAGGTATTCTAGGCCATCATCTCGCATTGTTTGCGTGGGCGCCGTTGCTGCTGAATGTTTGACTTCTGATTTCAACACCTCATTATAACTATTCTAATCACACAACATGTCGAAAGAGACAAAACAAACCCCCCTCGCGGCGAACCGGAACTCTTTCATTTCGCATTTCGAAACCCCACCAAACCATCTCTCGGTTTCATATCTGACTTTTGTTTTTTTGGCTCTGGCTTCGACTTCAGCTCTCCGTTGTATAAAAGAAACGTGGAGAGGTGTTGAGAGGATTCAGAATCGTCGTCGCACGTCTTCTGAATGATTCCACACATCGCCCATCCCCCCGCCCCGCTCCATCAGAACAAGAGCCAAACGAAACGAAACAGGCAGGAGGGGGGAAGTGAAAGGGGGCACTTATCCTCCCGTTTTTCCCCTTTTCTTTCTCTCTCTCACAAATTATTCCGCTTTTCGTCCCCCCCCCCCCCCCCCTCTTTTTTGGGGGAAGGGGGTTGCTCACAGGAGCCCGGAGCCCGGAGGAGCCCCGGCTTTGTGCTCCACACTTTTTTGCCGCCTCGTCGAGTTGACTGAATGCCTAATTTCCCACAGCGAGAGAGAGAGTCACATCATCATGTGACACTCCACAGAATGGGACATCTCCCCACCTGTCAACTTTCTTCCTCCTTCCTCCTTCCTCTCCAAACGAAACTCTGGTCGCCGCTAATTGCAGGCGCTAATTGGGGGGCTAACGACCAATTATTCAATTAGCGACAACTAGCTTAATGGCCGGCCGAGCACAAAGAAGTTTTAGAGGGTTGGAGTGAGTGAGCACGTGTGCTCTTTTCAAGAAACCAATCGAAATGCGGGTTACTGTAGAGATGCTCGCCGAGCAGACTACAAACGGAGCAAGAGGAGGAGGGAGCACACAGTTCAGTTCGTAGTTGAGCTTTGCTCTTCTTCTGTGCCTCCTCGAACGGAATGTTTGCAATCTGCGCCTGGCTCCGCCTTTTTCCATCACTTTATGATTGTGCAATGCTCATGAAACGTGACTTCCACTTTTCGAGCTCATATCTTGAAAACCAAAAGAGCTATCAAAAAACGGTCAATTGCAAAGTTGTAGGCCTTGTTGTGATGGACAAGTTGTCAGTTGACAACTTTTTTCCATCTCTTTCAGTTTCCAAGATAAACGCCTTCAAACATCGTCTTTCTTATAGGCCGCCCGGATGAGATTCCCGTTTTCCGGGGACCACACTGTACTCATTTTTCAATCTTTGCGATTCACAACAATCTCACACCTGTCCCTGTAACGCGTCCACGTGTCACGCCGCCCATCCAGTTTGACCTACCCGTCGCAATTGAGAAAACAGAGGTCAACCTCGCGAAGCGGTCGGTCCAACCAACACTAACCCCTCCCTGTAATCCCAAACGACGTCAGCAACGTCTTCTTCTTCTTCTTCTTCTACTTTCACGTCTTCTACTTCAACGTCTTCGTCTTCGCCGAATGCCGCTTCGGCAGTTTCCGTGGGTGTCATCATCATCACCCGACGACGTCGTCGACGACGACAAACAGATACACTCTCTCTCTTCCGTCGCTCTTTTCTCACAATAGACGTGTAACACGGACCGCCGGAGAAAACGACATCTAATTGACGCCTTCTTGTATGTAGTCGTCGTCGTCGCCGCGAGAGAGTACGAGACGCCGAGAAATGCTCGTCGAAGAAACTTGCTCGTTTGCTCTTTTTCACATTCTCGAAGAACTACTTCCGCCCCACTCCCTCTCTTAATTCCTATAACCGTTTTGCACTTTTCATTCGTTTTTTCCAGTAAGTCGACTTCTTTCTCCTCTGAAACCATTTGTCTGAAAGGGGGCGGAGCCTGTGGAGAGCACATAATTATGCTAATTTCTGGCAGGATTGCCGTGCCGGAGGACAAACATTTCTCATACACATCCATCCCATATTTCGTACGTATCGAACAGAATGACGAGGAAATAGCGAGAGAAGGGGGAGTGGGAATAAAATTTTTATATCGCTACCTAACTTTTACTACCAACTTTCTTTTTTCTTTTATTATTTATCTCCCTCCCTCTTTTTCTTCCAGCTCATAAACTTTATCGCTATAAAACGAGCGATTCGCTCTTCTCCCTCCTCTGAAAATGCCCGAAAAAAGGGGGTTGACCCCAGCGGGGAGTCGAACCCTTGACGGTCGGTCGACGTCGGTGAGTGTTAGCCACTGCGCCAAACAAGCAGTGCGCGCCGCCGCGCGCCAGGGGCCATTATGAGCTCGCTGGTCCGGCCGCCGCCCCCACTCATCCCCCCAGAAACGGAGCAATTTCCAAGTGATAGTGAGCCACTATCGTGTGCTCGCCGTGTGTGTGTGTGCTCTCTCTTTCTCATGCTCCGTCGTGTGCTCCTGCCCGCCTGTCGCTTCTTCTCCTTCTTCTTCTTCCCGTTTTTTCTATAAAAGAGAGCGTCGCCGGCGCCGCCTGCTAGTATTCTCGTCGTTCCGTCTCCATTTTCCCAACACATTCCCCTATTCCTACAACTACAACTACAACTAAATACAAAGTTGTCACAATCATCAAAATGCTCGAATGCTTCGGGTGAGTAACGGTCTGTATTTTTAGACTTGGGACGGGCGGGCGGGCGAAAAACAAGTCGGCGACGCCTCCGCCCGTTTAAGTTGAGTGCAGATTGAGCCAATTTTCCAGCACTCTCGCGGCCATCCCATCCATTTTCAGACGTTTCTTGGGCTCGCCGAGCACTACATTGTGATGTGGTGCTCGGCGAGCCCGCTCATTAAAATCCGACTATTTTTGGAGGGGGTTACTTTTGGCCCGTCCCATCATGTCGTCGTCGCTTTGAGACGAGTCCCGACGGAGTGAAAAACGATAACCAGAAGGCGAAAAGCAAAAAAAAAAGAAGAAGAAGACACATTTTTCTTCCCGTTTCGCATCTTTTTTTTTCTTTTTTTGGCGCGCGCGCGCCCCGAAAAAACGCGAAAAACGCGAAAAAGAACGTTTGGAACACGAAAAGTGATGATTGCATTTGACTTATTCTGCGTCGACTCGCCCCGGGTTTTTTTTCCTTCCTTCCTTTTTTGGTTGAGGCGGCGGGTTGGAAGTGGTGTGACGTGGCACTACAAACTCCGTCGACTCTTCATAACGCGCGCTTGTTGTGACGTGGCAGTGTGTAGGATGGTAGTGCCACTTCATGACGTGGCACTACCGATTCCTTGAGTTCTTTATAACGCGCCCTTGTTGTGACGTGGCAAAATGTATGATATGGGTGCCACTTCATGACGTGGCACTACAAACCCACTCGATTTTCCATAACGGCGCTCTTTCTTGAATCTACCCAGAATGACGTGGCATTTCCACGCAACGCTGCTAGTACAAAGTGTATGAGAGTAGTGCCACTTCATGACGTGACAAAAGTTTTTTCATAACCCGTCTTAGGCGCTGCTTCCTGAAAATGTCCAGAATGACGTGACATTGCCAGTTTCGTCGATCCTGGTGTTAGTACAAAGTGTATGATAGTAGTGCCACTTCATGGCGTGGCACTACCATTCTTGAAAATGTGCATTAGTGCGCTTCTTCATTGGATCTATCCAGAATGACGTGGCATTTCCACTCGCCCTACGTTGCTAGAACAAAATGTATGATAGTAGTGCCAATTCATGACGTGGCACTACCATTTCCCATAATGTGCATTAGCGCGCTTCACGGCACTCCCCCGGCCAGAGTGACGTGGCACTTCTACCATAGGACGGATCACCATGACTACCGTAATCCCTTGCTCAGTTTTTTGCAGCAAGAGCAACCCGAAAGGGGGGCACTCATTGTCTTGTCTCGGGGCGGCGCGCCCTTCGCCTTAATTGGCCTACCAAGTGCTTTTGGCCCCTCTCCTCCTCCTTTTTGGGGGCTCTTGTTCATTCATTTCTGCAAGTTGTTGCTCCTGGGTGCTCAAGTGAGAGCTCGCGCGCGATAAGCTGTTGTGTGCTTCTTCTTCTTCTTCTGCTCTTGCTCATTTGCTCCGTGAGAGAGCATAAGCGCCGCCCACTTCCTTCCTTCCGCTTTGCCGAATACGATTCACTCCTTCGTCTTCTTCTTCCTCTCATTAGGAAGATCGAAGACGTGCTCCTCGATGATGTGAGTGTGTTTGTGTGTGTGAGCTCGCGGAGCCGCCGCCACGTGGCATACTATAGACTAGTTTCCACAGAGAGCACCCAAAGTGTGCTCAGAATGTGCTCTTTCTCTCTGTCCATCTCCCTTTCGGAATGATGATGATGATGCTCTCATGACGATGGTTGTTGCTGCCCCCCCACATGATGATGAATGACGTCCTCTCCCTCTCTCTCTCCTTGTGCGACGACGACGACGACGAAATTGAGAGCTTTTATAAACAATCTGCAGTCCATTCTCCCCTCTCTCACTCTTCTTTTCGAGTTTCCTCTTTCATTTCGAAGAATGGACGAGTCGTCGTGGAAGAGGATCCGAATCCGGATGGGGAGGAATCTAGGCCACATGATTTTGGGATTCTAGGCCACTATGCTCGAAGAACAAGGGCTGCTAGACTTTGGAAATCTAGGCCACCTAGTTTTGGGATTCTAGGCCATGATACCTGAGGAACAGGGGCTGCTAGACTTTGGAAATCTAGGCCACCTAGTTTTGGGATTCTAGGCCATTATACCTGAGGAACAGGGGCCCCTAGACTTTGGAAATCTAGGCCACCTAGTTTTGGGATTCTAGGCCATGATACCTGAGGAACAGGGGCCCCTAGACTTTGGAAATCTAGGCCACCTAGTTTTGGGATTCTAGGCCATGATACCTGAGGAACAGGGGCTGCTAGACTTTGGAAATCTAGGCCACCTAGTTTTGGGATTCTAGGCCATGATACCTGAGGAACAGGGGCTGCTAGACTTTGGAAATCTAGGCCACCTAGTTTTGGGATTCTAGGCCATGATACCTGAGGAACAGGGGCTGCTAGACTTTGGAAATCTAGGCCACCTAGTTTTGGGATTCTAGGCCATGATACCTGAGGAACAGGGGCCCCTAGACTTTGGAAATCTAGGCCACCTGATTTTGGGATTCTAGACCACTATGCTCTAGGAACAAAGGTCGCTAGAATTTGGAATTCTAGGCAACCAATCTTTTGGGATTCTAGGCCATCATCCAAAATGTTCTTAGGTCACTAATCATTTGGGAATCTAGGCCACCATGCCTGCAGTTCTTGGATCGCAACCCTAGGAAAGCTAGGCCGCCAATCTTCTAGGCCATTCGCACCTAGACCGCTATGGCCGAGTCCATGATAACATCGGCCATCAATCATTTGGGTTCCTAGGCCACCAATCTTGCAAAACCTCGTCCCTCGCCCCCCTCCCTTTCATTTTTCCCGCATCATACCACTTCGCACGTCCGTATGATTTCAATTTCCGGATGATGTTTCTACCCTGATTACATGTGATATGGATACTCTTTCTCTCTCAAATTCCGCGCGCCCCGCTAAGTGATATTGATATTGAGGCAGCCCACTTAAGAGGAGTGTTAGCTAGTTAGTTGTTGCATGAACATCATAATCGCATCATCGAAAATCGCATCATCGTCGAGATGATTCGAATGATTCGAATATGGAAGAAGTGGAGTGGATGAACAAAGTTCACACTACCCACCTACCGTAATCCCTCCTACAACCCTTTTAGGTCTACCTGGAAGAGTGTCTCGATTTGGGGAAGGGGTCCGCCCCCTCAAAAGGGAAGAAGGAGCAAAAACATGCCCTCTCTCTCTCTCTCTCTCTCCAGCTCCTCCATATGCTCTTCTCCTCTTCCCCTTTCCTCTGTCTGCGTCTCTCTGTATCCCTCACTATTTCCCTCACTCTCTCACTCTCCTTCTTCCTTTTCTCACTTCCCATCCTGTCTATCTCACGTCGCCTCTTCCTTCTCCTCCTTCTCCTCACCACAGCTACATCCGCGCCGCGCGCGCTCACGTCGAAATCCCCGTTTTTCCAGTATTTTTGAGGCGAGGCGCGCGCTCGAGCTCTCTCAGTCTCTTTTCGTGTCTCTGTGAAGCTTCTTCTTCTTCTGCCACGCCACGCCACGCCGTCAGTCGAAAACAGCGTGTGCTTCTTCTTCTTCTTCTTCTTCTGCTGTTGCTTATGCACATGTCTCTCTCTTTTCCTCCCTTCCTTCTCTCTAGTTTTGTATCCCCGTCTCTCTCTCTCTCTTTTCTCCCACCCACCCACCGCCCCACGCTTCTTCTTCTTCGTCTTCAACGTCTTCTTCAACGTCTTCTTCAACTTCCATGAGCTACCCCCATAGCCGGACAGACAGACAGACAGAGCTCTCTGATTCCCTCCCTCTCTGATTGTGAGCAAGCGAGACAAAATCAGAAACAGATCCACCCTCTCTCTCACTCGTTTCGTTTTGTTTTTTTTTTCAAACAAACGTAAGTTGTCCCCAGGGGCCTCTCCCCGGGGCTCCGGGAGCCCTCAGATTTCCATCTTGAGTTTTCAGGCCTTCTTCCTTCCTATTCTTATTCTCATTCTTCCCGATTCATTCTCTTTATCTCTCTATCTCTCTTACTATATCATTTGAAAACTATCCCGAACGAACAATGTGGTCATCATCACAAATTGCACGCGTTTCCAATCACTTCCACACCCCTTCTCGATTGTTTTGCAGAATGGCGGTGTTCAAAAAGTTGCGCAAAAACAAGGACAAGAGCCTTCCGTTGCCGGAGCCCGAGGCGGTGAAACCGCTCGACAAACGCGTCGGCATCGATTCGTACAGGTGAGAAGGAAGCTCAAAGATCCCCGGAGCCTTATCAGGCAGTCTCAATGGGCTCCCCAAAGTCTTCGCGTGAGAATCGGAACCATGTCATGTGGCTCACCACAGAACACCAAAGTTTGAGGTGTTTGGGCT
Organism: Caenorhabditis afra; assembly: GCA_963570955.1. Classification (NCBI taxonomy): domain Eukaryota; kingdom Metazoa; phylum Nematoda; class Chromadorea; order Rhabditida; family Rhabditidae; genus Caenorhabditis; species Caenorhabditis afra. Next base: position 2,691,685 of record OY751536.1, on the reverse strand, counting down.
CTCTCTCTCTCTCTCACAACTGGTCCCAAGAGCCCCCCGCTTATGATGAGCTCAAATAGCAAAATCACTCGAAAGCGGGATCTCCCTTCGGGGGGGGGGGGGGGGGGGGGGGGGGGGGGCTAACCGTGGGACGACTCCCTGTGTTAGGCCCCCTATCAGCCGGTGGCTCATTCCTGAAATGGTGCCCACTACTACGGGGACCGTAGTACGGTCCAGGCTCGCCCTCCTGGGTTCTCTCAACTGATCCCAAAAGCCCCCCCTTATGATGAGCTCAAAGAGCAAATCACTCAAAAGGGGGATCTCCCTTCGGGAGCTAACCATTTGACTTCAAGGCCCCCCTCCCTGTGTTAGGCCCCCTATCAGCCGGTGGCTCATTCCTGAAATGGTGCCCACTACTACGGGGACCGTAGTACGGTCCAGGCTCGCCCTCCTGGGTTCTCTCAACTGATCCCAAGAGCCCCCCCCCCTTATGATGAGCTCAAAGAGCAAATCACTCAAAAGGGGGATCTCCCTTCGGGAGCTAACCATTTGACTTCAAGGCCCCCCTCCCTGTGTTAGGCCCCCTATCAGCCGGTGGCTCAATCCTGACATGGTGCTACGGTCCAGGCTCACCACCTGGGTTCTCTCAACTGGCACGAAGAGCCCCCCCCCCTTTATGATATGAGCTCAAAGAGCAACAAACTCGCTGTTTCAGAGACTTCTTCACACTCAAAAACTGGTGGAAGTCGGTGGATCGGAAGCGCGTCGAGTCTTCCGCCTACATGTTCAGCAAGTGAGTCTTTCGGACACTTTTTGTCCTCTACCTCCTTATGTATGTCACGGCTCTCGGAGCTCTCGGAGCATCGATCAGATTGGGACTGCTCTGACGTGGCAATCGCATGATGGCTCACTCACACCGCTACAAAGCGAAAACGAGAAAGTACAATATATGGGGGGAGACAGAGGTGTGTCGTGCGGGCTCAATGAGCAACAGAAAGTCTGGAAGGTTCCCTTCTTCTCTGGAAGAGCTAGAGCCATGGAGAGAGAGAGAAAGAGAGAGAGAAATCTGACGTAGGTAATCACACAAGTGGTCGTGCGCGCGCGCGTGCGGTTTCCTAGTCCCCCATTCTCTATGGAGTGGGCGTGGCCATTCTCTGCCCCGTTACCTGAAGCTGTCTCTCTCTCTCTCTCTCTCTGCGTCTCTCTCTTCTCCTCCCTGCCTCGTCGTCGTCGACGTCTTCTTCTCGGTTGTGTCGGTTGTCGTCGTCGTCGTCGTCGTGTGCAACGAGTCATCCATCCATATCAAATCTCCCCCCCCCCCCTTTCCGTTTCCCTCCATCTCCTCCGCCACTCCTGCTCCTTCATTAACAGCTCTCCTTCTCCTTCTACTCCTTCTACTACTGCTATTTCCTCTGGTGCCCTTTCCCGTTCCACTTCTCATATCAAGAAGAGAGAAAGGGAAGAAATGGGAAGCGGAGCATCGAAGGGCGGCGGCTCGGCGGCCGCCGAAAAGGCGAAGAAGCCGCCCGAACCGGCGAGCCAGCCGGCGGCCGAAACGCCGACGCTCGACACCCGTCTGCCGTACCCGAACTTTCGCGAGCTGTTCACCATGAAAAACTACTGGAAGACGGTCCGTCGCAACGAGAAGGATTGCGGCAAATTCATGTTTGCCAAGTAAGAGCCTCCCCCCATCTCGAGTCGACGATGTGATTCATCATAATCTCTCACCACCTGTATATAACCGAATAGAGCTTGTTACTTGTTACACCTAATCCGTGTCGTCGTCGTCGTTGGCCAGAAGAAGAAGAAGACGTCCCAACTTCCACGTCTTCTTCTTCTTCTTCTTCTTCTTCTTCTTCTTCGGAAAGAAAGAAAGAAAGAATGTAGTGGTAGTAGGCCCGTCACCACGTGTGTGTGTGTTGACAAGCACGCGGGCTCTCCTCCGGAGCTCTCCGGAGCTCTCTTTTCTTCTTACTTGCTCGCACACACCCAACACAGACAAGAAAGGGAAAGAAAGGGGAACGAGAATTTGAATGACTCTCTCGCGGTTTCCAGATACCTCAACGATTTTCCGGAGAACAAGGAGATGTACGCGAAGCTGAAGAACGTGAAGGGCGCCGAGACGGTCGACATGAATTGCAGCGATCCGGGCTTCGAGGCGGTCGCCGCCCAGTACCTGAAGGTCAGTCCCCCCTCCCGCGGCGTGACAGGTGGACGCGCGTTACACCTGCCGATTGTAGATCAACCCCCACCTCTGTTGGGTAGTAGATCAAATCTCACCACCCTCCTCTTTTCGCTTATTTGTTCGAATTAGTCACACTTCTTCCGCCGGGGGAGACAGGAAATGAGGCGCGCGACCGAAAACTAATCGAAATGAAGTTTTTGCTGTTTCTTTTCTCGTCTGAAATTGTCTGAAATTGCCTGAAATTGACTTGTTCGCCCCGTCTTTTCATTCTAATCTTTTGCCTCTCTTTTCAGGTGTTCGACGACGTCATCAACGCGGTGGAAGAGAAGCCGGGAGACGTGCAGACGGCGTGCGACAGGTTGACGGCGGTCGGAAAGATGCATCGACAAAAGGTGGGTGCTATCTTTCGAACCTGCAGTGCTAGCGAAAAGTGGTCAACTAGAGAAATGTAGTCCTTGATAAGATGAACAACTTCGCAGTTGACGTCTTCTTTGTATCTTGCCTAGTTTCCGAGATAAACACAGTTGAACCTTCGGGGTTCGCGCCCGAGCACCTCCGTGCACTCGGCGTGCGCGTTTCCACGAATACACAGTAGTAATCGGAACCCCCCGAATAAGAAAGAATACGAATAATTATATATGTCTCTCTCTCCGCGGGCTGCAACCCAATCCAACCCGCCACCACCCTGCCAATCCTGACTGATTGCTTTCCTTCTGACGTAGGCACCATTGGATTGGATTGTGGATTGGAAGGGAGAATGGAGTTTGCAACAAAAAAAGTGATAAACTTTGGACTCGCACTTTCGGATTTCGCTCTGAATGGACTTTGCGACAAAGATTCTCCGGAAATTTGAAAGATAAAAGTTTGATTGACCTACTTTCCCAAGTTTTGACCTACTTTCCAAAAGTTTGACCTACTTTCCCGAAGTGTGACCTACTTTCCCAAAGTTTGACCTACTTTCCCACAGCTTGACCTACTTTGCCGAAGTTTGACCTACTTACCAAAAGCTTGACCTACTTCCCGAAGTTCGACCTACTTTTCCAAGGTTTGACCTACTTTCCCAACTTTTGACCTACTTTCCCAAAGTTTGACCTACTTTCCCAAAAGTTTGACCTAATTTCCAAAAGTTTGACCTACTTTCCCAAAGTTTGACCAACTTTTCCGAGGTTTGACCTACTTTCCCAAAGCTTGACCTACCTTCCCAAAGCTTGACCTACTTTCCCAAAGTTTGACCTACTTTTCCAAAGTTTGACCTACTTTCCCAAAGCTTGACCTACCTTCCCAAAGCTTGACCTACTTTCCCAAAGTTTGACCTACTTTTCCAAAGTTTGACCTACTTTCCCAAAGCTTGACCTACTTTTCTTAAGTTTAACCCGTTTTTCCAAAGTTTGACCTCCTCACGAGATATGAGCCGCGGAACACGCACCAGTGGGGGGAAGGGGGCGCTCTAAGTGAATACGGTAGTTCAAGGCGCATATCTTGAAAACTAAAAGAGGTATGAGAAAAGTGTCAACTAACGAAATGTTTCTTAGATTGTCGGCTACATTTTGACAGTTGACACTTTTCTCCTAACTCGTCTAGTTCGCAAGATATGAGCTCTGGAGCACGAGCATTGGCTCTCAATGGGGGAGGGGGGTCAATCTGATCTATTAAAGTCCATTATTTTTATCCGATTCCAGGTGTCCGGAATGACGTCGACATCGTTCCAAAATATGGAGGAGCCGTTCATCCAAATGGTCAAATACGTGCTCCAGGATCGATTCAACGAGAAAGCCGAAACGTTGTATAGGAAATTCTTTCAGTTTTGTCTCAAATACCTGCTCGAGGGATTCAACGCCTAACTTTCCACATTGGCCCCCCTTAACAGACCACGCGCCCTTTTGTAATTCCCGGTCATCACTCGTTTCTTCTCTTTTTCGCCCTCTCACATTTGATCGGGGGGCTAGCCCTAAATGGTTCAGAGTGTAGGTCAAACAGAAACCAAAGAAAAAGCAGACAAAAACAGAAATAAGAATACGAATAATAGTAAAGATAATAAGGAATGAAACACACACACACAATAACTGGAAGACGGGTCCCCCCCCATTCTCTCATCGTTTCCTTCTTCTCTTCCAAATAAAAACCTCTTCAGAATGTCTCAACGAACCATTTTTCTTTTCGCCTCCCCTTTTCTTCGTTTCCTTCTTCTTCTTCCTTGTTTCCTCAAATTTCTAAAAGGAAAGTGTAAAAATTTGTATTCTATTTCCCTCCCGCCCCCCTCACGAAAAGTATCCTAGTGCCCCCCCCCCCCCCATTGAATTCGAGTTGTCTTCTCTCTCTCTCTCTCTGAAATAAATCTATGAAATACATGTGTACAACAACACACATCCGCTTTTTGGAGGATTACACCAGCACAGGGTAGTAGTACAAAGATTGGGGGGCATTCAGATGACGTCGACAGGCCGAAGGTGTCAATGACACGTGGAGGCCAAAGGGGGAAGGGGATTTGATGACGTTTTCCAGTTTGTTTTGTTCCGTTTTTGTCTGAAACTGAACAGTGAGAGGGCGAATAACGACGAATGTTTCCAGTCGGTATCGGAAGGGAGGAAGTTGCTCGGATAGTGATACGTGCTCCAATGGAATACGTGACGGGAGGACGACGTCTTCTTTGGAATCGACGACGACGATGAGAAGAAGAAGGCGTGAGAAGGCATCAGAAATCGGTTTGGAAACGAAACAATGGGCGACAGGGGAGAACGAAGATCGGGATTATCCATCGACAGTCGGCGGGAGGGCAAAGGTTACCGGCGGTGTGCACCGATGAATCGAAGCGTCGTGTTTTGAGCTGCTGTGAAGGAGGTGCTCATCCTGATGGGCTCAATAACAATGCTCACATTGCTCCAAATCATTTTTGCTAGTGGGCCGAACTTTGGTTATAACCATTTTCACCGTATTAGAGCGGGGGACTGAAAGATTGAATGATGTACTTTGAAAACTAACTGACTACACAGCTCGAGACTCAGAACTTTCCATCCCTCCCAATGACCAAATGGTTAGTGCTTCCAGGGCGCATACCTTGAAAACTAGAAGAGATGGGTGAAAGTTGTCAACTACCGAAATGTAGCCGACACATCAAGGAACACTTTGTTAGTTGACACTTTCCCCCCGTCTCTTATCGTTCTCAAGATATGAGCCCTGGCAAACTCAATACAAGAGTTCAGAGCTCAATGAGCAGTTTTCCAGCCCAGCAACAGCTATTGTCATGCAAATACGAAGGAATGCACAACAATAGAAGATACTCTTTCCGGGCCCCAATCTGATTCTCGACCAGACTACATACCCTACAAGAAACGATACATGGTCCACGAACAGAGCCTTCGCTTTCCAGATAAGATAGTCTTTCTTCGTCTCCTTTCCCCAAATCGAGAGATCATTGCAGTGATAAGATACAGGCCGTGTATATAGGTATGTAGATGTTCTCTTCGGTCCACGTCTTCATCATCTTCTTTAGGTGTTTCGTTACAACATCGTTTGCCAGTGTGTGTGTGTGTGTTTGTGTAGGTGTAAAACCGTTGGAGAATCATGGGACCGATACGCGGAACAACGGTGGTGTGTAAGAGGATACAAACTGTCCAAACTACACGCCCCCTTATCATCACTCTTCTTCTGTTTTTCTTTCCCCCCTTGTTGCTTTCCTGCCCCCAAATGAGAGGAGGAGGAGTGTAAACAAGTGCGCGCGCGCGTTAAGGCAACTTGATCTACCGTAATCTTTTGTTTTTTTTTCCCGCGGTCCCCCTTCTGCTGTTGCGATCATCATCATCATCATCATCATCGTCGTCGTCGGGGAGGGGAGGGGGCGCAAAGTTTCACGCCCTCGCGAAAAGGCGGCGTCTGGGACAGAGAGAGAGAGAGCGAACGGGACGGCGACTATTTATTGAGGCCGCTCTCGCCTCAGTTCGAAACAGCAGCAAGCAGCAAGCAGCGAGAAGATGAAGAAGAAGAAGAAACAGATTCGCCCCCCCCCTTCCGAATCGAGGTCATCCCTCACTTTTCCCTCACTCTCCTCCTCCACGACGACGACGACGTCTTCTTCTCCGGCGGCGTGGTGAAATTGAGGAGCGCGCGCGCGCGCGCGTGTCGCAAATCCGGCCAGATCCCATTACTCCTTCCTTTCACCTTTCCCCTCCCCCCTTCCGTCGTTCCAATCCACCCCACTTTTCATTATTTTTAATTGAATTGACCTCTTCCAATCCATTTCAAGGTGTTGCAGAAGAAGGCGAAGAAGAAGAAGATCTTCGAGAGACGATGGTCCAGAAGCAGGTCGTTCCGCATCCCGAGCAGTTCTCGCGGCTAGTCGACGGCGCCGAGAGGATTCGCGAGAGTGTCCAAGTGCAGAGTGAGTCCCGCGTGAAGTGGCACTACAGTAATCTATATATGTAATCTTTTCAGAAACCATCACCGGATGTCCGGACCAGATCACCAAGACGGTCTGGGATGTGCTCCTACGAAGCGCCTCCACGCATCCGAACTCGCAACTGTTCGGTGAGTCCATCGATGGGAAACACCACTTCACGACGTACCGGGAGGCTGTCGACGAGGCGACCATCCTCGGATCGGCCATCATCGCCACCATGCACAAGCATCACTCGACGAACAAACTGATCGGAATCGCCGGCGTGCACTCGCGCAACTACATGCACGCGATGCACGCCATCTCGGGCTTCGATCTGACCGTCGTCCCGTTGTACCATCAGTCGAAACTCGAGACGTTGTGCGACATCATCGACAACTGCAAACTCGAGATCATCTTCGCGGAGAACGTCGCCCGGGCCGAGGGCTTCATCTCGTCGAAGAAGGGCGACCGTCTGCAGTCGGTGAAGACCATCATTCTGCTCGACAAGACGACGTCGGTGCCGGAGCATGAGACCGACATCGAGGTGCTCACGTTCGACGAGTTCCACGCGCTCGGAAGGAAGAACAAGCGGAATCCGACGAAGCCGAAGCCCGAGACGATCTACGTGATCTGTCACACGAGCGGGACCACTGGCCGTCCGAAGGGCGTCGAGATGTCGCACGGAAGCCTTCTGGCGGCCGTCTCGGGCATCTTCACCTCGTGGACGATCGCCTACAAATGGCACTTCGGACAGGAGGACACCTACTTCAGCTTCCTCTCGTTGGCCCACATCTACGAGCATCTCATGCAGACGCTGACCATCTACTTTGGCGGCCGCATCGGCATCTACGACGGCAACACGGCCACACTGGTGCCGCAGATTCAAAAGTTGCAGCCGACGATCGTCTCGCTGGTGCCACGTCTTCTCAACAAGTTGTACGAAGGCGTCCACAACGGTGTGGCCAAGAAGAGTTTCATCGCGCGCAAACTGTTCGAGTACGCGAAGAAGACAAAGAGCGCACAGCTTCAGAAGGGCATCCTGCGATACGACACCTTCTTCGACAAGATCGTCTTCAAGAAGCTGAAACTGATGCTCGGCGGCAAGGTGAAGGTGATCACGACGGGCGGTGCTCCGGTCACCAAGGAGGTGAAGACGTTCACCCGCTACGCCTACGGATGTCCCCTTGTCGAGGGATACGGTCAGACCGAGTGCAGCGCCGCCGGCACTCTCACTCTTCCCTGGGACACCACCTTCGGCAACGTCGGAGGACCCGCTCCGTGGTCCCAGGTGAAGCTCGTCGACGTGCCCGAGAAGAACTATATGGCGCAGAACGACGAGGGAGAGGTGTGCTTCCGTGGCGCCGCACTGATGACCGGCTACTTCCAAGATCCCGAGCTGACCGCCAAGACGATCGACGCCGACGGATGGCTGCACACGGGCGACATCGGCCGCTGGCTTCCCACCGGCGCCCTTCAGATCATCGATCGCAAAAACGAGATGTTCAAACTCTGTCAGGGCGATTTTGTGTCGCCGATTCAGATCGAGGCGATCTACGCCAACTCGCCGCTTATCACGCAGATCTATGTGACGGGCAACACGGAACGCTCGTTCCTCGTCGGAATCGTCGTCCTCGATCTGCCGCGCTTCCGTCAGATGGCCGTCGTGAAGGCGTCCGAGGCGAAAGGCGCGTCGCTCGACGAGCAGATGATGTCGCGTGAGGTTCGCGACGCCGTGCTCGCCGAGCTCAACAAGTACGCCAAGGAGAACGGATTGCAGACCATCGAGCTGATCAGAAATGTGCATCTGACTTCGCAGGTAAGGAGCCAAAGAGCAAAAGAGCAATCGTTAGAATCACGCACGTCTTGCAGGAATTCAGCGAAGAAAACGGACTCGTCACGTCAACGCTTAAGAATCGCCGCAAGATTCTCGAAGACTATTTTGCACCACAGATTGCAAGAATGTACAAGGAAATTGAAACTTTGTAGACGTTTGTATGCAGATCATTTTACCAATTCAACGCTTCTTTTCTTCTATTTCGCACGCCGCTAAAAATAAAATGAATATCTGACGTCTTCTCTCTCTCTCTTGTTCTTCACACCGCCGCCGCCAGATCGGTGAGCGCCTTGTCGAGTTGTGCGGGCAGACACGAGCCCATTTGGGTGATGAAGAAGTGGCGGAGTTTCGAGAGCTCCTGCAGCCAGAAGCGAACGTTCACTTCGAGTAGAGTGGGCAGATTGACGAGATGATTGAGGTCCAACGTCTTCGGGATGTGTCCCAGACCGCACGATGTCACGTTCGACAGGTCCATCGGGCTGGTGCATCTGGAAGAGGGGAGATCGTCTATGTTCTGAAGAAGAGGTGGGACTGACCGATGATGGATGTACTCGAAGATCTTGACATTGTCGGCGCCGCCCGGCCAGATCATTTTGCCGTCGAGCTCCTGATAGAGGTTGGTGAAGAAGATGGGCGGCGGCTGCGGCGTCTCGTAGTCCGAGTTGCCGGGCACCGCGATTCCCATGTCGAGCCAGTGGTTCACGTATTTGGCGAAACTGAAGTGGATCGGATCGACGCGAAGCATCGGGCACTCGGTGAGCAGGTTCTCGGTGCGTCGCGACATCACGTCTGTGTTCGAATCGGAGGCGGTCTTCTGTTTGACAGTCACACGGATGCCGGCGGCCAGCACGACGCCCTCCTGCCACGAGTTGGCCTCGAGGATCAGCGGGAAACGGTCGTGACGTTTGTTGGCGAAGATGTAGGCCGAGACGGGCACGCCGAGGTCAGTCTGCCACTTTGAGTTTTGCGGATTGAACGTCTGAATCTTGTAGTCTTGCGGTGTGCCGGTGAGCAAATGACGGAGATTCTGTGGCGTCGCCTGCTCGGACATCTCGTCGTTCTCGGGTGCGAACGCGTGCAGCCGTCCGTCGTGCCATTGGAGCCAGACGGTTTTCGAGCTGAGCACGTCGATCTTCCATCCCGCGCTGAGGTTCTCTTTGAGACCCAGACTCTCGACACTCGTCAGACTACTGTAGCACACGTGGATCGTCTCGTTCTTCGGATTCGTGATCGAGAGAAGGACGGCGTTCTCGGCGAGCCAACCGCTTTTGGTGCCGATCCACGAGGCGGCGTGGATCGAATACGTCTTGCCGAAGCGGAAGTTGCGGCCGAACGAAGGGCCGTGAGCCCAGACTTGTTGCTCGTCGTGTTTGAGCACAATGTGACTGCCGAAAGGGGTGAGCACCGGCGGAGTCTTGACGATGTGACGGAGCACGGGACGTGGCATTCCGATGGTGTGCACACTTCGGAGGAACGTCGACGAGCGCGCGATCACATCCCAGACGCTGGGAAGCACTCGGAAGGTGGTCCGCAAGTGGAGCACCAGCACCGGATCATCGGTGATCTGCACGGCGCAGAGAGAACGTCGCCCTCCGATCCATCCCATACAGAACGGCACCACGTACATCGTGCGACCCGTCATCGATCCTTGAAAACGTTTCGCCTTCGAGTTCTCGAAATGGTTCGCCGACATGTAGTGCGCACTCAAACGCACGTCATCTCCGGACTCTGACGACGAGCGATCGCTCTTCTGACTGCTCTCCGAGCTGCTCGGCGACGCGTCCGGCTCCGCGTCCTGACGATCGCGCGTGATGACGTGCACATCGTCGTAGCCGAGATCCAACGTCGTCAGATGGAGGCGATCGAGCCGCTTCTGCTCGTCGCTTCGGAATTCGTGCGCGACGGCGTCACGCAACTCGTTCGCCTCGAACACACTTCCGTTGCAAAGACGGACGGCCGACGGCGTCGTGAGCTGGACGCATTCGTTCAGAAATCGAATCACTGGCGGCGAGAGACACGAGACGTCGCCCTTCAGCACCGGCACCTCGCCGTAGTGGGGCACGAGAAGCGTGTTGGCGGTGCGTGGCACGTGGAATTGAGCCGCCTCGGAGAGACGCGCGTCGCGTGACTTGGACGCCGGGTATTCTGAATGGAGGAGACGTTGAGAGGGAAGCGATGGGAGGACTCACTACAAGTCGGACAGTCGGTTTCATTCATCATTCACCACCGAATTGTATTCACTTCGTCGAAACGCCACGTTCTTGTCGGCAAAATAAGCTCTCCAAAGGGGGGAGGCAAGGAGAGAAACGTGGCTCCGTGGGGGAAAGAGAACGGAAGGTCACGTGCACTGAAAAGAGGGAGCTGATCTGAAAACGTTTTGAATTCTACTCGTACGGCGTTCCGCGTCGTCTTCCGGCGTGACATCGTGCCCCACATGCCAGCGTGTCACAAGAATCAGACGTTCGTCTCGGAGCACGAGAGCGGCGCGAAACCGTGTCACGCCGACCAACTCGACTACTACCATCACGGAACCGAGATCTGGTATCCCGACGAGATGAGCCCCGGCGCGCACTACGTCGAGTGTATCGGCGCGCCGAAGAACGAGGACTTCGCGTGCTCCGGCCGCATCAAGTTCTTCATCGATCAGTCGGAAAGCTACGTCTGGGATCACCGACACTACTTCGCCGTCAAGGTCGGTCGGTCTCGGGGAGAAGAGAAGACGTGGAACCAAGATCTGGTATCCCGACGAGATGAGCCGCGGCGCGTGGAAGCTTCCTCCCAAGTCTTCCCGATCCCTCTGTTTGACAAAGTCTAGATCTATTTCAGAACGGACACCTGATAGACGACCTTGTTTTCCGTTTTCCCCAGGCCCCGCCGATGACTCATACCCCCCTTCCGATTCGGTACATTTGCATTTCACATCATTCCAATTCCAAACAACCTTTCCTTTCCACCCATCGCTTGCCATGTCACACCACGTCAATTCAAAAGACAAATCCATGTTAAGGGGGGGGGGGGGGGGCACTCGAAGAAGAGAACACGACAAACTGTGTCCCATTGTGTGGCGTTCATCTCGTGTCCTGAAGGTGTGAAGAGGAAGGAAGAAGACGAAGAGTGGGGAAACACGGAAGACCGGTTCTCTGCGTCTCTCTCTCTCTCTCTCTCTCTCTCTCTCTCTCTCTCTCTTCCCTCTGACCATTCCGAAAAGTGAAGTCAATTCTTCGGTGTTTGCGCGCGCATCCCCCCCCCCCCTTAGTCAGTAGTTTTTCCCTTCCCATGTTCTATCCGTGTTTATTTTCTATTCTACCCCCCTTTACATGCATATTTATATTTCAATATTCAAATATAGTTTCCAATTTCCAAAATATCAGCGAGAAGGGCGTTCGAAACGAATGTGTGGAACCAATAGAAACAGTGAACTTTTCCACCCCCTTTACATTGTCCGTAGTGTGTTTTGATAAAAGATCAACACCAACCTGTCTCCCTCTCTCTCTCCCTCTCTCTCTCTCTTCCTTTTCCGATCGTCTTGGCCCAACTTGACCCCCCCCCCCCCCCCCCACCCTTAACAATTGTTTTCCTTCGTTCCAGCCATGCGACGATCTCTGCTCTGTCTGCTTCTGCCGTCGTTTTTAACGGCGCTTCCGCTCGGAAAACAGACGACGTACGATGATGGCGAGGCGCGGAGACTCGTAAACTTGGCGGCCGCTTCCTATGGCACAAAACATGCTCCGTGTATCTCAAAGTACGTGCTCATTTCCACTTTGCCCCCACTTTTCCTGCCTTCCAGATCGTTTCCCAACGGTGAAAACTTCCACATTGAAGTTCTCGAGCAGAAGAGCTGCGATCACTTGGACTCGACTTGTGCCGCGTTTGTGGGTGAGTTCCTCGTGCCCCACGTCATGCCACGTCACTTGTACCAATCGATTGGTTGTTTCAGTTGTGTCTGAAAGTGCACAACGGATAATCGTAGTGTTCCGTGGCACCAAATCGAAATCGCAACTGCTGCTCGAAGGATGGCAATCGATCGACCATGGCATAGACTTTTTCGACATGGGCAATGTGAACCGCTACTTCCTGAATGCCCACCTCGTGTTGTGGCCTGAAATCGAGAAGGCGATCACGAATCCGAACTGGGCTGTGAGTTGGATCGTCCAATCTTCCGGCGATTCCAGATCGAAAAGAGTTTCAGAACTACGAGATCACCTTCACCGGGCACTCGCTGGGCGGAGCTCTGGCCTCCCTGGCCGCCGCTCGGACAGTGAAACAGGGCTTCCGAAGCGGTTCGCTGGTCAAAGTGTACACCTTCGGACAGCCACGCGTCGGCACCCGCCAGTTCGCGCGCAACTTCGACGACCTCATCCCGACGGCGTTCCGCGTCGTCTTCCGACGTGACATCGTGCCCCACATGCCAGCGTGTCACAAGAATCAGACGTTCGTCTCGGAGCACGAGGGCGGCGCGAAACCGTGTCACGCCGACCAACTCGACTACTACCATCACGGAACCGAGATCTGGTATCCCGACGAGATGAGTCCCGGCGCGCACTATGTCGAGTGTCTCGGCGCGCCGAAGAACGAGGACTTTGCGTGCTCCGACCGCATCAAGTTCTTCATCGATCAGTCGGAAAGCTACGTCTGGGATCACCGACACTACTTCGCCGTCAAGGTCGGTCGGTCTCGGGGAGAAGAGAAGACGTGGCGAAGCGTGACGGTGTGACACACACACACACGTAAAACGATTACAGGTACCGCCGTACGGGAAAACCGGGTGCGACGACAAGTTTCCCGAGGGGAAACCGTCGGTCTTCGAGAACGTCGTCAGCAGAATCAATCTGCTCACACGGACCATCGGCCTGGACTAGAGAGATCTCACTATCACGACAACGAGTAAACTGAACAAGAAGAAGAAGAAGAGGAAATAAATATTTACACACTCAGTTGATCATCTATAAGTTGACGCCTATCAGAATGGTGTCATCACTCCTCTTTGACGCCTTCCGGTGCCGCCTCCTTCTCCTTGAACACCCACGGACTCTCGACCTTCTGCCCGCGATTCTCGGCCACCTTCGCCATCTCCAACTCTTTCCGGTACTGCTGTCGCATCTCCATTTGAGCCACTTTGTGACCGGCGGCCAGTCTGCAACGTGAAAGTGATAAGCGTCGTTTCGAAATGTCGATAGGATTACCTGATGAGCGCGCGTGGCAACTCGTTTTCGAGCCGTCCGAAGTTGGCCTCCACCATTTGGTCCATGAGCGCTTTGCCCTTCGTCTCCGGCTGGAAGAAGAAGCCGACGACGATGGTGATGACGATCATCGCCTCGGGAATCACGAACGCGCCCGTCGGCCAGTTCGAAGTGAGCAGTGGACGGAGAATCACGAATCCGATGATCGCTCCGATGTGGCTGAAAGCTTAGAATAGAAGACGTTCTTCAGGGAGGCCTACACTCACCGGAACGAATGGAGGAATCCGAAGGCAACGCATCTGATGACAGTCGGGTATCTTTGCGTGGTAATCTGCACAATATTGATCCAAAACACACAATCATTGATCATGGTGGTGATGATCACTAGAATCGTCACCGGCTTCGAATCGTAGGTGCAGGTGCCAGTGGAGACGAGCGCGATCACCACTCCGAATAGGATTCCCTCGATGATCAGCGATCCGAGGAACTGAATCTTGCGGCCGAAGCTCGGCATCATCAGATCCACGATGACGATGGCGACGGGCACGAAGAGGCGGAAGACGCCGTCGAGAAACGTGAACATGATGGCCGAGTCGTGGAGGCCCGAAACGGTGAACAGGTAGGTGTTGGAGACCATCGCGTATGTCAGCACGGAGATGATCTGGAGGCACGACTGTTTGGCGAGACGTTTGGTGCTGAAGAGGTGGTAGAACCAGTAAAAGCCCTGCTTCTCGGTCTTGTGTATCGCCGAGATGTCCTTCGTCGTGAAGCGCGCCTTCGTGTTGTTCCACCGCTGATGGGCGATGTCGTTGAGCACGTCGCACGCCGAGCTGAGCTCATTCCTCGCGATCAACCATCTCGGCGACTCGAGGAAGAGCATGAAGCCGATGGCCAGCGGTGAGGAGACGAGATTGAGGAACACAAAGTAGGTCTGCCATCCTTTCGTGAGGAACGCGATCAACGCGATCGTCATGTAGGCGATGGGCCACTGGAACGCGTTCACCATGATCACGCGATACTTGTTCGACGTGAACTCCATCATCATCGTCAACGACGTCGTCTCGATGACGCCGTAGATGAAGCAGTTGACGCCCTGAATGACTGCGAACGCGACCCACGACTGTGCCGCCGTGCACATCATCGACGTGATGATGATGAGCAGCTCGCCGGTGAAGAAGATCGTCTGCCGACCGAAATGATCGCCCATGTGACCGCCGATGATGCTGCCGATGAGCTGGAAGATAGAAGACGTGGTGGAGATGATGGATTGAACAGAAGCCTACCGAAGATCCAGCCATGATCACTTCAATGTACTCCACCTTGT